>CAKXYN010000010.1:20000000-21200000 GCA_935064755.1 Tragelaphus eurycerus | reverse complement strand
TTGGAGGCTTTAGTACTCCTCTCTCCTCTATAATTGGTAGACCAAGACAGCATAAAATTATTAAGGATATATAGTACTGAAAGAACTCTATCAACTATGACCTAATTGACATTTATCATACAGTAAACCCTTCATGGGAAATAGATGGGGAAACAGTGGAAACAGTGTCAGACTTTATTTTTCTGGGCTCCAAAATCACTTTAGATGGTGATTGCAGCCATGAAATTAAAAGATGCTTACTCCTTGGAAAGAAAGTTATGACCAACCTAGACAGCATACTCAAAAGCAGAGACATTACTTTGCCAACAAAGGTCCGTCTAGTCAAGGCTATGGTTTTTCCAGTGGTCATGTATGGATGTGAGAGTTGGACTGTGAAGAAGGCTGAGCACCAAAGAATTGATGCTTTTGAACTGTGGTGGTGGAGAAGACTCTTGAGAGTCCCTTGGACTGCAAGGAGATCCAACCAGTCCATTCTGAAGGAGATCAGCCCTGGGATTTCTTTGGAAGGAATGATGCTAAAGCTAAAACTCCAGTACTTTGGCCACCTCGTGCAAAGAGTTGACTCACTGGAAAAGACTCTAATGTGGGGAGGGATTGGGAGCAGGAGGAGAAGGGGAGGACAGAGGATGAGATGATGGATGGCATCACCAACTCAATGGATGTGAGTCTGAGTGAACTCCAGGAGTTGGTGATGGACAGGGAGGCTGGGCATGCTGCAGTTCACGGGGTTGCAAAGAGTCGGACACGACTGAGCGACTGAACTGAATTGAACTGAACTGAAACCCAATAACTTTCCCTGGTGGCTCAAGACAGTAAAGAATCTGCATGCAATGTGAGAGACCTGGGTTCCATCCCTGGGTTGGGAAGATTCCCTGGAGGAGGGCATGGCAACCCACTCCAGTATTCTTGCCTGGAGAATTCCATGGACAGAGGAGCTTGGAGGGCTGCAGTCCATAGGGTCGTGAACAGTAGGACACGACTGAGTGAAGAAGCACGGCACAAACCCAATAGCAGCAGAATACATTCTTATCAATTGCACATGGAACATTCACCAAGATAGACTATATTCTGGGCCATAGAGCAAACCTTTAAAAATTTAAAATAATTGAAATCATACAAAGTAAGTTTTCTGATCATAATGGAATTAAATGAGAAGTCAACAATAGAAAAATATCTAGAAAATCCCCAAATATTTGCAATAAATCAACACACCTCTAAGGAATCCGTGTATGGATCAAGGAGAAGGTCATGAGGAAAATTAGAAAATACTTTTATTTGAATAAAAGTGAAAATAAAGTATATAGAAGATGTGGAATGCACCCACAGCAGTATGTAAAGGAAAATATATAGCATGTAAATACCAATAAACACATTTTTCCTATTTTTCTTTCCCTATCATTTTGGCCATGACCTCCGATACTGTATCCAGTAGTAGGTAACACTGGTCTCCTCATCTTGTTCCTAGTATAAAAAGTATGACTCTAAAAGTCCTTAAGTATGACGTTGTGGGTTTTGGTATAAAATTTTTACCAAGGATGTTTCTTTACTATGCATAGCTTGTTATCATTATTATTATTTTTTAATCTTAGTAGGCATTAACTTCATCAAATGTTTTTCTGTATAAAGTGAAAGTCGCTGTCATGTCCGACTCTTTGTGACCCCATGGACTGTAGCCTTCCAGGGTCCTCTGCAAGGAATTCTCCAGGCAAGAATACTGGAAGCCATTCCCTTCTCCAGGGGATCTTCCCAACCCAGGTATCAAACCCAGGTGTCCCACACTGCAGGTAGATTCTTTACTTCTGAGGGAAGCCCAAACTGAGATAATCACATTATTTCCCCTTTATAATGCCACTGGAGAAGGCAATGGCACCCCACTCCAGTACTCTTGCCTGGAAAATCCCACGGATGGAGGAGCCTGGTAAGCTGCAGTTCATGGGATCGCTAAGAGTCGGACATGACTGAGCGACTTCACTTTTTCTTTTCACTTTCATGCATTGGAGAAGGAAATGGCAACCCACTGCAGTGTTCTTGCCTGGAGAATCCCAGGGACGGGGGAGCCTGGTGGGCTTCCATCTATGGGGTTGCACAGAGTCGGACACGACTGAAGTGACTTAGCATAGCATAGCATAGCATATTAATGCCACAAATTACAATAATATATTTTCTTATATTGATTTTCTGATGGTGTTCCTTACATTCTTGGCTATGATATATTATTTTGATATATTTTATTGTTTATTCTGTAATTTTATTACACAACTAATTAATCCATTTTATGCATTAGACACATTTAACATTGTAGATGGTGATTGCAGCCATGAAATTAAAAGACGCTTACTCCTTGGAAGGAAAGTTATGACCAACCTAGATAGCGTATTGAAAAGCAGAGACATTACTTTGCCAACAAAGGTCCGTCTAGTCAAGGCTATGGTTTTTCCAGTGGTCATGTATGGATGTGAGAGTGGGACTGTGAAGAAAGCTGAATGCCAAAGAATTGATGCTTTTGAACTGTGGTGTTGGAGAAAACTCTTGAGAGTCCCTTGGACTGCAAGGAGATCCAACCAGTCTATTCTAAAGGAGATCAGCCCTGGGTGTTCTTTGGAAGGAATGATGCTAAAGCTGAAACTCCAGTACTTTGGCCACTTCATGCAAAGAGTTGACTCATTGGAAAAGACTCTGGTGCTGGGAGGGATTGGGGACAGGAGGAGAAGGGGACGACAGAGGATGAGATGGCTGGATGGCATCACTGACTCGATGGACGTGAGTTTGAATGAGCTCCGGGAGTTGGTGACGGACAGGGAGGCCTGGCATGCTGCATTTCATGGGGTCGCAAAGAGTCAGACATGACTAAGCAACTGAACTGAACAGAACATTGTAGAATTTGTGACTAATATTTTATTTAGGATTTTTGTACCTACATGCAGAGGTAAAGTGGAACCATAATATTATTTTTATTTTCTCCTTTCTGTCTCCCTCCTTAGTGGTCACAATCTTGTCATACTCATTTTCTCCAACAAAGTTGCTTCTCCATCTTTTTTCTTCCTCAAATCTCAAAATCTTTCTTCTGGGAATTTTGGTACAAGCAGAAAATTTTTCTTAGTTATTATGCTGAGAAATTTAATTTCCTTAACCTCAAGTCTCATTCCAAGACAAACCCAATGTGTTGTCATTCACAGTCAAAATCCCATTAATGTGTTTCCCTAGGTTCCTTTTTTAAGTTCTCCAAAGAACCAGTGGAAGCTTTGAAATGACAGCTTGTCTTTAAATACTTCAAAATTCAAGATCATATTTAAGAACAGGCTCAGGTTGGAGAACTTTTGCTTTTCTTTCCAATTTACAGTCACTGTAAGTGGAAGGGGCACCAGATTTTATCCATTTCCAGAGCAAATACTTGGAGGTGTGCCCCGACCATTACATCACAAACAAGTTGGTCATTCAAATGGAAAAAGGATATAATGAGGAAAGCAGTCAAATGGCTGAGTTGAAAGACTTGGGTTTTAATTTCTTTAAAAGAAAAAAAAATTTTGTCTTTCATATCTTGAATGGACTGCATTCATTCATTCTTCCATTCAACAAGAATTTTAGGACCTACTATGTGTCAGGCATTTTTCTAAGGCTGATGCTAAAAAGCAGAGAACAAAACAATAAAGGAACTGGCTTCATGGCATTTACCACGGAGTGAAAGAGACAGATTCCAACATATACATACATAGTTTAAAAAAGGTAGTCGTAAATGCTTGTGAGGAAAAAATGGTAAAGAAACAAAAAAAGTGGCATGAAATGTGTTTATGAATTATGGTTTAGAAAGGGCTCTCTGAGGCCTTCTTTTTTTAGTCCTTATTCTACTCCTTATTACATATCTTTCCTTCATCTCTAAGGAGTTGACATTTGAGCCAATACCTGAATGAAGTGAGGTAGCTTGCCATACAGATGTCTGATTGAAGAGTTGTCCAGGTAGAAGGAAGGAGAGATACCCTGATGCGTGTGTATGCTTGACTCTTGCGAGGAGCAGGAACATGGGAAGTGTGGCTGGAGCAACTTGGGAGAGGAGAGATGGAGGGTAATTGGGTTTGACACACAGGCTGGAGCCAGATGGTGTAGGACCTTGCAGGCTCTAACAAGAGGCTTTGAGGGTGCCTGCTTTCTCTGAAATGCCTTGGGGGGCTATTCTTGGACATTTACAAACAGGAACATGTTTAAACGTAGTCTCCAATGGAGTTTTTGGGTTTGGGGGACACTGTTTTTTTGTGTGTTTTATTGTTACAAGAACGCCTTTGTGTGGGTACAGTTTAGTTCAGTTCAGTCACTCAGTTGTGTCCGACTCTTTGCGACCCCATGAATCGCAGCACGCCAGGCCTCCCTGTCCATCACCAACTCCCGGAGTTCACTCAGACTCACGTCCATCGAGTCAGTGATGCCATCCAGCCATCTCATCCTCTGTCGTCCCCTTCTCCTCCTGCCCCCAATCCCTCCCAGCATCAGAGTCTTTTCCAATGAGTCAACTCGTCGTATGAAGTGGCCAAAGTACTGGAGTTTCAGCTTTAGCATCATTCCTTCCAAAGAAATCCCAGGGCTGATCGCCTTCAGAATGGACTGGTTGGATCTCCTTGCAGTCCAGGGGACTCTCAAGAGTCTTCTCCAACACCACAGTTCAAAAGCATCAATTCTTTGGTGCTCAGCCTTCTTCACAGTCCAACTCTCACATCCATACATGACCACTGGAAAAACCATAGCCTTGACTAGGCGAACCTTTGTTAGCAAAGTAATGTCTCTGCTTTTCAATATGCTATCTAGGTTGGTCATAACTTTCCTTCCAAGGAGTAAGCATCTTTTAATTTCATGGCTGCAGTCACCATCTGCAGTGATTTTGGAGCCCCCCAAAATAAAGTCTGACACTGTTTCCACATCTATTTCCCATGAAGTGATGGGGCCAGATGTCATGATCTTCATTTTCTGAATGTTTAGCTTTAAGCCAACTTTTTCACTCTCCACTTTCACTTTCATCAAGAGGCGTTTTAGTTCCTCTTCACTTTCTGCCATAAGGGTGGTGTCATCTGCATATCTGAGGTTATTGATATTTCTCCCAGCAATCTTGATTCCAACTTGTGTTTCTTCCAGTCCAGCGTTTCTCATGATGTACTCTGCATATAAATTAAATAAGCAGGGTGACAATATACAGCCTTGACATACTCCTTTTCCTATTTGGAACCAGTCTGTTGTTCCATGTCCAGTTCTAACTGTTGCTTCCTGACCTGCATACAAATTTCTCAAGAGGCAGATCAGGTGGTCTGGTATTCCCATCTCTTTCAGAATTTTCCAGTTTATTGTGATCTACACAGTCAAAAGCTTTGGCATAGTCAATAAAGCAGCAATAGATGTTTTTCTGGAAATCTCTTGCTTTTTCCATGATACAACGGATGTTGGCAATTTGATCTCTGGTTTCTCTACCTTTTCTAAAACCAGCTGAACATCAGGAGGTTCACAGTTCACATATTGCTGAAGCCTGGCTTGGAGAATTTTGAGCATTACTTTACTAGCATGTGAGATGAGTGCAACTGTGCGGTAGTTTGAGCATTCTTTGGCATTGCCTTTCTTTGGGATTGGAATGAAAACGGACCTTTTCCAGTCCTGTGGCCACTGCTGAGTTTTCCAAATTTGCTGGCATATTGAGTGCAGCACTTTCACAGCATCATCTTTCAGGATGTGAAAGAGCTCAACTGGAATTCCATCACCTCCACTAGCTTTGTTCGTAGTGATGCTTTCTAAGGCCCACTTGACTTCACATTCTAGGATGTCTGGCTTTAGGTGAATGATCACACCATTGTGATTATCTGGGTCATGAAGATCTGTACAGTTCTTCTGTGTATTCTTGCCATCTCTTCTTAATATCTTCTGCTTCTGTTAGGTCCATACCATTTCTGTCCTTTATCAAGCCCATCTTTGCATTAAATGTGCAGATACAAGGGGCAATTATATGACCTGGGTAAATGCTCAGATTCATTGCTGGCCCTGCAAGTACCCCAGGAAGGCAGAGGCCTGGGATCAATGTAGGTAAGGGCTGCTTCAGGGGGATTTGGATGAATATTATGTGCTTTAGTTCTGGGTGCTATAAATGGGGTCACTCTGGAATTAAAAACGACAACAACAAACAACATTATTTTTTTCATCCACATTACTACTTGTTTCCCTCTTCTAGCAAAAGAGACATCTGTTTCTATATGTAGAAAAAGGCTTAAGGCTCTGAATTATAGTGTGGTAATTTATGCTTAACTGTTTGAATGGCTGCATAGCCCTCAGCCCTGAATCTACTAATGCAGAAGATACTAATTATTAGACTATAGTTCACACTGTGTGAGTTCTTATTGCTTATCTTTCTTGTAGAATACAGATAGGTGGGAACATAAAGTGCCTTTGAACGACCAGAGTACTCACTCAAATAAAATTAGGTAAGCAGTTCTGCACTGAAGAAGAGAGAGTAAAGAGAAATAACAAAATGGCCTTTGAGACACAGGGATTGTTTCCCACAAAGTGCATTAACTAATTGACAGGGTGGCAAAAGTACACAGCCCACTCATATGAGAATTCTCTATAGAAACTTTAGTTCCTCTAGTAAGGAAAAGGCCTTGTAAACAAAACATATAATCTTTAAAAGAGATTATAAAAAGCATTGACATTTGCCTGTGAATTCACCTATAGATCTGTCAGGCCTTTCGTGATGGATTTGGGAAACCTATTATTTTGTCTTAGCCTGAGGAAAAAACTGTGGTGTCTTTTGATGGTTCAAAAACTAGAACTTGTGAAACCATGGGAATAATACGAATTGGTAGAAAACAATAACATTCTCACAGCTGGACCATCTGGTAGATTATTCAGACACAACCATGTACATCACTGAATGGCTCTCATAAAACACCAGATGAAGATAAGAGCTGGCATCTACTTCTAATTTTCCAAGGCTTAAATTGTCTTTAGTTCCTAAGTTCTGGAAATAAGGACTTCATTTGTACTGGTCTCAGCATCTTCCAAAATGTAATCTTTGAAAACAAATTGTGATGCTAGTAAACTTTAGGATGAGAACTTTACATCATTGTCAGTAAAATGTGTTCTTCATATAAATGTCATGTACTCTCTTATACACTGTATTAAGAACACCTTCTGCTTTTATTTATCTTGTTTTTTAAAGCTCTTCTTTCTTTAGCAGCTCCTTTGTTGTGCTACTACTTTATAGCAATCACTGTTCTAGATGTTTTGTATGGTCCACAAACAGGTATTTATTAAGGGTCTCCTGGATGACGAAGGGCTTGGGGATGCAGCTGTGCACCAAACAGACTAGATTCCTGCCTGATGAAGTAGTTATTTTTAGCATTATTTTGTAGGTGAAGAAGCAGAAGCCCCATGCATTTAAGTGATTTGCTTTAAGTGGCAGAGTCCTGAGGAGCTGTCTGCTTTGAAAACCCATGTTCTATCCATTATGTTTTGTTCTCTTGCTTGGTTTAATGCCTATAGTCTTTGAGATTCAATACTATAATTCACATTTGGGACACTTTGAACACCATAAAGCATACTGTTTGTGAAAGTGTTCATCGTTCAGTCATGTCTGACTCTTAGCAACCCCACAGGACTGCAGCCCACCAGGCTTCTCTGTCTATGAAATTCCCAAGGTAAGAATATTGGAGTCGGGAGCCATTCCCTTTTCCTAGAGGGAAAACATAGACAGAAAGTTGTCATTAAATGCAGCAATATTTGGGGGGATTTATCTCCTAGAGTAATGAAAATAAAAACAAAAATAAATTGGACCTAATTAGACGTAAAAGCTTTTTGCACAGCAAAGGAAACCATGAACAAAATGAAAAGACAACCTGCAGACTGGAAGAATATATTTGCAAATGTAGCTACTGACAAGAGATTTATTTCTAAAATACACAGACAGCTCATACAGCTTAATAACAAAAAAATCAAACACCCAATCAAAAAACGGGCAGAAGACTTAAACAGGCATTTCTCCAAAGAAAATATACAGATGGCCAAGAGGCACATGAAAAAGTGCTCAATACTGTTAATTATTAGGGAAATACAAATCAAAGCTATATTGAGGGATCATCTCGCACCAGTCTGAATGGCCATCATTAAAAAGTCCACAAATACTAAGTGCTGAAGAAAGTGTGAACAAAGAGAACCCTTCTACACTGTTGGTGGGAATGTAAATTGGTACAGCCACTGTGGAGAACAGTATGGAGGTTCCTTAGAAAACTAAAAATAAAGCTATCATATGATCCTGCAGTCCCACTCTTGGGCATATATCCAGAGAAAACTCTTAATTCAAACAGAGCTATGCACCCCAATGTTCATAGCAGCACTGTTTACAATAGCCAAGACATAGAAGCAACCTAAAAGTCCACTGACAGATGAGTGGATAAAAAAGATTTGAGATATATGTACTCCATTTCATTGTGTATATATACACAATGGGATATTATTTGGCCATAAATATATATACATGTTTATAATGGAATATTATTTGGCCATAAAAAGAATGAAATAATGCCATTTGCAGGAACATGGATGGACCTACAGATTATCATGCTAAGTGAAGTAAGCCAGACAAGGAAAGGCAAATATTATGGGATATCACTTATATGTGAAATCTTTAAAAAATGATACAAATGAAGTTATTTATAAAACAGACTCACAGACATGGAAAACAAATTTATGGTTACCAAAGAGGATAGCAGGGAGAGAGTTAAATTAAGAGTTTTGGGATTAATATATGCATACTGTTGTATCTAAAATAAGCAACAAGGACCTACTGTATGGTACAGGGAACTATATTCAATATCTTACAAGGAAAAAGTCTGAAAAAGAATATATATAACTGAATTATTTGCTGTATACCTGAAACTAACACAACATTGTATATTAACTATACTTCAATAAAAAAAATTGTTTTAAAAAAGCAAGAAAAAAAAATCCATGAGTTATAAAGGGGAGTGGGATGGAAGAAGAAAGCTTTTTTAAAAAGGAAGAATGTCAAATAAGTTGTAGACAGAATAAAAAATCACTATTTTACAACCCTACAACTTAATAACGGAGTAAGTTCAGTTCAGTTCAGTCACTCAGTCGTGTCCGACTCTTTGCAACCCCATGAATTGCAGCACGCCAGGCCTCCCTGTCCATCACCAACTCCCGGAGTTCACTCAGACTCACGTCCATCGAGTCAGTGATGCAATCCAGCCATCTCATCCTCTGTTGTCCCCTTCTCCTCTTGCCCCAAATCCCTCCCAGCATCAGAGTCTTTTCCAATGAGTCAGCTCTTTGCATGAGGTGGCCAAAGTACTGGAGTTTCAGCTTTAGCATCATTCCCTCCAAAGAAATCCCAGGGCTGATCTCCTTCAGATTGGACTAAGGATTAATAATCTTAAAACCACTGGGTAAAAGTTTATGGGGAACTGGTTATTCAAAATATTACCCCACAGATGACTCACTTGTTATAAAGGGAAAGGTTACCTTTCAGTTCAGTTCAGTTCAGTTGCTCAGTCCTGTCTGACTCTTTACGACCCCATGAATTGCAGCACGCCAGGCCTCCCTGTCCATCACCAACTCCTGGAGTTCACTCAAGCTCACGTCCATCAATTCGGTGATGCCATCCAGCATAACCTTTACAAGGGTCAAATTTAGCATCTCTGATGAAAAGTAAGCTCATTTTATGTGATGCAATAAGGAATACACAGCATTGTCTATGTAATACTTTTGTAATATTTTGACTCTAATCATGAGGAAACAACCAAATTCAGAATGTAAAAAAGATATTCTATGGGAGAGTTGGCCTAGGTTCTTAACAACAAAAAGGCCATGAAAAACAAAAAGACAGCCTATTATATATTAAAACAAATTAAAGAGATGTAATAACTAAATGTAATGCTAAAACCTTAATTGCATTCCAGATCAGAGATTTAAAAGTAGTTATGAAAGACTTTTGGTGTCAAGTGGGAAAATGTAATAATATTGGATTATATTTCTTTAATGTGGGATTATGAAGGATACTATTTTATTCTTAAGATAAACTTGCTGAAGTATCTAGGGTTATGTGTCATGACTTCTGCAATTTAATTTTAAATGCTTCAGCTCAAAATGTGTGTGTGTGTGTGTGTGTGTGTGTGTGTGTGTGTGTGTATGGAGAGAGCGGATTAAGCAAGCAAATGTGACAAAACATCAATAATCTGGGTAAAGGGTGTTAAGATTTTTGTATATTTTTCTTTTAACTTTCTGTGTGTTTGAAAATTTACAAAATTAGAAGTTGGGAGGGAAATAAAAACACTGGTGTTTTAAACAGACAGAGTAAAGCAGCAATGTAATGCTTCTGGTAGCAAAGCTAAGCAAAGATCGGATGCCTTCCTTTGGTTCTAGAAGAAGGTGCCTACTCCACAATCCCAAAATAGGCATGTCTTCACTTCTATTGATGAACAGAGTTTAATTAATGTCTCTGAATCCAAATCTCTAAGAAATAGAACCTAGTTAATCTAACTCTGGTTCCAATTCAGTCTAGTTCTGGATGAATCATTGGTAACCAAGGTGTTTGGATTCTTTTTTTTTTAGCTAGCAGAACCACGTAGTGGGGCATGTCCCTGAACATGGGAGGGAGATTGAAGGTACCTGCTGGTCTGTCTCCATGGAAGGGGCCCTGTGGGACAGAAGGGGGGTTCATGAATTTTATTGGCATAAGAGATGAGTACAAGTTTGCCAGTTCAGTTCAGTCGCTCAGTCGTGTCTGATTCGTTGTGACCCATGAATCACAAAACGCCAGGCCTTCCTGTCCGTCACCAACTCCCGGAGTTTACTCAAATTCACGTCAATCGAGTCAGTGATGCCATCCAGCAATCTCATCCTCTGTCGTCCCCTTCTCCTCCTGTCCCCAATCCCTCCCAGCATCAGAGTCTTTTCCAATGAGTCAACACTTTGCATGAGGTGGCCAAAGTACTGGAGTTTCAGCTTTAGCATCATTCCTTCCAAAGAAATCCCAGGGCTTATCTCCTTTAGAATGGACTGGTTGGATCTCCTTGCAGTCCAGGGGACTCTCAAGAGTCTTTTCCAACACCACAGTTCAAAAGCATCAATTCTTCGGCGCTCAGCCTTCTTCACAGTCCAACTCTCACATCCATACATGACCACTGGAAAAACCATAGCCTTGACTAGACGAACCTTTGTTGGCAAAGTAATGTCTCTGCTTTTCAATATGCTATCTAGGTTGGTCATAACTTTCCTTCCAAGGAGTAAGCGTCTTTTTAATTTCATGGCTGTAATCACCATTTACAGTGATTTTGGAGCCCAAAACAATAAAGTCTGACACTGTTTCCACTGTTTCCCCATCTATTTCCCATGAAGTGATGGGGCCAGATGCCATGATCTTCATTTTCTGAATGTTGAGCTTTAAGCCAACTTTTTCACTCTCCACTTTCACTTTCATCAAGAGGCTTTTTAGTTCCTCTTCACTTTCTGCCATAAGGGTAGTATCATCTGCCTATCTGAAGTTATTGATATTTCTCCCAGCAATCTTAATTCCAGCTTGTGCTTCATCCAGCCCAGCGTTTCTCATGATGTACTCTGCATATAAGTTAAATATGCAGGGTGACAATAAGCATCCTTGATGTACTCCTTTTCCTATTTAGAACCAGTCTGTTGTTTCATGTCCAATTATAACTGTTGCTTCCTGACTTGCATACAAATTTCTCAAAAGGCAGGTCAGGTGGTCTGGTATTCCCATCTCTTTCAGAATTTTCCACATTTTATTGTGATCCACACAGTCAAAGGCTTTGGCATTGTCAATAAAGCAGAAATAAATGTTTTTCTGGAAATCTCTTGCTTTGTCGATGATCCAGTAGATGTTGGCAATTTGATCTCTGGTTCCTTTGCCTTTTCTAAAACCAGCTTGAACATCTGGAAGTTCATGGTCCACATATTGCTGAAGCCTGGCTTGGAGAATTTTGAGCATTACTTTACTAGCACGTGAGATGAGTGCAATTGTGCGGTAGTTTGAGCATTCTTTGGCATTGCCTTTCTTTGGGATTGGAATGAAAACGGACTTTTTCCAGTCCTGTGGCCACTGCTGAGTTTTCCAAATTTGCTGACATATTGAGTGCAGCACTTTCACAGCATCATCTTTCAGGATGTGAAAGAGCTCAACTGGAATTCCATCACCTCCACTAGCTTTGTTCGTAGTGATGCTTTCTAAGGCCCACTTGACTTCACATTCTAGGATGTCTGGCTTTAGGTGAATGATCACACCATCGTGATTATCTGGGTCATGAAGATCTTTTTTGTGCAGTTCTTCTGTGTATTCTTGCCATCTCTTCTTAATATCTTCTGCTTCTGTTAGGTCCATACCATTTCTGTCCTTTATCGAGCCCATCTTTGCATGAAATGTTCCTTTGGTATCTCTAATTTTTTTGAAGAGATCTCTAGTCTTTCCCATTCTGTTGTTTCCTCTATTTACTTTTGTTGAACCTTGAGGAAGGCTTTCTTATCTTTCCTTGCTATTTTTTGGAACTCTGCATTCAGATGCTTATTTCTTTCCTTTTCTCCTTTGCTTTTCACTTCTCTTCTTTTCACAGCTATTTGTAAGGCCTCCTCAGACGGTCATTTGCTTTTTTGCATTTCTTTTTCTTGGGGATGGTCTCGATCCCTGTCTCCTGTACAATGTCACGAACCTCCATCTGTAGTTCATCAGGCAGTCTATCTATCAGATCTAGTCCCTTAAATCTATTTCTCACTTCCACTGTATAATCATAAGGGATTTGATTTAGATCATACCTGAATGGTCTAGTGGTTTTCCCTACTTTCTTCAATTTATGTCTGAATTTGGCAATAAGGAGTTCATGAGTTCATGATCTGAGCCACAGTCAGCTCCTGGTCTTGTTTTTGCTGACTGTATAGAGCTTCTCCATCTTTGGCTGCAAAGAATATATAATCAATCTGATTTCGGTGTTGACCATCTGGTGATGTCCATGTGTAGAGTCTTCTCTTATGTTGTTGGAAGAGGGTGTTTGCTATGACCAGTGCATTCTCTTGGCAAAACTCCACTAGCCTTTGCCCTGCTTCACTCCGTACCCCAAGGCCAAATTTGCCTATTACTCCAGGTGTTTCTTGACTTCCTACTTTTGCAATCCAGTCCCCTATAATGAAAAGGACATCTTTTTTGGGTGTTAGTTCTAAAAGGTCTTGTAGATCTTCATAGAACTGTTCAACTTCCGCTTCTTCAGTGTTACCGGCTGGGGCATAGGCTTGAATTACTGTAATATTGAATGGTTAGCCTTGGAAACAAGTTTGCCAAGTAAATAAAACTTGTTGAATAGCATGCTCGGATACAAATAGACTGTGTTTAGGCATTATTCTCTATCTTTTTTAGTGGATTTTGATCATAATTCATTTAACTTCTAGGTTATTGAGACTTCCCATTATTGCTGATAGAGTGGTACAATCTACATATTAATAAGATGTAACTCTCAGAAAAGGAAATAAAGAAGAATACCCATCCAAAATATGTGCATATTTGTTCATTAGTTTCCCATTTATTGTTTTATACTGATATTTTCTGATATGAAACACTCACAAAGATAGAAATTAACATGCATGGTATAAAATTAATTATAAATCGAATCATATTTCCTTCTCTCACTCAATTGTTTTATTATGTACTCTACTTTGCAAGCACTTACAGTGCTTGATGCCTAACACTGAGACTCATGTATGGGTATCTAGATGTATATTTCTTTAGCAACACCTGAAAAAGCTTTGTTTGTGTGTGTATTTAGACAATATTTTATTTTATTTATTCATATTTGTATTCTTAAGTGAAAAATACTGCCAAAGTCTCAGTCTTGAAGACAACTCTGTGCTTTTGAACTGTCAAACTGTGGTGCTGGAGAAGACTCTTGAGAGTCCCTTGGACAGCAAGGAGATCAAATCAGTCAATCATAAAGGAAATCAACCCTGAATATTCATTGGAAGGACTGATGCTGAAGCTGTTGCTCTAGTTAGTTTGGCTACCTGATACAAAGAGCTGACTCACTGGAAAAGACCCTGATGCTGGGAAAGATTGAGGGCAGGAGGATAAGGGGGCAACAGAGGATGAGATGCTTGGATGGCATCGCTGACTCAGTGGGCATGAGTTTGGGCCAACTCCAAGAAACAGTGAAGGGAGGAAGCCTGGAATGCTGCAGTCCATGGGATTGGTCACAGCTCAGTGACAGAACAACTTTATCCTGACTAGGATTATGTTACAAAAATTCTGAGATGATTTGGGGTGAGCATTCTCAGCTCAGACTTTAGGAACATCTGTACGTTCAGCAACTGCACAGGTATGTTCTTTCTCACTGTGTGTCTTCACTCATGTTATTCACGTCTACAATTTTCTCACCATTTTCTTTTTGTCTACAAAAGTCCCACCCAAGCCAAAGGGCCTATCCCTATAGTTCATCTCCTCATAGAGTTCTTTTCTTATCTGCAAAATATCTGTTAACTTTCTCCTCCCCTAAAATTTTGCCAGTAAGCCCTCAATTTCACAAGGTGTTACGTTGTTCTCTTAAGGTGTTTATTTCATATGATTCTTCAAAGAGTTGTTTCTTTTTACTTTAAATATATTATAATCTGAAGAAGCTTTTAATTTTGTTTTATAAAGCAGAAATGGAAACTTTTAAATTCATGAATTAATACTTCAGAATAAATTAAAGTTAAAAGTTAATTTTATTTTTTAAAAAGTTAAACTTCTTTGCGACCTCATGGACAGTGAAAGTGAAATTGCTCAGTCGTGTCCGACTCTTAGCAACCCCATGAATTGCAGCCCACCAGTCTCCTCCGTCCATGGGATTCTCCAGGCAAGAATACTGGAGTGGGTTGCCATTTCCTTCTACAGGAGATCTTCCCGACCCAGGGATCGAACCCAGGTCTCCTGCACTGCAGGCAGATGCTTTAACCTCTGAGCCGCTACTCATAGTGTGAGAATAAATTATGTGTATTATTTTCCCCTATCAATATCTTAAGGTCATCAGTATCTGTGAAAGTGTTTGTCACTAAGTTGTGTCCACCTCTGTGACCCCATGGACTGTAGCCCACCGGGCTCCTCTGTCCATGAAATTCTCCAGGCAAGAATATTGGAATGGGTAACCATTCCCTTCAGAGAAGACAATGGCGCCCCACTCCAGTACTCTTGCCTGGAAAATCCCATGGACAGAGGAGCCTGGTAGGCTGCAATTTGTGGGGTCGCTAAGAGTCAGACACGACTGACTGACTGACTTTCACTTTTCACTTTCATGCACTGGAGAAGGAAATGGCAACCCACTCCAGTGTTCTTGCCTGGGAAGTCCCAGGGAAGGGGGAGCCTGGTGGGCTGCCGTCTCTGGGGTTGCACAGAGTCGGACACGACTGAAGTGACTTAGCAGCAGCAGCAGCAGCAACCATTTCCTTCTCTGGTGGAATCTTCATGACCTCTTTCCTCAAAATACAATAGGTACCTTACCCTGCTTTCCTTCCCATTGTTTTCTGCTTCTCTCTCCCACCTCCCCTCCATTTTGGTATACATTATAGTTTTCACTGAGTTTTCCTCATAGCTCAGTCAGCTAAAAAGATTTGCCTGCAATGCAGGAGACCCAGGTTCAATTCCTACGTCTGGAAAAATCCCCTGGAGAAGGAAATGGCAACCCACTCCAGTATTCTTGCCTGGAGAATTCCATGGACGGAGGAGCCTGGCAGCCTACAGTCCACTGGGTTGTAAGCGTCAGATATGACATTGCGACTAAACCACCATAGTTTTCATTATGTACTTTCAAGGGTATATTACTTAGTCATTATTTAGTTAAGTACTCTGCAGACTTTTTGTACTGGATCTTAGTCAAAAGACCAAGAAGTGATTGTCAACTTTTTGATCATATGCCCATATTAGTAAACAAACAAACAAAAAATGCCACCTGTGACCATTCGCATGTACACACAATTTTAAATTGTTACACTATATTAATAGATTGTGCAGATTATAAAAGTTTCACCAAGATGGGATTTTTTAGAAAGGATATTAAAAATAAATGTAAGTAAGTGTTTTAATATCTTCTTATAGCACTTCAGCTTTATCCATCAAGGTATTGGCATGCACGATTGTGGAGGCTGGCTGGTCCAAAATCTACAAGGAAGCTGTAAAGCTAAAGACTCAGGGAAGAACTGATGTTGTAGTTCAAGTCCAAAGGCAATCTTCTGGCAGAATTTCTTTTTCCTCAAAGATGTCAGTCTTTTTTCTTAAAACCTTCAACTGATTCAATGAGGTCTACCCACATCATGGAGGGTAATCTGCTTTATTTGGTATCTACTGATACCATTGTTAACCTCATTGAAAAATATATTCAAAGCAACATTTCAGACAGTTTGACTAAGGATCTGTGTACTGTGGCTTAGCCAGGCTGATGCATAAAATTAACCATCATACCACCCTAACCTCTTGAGTTGAGCTGGCTTTCATTTGTCACTTTGAAGTTCATTGATTTGACAAACAATAGTATTTACTTGTTTATGCTATTTCTTTCCCTCTCCAGTTTTACTTTCTTATTGGATTGCTTCCTCTAAGTGTACTTTCAAAATGATTTACATAGGAAACTTCTTGATAATATTATGCTTGATAATATTTTTGTTATGCCCTCACATTCAAAAAGTACTGTATCTGGACATAGAATGGTAGCTTCAGTGAATGCTGTTGTCTACACAACTTTGAGAACATTACTCCATTCTCATCCTGTATTGAGTGTTGTTGTTTTGGAGAAGTCTAACAGCAATCTGATCCTTGCTTGTATGTGTGGTTCGCTTTTCTCACTAGCAGCCCTTTAGAATGTTCTCTTTGTCCTTGATGTTCTTAAATTTCACTATGATGAATCTAGTAGCAAGCTTTTTTCCCCCGGTGTTTTCTATGAGTTCTAGAATCTGTGAGTTCTTTAAACTTGGGGTTTTACATTTCTCTTTCATTCTTGATCATTATTTCTTCTAATAGTTCCTGCCCTGCCTTCCTACTCCAATCTACTTTTATCTCCTACTATGGCTTCTATTGGAGAAGGCAATGGCACCCCACTCCAGTACTCTTGCCTGGAAAATCCCACGGATGGAGGAGCCTGGTAGGCTGCAGTCCATGGGGTCGCTAAGAGTCGGATGTGACTGAGCGACTTCACTTTCTCTTTTCACTTTCATACATTGGAGAAGGAAATGGCAACCCACTCCAGTGTTCTTGTCTGGAGAATTCCAGGGATGGGGAAGCCTGGTGGGCTGCCGTCTATGGGGTCACACAGAGTCGGACACGACTGAAGTGACTTAGCATAGCATAGCATGGCTTCTATTATATAGATCTTGACGTTTTTATTACTTTCCTCCATATCTTTAAATTGTTTTTTATGCTTTCTCTCTTTTAGTCCTTTATGATGTTTTTCAACCTGGTTTTTCGGCTAACCGATTTGTTCTTTGGTTCTGTTTATTCTGCTGCTCAGTTTATTGAGTTGTTTTTTATATCAAGTGTCTTCAATTGGTTTTTCCTTCAAATCGCTTCTCCTGCTTCATGTTTTAATGTCCTCTCTAATGTTTTATCTGTTCTCTGAGGATTTTTACTTTACATATTTTAATTCTTGTTCTATCTTGATATTTATCGAGATAATTCTTGTTCGATAAAAATCAATTCTGCTTTCTCTTACACGAGTTGTATGATTTGTCATTTTTCTTTTATAGGACTTGTGCTGCTTGGGTGTCTTATTTAATCCTCTTGGGAGTTCATGTTCACTGTGGTCTACCGTGTACCTTGGCTGATGCTGTGAATGTGGGGACAGACAAGCAGAAAGCACAGGGCTTAGCTTGAATCCACCGAATGCAAGGGGCAAGAGCAGGAATTAGGAGGTAGAATCTCTGGTATTGCAATCATTCTTTTTTCTCAATTGCTCAGCCACGTCTGACTCTTTGCCACCCCATGGACTGTAGCCTGCTAGGCTCCTCTGTCCATGAGATTCTCCAGGCAAAAATACTAGAGTGTGTAGCCATGCCCTTCTCCAGGGCATCTTCCCAACCCAGGGATCAAACCCGGGTCTGCTGTTTGCCAGGTGGATTCTTTACCTTCTGAGCCACCAGAAGGTAAAAGATTCTCTTTTATCTCCCCCTAAACACACACACCCACACACACAGGCACACCTGCATGAGCACACATACATATACACCAAGTGTTCTGTTCCTTGGAACCTCCCAGTAAGATCTTGCCACTGCTCTTTTGCCAAGGCTATCTCCAGATATTTTAATTGTCTGACCCATAGTGGGGATCAGAGAAGATGCATAGGGGCCAGCTAGGCTGCCTGTACCTGTTGCCATCACAGCCCAACCAGGATCTACTGCTCCCCTGATTTTACTCCATCCTCTGGCTAGAGTTGGGCTGATGTTGCCATTTTCAACTTCCACAATGGCCATAGGACAAGCCTAGAAGAATGTGGGGCCTACAAAACAATTGTGGGGCCAATCAATCTCTGTAGCCGCTGGTGCTCAAAATCTAGTCTCTAACTGAGAGCGTTCAATTGTTTTCACCTTTTCTGGTTCAAGGATTTTTGTCCTGACCTCTGTATAAGCTGTGAATATTCTAAAGTTATACATAAAATTTGAGACTATGTGGATGAGGTTTGTAACCTTCATCTTATATTCAAAGGAACCTTCATACTTTGAAAAAATAAGTTTTCATACCCAAGTTATTTCCACTCCTATTTGCTGTTTCACAAATGGATTGCAGAACCTCTGGGGGTGTGACTCTTCTCTACAAAATGTGGGGACAGATTACCTGTAGAAGGAGAAGGAGAGAAATGCAGTGAACATAGGCCGGTAGTCTAGTGGTAAAGAGCATGGATTTGGTGACTAGATTCCCTGGGCTTCCCTGGCAGCCCAGACGGTATAGCGTTCTGCCTACAGTGCAGGAGACCTGGGTTCGATCCATGGGTCAGGAAGATGCTCTGGAGAAGGAAAGGGCAATCCACTCCAGTATTCATGCCTGGAAAAATCCCAGGGACCAAGGAGCCTGGTGGGCTATGGTCCATGGCGTCGCAAAGAGTCGGACACGACTGACCGACTTCACTTCTTCCCTGGATTTTAAATCCTGCTTTGGCCATTTATTCTGTACTTATTGACAAATTACTTAGCCTCAGTTGTTGTAAAATGGGCATGGAAATGATGATCTTTAATATATCATAGGGTTGCTTTGAAATAAAATAAAATTAAAAAATAAAAAACACATAGCCCAATGCTGGCATCAAGTATGTAATTGCAAATCAGTTTTATTACTACTAAAGCTCCAAAATTTCTAATTTAGGGAATGAGAGGACTATGGTGCCATAAGTATTCATCTTTGTATTTTGTATAGGCCCACTCCAGTGCCTTCCACATCAGAGGAATTCCTAAAAGCCTTGTTAAGTGGGACACAATTAAACCTCTGGGTTGAATTCTGGAAGCCTATGCCCATCCTCTAATTCAGTTGACAAATCTTTTTCCAACTCACCCTCTCTACTTTAGGACATTCTGTTAGACCTCTACAAACCAGAAAGTCTGGGAACCAAGCTGGGGGCATGATAGGACAGGAAGAGAAAAACTAGGGAGGTCCATGTTTATGCATTAGTCAAACTACTCTTTTAAAAACACCTGAAGGGTGAGAGGGGAGTGAAAATGTGTCTGACACGTCTGACTCTTTGTGATGCCATGGACTGTAGCCTGCCAATCTCCTGTGTCCATGGGATTCCTCCAGAAAGACTACTAGAGTGGGTAGCCATTCCCTTCTCCAGTGGATCTTCCTGACCCAGGGTTCGAAGCCAGGTCTCCCATATTTCAGGCAGATTCTTTACTGTCTGATCCACAGGGACGCATCAGCAAAAGGTGTATCATGAAAGTTTTAAGTAGCCTAAGATAAAATGTATTTTTTAAAAGTATTTTCTAAATGTAAGTCTATGAACAAGCATTTTGAGTACTTCTTGTATTCAGAGATTGCTATGGGGAAAAAAGGGTTAAAGCAGCGAATACCAAAGACATTGAGAACTTGGTTTCTGTCTGTATGAATCAGAATGTGTTGGTGAGAAATAGGACCAGTAGGATGTGTGTATATTTAGAAAGAGATTTATTTTAAGGAATTGACTCATGTGATTACGGAGACTGGCAAGTCTAAAACCTGCAGAGTGAACTGGCAGGCCGGAGGACCAGGGAAGGGTTCATGCTGTGGTGAAAGTCTGAAGGCTATTGGACTAAAGACCCAGGAAAGAGTCAATATTCAAGGTCAATTCCCTCTTCCTCAGAAAAAATCAATCTTTTGTTTTATTCAGGCCTTTAACTGATTCGATGAGGCCCACCCACACTATAGAGGACAATCTGCTTCACTCAAAGTCCACTGATTTAAATACTAATCTTATTATCCAGAATATTATCCCTCCACACCCAGAATAATGTTGGCCCACGTATCTGGGCACCATGGCCCAGCCACATTACGCAGAAAATTAACTATCACACTGTCTTAAAGTAGTTAAAGACAAAAGCTTCTGTTCTCACACAGAGCAATAAAGAAGAGTGAATAAGGGCAGGTTTTGGATTCTAAAGATTTGAGTTCAAATCCTGATTCTGCCCTTCATTAACACAGGGGGAACTTGGGGAAATATGACAGATGCTCAAATCAGGCAAATTTGAAATTATGGTTGAAATTTGAAATTATTTGAATTTTCACTTTTCCAGTGAGAGGACCTCAAAAATATGTTTTTGGTCAACTTAAATATACAAACATAAGAAAAAAGATTCAATTTGAAGGTGTAGCTTATAATATTTATATGTTTAGTTACACATACATGTTTAAATTCTGTTACATATGAAATAATGTTTATTTAGAGGTATTGCTTTTTTTCAGTCTCATATTTCATGAAATACTTAGACTCAAACTCTTCCCAAGTATCTTTGTCATTCTTTTGGCCACTCTCTGAGTTGCTGTACACCATCTTTTGGAGTATATCTTCTCATCAATCCAATTGTGAAAAAATGAAAGCTTCCTGAATCTGGTTGATGCTGTCACTAGAAAATGTATCCCACTCTGTAAGTATAAATTTGCATAACATTGGGAGAGTAGATTTTTAAATTCATTAGGTGAACCATAACTATGTTTCAATATAACCTCTTAGAGTGATTAAAAATACTTGAGTCATGAATTTTATTAGTGGTCCCACAGGAGTGATTAATAAATCTGGGTTAAATATCTTTGACGTTAAAAAAACATCCTATCAGATTACTTCCATAAGCATTAAAACTAGCACCAGTTATGATCATTTCAGGTAAATATGTCTTTCTCATACTGTTCTGATGTTCAAAATTCAGTAACTAAAACAGTGCCCCATAATATGGGAGAACTTTCTATGGAATTGAATATGAAGGGAACTTTTTGATTCACAATTTGGGGAGAATATATTATTGGACATATATAGTATTTATTTTTATTTTATGAGGATAATGGCAATAATTATCTCATTGAGTTGTAATGAAATTCAAATGAGATACTTTAAGTAAGCTCTTGATAAAATGCCCATTGCATTGTAACTGCTCTAAAAGATTAATTATTATTATTTAGAATAGCAAGTAGAAAGGGATAAAGTGGAAGCAGTGACAGATTTTATTTTCTTGAGCTCCAAAATCACTGCTGATGGTGACTGCAGCCATGAATTTAAGACATGCTTGCCCCTTGGAAGGAAAGCTGTGGCAAACCTAAATAATGTATTAAAAAGCAGAGACATCACTTTGCCAACAAAGATCCATATTGTCTAAGCTGTGGTTTTTCCAGTAGTCATGTACAGATATGAGAATTGGACCATAAAGAAGGCTGAGCACCAAAGAGAAGAATTGATGCCTTTGAATCGTGGTCCTGGAGGAGACTCTTGAGAGTCCCTTGGATCAACTTAATGGACATGAATTTGAGCAAACTCTGGGAAATGGTAAAGGACAGGGAAGCCTGGGGTCCATGGAGCTGCAGAGTCGAGCATGACTTAGTCAGCAACGACAATAAAGTGACAGTACAATAATGAATGAGAAACAAGATGAAATGGACTTGGAATTCTTTTCTTCTTTCTCCAGTATTTGTTAGTTTCCAGGCTTGGTTTGACTCTGCAGTCTTCCTCAAATCTGTCAGATTTCACCAGTGTCTGTATGGCATCATGGATGTGATCACCAGTTGCATCCTCCTGCTTGTATCTCACTAAGAAACTTTAAGAACCGGTTACACCCTTACTTATCTTGCTGTATTCAGACAGTTGTATTTCCTAAGTAACAGCTGGCTACTTATAGGCAGTTTAGACTTATACAATCCAGGATCAGAATTCTGGGAGTAAGATTATTGTGTGTGCTCAGTTGCTCAGTCATGTCCTACCCTTTGCGATTCCATGGACTGTAACCTACCAGGCTCCTCTGTCCATGGGATTTTCTAGGCAAGTATACTGAAGCGGGTTGCCATTTCCTACTCTAGGGGATCTTCCTCACCCAGGGATCGAACTCGTGTATCTTGTATCTCCCGCGTGGGTAGGTGGATTCTTTACCACTGTGCCACCAGGGGTTATGACTAGTTACCATGAAAATAGTTTTCCTCCCTTGAAAGGGTGCAGATTTCTTTCTTTTCTTCAACTCCATAAGCAAAATTGAGCTAGATAACAACAACTTTAGAAATCTTTTTTGTTAAAACCTCTCAAAATACAGATAAAGAGAGGAAAAAATCCCTGAAACAACACTGATAAAAGTAACAGTGGCAAAGTCATTATTTTAACACCTCTTTTGTTCCAGTTTCAAAGGGAGTGGGAATCACTCCTATCACCCTGTTGGTCTATTTTTATCCTGAAACTACGAAAAGACCAGCCATTACAAGAATGACAGCCAACTTGGAATTTTTCCCGTAACTGTTATCTTCTTCATCCCATAAATTTAAAGATCAATCTGAGAACAACTTGTGTTGCAGTGTGATTCAAGTAAGTGTGATTATTAGGGTGAATAAGGAGAACCTGACAATGTGATTTCTTGTTACATTAAAGGAAGAACTATCCTTATGGTTCATAGAATGAAGGGTACTTTCAGGCAATTTGGCTCAAGTTGGAGAATATTTCACTATGAGAATGGATTTTAGTTTGACGTGGACAGCAGGCAGGCAGATGTGTATCAAATAGCATCTATGACATGTGAAAATTAATTTTTCACCACCAGTAAGATATAAATATAGTAATAGTTCTCATTTTAAAGTGTCATTTACATCAACCAGAAATGCGATATATTAGGGAAAAAATTCACAGTCTGTAAATAGTATTGCCTTGAGTCCTCATCTGTGGGTATATGAACAAGAGTGGTTGGGATTCCTTTCTCTGAATATAAGCTTAAGTTGACTGTCCCTGCAACATTTACATTTGGTTGTCTTGGAAGCACACTTTTTAATTGAAGAATGGTTGATTTACAGTATTATATTAATTTCTGCTATATAGCAAAGTAACTCAGTTATACACACATATGCATTCTTTTTTATATTCTTTTCCATTTTGGTTTATCCCAGGAGACTGGATGTAGTTCCCTGTGGTATAAGGCAGGATCTTGTTCATCCATTCTAATTGTAATAGTTTGCATCTGCTATCCCCAGACTTCCGGTGCATCCCTCCCCCTCCCTCTTCTTGGCAACCACAAGTCTGCTCTCTGTGTCTGTGAGTCTGTTTCTGTCTTAGAGGTAGGTTCATTTGTGCCATGTTTTGGATTTCATGTATAAGTGACATCATATGGTATCTGAATTTTTGTTTCTGACTTACTTCACTTAGTATGATAATCTTTAGTTACATCCATGTTGCCGCAAATGGCATCAGCTCGTTCTTTTTTATGGCCACGTAGTATTCCATTGTGTGTATATTAAACACACACACACACACACAAGCACACCACATCTTTATCCATTCATCCATCAACGGACATTGAGGTGGTTTCTCTGTTTTGGCTACTGTGACTAGTGCTGCTATGAACATAAGGGTGCATGTTATCTTTCTGAATTATAGTTTTGTCTGGATATATGCCCAGAAGTGGGATTGCCGGATCAAATCATTCTCTATTTTTTGGAGAAAACTTCATACTGTTTTCCATAGTGACTTACCAACATACATTCCCAACAATGTAGGAAGGCTCCCTTTTCTCCACACATTCTCCAGCATTTATAATTTGTAGACTTTTGAATGATGGCCATTCTGACTGGTGTGAGGTGGTCTCTCATTGTAGTTTCAATTTGAATTTCTCTAATAATTAGTGATGTTGAGCATCTTTTCATGTGGTTTTTGGCCATCTGTATCTCTTTGGAGAAATGTCTATTTAAGCCTTCTGCCCATTTTGAAAGCATATTTTACTCACCATCCTCTCTCCCAAACTTGATCCTTTTTCCACATTTCTTCCTTTGTACATGGCATTTTTATCCATTTAGTTGAACATAGATTAAACTCAGAAGTCAACTTAGATACCTCACTCTTTCTTACCTCCTTATCTAATCCATCTTAACTTTTCTGTAACTGTGCTTTTTCTCCATCTCCACTGTTACCACTTTAGTTGAAACACTATCAGAAGTCACTTGTCTTACTGCTCTGGCCTTGTGTTTTAAAATGTACCGAGGATTTGTTTTAACTGGGTATGATAAGACCTGCTGATAAAGATGACTGTCGTGAAGCGTCTATAATCACAGGTCTCTAGAAACAGGAAGCATGACATGTCGCGCAGGGGGCCCACATGGGGAAGCACCAGAACTGGTCAGGAGCAGAGGGAGTGAGGGGAAATTGTGGGCAAGAGCCTTTACTGTGGTTTCCATGGGAAGAAATGGGTGAGGCAGGGTAAACAGGCTAGGAAGTGCTACTTTGAATAATTCCAGTGGGCTTTGAGACATAGCAGATATCCCTGGTTGTCTGATACCTGTCCCTGGGGTGACTGGGGCAGGTGGATAGTGGCCAGGAGTCTAAGAGCTGGTAAAGGTGGTTGGGGGTTGGGCTTTGGATTTGTTGGTTTGCATGTGAGAGGAACACTGGCAAGAGAGTCCTTTACTGTCTTTAGAAATTATCTCGAATTTTCTAGATAATTCTAGAAATTATCTCTTCCCGGGAAGAGCGGTATTTCCAGGGTCAGCAAAGTGGACATTTGACTCAAATGTCAAAACCTCATAAACACGTGGTTAATACACCTTGTAACTAGTCTCATTGTATCTCCTCTCCCTGGCCAGAGTGAGAGATCCTTTAATAATACAAGTATGAAAACATTTGCTTCTTAGTCCCAAATCCATCAACACTCCCCATTGTTCTTCCTAAAAATTGATAATGATATGATCCCTACTTAGTTACTAAGCTTCATTTTGCACCCTCTTCCTTTTATGAACCCTAGTCATGCTAGCTTTCTTTCAGCTCTTTAAAAGTGCCACATTCCCTCCGAGCCCTTGACGTGTACAGTTCTGTCCGAGTGGAACATCCTAACTCACTTATTCCCTATGTTGCCACCTAACTGCTCTGGAGCTGTCAGCTTGAGCATCACTTCCTCCATGAAGACTTCCCCCCCATCCCCGGACACATTCCCTGTTTTAGACTCTCCCTGCATTTCCTGATCCTCCTTCAGTGTACTTGTACTTATCAAAGCTTGTGATTATATGCTGATTTGTCTGATTAATATCTGATTCCTTGGATTCATGAAGGCAGGATTGTGCCCATTTGATTCACATTTTGTTCCTGATTCTTAGCAGAGTGCCTTCATAAATGTAGAAGTTTTAATAAGTACATGTTGAATGACTGAATAAATGTCAATTCTAGTTTAGGATATAGACAATATATTCAACTTGAAGACTGAGTTGGAAAAACAGAAAAGGTCTTCCTGAGACTGCTTTTTAAAAAGCATGTGAAGCCGATATATAATTGGTCTGAGTGATGTGTTATCGGAAGTGATGGGAGCCATATCGAACTGTCTCTACTGGGCATTGTGTGTCATGGCAATAAGACATTTGACATGATTTTGAACATGAAGGAAATAGATTGTGAAAAGTCATAAATATATGGAAGGTTTTCCCCTTCTTGTGAGGATCATCTGAAAATTGCTCTTAGTGGCCAGTGGCATGTTTTATGGCTCACTCTTCAGGGAAGATAAGAAAACGTGGTCTGTGGGAAGATCTTTTTAGATCATATAAAGAGAGAAACTTTGACTTGCTTTTCTTTTCATTGTGCTTTATAAAAATTTATGAGGATGCTACACAATGTTAACCACTTCCCAGATGTTTATTATGAGGAAAGAATCCTAAAAAAAAGACAAAAACAAAAACAAAAAAAAGCAAGAAAGCATCTATACACTGGATTAGTTAAAATTAGACTTGAGCTCTGGATACTCTAGAAAGAGTGATAGGATTTCAAATTTTAAAAAATATAGAGATTGTCAAACGTGTAACCTAGAATAACTAAAGTGCCACAGAACAGAGCAGACAATTCCCTGTCAAGAAGGCTCTACTATTCTGGTGGGAGATGTCAAAGCTTTTTTTAAAATATCATTTCAGAAGGCACAGTGGAATTTTAAAATCTTTTTTTATAGAATGACTTTCCACTTCCTCACATATCCACTTCTTCCTCTCCAGGGCTTATCTTCTCTTTGCATAGGGGAAGTAATACAAAAGTTTGATCAGATGAAGTAGAGAATTGAAGTAATAAACCAGGTTGAATGTTGCAACTGGACGATCATGATGGCTGTGGTTGTATATTTGACCTGCAGAATTCTTCTGTGTGTCCTGCAAAGGGTGTGAAGTTTTGTGAATCATTTGCAACACTTGAAATTAAAAGACTACACATTACCATTTATACTTTAATTGAAAAATGGGACACCCTGGAAGTCCTGAGCTTGTGTTTCTACAGCAGTCCTGTTGCTGTTACTGAGTAGAGCCTTTAAACAGTGCACATGCTTGCTAGCATGCCAGTATCTCCGTATGGCCCTTGTCACATGTTTGTATTAACTGTCTGGCCCTGCAGGCACTTGACTTTGTGATTCTTGAAATATACGATACAAGCAATTACGTTAATTCTCCACTTTCTCTGACTGTAGTGAAAGTGTCAGTCGCTCAGTCGTGTCTGACTTTTTGTGACCCCATGGACTGTAGCCCACCAGGCTTCTCCGTCCATGGGATTCTCCAGGCAAGAATACTGGAGTGGGTTGCCATTCCCTTCTCCAGGGGATCTTCCCGACCCAGGAATCGAACCCAGGTCTCTCGCATTGCAGGCAGATTCTTTATTATCTGAGCCACCAGGGAAGATCTGGGAAGGCAATGGCACCCCACCCCAGTACTTTTGCCTGGAGAATCCCATGGACGGAGAATCTCAGTCCATGGGGTCGCTGAGAGTTGGACACGACTGAGCGACTTCACTTTCACTTTTCACTTTCATGCATTGGAGAAGGAAATGGCAACCCACTCCAGTGTTCTTGCCTGGAGAATCCCAGGGACGGGGGAGCCTGGTGGGCTGCCGTCTATGGGGTCGCACAGAGTCGGACACGACTGAAGCGACTTAGCAGCAGCAGCAGCAGGGAAGATCTGACGGTAGAGAGAGGCTTTTTTTTTTTTTTACGATCTTTTTTGAAGTGGACCATTTTTAAAGTCAGTACTTAATTTGTCACAATAATGTTTGTTTTGTGTTTTGTTTGGGTGCCAGGCCTGTGAGATCTTAGCTCCCTGACCAGGGATTGAACCTGCACCACATGCATCGGAAAGCGAAGTCTTAAGCCACTGGACCATCAGGGAGGTCCCTAGAGAGGGTCTTTTTATATCTGAATTCACATGAAGAGCTCCCTCCTGAAGACTAGTCTCCCTCCAGGAGACTAGCACAATTTACAGTGAGCAGAGAACAGTGACTTATCTTGTGGATCACTTCTCTGTGAAACTTTAAATACCTAACTCCCTAAGATCTTATTTTCTTAAAGATTTTTAAAAACTTAACTTCTTACAAAATTGTCAGATGTTTGTCTTCATATTTGTGGCAAAAGAAGAAAAATTACTGGGTTACTTAATTCCTAAGATATAAAAGATGACACGGTGGTTTAGTCATTAAGTTATGTCTGACTCTTGTGACCCCATGGACTGTTGTTGCCCACCAGGCTCCTCTGTCCATGGTTTTCCTAGGCTAGAATACTGAAGTGCATTGCCATTTCCTTCTCCAGGGATCTTCCCAACCCAGGAATCAAACCTGGGTCTCCTGCATTGCAGGCGCATTCTTTACCTACTGAGTCACCAGGGAAACCAAAAGATGGCATGCAATGGCTATTTATAATGTCAGAGGACCACTGCCCTATTTTTTGAATACCCTAAGTTAGCAGTGACTAAGAATATAAGAAAAATCACAAATGGGCAAATGATTACCTCAAAGCTAGTTCATGACTGTTTGTTTTACCTTTCATTTCTACATTCACTTTCAAATAATTTGCATTAAAGTTAGAATAATTAGGCAACCTAGAACAACAAGGCACTCCGGTACTCTTGCCTCGAAAATCCCATGGACAGAGGAGCCTGGTGGGCTGCAGTCCATGGGGTCGCTAAGAGTAGGACCCGACTGAGCGACTTCACTTTCACTTTTCACTTTCATGCATTGGAGAAGGAAATGGCAACCCACTCCAGTGTTCTTGTCTGGAGAATCCCAGGGACGGGGGAGCCTGGTGGGCTGCCGTCTATGGGGTTGCACAGAGTTGGACACGACTGACACAACTTAGCAGCAAAACAACAAAGAAGTTGAACCAAAATATGTACCAGGAGAAAATACATATAAATAAGTCAAGAAATACACCATATTTGTTGCTTGTATTCCATGTGCTGAAACCTTTCAAATGCTAGTGTGTCCCTACTCTTTTTGCTTATTTACATATAGTGATGAGAAGTTGAATTCATGAAAGTAGAAATTAGATTATTTTTCCATTGTATCTTTAGCACAGAGAAACTAGAACTTGATAAATATTCAGTATGAACATATATACACACACAAGTGAGCTATAGACATTCTTGTGATGGGAAGATCAAGGTTATTGAAGTAAACTTAGAGACAAACTTAGAGGTAACTTAGAATATTTAAAAAACCATGAATTTAATAATTGGATAAATTGACTTGGTTTATGTCCCCAAACCCTTAAACTCCAAAACTGGATGTCTATCCACCCTCATCCATGGACCTTGGATTCTATGAAAAAAGCATCTCTTCTTCTTGTGCCATTCTTTACGTTTAACCTTAGAACATTCCTCTGTATTCAGTAGTATCATTTATCTCAGTAATTGCTTACTGGCAAATTATTCTCAGCCTCATCCAATAATACTGTCAGCAGAAAACTTGTGTGCAGGACTAATGATTTGGTTTGGTCTTTCACAAGGACGTTTGGCCAAGAGAACTTGAAATCTAGTGTCTTGGTGGTTGTAGAAAACCTTACCATCTGATCTATCTTTCTAATTGATCCCCTTCCTACTCCTCTTGTTACTTATCTTGTGCTTCGTCCAGTGAGGCTACCTCAGCCTATTTCTAGAAATTATTTGCTTAGGTGTCTACCACAGACTTGAGCTTTCTTTTGTTTCTTTGCTCAAAAACATAATACTTTTAGTTTCTAATTCTACACGGAAGGAGGTTAGAAGTCATTGCTGCATTCTAACAATAAGTAAAAAACTTAACTGATTGGAAAATCAGCAACTCTTCTAGGATCTGTTAGAAAACAGAAGACACAAGGCAAACTGCTCCCTCCAAGTTTGGAGAGACACACAGACTAATTTAAGGAGACACAGCTTACTGGAGCAGAGCCTCACAAGCAGAAACTGCTATAGGAACCAGTGCCAGCTCTAGAAATCCTGAACTGTAATGGGTAGATATTAACCTAACTATATTAATAATTACTTTGAACAGCAGTGTTCTAAATGCATTAAAGTGAGTGATTGCCAGAATGTATTAAAAAATAACATCTAGATATATATTGTCTACAAGAAACTACCTTTAAACCTAGAGACTCATGTAGATTAAAATAAATGGATGGAGGGACTTCTCTGGTGGTCTAGTGGTTGAGGATCTGCCTTGGAATGCAGGGGACACAGGTTCTATCCCTGGTGGGGGACCCAAGATCCCACATGCCACAGAGAGGGGTGGAGAAAAATGTGCCATGCTAATAATAGTCAAAGGGAAGCAAGCATAGGCATATTAATTTCAAACAAGAAAAATTATGAATAAAGGGTTAATGCTCTAAGATAGAACAATTATTAATATGCATGCACATAAAAAAACTATATGAGTAAAAACTGATAAAACTGAAAGAAGAAATAGATGAATCCACTATTATAGTCAAAGACTTCACTACTTTACCAGAAATACACCAGCAGAAAATCAGTAAGGAGATAGCTGAACTCAACAGTATCTTCAGGCAACACCATATAATTGTCAACTATAATCTCCTTATTCCAGCAACAGCAGAATGCTCGTTATTGTCAAGCTCACATGGAACATCAGCAAGATAGACCACATTCTGGAAGATAAAATACACCTTAGCAAGTAAAAATTATAGCATCTGGTTTCAAATCACAATAGAATCAACCCAGAAATCAATAATGGAAAGATACCTGGAAAATCCCCAAATAAGTAGAGATTAAATAAAATAAGGAGAGGGCAATGGCACCCCACTCCAGCACTCTTGCCTGGGGAATCCCATGGATGGAGGTGCCTGGTGGGCTGCAGTCCATGGGGTCGCTGAGAGTTGGACACGACTGGGCGATTTCACCTTCACTTTTCACTTTCATGCATCAGAAAAGGAAATGGCAACCCACTCCAGTGTTCTTGCCTAGAGAATCCCAGGGATGGGGTATCCTGGTGGGCTGCCGTCTATGGGGTCGCACAGAGTCGGACACAACTGAAGTGACTTAGCAGCAGCAGCAGCAGCAAATAAAATAATTCTAAATAACACAGGGGTCAAAGAAGAAACTTTAGGATAAAACTTGAAATATATTGGACTAAATGAAAATGAAAACACAACTTATCAGAATTTGGAGTATGCAGTGAAAGCAGTGGTTAGAGCAGACTTGATAGAAGTCGGTGTGTGTATTAGGAAAGAAGAAAGACCTAAAATCAGTCATCTAAGTTTCCACCTTAGGAAGCTAAAAAAAAAGAAGACCAAATTGAATCCAAAGTAAGCAGAAGAAAGTAAATAATAAGAATCATAGGAGAAAACAATAAAATTGAAAACAGGAAATCAGTAGAGAAAATCAATGAAACCAAAAGCTGGTTCTTAAAAAGATCAGTAAAACTGATATTCCTCAGACCAGGGTAGCTAAAGAGAGAGAGAGAGAAGACATAAATTAATAACATCAGAAGTGAAAGAGGGACTATCACTACAGATCCCGTGAACATTAAAAGAATAACAAAACAAATACTGTGAACTATGCCCATAAATATGATAATCTAGATGAAATGGGCCAATTTTTAAAGGTCAATTTGTTAAAGCTTACTAAAGAAGAAATAGACAATCTGACTAGGCCTACATCTATTAAATTTAATGAATAAAGAGAAACAAGTCCAGATGTGTTCAGTGGTGAATTCTACCAAATATATAAGGAAGAAATGATCACATATATACACCAGGCTTCCCTGGTGGCTCAGACAGTAAAGAATTCACCTGCAACACAGGAGACCTGGGTCTGATCCCTGGTTTGGGAAGATCCCCTGGAGGAGGGCATGGCAACCCACTCCAGTATTCTTGCCTGGAGGATCCCATGGACAGAGGAGCCTGGTGGGCTATAGTCCATGGGGTCACAGAGTCAGACATGACTGAGTGACTAAGCACAGCATATACACCACTGTGTATACAATTAATAACTGAGAATCTACTCTATAGCACAGAGGACTCTGCTCGGTGCCCTGTGGTGACCCAAATGGGAAGGAAATCCCCAAAATAGGGGATATATATATGGCTGACTCACTTTGCTGTACAGCAGAAACAGACACAGCAGTGCAAAGCAACTGTATTTCATTAAAGAAAAAAAAAAAAAAAACTGAACAGGAGGAAGGGCTTCCCTGGTGGCTCAGCTGATAAAGAATCCACCTGCAATGAGGAAGACCAGGGTTCGATCTCTGGGTTGGGAAGATCCCCTGGAGAAAGGAATGCTACCCACTTCAGTGTTCTGGCCTGGAGAATTCCATGGACTGTACAGTCCATGGGGTCACAAAGAGTTGGACATGACTGAGGGAGTTTCATTTCACTTCAGGCTTAAGTGTGGCTATATAAATATTTACATTAAATATAAGTATACTGATACTTTAATTAAAAGGATGAGACTGCCAGGCTGAATAAAACATTTATGCTTTATAAGAAAAAATATTTTAAATGTAAAGAAACAAGTTGAAAATAAAAAAGGTGAAAAAAGTTATATTATGCAAACACAAAACACACACACCAAAGAAATTATATAGGTTCGGGGGCCTAAATCTATTAAAGAAATTGAAGGAACGAACAGAAAACAGCAAGTCCAGATGTGTTCAGTGGTGAATTCCATCAAATATGTAAGGAAGAAATTATATCAGTTCTCTAAAATCTCTTTCAGAGAATAGAAACAGAGAGAATACTCTGACTCATCATATGAGGGTAGCATTATGCTAACACTAAACGGAAAGACATTACAAGAAATGAAAACTATAGACCAATATCTCTCACAGATAGATATAAACATTCCTCAACAAAATATTAGCAAATTAAATAAAAAATGTATAAAAAGAATTATATACTATGACTGGTGGATTTATCACAGGTATGCAAGGCTGATTCAACATTTGAAAATCAGTAAATATAATCTATTACATTAACAGATTAAAAAGAAAAAAAACATGTGATCATACCAATAGATGCAGTAAAAGCATTTGACAAAATGCAACGCCCATCCATAATAAGAACTTTCAGTAATGTAAGAATAGAGGGGAACTTCCTCGAGTTGATAAAGACTATTTACAGAAAACCTACAGGTTACATCATACAATGATGAAAGTCTCAAAACTCTCCCCCTCAAATCAGGTACAAGGCAAGGATGGGCTCACTTTTTTTTTTTTTTAATCCTCCTTTTTTGGGGTCAGATACTCACTTCTTACCCATTCAATTATAATGAGAAGATTTATAGAGTGCACTAGTCAGCAGGAGCTATGGGTAAGGCAGGATATAATGGTGTCATAGTCCATCTGGACTGAGACTAGGCAGCTTCCAAACAACAGAAATTTTTTTTATTTTTTTTTTATTTTGCTTAACTTTACAATATTGTATTGCTTTTACTATACATCGAGATGGATCCGCCACCAGTATACACGTGTTCCCCATCCTGAAACCCTCCCCCCTCCCCCCTCCCCACACCATCCCTCCAGGTCGTCCCAGTGCTCCAGCCCCAGGCATCTGTTATCGGGCATCATACCTGGACTGACGACTCGTTTCAGATATGATATTATACATATTTCAATGCTATTCTCCCCAATCATCCCACCCTCTCCCAGTCCCAGAGTCCAAAAGTCTGTTCTATACATCAGTGTCTCTTTTGCTGTCTCGAAAATAGGGTTATTTTTACCATCTTTCTAAATTCCATATATATGCAGTATACTGTATTTGTGTTTTTGTTTCTGGCTTACTTCACTCTGTATAATAGGCTCCAGTTCCATCCACCTCCTTAGAACTGATTCAAATGTATTCTTTTTAATGGCTGAGTAATACTCCATTGTGTATATGTACCACAGCTTGCTTATCCATTCATCTGCGGATGGACATCTAGGTTGCTTCCACGTCCTGGCTATTGTAAACAAAGCTGCTATGAACATTGGGGTGCACGTGTCTCTTTCAATTCTGGTTTTCTCAGTGTGTATGCCCAGTAGTGGGATTGCTGGATCATAAGGCAGTTCTATTCCCAGTTTTTTGAGGAATCTCCATACTGTTCTCCATAGTGGCTGTACTAGTTTGCATTCCCACCAACAGTGTAAGAGGGTTCCCTTCTCTCCGCACCCTCTCCAGCATTTGCAAACAACAGAAATTTAATTCTGACATTTCTGGAAGCTAGAAGTCTGAGATCAGGGTACCAGCACTGTTAGATGAGAGTCCTCTTCTGGGCTGCAAACTTCTCATTGTATCCTCAAATGGCAGAATGGGGTAGAGTACTCTGTGGTGTCTCTTTTACATCAATCCCATTTATGAAAGCTCTACCTCGTGACCTAGACACTCCAAAGGACCCACCCCAAAGGACCTACCTCCTAATGCTATCATTTTGGGGGTTAAATTTCAACTATGAATTTTAGGGAGACAAACATTCATATCATAGCAAATAATGTAGGTGAAAGTTTGAGCTAGATGACCACTCTGAATCTAGTTGGAGCTAAAAGACTACAGCTACTTCTCCCTCCAAGAATATAATTGATGGAGAACACCACTAATCTAACCCTGTGTGGGGCTTGAGGAGCAATGCAATTCAAGAATGCAACAATCAAATTTGGACAAGGTTTTCATTCACTACTGGCAGACAGAACTATAATATTCAAATTGAAGTGATGAATAATGGCAGCATCATGACAAGTCAGACCATTAGCACTCAGAGAAGTGAGAATCACTGTGGACAGAGGAAAGTCTCCTCTGCTGTAGCAAAATCAATAGTGACTGACGAGATGGAAATTAGAAACTGGGCAATTCAGATGCTCTTAATGTGACTTAAAGCAGTGCTACTCAAGTGTGATTTGTGAACTGGTTGGAAGTGCACATTCTCAATCATAAAATTTGACCTAGTGAATCAAAATCTCTGGTGATAAGGGACGGATTGCCCAGGTGATTCGGGTGCACACTCAAGGTTGAGAATTACTGGCTTAGAGGACAGAGGCTTCCCTACCTGATGGAAGAATTCTTAGAAGATAGGGTAGGGAGGAACCTGGGAGGGATGTGAGGGGGCTGGAAGAGACAGAGATCTTCAGAGCAAGTAGCAATTTAAAAGTGGCACTCAGGATTTGTAAGGGGAAGCCCTTTATTCTTAAAAGGAAGTTGGTATAAATAAGGAGCTGAGCTTCTGGAAAAAGAAAAACTTCTGGAAAAACACCTCTTTCTTTTTACCCCAGGAGACTCTGAACTGACTCACAAGGTCAGAAATAATGATGTCCTCCAGTCACGCCCACCTGTGTGGGATCAAGGACATGACTCGGGGGTTCATGGTCTTTTAGACACAGATACCGCACTTACCAGTTAACATTCTGTGGGGCCCCCAGCAGGGTTTGCCAGCTGTAGCAAATGCTCAAGAATTTCCTTCGTAACATGAATTTTTATGAAAGATGTGGAATGTAAGGCAGTATTTCTTTTTATAGGGGATGATCATTATAAAAATCTTCCTAATTTTCTCTGAGGGCCTGGGAATATGTAGATAAATAATTGTTTAATACTCAGAGTAGATGTTTTTCATCTGCACAAGTTTATTATGGAGAATGAGATGATGTCTATGAACCAGCCTGGGCACTCTCCTTTGAAGCCAAGATACTTCACAGAATTTTTAAAAGCTACAGGTCACTGCCATTCTCCACTTGTATTTCCTGATCTACCTCACTCCCAAAATAAATTCAGAGGACATCGGATAATATCCAGTTGCCCTTAATACTGTGAAAATAAACAAGATGACCCAAAGGCTTCCTACTTTGTATGATTCCATAAACATCAAACTGAATCAGAGCTTTGCTGTTTCTACCAGTTACAATTATTATATCTTCATCAGTTCTTCAGTAACATTCTTTCCTGGCTTGGCTAATAAAATTGATGGACTTTGACATGTAATATTCACAAATGCTAATAAAGCTATGATGATAGCTATGGTTATGATAAATTATTTTGAAGATGCATATTTGGGAGGATGCTCTATTGTGAAAATGCTACTCTTTAAGGCCATGTCTACATCTGTCTGCAAGCTCCGTCTCAGAAAATATTGATTTTAAATTAAGTGTGACATTTAATCTTTTCTATCAAAACAGAAGACCATATGGAGACAAAAAGGGAGACAGAGGTTGGACTTTGGAAAAGAAATGAAAAGGATGTGACAGTAGCTCTATATAAAACTGGGTGGTATTTTAAAAGTAACCCATTCAAGAAATAGTGAATTTAGATGACTTATCTTTTTAAAAATTAGCTTATAAGACTAACTTTTAAATTGTGTGAACAATTTTAGTTGATGAGACTAAATATGATATGGAGATATGGAGAGAATCAAATTGCATTTATAATTTATCGTTTGAGTTTAACTATCTTTAGACAGTGCCGTGTATGAGAGGACATAGAATTCTACTATTGTTTCTCCAAGATCCAAGTAATGGGATCTCAGGCAACAGACATGGCCAGTGGGTAGATTCAGTAGGTCAGTTATCTCCCCAAATCTACTTGATGGAAACCCAAAGTAATACATTATTTTACATAAATAAAATATTTAAGAACCATATGAAAAATTTTATTCTTCCAGTCAGGCCCACCCAAAAACTTTGCTTTGGACAAAATGACCACTCTTCAAAGCCCTAATGCTGGACTATGAGTGACCATCATTAATAATTTGATGGTTCAGTGAAGTTACCTGCAACATATTTGAGGGTGCAAGACCCAGATATATCATGCTTTAGACCAGAATCCTTATCAGACTGAGGGAAGCTGGAGCTGGCCATTTTCTCTTCCTGATAAAGGACATCTGAATATGAATTAGGGAACCATGGTACCAATATCTAATGATCAATCCATGAGTACTTGCCAAACCACTCTACTTGGTGTATGGCCACATGGGTTGTACTTTCTGAAATTCGATCAAAAAAGTTATTGAATCTATACTAAGTGCTGTGTGCTGTGTAGGAATCACATACAATAAAGTACGCAGTACGGTTTGACATAATCATGACAAGTTGCTGTTAGGTCCTCATTGTTTTCAAAGTACTGGCACATTCGTTCTCTCATTTGAATTTCCCAACGATCTTATCCCTCACAGTGGAGGATACTGAGACCTGTGAGGGGTGGAATGGCTTGCAGTGGTCATTGGTGAGCAGTCTTTGAGGACAGAACACAGACTAGAATAACTCGCATACTTTCTTGCCATCATTCTTATTTCTGCCCAACTTGCAATTGATTTGTTGCCATCCACCCTTTACTGATGAACACTGAGTGGTGGAAAACATCACCGACACAGGATATCCTGGTGGCTGGGCCACTCTTCACCATGGACGTGAAAGATGCTGCCTGCCAAGTGGAACTGCCCAGAAGGCGAGAGGTTTGCAGTATTAACAGGTGCTTGTCATATCGTCATCAATCATGGTCACGGCACTGCTCTCACGCTTTTAACCTTGCTCCAAAGCGTGATGCCTTTGTTAAGACTTGATTTTGAATGGAAGAAAAAGAATGCCTCTCCTCAAGAGAAGCTCGCTTTATCAAATGCATTTTAGGACAGGACAAAATCTGCTCCCTGACTTTGTGTGAAGTCTTCTCCCTAGAGCAGACTGGAGATTCTTAGCAAAGTCCATCAAACATTAAAAATTGTCTTCTTATTAACATTTAACCCCAAACCTAGGAAAACTCTATGATACGCTCTCTTTTATTTTGTTCTCTTTGCTTTTACTTTCTTTTTTTTTTTTTTTTTTGGCTGCACTTTGTGGCATGTGGAATCTTGGTCCCTGACCAGGGATGGAACCCATGTCCCCTACATTGGAAGTGAGGAGTCTTGACCACTGAATGACCAGGAAAGTCCGTCTTTACTTCCTTATCTAAGCCATTAATCGGAGAAGTCAATGGCAACCCACTCCAGTACTTTTGCCTGGGAAATCCCATGGACGGAGGAGCCTGGTAGGCTCCAGTCCATGGTGTCGCGAAGAGTCAGACATGACTGAGCAACTTCACTTTCATTTTTCACTTTCATGCACTGGAGAAGGAAATGGCAACCCACTCCAGTGTTCTTGCCTGGAGAATCCCAGGGACAGGGGAGCCTGGTGGGCTGCCATCTGTGGGGTTGCACAGAGTCGGATATGACTGACGTGACTTAGCAGCAGCTGCTAAGCCATTAATAAGTCCTTATGCCTCATTCTCCAAAATCAATCCCCTCTGTTTGACCTTGTCCCCGCCTCTCTCATGACCCTCTAAATTCAAGCTACCAATGCCCCAGCCTGCTGTTCTCTGTCAGGATCCACGGCTCTAACAATTCCTTCCCTTCATTTGTGGCCCTTTTAAGGTCTAGCCTCCAAAAAAGGGACCGCAGAAATGCTTTTAAAAATTTGGACTCTGTGGGAGAGGGTGGGATGATTTGGGAGAATGGCATCGAAACATGTATAATATCATATAAAAATGTAAACCTTGTCACTCCCTTTTTCCTGTTTAAAATCTTTCACTGATTACCCATTGACATTGAACTTAAAACCTGAATCCCCTATCTTGACCCACCCCAGGCCCTGACTACCCATCAGCCCTAATGGTCCCCACACCTCTCTCTGTGCTGTCACCACAGCTATTAGAAGGCTGAAAACACTCCCTGCCAAATGGCATGTCCTAATCACTGAAACCTGTGAATGTTACCTTCAGTTCAGTTCAGTTCACTCACTCAGTCGTGTCTGACTCTTTGCAACCCCATGGAATGCAGTACACCAGGCTTTTGTTCATCACCAACTCCCCGAGCTTATTCAAACTCATGTCCATTGAGTTGGTCATGCCATCCAACCATCTTATCCTCTGTCGTCCCCTTCTCCTCCTGCCTTCAATCTTTCCCAACATTAGGGTTTTTTCAAATGAGTCAGTTCTTCACATCAAAGTTTGGAATTTCAGCTCCAGCATCAGTCCTTCCAATGAATATTCAGGACTGATTTCCTTTAGGATGGACTGATTGGACCTCCTTGCAGTCCAAGGGACTCTCAAGAGTCTTCTCCAATACCACAATTGAAAAGCATCAATGCTTCAGCACTCAGCTTTCTTTATAGTCCAACTCTCACATCCATACATGACTACAGGAAAAACCATAGTCTTGACTAGACAGACCTTTGTTGGCAAAGTAATGTCTCTGCTTTTGAATATGCTGTCTATGTTGGTCACTGTTTTTCTTCCAAGGAGCAAACATTTTTTAATTTCATGGCTGCAATTACCATCTGCAGGGATTTCGGAGCCCCTCAAAGTAAAGTCTGTCAATGTTGACCTTTAAACCATTTTTCACTTTCCTTTTTCACTTTAATCAAGTGGCTCTTTAATTCTTCTTTGCTTTCTGCCATAAGGGTGGTGTCATCTGCATATCTGAGATTATTGATATTTCTCCTGACAATCTTGATTCCAACTTGTACTTCATCAAACCCAGCATTTCACATGATGTATGTACTCTGCCTATAAGTTAAATAAGCAGGGTGACAATAGATAGCCTTGATGTACTCCTTTCCCAATTTGGAACCAATCTGTTGTTCCATGCCCAATTCTAACTGTTGCTTCCTGACCTGCATACAGATTTCTCAGGAGGCAGGTCGGGTGGTCTGATATTCCCATCTCTATAAAGTAATGTTACCTTATATGGAAAAAAAAGATGTAATTTTTTTGCAGATATGATTGTGTCTTGAGATGGAGAGGTTGATTATCCTGGATTATCTAGTGGGCTCTAAGTCCCATCATGATGTACTTCTAAGAGGGAGATTCATCAGACAGACATAGAGGAGAATATTTGAAGGTGCTAGTCTTGAAAATTAGAGAGATTCAGACACAAACCAAGAAAATCTGGCAGCCACCAGAAGCTGGGAGAGGCAAGGAATAGACTGTCCCCACCACCTCCAGAGAAAGTATGGCTCTGCACACACCTTGTTTTCAGAATTCTAGCCTCTGGAACTGGGAGAGAATGAATTTCTGTTGTTTCAAATCACCAAGTGTGTGATAGTTTTTTACAATAGCTGGTAAAGAACCCACTTGCCAATGCAGGAGACTTGGGTTTGATCCCTGGGTCAGGAAGTTCCTCTGGAGGAGGGCATGGCAACCCACTCCAGTATTCTTGCCTGGAGAATCCCATGGACAGAGGAGCCTGGCAGGCTATGGTCCATAGGGTTACAGAGTCAGACACAACTGAGCGACTTCACACATAGGAAACTGATACACCATCTTAAGGCTTTTATGGTTCCTTCTGCCTGCAACTTATCCTATGAAACCTTCTGCCTCTCTCTTGTTCCTGAGGACTCAGCTGAAATACTAGCTCTTCAGGCAAGTCTTCAACCCAGACATTCTTTATCATGTCACCTGTTTTATTTTCTTCATCATTGTTTGGAAATTATGTTTATTTATTCTTTGACTTGCTTATTATCTTACTCTAGTACATAAAACAGTATCTGACATGTCATGTAATCTGAGATGTATTTACTAAATATTTGTTAAAGGAAAGAAAAAAGAAGGAAATAATATTACTAACTGATAATAAAGAAAATGCTATTTAATAAATAATATCTAGGCTTTCAAAAAATGTTGGGCCACTATGGTGAATGTCAGGTGGTCTGGTATTCCCATCTCTTTCAGAATTTTCCAAAGTTTATTGTGATCCACACAGTCAAAAGCTTTGGCGTAGTCAATAAAGCAGAAATGGATGTTTTTCTGGAACTCTCTTGCTTTTTCCATGATCCAGCGGATGTTGGCGATTTGATCTCTTGTTCCTCTGCCTTTTCTGAAACCAGCTTGAACATCTGGAAGTGCATGGTTCATGTATTGCTGAAGCCTGGCTTGGAGAATTTGAGCACTATGTTACTAACAACATGAGTTTGCGTCAACTCCAGGAGTTGGTGATGGACAGGGAGGCCTGGCGTGCTGCGATTCATGGGGTCACAAAAAGTTGGACACAACTGAGCGACTGAACTGAACTGAACTGATGGTGAATGTCTTCTACTAGATAAGGTTGCCCATATACAGTCTTACAAATAAAATACAGGGCACTCCATTAAGCAGGAATTTCAGATATGCACAAATAATTTTTGTTTTAAATATGTACACCTAAATATTGCATGGGACATACTTACATTGAAAATTATTTAGAATTAAAATTCAAATTTACCTAGGCATCTTGTTTTGTTTGTCTTATTTTTACTACATCTGGCACTCTATAAGCCTCTCTATTGCAGAGAGAGATTGTTATCCTGTCCAGGAGATGAAAGGATAAAATTAAAAAGAAACAGAAACCTTCCCTTGAAAATCTTGTCTCATGCAATTATTCTTCAACATCTTAGAACTACACAAATATCAATGTTTATTCTTCTCTTTTTGAAGGAAAACTAAAGAAGTTGTGCTTGTTTACTCACACCATCCAGAGAAAGACAAACACTCGTTCTGCTAGTGGAAAGTCCTTTTGGTTTCACATATGAATCTGCATGTGTAACCCTGAACTGGGCACAGGGCAATTCTGCAGAGTGGATCTGTTTCCATATGTGAAGGCAATGTGAGTAGCTAGAATATGTTTTCATTTCCCGTATAAAGGGCTTTGGGGGAAGTTTGTGATGAGATTTTGTGCATTCATCTGTTACTTGCCATCCATTCCAATTTTATTCCCCAGGATCCTGGCTGATGAATGAGAAAAGATGTGTTGCTAGAGGGGGTGATATATTTCTAGGACTTTCTGATCATGTCCACCTTAGAGACGAGAGCTCCCTCACCACCCATCCCAATGGAAGACAGCAGAACTGCAGAGCATACTCCCACTTGTCCAGGCTGAAAGGTAGAGTGGACATCTGGCAGCCTTGGCAAGGGCAGCTCCCTTGGACTGTACTGACCCAAGGAGACTAGAGGAGCAACCCTATGCCATGAGAGTGGAGAACACACATCACATGTGCAGTGGCTCTTGGCACACCAGGTCCAGTCAGTGGAGAGTGTGACCTTATAACCGTAGTCTGATAAGCCAAACTCTTCCCATGGCGAGAAGAAGTCAGAGGAAGATAGGGGGAATGCTCCCTCGCTAGCACCTCCTTGTCACAGAGAAGTGTTCGTGGACACTCCCTTCCAGGAATACAAGAAGAGGAACATGAATACTTCTCCCTAAAGAGAGGGGAAACTGCTTCAGGTAAAGGAGGTATATATAGGACTAAGTTGTCAGTATTACTGATGAATGTGACCAGCCTTTCAGCCTGCTAACATAAGAGATTCACTGTGAGAACCAAAAGGTTTACACTGGGCAACAGAACTATCTGAACATCCCCCAAAACATACTCCAGTAGCTGTGTTCACCTTGAAATTCCTTGCAAATCTAAAAATAAGTTCTGTGGTGAAAGGTTGTCCATCAATAAGAAAACAGAGGATGTCAGCCATTCAAATGAAGAGCCTCAAACCACCTGCCTCAGTTTACCTACTGTTACACAGCAAAGGCTCACTTCTGCTCAGCTTGTCTCAATGAATTCAACCATCACAATATAGGAAACCATTGTATAAGAAGAGGTTCTAACAATGACTAAAAATATAAATCCGTCACTAGGGGCAATCTTGTTTTCTTTTTAATTCACGAACAATATTCTTCTGAACCATTTCAGGAGAAAGGAAAATAAAAGTGTCTTAATAAGGACCCACCTCCATCTTTCACAGATTTCCTTGGACTTTTGTTTTAAAGAAGACCAGAGATTATCACTCACACAGTTTCTTTTCAGCTCAGCACCAACTTAGAATAGGTTTTGTGATCTTCTTGTTTTCTAAAACACATTAACTTCACATTTTAAAGAAGATACTGAGCCCTAGTGGTTACAGATAGAATTAGGTATATTATCAAAGATTCGAACTTCAAGAACTGAGCCTGAAGTAAATTCATTCTTCTGGATCATTGCTTAATATTTCCAATGGATAATTTGTCTAACACTATTCATATTCTTCAAAGTAGTAAATATAAATCTACTGGATGAACCAGTGCAATTGGATCATTTTATTTAATTTAAAAAGCCATAATATTGGGATTGAGGTATGGACAAGAAATTCCTCAAGTTTAGCTTCAAAATACATTTTATATTATTTTTCTTCTAGACATTTTAAGCAATATTTGAGATTCCTTAAAGTTTTACACATTGGAAAACTTTCTATAATGTTGCTGATCAGTCTCTCAGTCATATCTGACTCTTTGTGACCCCATGGACTACAGCACACCAGACTTCCCTGTTCTTTACAATTTCCCAGAGCTTGCTCATGTCCATCGAGTCGATAATGCCATACAACCATCTCATCCTCTGTCATCCCCTTCTCCTCCTGTCCTCAATATTTCCCAGCATCATGGTCTTTTCTAATGAGTTGGCTCTTCACATCAGGTGGCCAAAATATCGGAGCTTCAGCTTCATCATCAGTTCTTCCAAAGAACATTCAGAATTGATTTCCTTTAGGATTGACTGATTTGATCTCCTTGAAGTCCAAGGGACTCTCAAGAGTGTTCTCCAACACCACAGTTCAAAAGCATCAATTTTCATCATTTATCCATATTTATGGTCCAACTCTCACATCCATATGGAAAAACCACAGCTTTGACTGTATGGACCTTTGTTGGCAAAGTAACGTCTCTGCTTTTTAATATGCTGTCTAGGTTTGTCATAGGTTTTCTTCCAAGGAGCAAGTGTCTTTTAATTTCATGGCTGCAGTCACCATCTGCAGTGATTTTGGACCCCAGGAAAATAAAATCTGTCACTGTTTCCATTGTTTCCCCATCTACTTGCCATGAAGTGATGGGACCAGATGCAATGATCTTTGTTTTTTGAATATTGAGTTTTAAGCCAACTTTTTCACTCTCCTCTTACACCTTCATCAAGAGGGTCTTTAATTCTTCTTCACTTTCTGCCTTAAGGCTGGAGTAACAGGCAAGTTTGGTTTTGGAGTACAAAATGAAGCTGGGCAAAGGCTAACAGAATTTTGCTAAGTGAATGCACTGATCATAGCAAACTGATTTCTTCCAACAACACAAGAGATGGCTCTACACATGGACATGACCTGATGGACAATATGAAAATCAGATTGATTATACTCTTTGCAGCCAAAGATGGACAAACTCTATACAGTCGGCAAAAACAAGACCAGAAGCTGACTGTGGTTCAGATCATGAACTCATTATTGCAAAATTCAGACAAATTGAAGAAAGTAAGGAAAACCACTAGACCATTCAGTTATGACCTAAATCAAATTCCTTATGATTTTACAGTGGTGATGACAAATAGATTCAACGGATTCGATCTGATAGACAGGGTGCCTGAAGAACTATGGACGAAGGTTTGTAACATTGTATAGGAGGTGGTGATCAAAACCATCCCCAAGAAAAAGAAATGCAAAAAGGGAAAATGGTTGTCTGAGGAGGCCTTACAAATAGCTGAGAAAAGAAGAGAAGCAAAAAGCAAAGGAGAAAAGGAAAAACATATCCATCTGAATGCAGAGTTCCCAAGAATAGCAAGGAGAGATAAGAAAGCATTCCTAAGTGAACAATGCCAAGAAACAGAGGAAAACAATAGAATGGGAAAGACTAGAGAGCTCTTCAAGAAAATTAGAGATATCAAGGGAACATTTCATGCAAAGATGGGCACAATAAAGGATAGAAACAGTATGGACCTAACAGAAGCAGAAGATGTTAAGAAGAGGTGGCAAGAATACACAGAAGAATTATACAAAAAAGGTCTTACTGATCCAGATAATCACAATGGTGTGATCACTCATGTAGAGCCAGACATCCTGGAGTGTGAAGTCAAGTGGGTCTTAGGAAGTATCACTACAAACAAAGCTATTGGAGGTGATAGAATTCCAGCTGAGCTATTTAAAATCCTAAAGGATGATGCTGTGAAAGTGCTGCCTTCAATATGCCAGCAAATTTGGAAATCTCAGAAGTGGCCCCAGGACTGGAAAAGGTCAGTTTTCATTCCAATCTCGAAGAAAGGCAATGCCAAAGAATGTTCAAACTACTGCACAATTGCACTCATTTCTATAATAAACTGATTGAAAGGATTAATTATAGGGGGTTTCCTTGTGGACCAGTGGCTAAGACTCTGCTTCCAATCCAGGGGACCTAGATTGGATCCTTGGCTAGAGAACTAGATCCCACATGCTGCAACCTAAGATCCCATGTGACACAACTAAGACCCAGTGCAGAAAAGTAAATAGATAATAAAAGGGTTAATTATAAAAATAAATCTTATAAATTTCAAATTTTTGTTGTTTCTTTCTAATTAAAAATAATATGTATGTTCATTGTAAAAATCTCTAAGTTTTTAAAGTAAAAAATACAAATTTACCTTCCTTCTACTCCAATTCTACACAGAGATACCATGATTAACAGTTTGACATGTATCTTTTCAGATTTTGTTTTCCTATTCCCATAGAAACACATATATAAATATATTTTAGTTTACTTTAATATTTATTATGAAAAATTTTAAAGTTGAAGAAAGTAGAATATTATAATGGGAACTTCCCTGGTGGCTTAGATGGTAAAGTGTCTGCCTGCAATGCGGGAGATCTGGGTTCAATCCCTGCGTCAGGAAGATCCCCTGGAGAAGGAAATGGCAACCCACTCCAGTACTCTTGCCTGGAAAATCCCATGAATGGAGGAGCCTGGTAGGCTATAGTCCATGGGGTTGCAAAGGGTCAGACACTACTGAGCGACTTCACTTTCACTTTAATGAGCCAGTATATACCTATCACCTAAATTCAACCACTTTCAATTTTTTGTCAATCTTGCTTTATCCATTTTCCCACTTACTTTTCCCCATCCCTCACTGGGTTATTTGTAAGCAAATCTAAGACATAATATTTTATTAACAAAAACGTCAGTATTTATGTCTAAAAGACAGGGACTTTTAAAAAAACATTACCACACCTAAAATGTTCTAAATAAACAATTCTTAAATAACATGAGCTACTTCATGTTCAAATATCCTAAATATTTGAAAAATATAATGATATATATAACCATATGTATATAACTATATGTATGTCTAGTATATTTAGCACATATGAGACATAGTGCTATATTTCTGCAGAAAAAGTTAAACTTGAGGAATAAATAATAGATCAGTGTTGTTGAGATCCACTGAAAATTTTGAGCTTATGTCTTATACTCCTACCTGTTAATATCTAGAATTCTATTATCTGAGTCAGACTTAAGATTTACTTCCTCCATAATTCACAAGTAACATCAAATATCTTTTCATATACATATTTTCCATTCATATATCCTTAGTGAAATGTCTCTTAATGTCTTTGGCCCATTTTTGAATTGAATTATCTTTTTGTTTGTTTCTTTGTTTTACTGTAGATTTTTGAGTGTTCTTTATATCTTAAGATATGAATCCTGTGTCAGATGGAGAAGGCAATGGCACCCCACTCCAGTACTCTTGTCTGGAAAATCCCATGGATGGAGGAGCCTGGTAGGCTCCAGTCCATGGGGTTGCTAAGAGTCAGATACGACTGAGCGACTTCACTTTCACTTTTCACTTTCACACATCGGAGAAGGAAATGGCAACCCACTCCAGTGTTCTTGCCTGGAGAATCCTAGGAATGGAGGAGCCTGGTAGGCTGCCGTCTATGGGGTCGCACAGAGTCGGACACGACTGAAGTGACTTAGTATAGTGTATAATATATGGCTTGCAAATATTTTCTTCCATGCTCTAGCTAGTATTTCTGTCCTAACAGGCCCTTTCACATGGCAAAAGTTTTTCATTTTGATGTTGTCTAATAGGGATCATGCTTTTGGTATCAAGTTCAAGCTTTGGATCACCACAGTTACTCCTATGTTACCATCTAAAAGTTGTATAGTCTATGTTTTGCATTAAGGTCTATGATTAATTTCAAGTTAATTTTTGCATATGTATGAGGCATAGGTCAAAATTCACTTTTTCTATGTATATTCAATTGCCACAGTATCACTGGTTGAGAAGACTACCTTTTCACAAATCATTTCTTGCATCTTTATCAAAAATCAGTTGACTGTTCTTGTGTGGGGTTATTTCTGGGTTTTCTATTTCATTCCATTGATCTCTATGCCTTTTGACTAATATAAATTTTGTGTAATGTTTCTAAATATTTCCCACTATACAACCCAGTCACCTGCCCACTATAGTTCATTGCTGTCCTCAGCCACGGCCTCTTAATCACTGTGTTCTTGGGGTAAGTTTATTTCATTTGTGAAGAAGATACAGAGAATCCTGAATATTATTCTGTTCTAATGGTACTGTGTGAATTTCCTTCTGAAAATATCTAATCTGTTTATTAAAATTTTTTGAAGCTATTAAAAACAAGAAAAATTTGAGTTTATCTTCATGTCATTTCTTATCTGATGTTTACAAAATCCAAATATCTCACATTTCATTTCCCTTTAATGCCCAGCTTTCAACAGTCTGAAGCTCCATTTCATTTGCCTGTAGAAATGCGATTCTTTCTCTCAGGTCTCTGAGAACACTCTCTCCTGCTTACCTGTCCCACCAGTGTACCCCAGCTATGTCACTTGAGCTGGTCGTCCGGTCCTGACCTCTGTTGAGCTTTTCTATAGGCCCTTCTCACTGCCTTGAGATGGGTCTTCTTCTGCCATAGTTCTCTCTATACTGCTTTGCTTCAGGCATAGGAACAGATGTGCAGGCCAGTCCCTACATTTCCAACATGGTAGCTGGGACCAGGCTGACTATTTAACAAGACTTTATTAAAAACTGAATTGCCCTGCAGAGGATTGTGGCATATACCATTTGAAACGCATGAAAATGCCCTTCCACAGGCCCCCTACCAGACACTCTCTCACTAGTCCCTGGCCTGCCCTGAAGTTGTGAAGGCTCCCTGATCTTACCCTTGGGCATCTCTCCTTCTATAATTCAAGTTTCCAAACTCCTTGAAGCTCCAGAAAAGAAACTTTATTTTAGAGCACAGTTTAAGGCCCATCTTGAAGTAATTTTTTCCTGGGCAAGGTTAACATCTTGAAACAACCTACCTTTCTTAATTTTTTTTTCTTTTTAAAAAAAGTAATTGGAGGATATTGCTTTACAGTATTGTGCTAATTTCTACCATACATCAACATGAATCAGCCACGAACAAAAATTACATTTCAAAGCTTGTAGAGTCTAAATTTCAATTTAGCATGCACCAATCTTCCTAAGGACTTCCCTGGTGGCTCAGATGGTAAAGCGTCTGTCTACAGTGCGGGAGACCCGGGTTCGATCCCTGGGTTGGGAAGATCCCTTGGAGAAGGAAATGGCAATCCACTCCAGTACTATTGCCTGGAAAATCCCATGGACAGAGGAGCCTGGTAGGCTACAGTCCATGGGGTCGCAAAGAGTCGGACACAACTGAGCGACTTTGCGTTCAATCTTCCTAAGGGCTTCCCAGGTGGCTCAGATGGTAAAGAATCTGTCTTCAGTGCGTGAGTTTGATCCCTGGGTTGGGAAAGTCCCCTGGAGGAGGGCATGGCAACCCACTCCAGTATTCTTGCCTGGAGAATCCCATGGACAGAGGAGCATGATGGGCTGCCATCCATGGGGTTGCAAAGAGTCGGACCTGTCTCTGTGAGAGACTAAGCACAATCTTCCTAAAGGACACAATAGATGGGAATCAACTCTACTCACAAAGAAATGACCTTTTGCATTTTTATACAGATCAGAAACCCTGCCTCCTCTGGAGTATCAACTTTACCTTTTTATAACCTACAGTCTTATTAAAAGTACCCCCCTCACCATCCAATCCCTCAAAACAAAACAAAACAAAAACCAGAAGTACAAAGTTAAATCAAATCTTTGCCTGCAAAGAAAAAGAAAAATACTTTGAAATTTTAAAATAGCAGGTCTGGACTTCTCTGGTGGTCCAGTGGTTAAGAATCCACCTGCCAATGCAGGGGACATGGGTTCACCCCCTGGATGAGGAAGATCCCTCATGCCACAGAGTAACTGAACCGGAGTTCTTGGGCCTATGTGCTGCAGCTACTGAAGCCTGAGTGCCTAGAGCCTGTGCTCCGCCACATGAGAAACCACCACACTGAGAAGCTCAAGCACCGCAACAGAGTAGCCTCTGCTCTCCACAGCTAGAGAAAGCCTGCGTGCAGCAATGAAAACCAAGTACAGCCAAAAATAAATAAATACATAAACTTAAAAAAAAGTAAATTGTAAAATGAAATATAAGAGCAGGTCTTACTCTGCTTGTGGGTTTCCTCACCATCAGAGTAACAAGTAGGATAAAACCACCTCCACCAAAACCTAACCCAAATTCCTTTATCCCTTGACCTTTCACGAAGGAGTACAGAACTACCATATTTAACAAAAAACGTTATCCTCTTCAGTGAATGCATTCTTAATTTCCCACCTTGTGAGTTTCCTTAAATGATTAATCAAGGCTTATTTACAGTTGATCTAGATAAGATTGAATTCTTTCAAAAGCAAGAGGTGTATAATTTAGGCATTAATTTATACAGAAATTCCAAAAGCATGAATATTCTTCAACAAAGTTGGCCTCTAATGGGTACTGTACCTTGAAGTCTGTCTGTAGAACTTGACTTACTTAAGCTATTGCAATGTCATTTTGCTAGGAAAGCTAATGCCCAAACTAGGTAAGACATGAGAACATGGAGTTTAAGAGCTTTGCCCTTAACTGCCGTAATCAAGATGCAATTAACAGAAGTAGTAGCCACAGAGAGGATAGTAGGGAGTCTCAGTCACAAAGATGAACACACACAACTAAAAATCATTAATCACATAAGGAAAGTAACACCTTGAAAGAGATTCAGCAAATAAACTTAAAAGTCAATACCTGAGAGTTAATAGGGTACATAAATATATTTTAAAATGCCAAGATTAATACCTTCAGAGAAGATATTATACCCACAAAACAAGAAGACGCTACAATTAAAAAGAGCCAATTGGGGATACTATAAATATAAATACAAAAATTGTCATGAAGATAAATAATGTATAAATTGTCAGCAGAAGAACGAAATGATTAAAGAACCAATTAGAAAGTGGGAATATTGAAAATTATTAAGGAATTCTTCCAGATTATCAAGCAAGAGAGTAAAGATAATATATGAGAGAAAGATAGAGACATGGAAAATAAGTCCATAAATTTCAGTATCAGTATGATGCATGTAGCAGAATAGCAAGTGTTACAGAAGAGGAGAAAAAGAATTGAGAGGAAATAATCAAAAGAATAATAGAATATTCCCACCTAGACAGAAATCTTCAGTTTGAGAGTGTCCACTGGAAGCTGGACATCACAGTAAAATTTTCCATGTCAAAGACAAACTCATAAAAGTTTTCAGTGAATAGTGAAAACAAAACAAACAAACAAAATGAACAAAATATCAGGTTATCTACGAAGGAATAAGAATCAGGATGTTATACCATAAAACCATACCTCTTTCAGAGAACTAATTTTTCTCCACTTTCATCAAAAGAGTTATGAAACCTATTATGTTATTTGCTTTTTGGCCCTGGATGACAGGAAACTATACGCAGTGATTAAACACTGGAGCCGTGTTAACCTAATGTGCTAGAATACTTTAATTTTGTCCGTAGTTTTGTTCTGGTTGTCAGTAGCTTTGTCTATTTTACTAAGCTTTTTTTTATAAGTCTTACTTTTTTTTAACTTGTAATGAAATATATAAATACATAAAATTTACCACCTTAGCCATTCTAAGCATACAGTTCAGTTTTGTTAAGGATAGTCACATCATTGTGCAACAAATCTAAAGAATTTGTTTCATCTTGAAAAATTAAAACTGTGTACCCATAAAAAATGAATTCCCTCCTCAATCTCTAATAACCACTGTTCTACTTTCTGTCCCTATGATTTTGACTACTCTAGGCACCTCATTCACTGCTTCCACTTTTCCCCCTTCTATTTGCCATGAAGTAACTGGATGCCAAGATCTTAGTTTTTTTTGTTGTTGTTGTTTAATGTTGAAACCCATTAAAGCTATGACAAACCTAGTCAGAGTATTAGAAAAGGCAGAGACATCATTTTGGCAACAAAGGCCTGTATGGTCAAAGCTATCTATGTATGGTCAAAGCTATGGTTTTTCCAAAAGTCATGTATGAATGTGAAAGTTAGACCATAAAGAAGGCTGATGGCCAAAGAATTGATGCTTTTAAATTTTGGTGCTGGAGGAGACTCTTCAGAGTCCCTTGGACAGCAAGGGGACCAACCAGTCAATCCTAAAGGAAATCAATCCTGAATAATTCATCAGAAGTACTGTTGATGAAGCTGAAGCTTCGGTATTTTGGCAACCTGAGGCAAAGAGCTGACTCAGTGGAAAAGACCCCAATGTTGGGAAAGATTGAAGGCAAAAGGAGAAGGGGGCAACAGAGGATGAGATGCTTAGACAGTATCACCGACTCTAGACAGCATCACTGACCCAATGGACATGAATTTGAACAATCTCCTGGAAATAGTGGAATACAGAGGAGCCTGGCGTACTGTAGTTCATGGGGTCACAAACAGACACAACTTAGCGAATGAACAACAATCAGGTACCTCATATACATAAATTCACACAGTATTTGTACTTTTTTTCATGACTACCTTATTCACTTATTATAATGTCTTCAAAGTTCATGCATATTTTACTGTGTGTCAGAGTTTCCTTGCTCATAGAGAAAGAATTGTGGATACAGCAGGGGAAGGAGATCAGATCAGATCAGATCAGTCGCTCAGTCGTGTCCGACTCTTTGCGATCCCATGAACCGCAGCACGCCAGGCCTCCCTGTCCATCACCAGCTCCCGGAGGTCACTCAGACTCACACCTATCAAGTCAGTGATGCCATCCAGCCATCTCATCCTCTGTCGTCCCCTTCTCCTCCTGCCCTCAATCCCTCCCAGCATCAGAGTCTTCTCCAATGAGTCAACTCTTCGCATGAGGTGGCCAAAATACTGGAGTTTCAGCTTTAGCATCATTCCTTCCAAAGAAATTCCAGGATTGATCTCCTTCAGAATGGACTGGTTGGATCTTCTTGCAGTCCAAGGGACTCTCAAGAGTCTTCTCCAACACCACAGTTCAAAAGGATCAATTCTTTGGCGCTCAGCCTTCTTCACAGTCCAGCTCTCACATCCATACATGACCACAGGAAAGACCATAGCCTTGACTAGGCGAACCTTTGTTGGTAAAGTAATGTCTCTGCTTTTGAATATGCTATCTAGGTTGGTCATAACTTTCCTTCCAAGGAGTAAGCGTCTTTTAATTTCATGGCTGCAGTCAGAGGGTGAGATGAATTGAGAAAGTACCATTGACATATATACACTAAGCTAAGTCGCTTCAGTCGTGTCCGACTCTGTGCAACCCCCTAGACGGCAGCCCACCAGGCTCTGCCGTCCCTGGGATTCTCCAGGCAAGAATAATGGAGTGGGTTGCCATTTCCTTCAATGCATAAAAGAGAAAAGTGAAAGTGAAGTCGCTCAGTCGTGTCCGACTCTTAGCGACCCCATGGACTGCAGCCTACCAGGCTCCTCCATTCATGGATTTTCTAGGCAAGAGTACTGGAGTGGGGTGCCATTGCCTTCTCTGATATATACACTACTATGTGTAAAATAGAAAACTAGTGGGAAGATAATGTGTAAAATAGATAAAAATAGATATAATACAGGGAGCCCAGCTTGGTGCTCTGTGATGACCTAGATGGGTAGGATGGGGAGTGGGTAGGAGGCAGGCTAAAGAGGGAGAGTATATATATAGATAGTTATGACTGATTCTCATTGTTATACAGAAGAAACCAACCCAACATTGTAAAGCAATCATCCTCCAATTAAAAGAAGAATTTCTTTGCTTTTTAAGGTTGAACAATATTCTATTATATGCGTATACTACATCTTGTTTATCCATTCATCTGTTGAAAACTTAAGTTGCTTCAACCTTTTGGCTATTTTGAATAAAGCTACTATGAACTTGAGTATACAACTCTCTCTCCAAGAACTTGCTCTCAATTCTTTGAGGTATACACCAAGAGTTTGGATTGTTGCATCATATGGAAATTTTGTTTTCTAATTTCGAGTAGCTGCCGTACTGTTTTCCATAGTGCCAAACCATTTTAGATTCCTACCAACAGTATGCAAGAGTTCCAGTTTCTCTATATTCTCACCAAAATTTTATGTTTCTTTACTAGTAACCATCCTATTGGGTATGAGGTTTTATCACATTGTGAGTTTGATTTATATTTTTCTAACAATTAGCGATATTGAGCATGTTTTTATTTTCTTCTTGGTCAATTGTATATCATCTTTGGAGGAATGTCACATTTGTATATCTCCTTCGGAGAAATGTCAAATTCTTTTTCTATTTTTAAAATTGTAGTTGATATACAATGCTGTGCCAATCTCTGCTGTATAGCAAAGTGACTCAGTTACATACACATAGACATTCTTTATTTTTAAATTCTTTTTCAGTATGGTTTATGACAGGATATATAGTTCCCTGTAATATACAATAGTACCTTGTTATTTATCCATCCTATATATAAGAGTTTACATCTACTAATTCCAAACTCCCAGTCCTTCCCTCTCCCTCCTCCTTCCCCCTTGATAATCACAAGTCTGTTCTCTATGTCTGTGAGTCTGTTTTGTAGACAATTTCACTTGTGTCATATTTTAGATTCCACATGTAAGTGTTATTATGTGATATTTGTCTCTTTTTTACTTCACTTAATATGATAATCTTTAGTTACATCCATGTTGCTGCAAATGGCATTATTTCATTCTTTTTTATGGTTTAGTAGGATTCCATTGTGTGTAGCTCTATGTATACAGACACACACACACATACCACATTTTCTTCATCCATTCATCTCCTGATAGACATTTAGGTTGTTTCCGTGTTGCTATTGTGAACAGTGCTGCTATGAACATAGGGGTAATGTGTCCTTTTGAATTATAGTTTTGTCTGGGTATATGCCCAGGAGTAGGATTGCTTGATCTTATGCTAATTCTATTTTTAGTTTTCTGAGGGATCTCCACACTGTTTTCCATAGTGGCTGCATCAACTTACATTCCTACCAACAATGTGGGAGGGTTGCCTTTTCTCCACACCCTCTGCAGCATTTGCTATCTGTAGACTTTTTAAAGATGGCTGTCCTGATGATGTGAGGTGGTATCTTATTGTTTTTGACTTGCATTTCTGTAATTAGTGATGTTGAGCATCTTTTAATGTGCCTATATGCCATCTGTATGTCTTCTTGGAGATGTGTTTATTTAGGTGTTCTGCTCATTTTTTAATTTTTTTTTTATTGTTGTTGTTGAGTGGTATGAGCTGTTTGTATAATTTGGAGATTAAGCTCTTGTCTTTTGCATCATTTACAAATATTTTCTCTCATTCCATAAGTTGTTTTTTTCAAATGGTTTCTTTTGATGTGCAAAAGCTTATAAGTTTGATTAGGTCCTGCTTATTTATTTTTGTTTTTATTTCTACTGTCTTGGGAGACTGATCTAAGAAAACAATGGTCAGAGAATGTTTTGCTTGTGCTCTCTTCTAGGAGTTTTATGTCTTATATTTAAGTCTTTAAGCCATTTTGAGTTTCTTTTTGTGTATGATATGAGGGTGTGTTCTAACCTTCTTTTGCTACTTTTTCATCAGGTTTGGGTGTTTGTTGTTTATGCCAGTATCACAATATTTTGATTACTGTAGTTTTGTAGTAAGTTTTGAAATGCAGAAGTGTGAAAACTCCAACTTTATTATTTTCAGATTTGTTATGACTATTTGGGACCCCTTGAGATTCTATTTGAATTTTAGGATGGAATTTTCTATTTAAGAAAAAATGTCATTGGCCTTTTGATATTGATTTTATTGAATTTATTGATCCCCTTGGGTATATACATATGCAATACATATATCAATATATATATTACATAAGTAAATATGTAAATATATTTGTAATATCTTGCAATTCATGAGTATATATTTCCATTTATCAGTGTTTAATTTTTTTTTACCAATATTTTGTAGTTTTTAGTGTACAAGTCTTTTGCCTGCTTGGTTAAATTTATTCCTAAGGATTTTATTCTTTTTAATACCATCATAAATAGAATTGTTTTCTTAATTTCCTTTCAAAAATTATTTATTGTTGGTGTTTATAAACACAACTGATTTTTGCAGATTGATTTTATATCCTGTGATTTTGTTGAATTCATTATTAGTTTTAATAAGCATGTGTGTGTATGCATGTGCACACATATGTGCATTATCTTTTTTACATATAAAATCATATTATTTGTGAACAGAGATAATTTCACTTCTATCTTTTCAATTTGATGCCTTTTATTTCTCTTTCTTGCCTAATTGCTCTGGCTAGGACTGCCAGTACTATGTTGAATGAAAGTGATGAAAGTAAACACTCCTATCCTATTCCTGATCTTAGAGGTAAAGCTCACAGCTTTTCACCATTAAGTATGATATTAACCCTGGGCTTTTCATATGTGTCATTTATCATGTTACTTTAATTCCTAGTTTGTTACATCTTTCTATCATGAAAAGGTGTCAAATTTTGTCAAATGCTTTTTCTGCATTAATTGAAATGATCATGGATTCCTCCCTTCTTTATTCTGTTAATATATATTCAACTGATGAATATTTGTATGATGAACCCTTCTTGCATTCAAGGAGTATATCCACTTGGTCATAGTGTGTAACGCTTTAAAATGTACTGTTAAATTCTGTCTGCTGACATTTTCTTGAGGATTTTAGCAGCAGTATTCATCAACGATATTGGTCTGTAATTTTTTCTTCTAGTGTCTTTGTCAGGATTTGGTGTCAGTGTAATGCTGACATCATAAAATGAGTGTGGTATTGTTCCCTCTTCTTCAGTTTTTAGGAAGAATTTGTGTTTGGAGAATTAGTGTTAATTCTTCTTTAACTGTTTGGTGGACTTCACAAGTGCTGTTTTATGGGCCTGGACATTTCTTTTTTGGAAGTTTTTTGATTACTGATTCAATCTCCTAACTAGTTTTGGGTATTCAGACTTTTTATTTCTTCATAATTCAGTCTTGGTAGGTTTTATGATTCTAAGAACTTGTCCATTTCACCTGGAATGTTCAATTTGTTGGTATGCAATTGTTTATACTATTCTCTTATAATAATTTTTATTTCTGTAAAATTTATTTCAGTATCCCTTCATGCATTTACAATTTCCATTGAGTCTACAGTTCTGCAGTCTTCTTGCAGTTCTCAGTCTACAGTTCTGCAGTCTTCTTGCAGCTCTCAGGCCCCACCACTGCTTCCACAGACCTCCAACATAATACCCAAACTAAGCCAGCATTCCCATCTGTGCTCCAAGTAATGTGAAAAAGAAACCAGAACTCCAGGCATCTCCCACACAATCCAGAACATTGCAAGCAAGCTCCACTCTTTCCTTGCTGTCCCAGGGGAGCAACCAGAAATTGGTCACCTTCCTCCCAACATACCACACTGCCATGAGCAGGAGGTGGGGAAGAGTGAGCAGAAGTATCATGAAATTTCCTGCCATTTTTAATGTGCCATTTTCTTGGTTAGGCATTTGCTTGTTGCAACGTTTTTTAACTTGTTTCTGAAATTCTTGCAAAGCTGTTTTGGTTTGTAAGTTGTTGTTTGTTTAATATTATGGGAGAATGAGGGTGTAGAGCTTACAATTCTTCCATCTTTTTGATGTCATTCTCCTGTATAAATCTTTTAAAAAGTAAATAGCCCTGTATCTTTTTTGGAAATATGTCATAAACTGAATAAATAAAATTACATTCACATCATTTAAGAGGGAAACAATTATAGAATATTAATAATTTTGTGTTTTAGATTGTTGAATAGAAGAAATAAAGATTTTCTTGAGAGTTTAATGCTCAGAGAAAGGGCAAAGAGGTGCCAAAAAAACCAGTAAATATCGATGGTTTAAATAGCTATAGACCCGGGGACCCAGAAGTTAAAAAAAAAAAAAAAAAAAAAAAACTTCAAATAATCTTCAGTTTAATGGAAAATAATAAGATACTATTTAGTGACTGTGTTGTAACATTTGGAGATTACTGAATTGGTGCTTAAGAATTTTATTTTATAAAGTAGGCTTGGTACCAGTTAGGCATAGGTTCATTTCCAAGAAAAAATATTATCCATCAATGGTTTAATAAATCTGGTTATATTTTCTAATATAAGAAGCCTGGAGATAGATTCAGGCTTCAATTCATCAGTTCAGTGGTGCCAGAAGGTGCATTGCAATTCTAGTCTTACACTCATGGGTGCTAATAAGTTCCCACTGCCCCACATTCAAAGTAGGAAGAGGGAAAGTTGGTGCCAGTTATCAGACTGTTTGTCAGACTGCTGCTGCTGCTGCTAAGTTGCTTCAGTCGAGTCCGACTCTGCTCGACCCCATAGATGGTAGCCCACCAGGCTCCTCTGTCCAAGAACACTGGAGTGGGTTGCCATTTCCTTCTCCAATGCATGAAAGTGAAAAGTGAAAGTGAAGTCGCTCAGTCGTGTCCAACTCTTCGCGACCCCATGGACTGCAGCCCACCAGGCTCCTCCATCCATGGGATTTTCCAGGCAAGAGTACTGGAGTGGGGTGCCATTGCCTTCCCCAGGAATACACATAAATTTCCCAGGAACCCCTGGGAGACTTCAGGTTACAGCTCACTGGCCAAAACATGGTCATATGGCCTTCTTTGCTACAGAGGATACTGAGAAAGTGAATTTCCACATTTTTCAGTTTATGCTGTGAAAGATGGCAAGAGAGGAGAGAAGTGGGGTGGGACTTACCCTGTTGGGTAAGCAGATCCAGCAGTGTTTCCCCAGGGATACTTAATGAGTAAAATCCCACTTGGTCCTCAGGTAAATAAGCAAGTAATTCTATGCCTTTATTCTATCAAGGACTTCCTTACTCTCCAGAGCATTCTTACAGAGAGATGCATTAACAAAGTATATTCCTCAGTGCTGATTTTAAGATGAGACTTCCTAATTTGGAACAAAAGCATATATTCCTTTTTCCACCTACTAACAATTTTAATAATATAATGACATTTTTATGAACTCATTCAACCAACATTTATGAGGTATTAACTATGTGAAAGTAATTATGATAGATACTGATAATTCAGAGATGAATAAGATAAGATCCATAGCCTCAAGTAGTTCATAGTCCAGAAGTTAAACACTTTGAGTAGATAATTATATACATATAAATTATAATTTATTTATAAAAAGAGGATTAATGATCATACATGATAGTATGTTTATCCAGCTTGGTGATAACATATTCTAAGTCTGTGGACAGGGCTTCCCAGATAGCTCTGCTGCTGCTGCTACTGCTGCTGTCACTTCAGTCGTGTCCGACTCTGTGTGACCCCATAGAAGGCAGCCCACCAGGCTCCCCCGTCCCTGGGATTCTCCAGGCAAGAACACTGGAGTGGGTTGCCATTTCCTTCTCCAATGCATGAAAGTGAAAAGTGAAAGTGAAGTCGCTTAGTCGTGTCTGGTAAAGAACCAGTCTGCCAGTGCAGGAGACATAAGAGATGCATGTTTGATCCCTGGCTTGGGAAGACACCCTGGAGTAGGAAATGGCAACCCACTGCAGTATTCTTGCCTGGAAAATCCCATAGACAGAGGAACCTGATGGACTATAGTCCACAGGGTCACAGAGAGTTGCACACAACTGAAGCAACTTAGCACACACCCATGCAGTCTATGGAAAGCCTTTTGAGTTTGACGGTTTTGCTAGGAGATCTGGGGAGAATTAGACACAACTCAAAGTTCTTTAAGCAAATGTCCTTTTGTACTGACAGCACCTTTGTTTAAACTTTGTATTGTCCCTGATGTCACTGAAATCTGTCAGTCTTTAATAAGGCTAGCTTACCCAACTTGATGATAATGCAGAGGTTTGAATTTAGGTACCACGGTGAGGGACAGGGAGGCCTGGTGTTCTGCAGTCCATGCGATCGCAAAGAGTTGGATATGAGTAGGTGACTGAATGACAACAACCGGTGATATACATGAAAACTAAGAATGTGATCAGCATTTAGCCTTTTATCTTAAAAGAACTGATGAGTTACTAGGTCTAGTTCACTTGATGTACCTGGGTTCTGAGTAGGAAAAAGAGTATGAGTCAGAACCACACCTGGCAGCCTGAGGCCCTCCCTTATAGAGTCATTGAGATCTGCTGCTCCCAAACAGACAAAAGAGAATGGTTCCACCTTTCCTTCTCTTCTTTCAGCAGCTCACAACTGCCTGGAATCATGAGAAATTTTCATTTCTTTTTTTTGGCTAGGAATAGTTCCCCCTTTGCCCCATTGGATTATAAGAGATTACCACACGGCATTAAACCTTGCTGTCCTTTACCTATATTTGTAACTCTGTATCTCTATGGAAAAGTCCTTTGTTTAGAGTAGAAATCCACGAACTTCAGTCCATGGGAAAAATCCTGTAGTGTCCATGAGACAAATCCTGTAGTCGTACACCCTGTGAACCAAGAATGGTTTCTGTATTTTTTAATTAGTTGAAAAACTCAAAAGGAGGATTTTTTGTGATATGTGAAAATTATATGAAATTCAAAACTCTCTGTCCACAAATTCATATTGAAGCGCAGCCATGTTCACTTTTTTACACATTGTCGGTGGCTGCTTTTGAGGTATAATGGCCAAGTTAAAAAGCTGCAACAGAGATTGTATAATTTACAAAGTATAAAGTGTTTACTAAATGTTTACTAAAACTAAAATGTTTATAAAATGTTTACCTTTATAGGAAAATTTATAGGAAAATTTTGCCAGCCTCTGATTAAGAAGAAAAATCTCCACTTCTGCATATAGAGTAGAAATCTATAATCACACTGCTATACTTCACTGAGCAAATTGGGATTGTATATCACTATCAGTCTACCAGGTGTAGGGGCATTGGCATCATGGCACAGCACAGCAGTAATCAAACATTTTTAGCAACAGAACCGTCTTTTGGAAGGGTCTCTAAGGTCCCTCGGGTGGCCTGTAGGTTCTATAGCTGTATGTTTGCCTGAGTCTCAGCCTCATACCATCTGTGTGTTAGGACTCTGTCATTGCTAGGAGGAGCTGTTCAACACCCAGAAGTTTCATTGTTTTCCATCTCAGTAAATGCCACTGATCATAAAACGAGTCAAAAGCTACATGTCACCCATGACCACCTTTTCTCTCCTTTATCCACACATTCAATCCACTACCAAGCTCTATCAGGACCATTTGCTAAACATCTTGCTCAAGTGTCCTGATCTTGCCCTTCATATGCTACCTCATTATCCTAAGGTTACTAGCATCTGGACTCCTGGAGAATCCTCCCGATGATATCATTATTCATTCCCACTCGCCAGAGCAGAAGTCACAAGCAACCAGTTGTTGTTGTTTAGTTGATAAGTTATGTCTGATTCTTTGCAACCCCATGGACTGTAGCCCACCAGACTCCTCTGCCCATGGGATGTTCCAGGCAATAATACTTGAGTGGGTAGCCATTCCCTCTTCAGGGGATCTTCCTGACTCAGGGATCAAACCTGCATCTTCTGCCTGGCAGGCAGATTCTTTACATATGAGCCACTTGGGAAGCCCAAGCAACCAGTATAGTCTTTTAAAAACATTGATTTGGTGCAAGATTCCCTGGTTTCATACCCCTTGAGTGTTTTCCCATTGACCGCCCCTTCAGGCCTCTCTTTCTCTCTCTCTGCCTAGAACCCAGCCCCAGTGGTCTCCATGTAGCTCCTTTATTGAGGAGCACTCTGTTCTCCCTCAGGGCCCATGCCCACTGTTCCTCGCCTTCTCATTCCCTTTGCCTAACTATTCCATTTTATCTTTTATTCTTGGTTTTCATTTATAAAGTAAAATATTGAATACTTATTATGTTCCAGCCACTGTGTTAAGAACTCACACTGCTGCTCACAAAGAGCAGTCACAAAGAGTCACAAAGAGTCGGACACAACCGAGCAATTGAACATATTATTTATCAGTATACTACATTACATTACAGTATACTATATTACATACACATCTCACTATAGCAATTCATTCACCTGTAACATTCTTGATGATGAATCCTGGACTTGAATTTTAAGAACTTGATCAAAAGAAATTGTTCTAAGGGGAAACTGATTTGTCTTGCCTAATTAGACTTTAGGATTTTCAGCAGTGCTTTGCGGACTTTAATGTGAATATGAATAACCTGGAGATCTTTTAAACTATAATTTCCTGACTTAGTAGGTCTGTAGGAGGCCCGAGAGTCTGCATTTCTCACAAGCTCCCAGGCGATGCTACTCGTCTGAGTGGACCGCAGAGGAAATTTTACAGACTATCTTCTTGCAAACTGGCTCTGTAGTTTCTTCTGGCAGGAGGAGATTTAGTGTATGGTACAAATTCTTTGTGGTATTTTTAATCAAGCTTGGGTCAAAGGCTCCGGCCAATGGTTTTCAACCATAGCTGCACGTTTGAGTCACCTGGAGGTGCTTTTAAAAAACACCAGTGCCTAGGTTCTGCTCTCTGAGAACTAGATTTAATGAAGCACTGCCCTAGGCAATGAAGTAAAACAGATGCATAAACTGCTCTGACGTTTTACACAGCAGATCTATGACAGGTCTGCCCTTGAGAAGTTTTTCAAAATGATAAGATGGTACAGTGCATATTATGAAGGACTTAACATTTAAATTATTAAAAGGAAAAATAAAAGGCAAACCTTGTTTTGCTATAAAATGTGATAGACTACCTGCTTCTTAAGATGAAAACCAAACTGTAGGCCTGCTATTATGTGCATCTGTCTCTGCAGACACTTCTAAGGGAATTGTTATTAAGAAGAATAGAATTCTTGATTACCTGCCTGGATAATGAGGTAGGTCATCATTATTTGTGTAGCATGGTGAGTTTTCAGATATTAAGCTGTAGATTGGATTATGTTCCAATCCTTTATTCCCTTCCTTGTTATAGAATTCAAGACGTCCAGGCAGTGCCTCCCACAACAGTAGGGAGAGCATATTTTCTTGTCTCATTGATGTTGGGCAGGAGAAATGAAATGTCAGGACACAGAGACTTGAAATGTTCTTAAGTGGTTTTGGTTGGCTTCTTGTACTCCTGGCATTCCACAAGATAACACTCAGGATAGCTGAGGTTCTGATTGACCCCTAACAGATCTGGAGTATAGCTCAGACATCTGCATTTGTTAGATATTGCAAACAGGTAATTCACTGACCTTTGGTTTTGAAGGACTAGAAAGTAAAACAGGTAACGTAATTGCATTTTGTCCAGTACACTTAAGATTTCAGTCCATTAAACTTCTGAAGTACACTTCATCTGATGATTTTCTGTGATGAAGTTGTTACTGTTTAATTGTCAGATAAGGTGGTTAGGGTTCCATGAAGTCTAAGTATTTAATATAAAGATTTATTTTGAGAATGTGATTCTTTTGTTTAAATTGTCCTTTCATTTATGAAATGATGGAGATGGTTGGTTAGCTATTTTTTTGTTACTTAGAAAAATTACAAGTTGGAAATTGAAAGTTGAAAAGGTTACATATGTTCCTAGTTTTGGTGGGATACAGGGGTGAGTGCAGACATTTTATGGTATAAGAATCCAAAAGCTAGGGAGCATCTTTACAACCTATTAACTTGACTCAGTGTGGCTAAATCAAATGGAAGCAGAGGATTAGGCCGTTCCATACTCAAGGGTCCCTCCCAGTGGCTAACAGGATAGGCAAAATATGCCCTAAAAGAAACCCATACTAATTAGGTACTATCCCTTAGGAGCATATTTTGTCATTTGTGTGTGTGTGAACTTTGCGTTAAGATCTTAAGTGAGTGAGGCATCTCTGCAGAAATCAAGGATGGATAGACTTTAGCTAAGCAAATGCAGTATTTACAATAAACCATAGCTAATCATATATAAGTACCAAAATCACTCTTCCTAATAGTGTTATGAAGTGTGATAAAAATTATAAGCTGTTAATTCCTCTTTCTGGGCTTTCTAGCTGACTGTCAAAAAATAGTAATATCACCTGATGTATTTTGAGTATTAAAAAGATTGGCAACATCTTCACAAATGTGCAGGACTGTAGAACTGAGACAAATTGTACCGGTTGGCTATGAAAACTTCCCCTGTTTACTTTTTGGAGTGGCATGGACTCCTTCAAGGCCAGGAGGCAGACGTGGTATGGCAGAAGCCCACTGCACAGGGCCAGGCAAGGCCTGGCCACCTCTGTGTCCTTGGACATGTCACTGAATCTCTCTGAGACTCAGTGTATCTGTAAAAGGAAGGGTTTAGACAGGTGGTTTTTAAGAAATTTACCAGATATGAAATTCTATGATACTGTTTTACATTTGTATAGTATTGTCTCCAAGTGAAGAAAAAAAAATGAGGTTGTTATTGTTGTTCAGTTGCTCAGTCTCTGTGATCCCATGGACTACAGCACACCAGGCCTCCCTGTCCCTCAGCATCTTCCGGAGTTTACCCAAGTTCATATTCATTGCATCAGTGATGCCGTCCAGCCACCTCATCCTCTGACGCCCTCTTCTTCTTCTGCCCTTAATCTTTCCCAGCATTAGGGACTTTTCCAGTGAGTCATCTGTTTACATCAGATGAAAAATATTGGAGCTTCAGCATCAGTCCTTGCAGTGAATATTCAGGGTTGATCTCCCTTAAGAGTGACTGGTTTGATCTCCTTGCCTAAGTTTGGCCAAATTATTCCTCCCCACTTTCTTGGTAAAGGCAATGATTTTGCAAATGAGGAAACAGAGCCACAGAAGTGTTAATTAACATGCCCCAAATCACACAAAAACTTTACACTTGGTCTTTTGAATCTAGAACTTTGAAATATATATAGATCTATTTTCCAGAAGAGCATCTCCAAAAAAATGCCTATTATCTAGATTTTACTTTGGGCAGATATTAAAATTATTTTTACCCTTTTCACATGGATTATTAGATCTGGGGGAAATTTTCTGTTTTATAATTAAAATAAGCTATTTCTAAATACTAAGTATCCTGACTTTAAAAAGTCTTTACATCTTCTCTTTAAAAGATAAAAACCAATTCAATAAACTAAGCAACAACTTCTTGTGTTTTTTCCCCAGTTGTTATTACAAGTACATGTATGTATATGTGACAGAGGGGAAGAGGTAACCTTGTTTGAGACAATCTTGTTTCTCCCATCACTTTTTACTTAAAGTCATAACATAGGAATTACCTGAGATCTATAAAACATTGCCCAGGTGAAACCCTGCTGCCCTCAGTATTTGGATAAAGAGATTGAAGCACAGAGGTATTAACTGTGCTTCCCAAGGTTAACTGACTTTCTCAAGGTCACACAGAAAATTACAGTTAAGGCTGGGATTAGGATCTACCCAGATGCTTTAATTCCATTAGGCTGTTGTTCTTTCCCAGAGGCAGTTTAGATTCCCAATTCCTTTGCAGAGCTTAGAGACTCTGAGGAAATGCACCCTTAATAGTCACAGAGGCACAAGTGCCATTTCCAGGAACAGATGATAGGTTTTGAACAGGAAGTTAAGAAGTTTAGAGCATAAATTCACAGGAAAATAAACGAACATGGAAGGACAGCCTGGATTTTCACTAAGAATCAAGCCAGAACTTTCACATGGATTCACTTTTTTCCCCCTGGGTTGACCATTCCACTTCCACCAAGCATTTGTTTTTAGCCTGGTGCTCATCCTGGGACTAATTCAATGGCATAAAGACCTTGTTTCTTCTGGGTTTTGGAGTTTTTTTGTTTTTGTTTGGCTTAGTAAAAGCAGATTTCTGCATATTTCATAAAAACTCCTTTGACAGTACCACACAAATAGTATTCAAACAAGTTTCCCAATCCTAATTAGAATATTGTTTTATTACATTGCACATTTCCTAAATCTCACACTAATTAAATGTATATTGTACTTTCTTATTACCAACAACTATCTGTGCTCAAGATTTATGGTCGTGTACCGTGGTGGTTGACGACTGTATCAGCATTTCAATTTCAAATGTGTTTCAGAGGTTCAGGGCTTATCTGGAAAATTAATTGCAGCTGAAAACCTGGCACAGCCTATTCTTCCACAGACCAGCCTGGGGCCCTCCTCCAACTCCTGACTTCTTTTTCTGGAACAGCTGCAGGGGGAGTGGAGTGAGGAGTGGGAGAGAGGGGAGGGAAAGAGGGACGATGGGGAAGCGTGGAATGCCATCCCATTCTCAGAGCTTTCCTTCCGATCTCTGGAATCTGTCTGCAGGGGAAATGAACATTCTTGTCTGCCTAATGCACACAGTAAGTAGACAGAGGCCCTGCTTCCCAGCGCTCCATTAGCAGGAAGGCCATGTGTTGGCTGCTGAAAACACTGGTGGCTTTTCCCCTTTATTATTTTTTAAGCAAGGATTTCAGCTTTTTGTTTGTTTGTTTGTTTTTGTTGGGCTCAGCTATGGGCATTCAAGATATGGATATATTTATTGGCTAAGAATCACACAGATGACCCTTGAAGGCAATTGGATTTTTCCTGCCAGTTTGTCTCTCGACTTTTCCACAGGGACAGCAGGGAACAATAACACAGTTACCCTGGCTAGTGGACTTGCAACCCAAGTATTCAACATTTCTGCTTTATGAGTTGTTTCGTTGTTGTTGTTTATGGGGTTTTTTTGGCTGCACCATGTGATTTGCAGGATCTTAGCTCCCCCTTGACCGGGGATCAAACCCAGGTCCTCAGCAGTGGAAAGGTGGAGTCCTAACCTCTGGACAGTTGGGGAAGTCCCTGCCTTGTGAATTTAATTATACTCTATAAGTATAAAAGAACAGTTTGAAAAAAAGGGACAGTTCACATGTTTTTGTTTTCTTACTAATTTACCAGGAAGGTCCTGGTAGTAGACTAGGAACTATCTTAGGTTATCATGAACATTGAAAAGCAGAGAATCCCTGTTAAATTCAGGAGGCATTTGGTTACAAGCAGCAGAAACTAATGGACAACAGTTTAAGCAAATGGAATCTGAGACCTGAAAGGACAGCTGAGACTAATGAGAGTCTGGAATTGGGAGCTAGAAGGTGTTCATGAAACAAGATTCCAGTTCTTTTCATTTATCTGTCTCACGCCCATGCTTAGCTTCTCTTTCTCTCCATGGTGTATTTCGTTTCCTCTCTTCTAGGACATCTGCGTTACCCTCTGCTTCTTCCTGTGGTCTGGCTCTCTGGATTTACTCATCCATCCACATCATCCCCAAACTCCCAGCCTTGAGGGTCTCCACTTCCACTCTCTGCTCCAAACTGTCACTGATTACTACAGTTTTACTTTCTCAGTTTAAATTATTGAGAGGCTTTGATTAACTCAGTTTGGGTCAGATGTACAGCTGATGCTGAGTCAGTTTTGATGCCAGTGATGGCACCATGACCACTAAATGCATTGCTTACTTTTGTAGAATCTACGAGGACAGCATTGCCAAGGAAGAGAAAGTTGGCTGGGAATCTAGCCGTCCATCCCAATTGTGACAGAGTAGGATGCAGTGTTTCTTTCTCTCTGTTTGTCTCTCTCACACACACAGAAAATGACTCAAAGACAAGTAGGCGGAATCTCAAAGAAATATGGCTAAAACAAAATACTTGAGTTCAGTTGTTAGTCATTTCTCTCTTAAAATTAAAGAGCATACATACCCTAGGAGGGCCTATTAAAAATGCAGATACCAGGGCTTGCTTCAGAGATCCTGACTGAAACAGGTATCAGAGCTTTCTAATAAGCCCTTCAGGAGAGCCCACTTAGAGTGGTCCACACACCTCATTTTGAGGAAGCCCTGGTTTCTCACTGATTCCTAACATGTGTTCAGGTATAACAGTGATAGTGGTGAAGAAATTTTTGGACACTTGGCTATGGTAGGGCGTAAGGACTTCTGACTCACTCGTAATGACTGTAACAGATTAAGTAGTAAAAATGAATTGCATCGTACATCTAAGCTTCAACTGGGATTTAGTGACGTAGGTGTATCAATAGTTCAGGGGTCTAGTCAAAGAAACCCCAAGTGCTCTCATTTCACTAGACGTAGTTCCTGTCTGTAAAATAAAAGGTAAGTTAATTATGAAATAACATGATCGTATTAATAATGCCATTCCAGTCAGCACTACAGTGAAACATACCAGAACTGATTTCATTAGCTTGCCTGAGAGGATTGACACTAACCTGAGGATTGATACTAAACTGTCAGGAGTGACATCAGAGAGCTGGCAGTGCCATTATTCCAATCTCACAGGAGCATCAGCAGGAAGGATAATTTAAATTCTCTCACCTTTTTTTCTAGGGTTTCCTACCTTCCTGAAAATGCTAATTTTGAAGAGCACAGATTTATAATTTTTTATTCCCAAAGTTAAAAATACTCTTCACATTCGCCAGCTTACTGCTTCATGTATGGCTTTGGGGTTTGCCGTTGGGCCAAATATCTACCTTACAACACCCAGGGTTCAGTATGCTTTACTGGATAGAAAAAGCAAAGCGGTAGAGGAAGAATGAAATTAAAAAGAAATTAAGATATGAGGTGTATACAGCCAAGTACATCATCTTTTTTCCACATGAAGCACAGAGGGTGGTTTTTCCAGGCACTCACAAGCGCGTGGCACCTGTGTTCATTTAAATGATTACACATTCAACAAAATTTGAATGTGTGATGTGCAATCATTTGAATCACTCATTATACATTAAAATAAACCAACACAAACACAACTCATTCTCTGCTGCTTTTGAGAAACTAAGTAAATTAAATGAAAGAACAAAATGAAGATGATGCCAGGCTGAAGATCATTCTTTGACCATGATCAAACTTTTAGCGGTGGTGTGGGGTTAGAGAAGGAGTAAAAGAAAGGAGAGTGTCTCCTGCCCAGAGCCACCATGCTCCCAGACCACTCCTCCTCAGTTTGCCCTGGCCCAGAAGAATACATAGCACAAAGGGAAACAGTAGGAAAAAAAAAGGAAAAAAGGCAAGTGGAAAGAATATAGTCTTTTGGAGAAGTGCAGGTGTTTTCCCCAGCTCTCCCATTATAATTGTCTATGGTTGCTGTGTCTTCTTGTTTTATGGTTAATGATTTCTACAACCTACTTGAATGGGGCTTCTGTCCACATAAATACACAGACACTGTTTCAAGGTTTATCATCTTGTGAAATACAAATGTCCCTTTCTTATCTTTCTTGACCTGTCAGCATTTGAATGAATGAGCCCCTGGCTCCTATCTGAAACATCTTCTCCTACCTTCCACAGTCAACATGATTCTAGTTTTCCTTGTGATAGTTCCAAATCTCTTCCTCCCCTCTCCATGGTCACTGTTTAAATGATTGACAAGTGCCAGACTTTGGTTTGCAGTGGTCTTCTTTTCTCCTCCTGGGGGATCATGTTCAGTCTTACACAAGCATGCAGATGAATCCAGACTTACATATCTAAGTTGAAAGTCATCCCTGAACACACAGTCATCCCTGAACCACCACAAACATATATCCAATGTTTCCTAGATATCCTGTCTCAGAAGTCTTATTGAGATCTGAAACGTAAAACCCGGTGAAAAGAGAACTCTTAATTTTGTACTGACCTCTCTAAACAATTGGGCTTCCCTGCTGGTTCAGTGATAAAGAATCTGCCTGCCAATGCAGGAGATGCAATTTCGATCCCTGGTCCAGGAAGATCCCCTGGAGAAGGAAATGGCAACCCACTGCAATATTCTTGCCTGGAGAATCCCATGGACAGGGGAGCCTGGTGTGTTACAGTCCATGGGATCACAGAGTTGGACACAATTTAGCTCCTGAACCACAGCTCTAAACAGTATCTTCTTCATCTACCCAATTGCTCTGACAAAAAAAAAAAAAAAGTAAGAGTTTTTCTCAACTCCTGTTTCTCCCTCTATTCATCCTACATCTTATTAATTAGCAAGTCCGTTCAAGACTACTTCCAAAATGTTTCCCAAAGCCATTAAGCTCCATTCACTCTGATGACTATGTTAGCAGTCTAACAGTTTCTCTCCTTCCAGCAGGAGACAGAATATTCTTATTCCTCAATTTTCTCTATCTTTTCTGAAATCCCTCTTGTCAATCCAACATCATATTTTCCCTGACTAATATCCTAACTCTGCAAGAGATCCTCTAAAAATACAAATAAGTTTTGATGTTTTCTATAGTAGCTTCCTCGGAGAAGGCAATGGCACCCCAGTCCAGTACTCTTGCCTGGAAAATCCCATGGATGGAGGAGCCTGGTAGGCTGTAGTCCATGGGGTTGGAGTCAGACACGACTGAGCGACTTCACTTTCACTTTTCACTTTCATGCATTGGAGAAGGAAATGGCAACACACTCCAGTGTTCTTGCTTGGAGAATCCCAGGGACGGGGGAGCCTGGTGGGCTTCCATCTATGGGGTTGCACAGAGTCGGACACGACTGAAGTGACTTAGCAGCAGCATAGTAGCTTCCTATTACATTTAGGGTAAGATTTGAGATTATCATAGCATACAAAGCCTTGAAAGATATATTTCTAAATTCTATGACCACATTTTCTACAATTCTAATTTCACAGAATGTTCTTTGAAAAACTTAAATCTGATTTTGTCATTCCCCAGATTAAGAAACTTCAAAGTAGGGTAATCTTTGCCACATTGTACAATGCTATATCTGTTAAGAATCTTTTTGGCTCCAAGCAGTGGAAAAACTGATTAATGATTACTTAAACAAAAAGGGATGAATTTACCTCCCAGAACAAGTAATCCTGAGTAGGAAGTTGGTGCTAGTGGTGCAGCTGTTTAATGATTCCACAAAGTACTTAGTTTCTCTCTTTTTTCTCTGCCATCCTTATTACGTTAGCATTTGACCTTATTGCCCATTGTCTCATGTACCCAAGATGGCTCTTATAGTTCAAAACATCACATGTACCACATCCACGTTCAAGGTAAGAAAAATGTAGGAGAGATGGGATTAGTACCAGCAAACTCATTCCTGATACAGGGCCTTTGCACTTATTTCTTCCAGTTGGAATGAGCTTTGCTGATTTTCATACAGTTTGCACCTTATAACTATTAAAGTTACAACACAAACATCATCTCAGGGAGTTATTAATCCAATTTCGTTGTTCTTGTTGTTTAGTTGCTAAGTCATGTCTGATTCTTTATGACCCCATGGAGTGTAGCCCACCAGGCTCCTCTGTCCAGGGGATTTTCCCAGGCAAGAATACAGGAGTGGGTTGCCATTTCCCTCTTCAGATGATCTTCCTGGCCCAGGGATCAAACCTGTGTTTACTGCATTGGCATATGGATTCTTTTTCCTCTAAGCCACCAGGGAAGCCCTAATCCAAAATAGTACATCCTGATACTTCATCATAACTATCTGTTTGTTTGTTTTCTTATTGAAATTTTATTAGTTTGGCAAAGCTGCTGTAACAAAGTATCACAGACTGGTGACTTAATGTCTTAGTTCAGGCTGCTGTAACAAAAAATACCACAGATGGTAGTATATGAGACAGAAATTTGTTTCTCAGAATTATGGAGGCTGGGGAGTCCAAGATCAATGTGCCTGCTGATTGGGTTCCTGGTGAGAACCCCTTTCATGGTTTGCAGATGGGCACATTTATGCTGCTGCTACTAAGTCGCTTCAGTCATATCCGACTCTGTGTGACCCCACAGACGGCAGCCCACGAGGCTCCCCTGTCCCTGGGATTCTCCAGGCAAGAACACTGGAGTGGGTTGCCATTTCCTTCTCCAACACATGAAAATGGAAAGTGAAAGTGAAGTCGCTCAGTCGTATCCGACTCCTAGCAACCCCATGGACTGCAGCCTACCAGGCTCCTCCATCCATGAGATTTTCCAGGCAAGAGCACTGGAGTGGGTTGCCATTGCCTTCTCCGCTATGTCCTCACAAACCAAGGAGATAGAGAGGAAGAAAACTCTCCTGTGTTTCTTTTTATAAAGACACTAATCCCCTCATGGGGGCTATACTCCCATGATCTAATTACCTCCCAAAAGCCCCTCCTCCAAATGTCATCACACTGGGGACTAGGGTTTCAACATAGGAATTTAGGGGTTATTCGGTCCACAGCACTTAAACAATAAAAATTCATTAGCTTGTAGTTCTGGAGGCCAGAAATCTGAGATTAAGGATTTGTCAGGGCTGGTACCCTCTGAGTGCTGTGAGGGAAGGAGCTGTTCAGGTCTCTCCCCCTGGTTTGTAGACAGCCACCTTCTCCCTGGGCTTTCAAGTCATCATCTTTTTGTCAGTGATCATACCCAAATTTCCCATTCTTATAAGGACATCAGTCATGTTGAATTAAGCTTCATCCTAAATGACTGCATTTTAACTTGATTACTTCAGTAAAGACTATCTCCTAATAAGGTCATATTCTGAAGGACTGGGCTTAGTAATTCAACGTATAAATTTGGGGAGAGGGCACAACTCAACTATAACGAACTCAATAAATATGTGCTGAATGGGTAGATTTTGACCATAGCCACCACTTGTTGAATGTTTGTAATGTGCCATGTCCTACATGAAGTATTTTATCCTATCTTCTTTAATTTGCACAATGATCCAGTGAAGAGGGTACTACATGTGTTCTTTTAGAAATGCAGAAACCACAGTGAGAGAGAGAGTGAGTAGTATAGCAGGAGAGTGGGGACAAGGAAGAAAATAAAGGCTGGGATGTCGCCAGCAAAATGGTAAGGAAACATCCTTTGAGACCTCTTCATTACCTTTGATTGGTCACATTGGATCATAAGTAGACAAGGAGTCTAATAGAGAGTTTATATGCTGCTGCTGCTGCCAAGTCACTTCAGTCATGTCCGACTCTGTGCGACCCCATAGATGGCAGCCCACCAGGCTCCCCTGTCCCTGGGATTCTCCAGGCAAGAACACTGGAGTGGGTTGCCATTTCCTTCTCCAATGCATGAAAGTGGAAAGTGAAAGTGAAGTCGCTCAGTCGTGCCCCATACTTAGCAACCCCATGGACTGCAGCCCACCACGCTCCTCCATCCATGGGATTTTCCAGGCAAGAGTACTGGAGTGGGGTGCCACTGCCTTCTCCGGGAGAGTTTATATAGGGGTCTGCAAATTTGTTTCCTTAAAGTACATACTTTAGCTTTCCAAGTCACATGGTTTCTGTCACAGCCACTCTGCCATTGTAGTATGAAGCAGCCATAGATAATACATAAACAAATGACTGTGGTTGTGTTCCAATAAAACTTTATTTATAAAAGCCAGTGGCTGCCCAGATTTTGCCTATGGATCATAGTTTACTAAAACTTTGGAAAAGGAAATTTTCACTTGATTTTCTTTCCTTTTGTTTTCCCCAATGTAATGTAAATCTTATGAATTTAGAAAAACTGTGCTGACTTGATGTCTTTGAGATGCCCAGAATTTGCTTCTGTTTTTTAGAGAACATGATGGACAGGGAGGCCTGGCGTGCTGCGGTTCATGGGGTCGCAAAGAGTCGGACACGACTGAGCGACTGATCTGATCTGATACTAAACCATACAAAATCTGTGAGGAACCTTCAAGCCATAAACACCCTCCTTAATGTTCTCTTCTCTGGGAAATTCTTCATCACTTTCTGTTACAGTGTGAACTTATGTCCTCAGTGGTGGTGGAAGAGAGGTGTGCAGACAGAGGAGAGGTCAGAAGACAGAGGTACAAAGCCTATCAATCTGGAGTTTCATTCCTGACTGAGCGATGAATGAACATGTGGTTTGGGTGCTACATTTCAATTCACCATGAGTTGTCTTCTTTCCTGATCAGAAAATAGGTTTTACATATCTAAGAATGTATTCCTTATTAAATCTTAGAGATCATCTGGATAAATACACTTGATAAAAGGGCAGTGTAAGAATGCCCTGATTTAGGGGTGCTGAAGAATTCTCCCCAACACCTGAATATTTATATGTTTTGAACTTGTGATTCCCTGGGCCCTTCATCAGCCTAATTTTTCCCTTCTTTCCATGATCTACCCTGCCCCACTCTAGTCTTTAGAGTTCTTCCTTTTTCAGATCTAGACTCATAACAAGATGAAGTTTCCATCTGCTTTACCCTCCCCTCCATCATAGCAGTATCCTTAAGGACCCAGGACTATCTCATTTTGAGGAGTTTACCACCAAAACAACCTGGGAAACAGAGAAGAAATAATAGAAGTGAGCATGAGGGTTAGATATCTGATAAAGATCTTACAATAGTGGACCCTGATCAGACTCTGCCATGTTTTCATTCTCTTATTCTAAGGGGGGAAAAAACTTCATTTTTTCCTTATTACAACAGTAACTTGTGGGCCTGTAATTCTGGCAATATGGTAGGCTAAATATCCTGAAAAAACACCCAGTACAAAATCCCTCAACACGCTAGAGGAAATACAGCAAACATTCTTTAAACACAGAGCTGACATCATAAGACTATGAGAGAAATCTCCAGGAGCCGAAAACAAAGAAGGACCTAGAAACCTGTGTGGCAAGTTCATCCTGAAGCACTGGCTTTCCAGGGCACATTTGCCAATTCTAATAACCAAGAGGCTTTCATTTTAACAGTTGAACAGGGGGTAAAAATGAAGCTTTAGACCCATGCCAGATGGGGCACTGGAGCTTAGAGACTCCTTCAAAATCAAGACCTCAAGAAATACATTAAGAATGGACTAGAAAAAAAATCACCCACTGGCAAAGAGAAATGACAAGGACATTTATTTGTCATGGTCTAAACTCCAGGTTGAAAAAGTTTTTTTCCTGATATAATCAAGGCCTTTCCATGTGAGGGTTTGGGAATTGAATTTATATTACCTGAATGACTAGGGAACTCTAGACTGAGGAATTAAAGTGGTTCTTGTTTGAGAGGACCCTGGGGCACCTAGCAAAAGCAAATGAACATCCCCCAAGGAGGCTTGTCTCCTTACTCAGGCTCTGCAGGATTCTTACAGATTAAACCCAAATATGACTTCACATTTCAAAACACATAGTAAATACACCACTTTGTGTGATAATGTTAGCAGAAACAGCACAAAGCTAATTAGATACCCAAAACCTGATATTGAATGATTGAACATAGGACATCAGTTAAGCAGATACAATAGATCCTTTTGCCAGTACTGCACTGATTACTACACCTTTATAGTTATAGTTTCTTGTTTGAAATCAAGAAGTATGAAGCCCCTAACTTTGTTCTTAATTTTTGAGATATTGTAAATATTCAGGGTTCCTTGAAATTCTATATGAATTTTAAGATGGATTTTTCTAATTCTGCAAAAAAAAGTTTTGGGGATTTTGACAGGGATTATACTGAATCTTCAAGAAAATCAGAGATACCAAAGGAACATTTCATGCAAAGATGGGCACGATAAAGGACAGAGATGGTGTGGACCTAACAGAAGCAGAAGATATTAAGAAGAGGTGGCAAGAATACACAGAAGAACTGTACAAAAAAGAGCTTCAAGACCTAGATAATCATGATGATGTGATCACTGACCTAGAGCCAGACATCTTGGAATGTGAAGTCAAATGGGCCTTAGAAAGCATCACTACGAACAAAGCTAGTGGAGGTGATGGAATTCCAGTGGAGCTATTCCAAGTCCTGAATGATGATGCTGTGAAAGTGCTACACTCAATATGCCAGCAAATTTGGAAAACTCAGCAGTGGCCACAAGATTGGAAAAGGTCAGTTTTCATCCCAATCCCAAAGAAAGGCAATGCCAAGGAGTGCTCAAACTACCGAACAATTGCACTCATCTCACACGCTAGTAAAGTAATGCTCAAAATTCTCCAAGCCAGGCTTCAGCAATATGTGAACTGTGAACTTCCTGATGTTCAAGCTGGTTTTAGAAAAGGCAGAGGAACCAGAGATCAAATTGCCAACATCCGCTGGATCATGGAAAAAGCAAGAGAATTCCAGAAAAACATCTATTTCTGCTTTATTGACTATGCCAAAGCCTTTGACTGTGTGGATCACAATAAACTATGGAAAATTCTGAAAGAGATGGGAATACCAGACCACCTGATCTGCCTCTTAAGAAATCTGTATGCAGGTCAGGAAGCAACAGTTAGAACTGGTCATGGAACAACAGACTGGTTCCAAATAGGAAAAGGAGTACGTCAGGGCTGCATATTGTCACCATGTTTATTTAACTTATATGCAGAGTACATCATGAGAAATGCTGGACTGGAAGAAACACAAGTTGGAATCAAGATTGCCGGGAGAAATATCAATAACCTCAGATATGCAGATGACACCACTCTTATGGCAGAAAGTGAGGAGGGGCTAAAAAGCCTCTTGATGAAAGTGAAAGTGGAGAGTGAAAAGGTTGGCTTAAAGCTCAACATTCAGAAAACGAAGATCATGGCATCTGGTCCCATCACTGCATGGGAAATAGATGGGGAAACAGTGGAAACAGTGTCAGACTTTGTTTTTCTGGGCTCCAAAATCACTGCAGATGGTGACTGCAGCCATGAAATTATAAGACGCTTGCTCCTTGGAAGGAAAGTTATGACCAACCTAGATAGCATATTCAAAAGCAGAGACATTACTTTACCAACAAAGGTTCGCCTAGTCAAGGCTATGGTCTTTCCTGTGGTCATGTATGGATGTGAGAGTTGGACTGTGAAGAAGGCTGAGCGCCGAAGAATTGATGCTTTTGAACTGTGGTGTTGGAGAAGACTCTTGAGAGTCCCTTGGACTGCAAGAAGATCCAACCAGTCCATTCTGAAGGAGATCAATCCTGGAATTTCTTTAGAAGGAATGATGCTAAAGCTGAAACTCCAATATTTTGGCCACCTCATGCGAAGAGTTGACTCATTGGAGAAGACTCTGATGCTGGGAGGGATTGAGGGCAGGAGGAGAAGGGGACGACAGAGGATGAGATGGCTGGATGGCATCACTGACTCGATGGATGCGAGTCTGAGTGACCTCCGGGAGCTGGTGATGGACAGGGAGGCCTGGCGTGCTGCGGTTCGTGGGGTCGCAAAGAGTCGGACACGACTGAGCGACTGATCTGATCTGATCTGATACTGAATCTAAAGATCACTCTGGATAGTAGTAACATATTAACAACTTTATATCTTTGAATCCATTAACATGGGATGTCTTTCAATTTATTGATGTCTTTAATTTCATTCAGCAGTAATTTCTGGTTTTCAGTGTACAAGTCTTTCATCTCCTTAGTTAAGTTTGTTCCTGAGTATTTTATTTTGATGCTATTGTAAATAAAATTATTTTCTTAATTTTTTCTGATTTTTCATTTTTAATGCTGTTGCTGCTGCTACTGCTAAGTCACTTCAGTCGTGTCTGACTCTGTGAGACCCCATAGATGGGAGCCCACCAGGCTCCACCATCCCTGGTATTCTCCAGGCAAGAACAATGCATAGACAGGCAACTGATTTTTGTTTGTTAATTTTGAATGTTGTAACTTTGCTGAATTCATCTATTAGTTTTAATAGTTTCTTTGTGGAGTCTTTAGAGTTTTCTCTGTAAAAGATTGTGTCATCAGTAACCAGAGATAATTTTACTTCTTTTCTAATTTGAATGCCTTTTGTTTCTTTTTCTTGTCTGATTGCTTGGGCTAGGACTTTTAGTATTATGTTGAATGGAAACAAGGAAAGTTGTAACTCTTGTTTTGCTGCTGATCTTACAGAGAAAGCTTTCGGTCTTTCACCACTGAGTATGATATTAGTGCTGGGCTTTTCACATGTGTCATTTATTATGTTGAGGTAGTAATCTTTTATTCCTGGTTGTTGAGTATTTACACCATGAAAAGATATTAAATTTTGTCAAATGCTTTTTTTCATTGATTGAAATGATTCTGGATCCCCTACTCTCCCTCATTTTGCTAATGTGGTGCATTATGTTGATTAATATTTGCATGTTGAACTATCTTTGTACTCCAGAAATAAATCCCATTTGGCCACAGTGCATAATCCAGTTAATGTGTTGCTAATTCTGTCTGCTAATTACTTTCTTCAGAATTTTAACAGCAATATTTATCTGGTCTGATATTGGTCTGAAATTTTCTTGTAGAGTGTCAGGATTTGGTATCAATGTAAATGCTGATCTCACACAATGAGTTAGTATAAAAATATTCCCTCCTCTTTGGTTTTTTGGTTTGTTTGTTTTTTGGAAAAGTTTGAGGAGGGTTGGTTTAATTTTGTATGTATGTGTTTCTAGTAATTATTCTATTTCATCTGAGATATCTAATTTGATGTACAATTGTTCATAGTACTCTTTTATAATGCTTTTTATTTATGTAAAATCTATTATAATGTCCGCTATTTCATTTCTGATATTAATTGAGTTCTTTCCCTTTTTTCATCACTTTAGCTAAGGTTTTATCAATTTTGTAGATATTTTTGAACAACCAACTCTTGGTTTCATTGATTTTCTCTATTTTATTTATTTCCCATTTTGTTTATCTCTTTTCTAATTGTCACTCTTTATTTCCTTCTGCTAGCTTTGGGCTCAATTTTTCCTCTTTTTTTAGTTCTTTAAGGTAAAAATTTGGCTTTGGCTTGATATTGTTCATATTTTTTAACATAAGCATTTACTACTATGAATTTCCTGCTTAGCACTATATTTGCTGAATCCCATAAATTTTGGTATGTTTCATTTTTATTTGAATCAGGATATTTCTAATTTTCCTTGTGGTTTCTCCATTAACCCAAACATTAAACTGTGTTGTTTAATTTCTACATATTTTTACATTTTCCATTTTCTCTGCTATTGATTTCAAATTTCATTCTTGTGTTATTAGAAAAGATTTTTAGTCTAATTTCAATCTTTTAAATTCTTTAAGGCTGTTTCACCTGACTTATGGTTTATCCTAGAAATTGTTCCATGTACAGTTATTAAAAAATTATTGAAATATAGCTGATTTACAATTTCAGGTGCACAGCAAAGTGATTCAGATGTGAATACATATATATTGTGTACAGTTCCCTGTGCTATACAGTACATCCTTCTTGGTTATCTATTTTATATATAGTAGTGCATAAATGTTAATCCCAAGCTCCTAAAAGTTCCACATATATTTTAGGAAAACATATATTCTGCACCTGTTGAGTGAAGTTTCTGTCTTTTAGGTTCAGTTAGTCTATAATGTTGTTCAGGTCCACCATTTCTTTATTGATCTTCTGTCTGGTTGTTCTGTTATTCAAAGTGGGATACTGAAATTTCCCACTATTATTGTAGATCTGTCTACTTCTCCTTTCTAACCTGTCACTGTTTGCTTCATAAATTTTGGAGCTCTGATATTTCCTGCAAATATGCTTTTAATTGTTATATCTTCTTGGTGAATTAATACTTTTGTTATTATACAATGTCTTTCTTTATTTCTTATAATAGTTTTTGACTTCAAGTTTATTTTGTCTGATATTAGAATGGTATCCCCTGTTATCTTCTGGTTACTATTTGCATGGAATATCTTTTCCATCATCTCATTTCTAGCCTGCATGAGCTCATAGATATAAAGTTGGTCTCTTATAGACATCACATAGTTGGATCCTCTTTTAAAGTTATCCTGCCTATCTATGTTTTCTGATGGGGTAGTTCAGTCAATTTTGGTTTTAAGTAGCTGCTGGTAGTGAAGGACTTATTATTGCCATTTTCTTATTTGTTTTCCAAATGTCTTACAGCTCTTTGTTGTTGTTATTGCATATTGCCTTCCTTTTATGGTATTTGATTTTTTTAAGTAGTTACATATTTTGATTCCCTTCTTATATTCTTTTGTTTTGGCTGTGCCATGCAGCATGTGGGATTCTAATTCCCTTACCAGGGGTCAAACCTGTGACCCCTGCAGTGGAAGTGTGGAATCGTAACCACTGAATCATGAGGGAAATCCTAGATATTCTCTTTATGGTTACCATGGGGATTATATATAACATAAAGATATAATGGACTTCTCAGGTGACATTAGTGGTAAAGAACCTGCCTGCTAATGCAGGAGACTTAAAAGACACCAGTTCAATCCCTGGATCTGGAAGATCCCCTGGAGGAAGGCATGGCAACCCACACCAGTATTCTTGCCTGGAGAACCCCGTGGACAGAGAAAACTGATGGGCTATAGTCCACAGGATCACAAAGAGTCAGACAGGACCAAAGCAACTTGTCATGCACAAATATATAAATATCTTATTTTCATTGAAGTATAATTAACATACAATGTTATATTTGTTTCTTGTGTATAATGCTGTGGTTTGATAGTTTTATAAGTTATGAAATAATCATATAACTATTTGAAACTGTTACCAACTTAGATACATACAAAATCTACTCCTTTATCTCTCTGTTCCTGTTAGGTTATTTTTCACAAACTAAATTTTTATATAATGCATGTTTATATATATGTATATAATATATAAATATATGTATAATATTGTATATTATATGTATAAGTATCTATAATGTATACATTATATGTATAACATATAATTTATGTTGAAGCTTTATATAATAAGTATATTGAAATAGATTTGTGACTTTTTTGTATATTTTCTTTTAAATCTATAGAATAAAGTACAGTTATAAAATAAGATTATGGTAATACTACTTTTTATATTTGTCCACGTATTTACCTTTAACAGAAAAGTTTATATTTTTGTGTGGCTCCTTTGTTTGAACTCAAAGAGCTCCTTTTAGCTTTTCTTATAGGGCAGGCTTGTTGTTTAGTCACTCAGTTGTGTCTGACTCTTTGTGACCCCACTGACTGCAGCACCCAGGCTTCCTTGTCCTTCACTGTCTTCTGGAGTTTACTCAGATTCATGTCCCTTAAATCAGTGATGCCATTCAGCCATCATATCCTCTGTCGACCCCTTCTCCTGTTGCCCTCAATCTTTCTCAACATCAGGTTCTTTTTCAGTGAGTCAGCTCTTCACATCAAGTGGTCAAAGAATCAGAGGTTCAGCTTAAGTATCAGTCCTTCCAATAAATATTTAGGGTTGATTTCCTTTAAGACTGGCTGGTTTGATCTCCTTGCTGTCCAAGGGACTCTCAAGAGTCTTCTCCAGCACCACAGTCTGGAAGCATCAGTTCTTCCATGCTCTGCCTTCTTTATGGTGCTGCTCTCACATCCACACATGACTACTGGAAAACCCATAGCTTTGACTACACGAACCTTTGTCAGCAAAGTGATGTCTTTGCTTTTTAATACACTGTCTAGATTTGGCATAGATTTCCTTCCAAGAAACAAGTGTCTTAATTTCATGCCTGCGGTCACCATCCTCAGTGATTTTGGAGCCCAAGAAAATAAAATCTGTCACTGTTGCTGCTCTGTGCCCTTCTATTTGCCATGAAGTGATGGGACCAGATGCCGTGATCTGTTTTCTAAATGCTGTTTTAAGCCCGCTTTTTAACTCTTCTCTTTCACCTTCATCAAGAGGCTCTTTAGTTCCTCTTCGTTTTTTTTTGCCATTAGGGTGGTATCATCTGCATATGTGAGGTTATTGGTATTTCTTTAAGCAGCCTTGATTCCAGCTTGTGCTTCATCCTGTCCGGCATTCTGTGTGATGTACTCTGTATAGAAGTTGAATAAACAGGGTGACAAGATACACCCTTGTACTCCTTTCCCAATTTTGAACCAATCAGTTTTTCCATGTAAGGTTCTAATTGTTGTTCTAACTTGACCCAATACATGTTTCTCGGAAAACAGGTAAGGTGGACTGGTATTCCCATCTCTTTTTAAAAAATTTTTTATTTATTTATTTTAATTGGAGGCCACCTCTTTAAGAATTTTCCACAGTTTATTGTGATTCACATAGTCAAATGCTGTAACATAGTCATGAAACAGAAGTAGATGTTTTTCTGTAATTCCCTTGCTTTCTCTATGATCCAATGAATATTGTCAATTTGATCTCTGGTTCCTGTGCCTCTCCTAAACCCAGCTTGTACATCTGGAAGTTATCAATTCTTGTACTGTTGAAGCCTAGCTTGAAGGAATTTGAACATAACCTCACTTGCATGGGAAATTAGTGCAATTGTGCGGTAGTTTGAAAGTTCTTTGGCACTGCCCTTCTTTGGAATTGGAATGAAAACTGACTTTTTCTAGTCCTATGGCCACTGCTGAGTTTTCCAAATTTGCTGGCATATTGAGTGCAGCACTTTATCAGTATCATTTTTTAGGATTTGAAATAGTTCAGCTGGAATTCCATCACCTCCACTAGCTTTGTTGCCTGTAATTCTTCTTGCTATTCTCTGGAACTTCGCATTCAGGCGGGTATATCTTTCCCTTTCTCCCTTCCTTGTTGCTTCTTTCCTCAGCTATTTGTAAAGCCTCCTAACACAGCCACTTTGCCTTCTTGCATTTCTTTTTCATTGGAATGATTTTGGTCACTTCCTCCTGTACAATGTTATGAACCTCTGTCCATAGTTCTTCAGGCATTCTGTCTACCAGATCTAATCCCTTGAATGTATTCATCACCTCCACTGTATAACCATAAGGGATTTGATTAAGGTCAGACCTGAATGGCCTAGTGGTTTTCCCTATTTTCAATTTCAGTCTGAATTTTGCAATAAGGAATAGATGATTTGATCCACAGTTAGCTCCAGGTCTTACTTTTGCTGATTTTATAAAGCTTCTACACTTTCAGCTGCAAAGAATATGATCAATCTGATTTCAGTATTGACTATTTGGTGATATCCATGTGTAGAATCACCTCTTGTGTTGGTGGAAAAGGGTGATTGCTATCACCAGTATGTTCTCTTAACAAAACTCTGTTAGCCTTTGTCCTGTTTCATTTTGTACTCCAAGGCCAAACCTGCTTGTTATTCAAGGCATCTCTTAACTTCCTACTTTTGCATTCAAATCCCTTGTGAAAAAATGGTATCTTTTTTTGGTGTTAGTTCTAGAAGGTCTTGTAGGTCTTCATAGAACCAGTCTACTTCAGCTTCTTCAGCATCAGTGGTTGGGCCTAGACTTGGATTACTGGCATGTTGAATGGTTTGCCTTGGAAATAAACCAAGATCATTCTTTTGTTTTTGACACTGTACCCAAGTAGTACATTTCAAGCTCTTTTGTTTAAAAGGCTATTCTTTCAAATAGCCTAGAGGGCTATTTGACTATGAGGGCTATTCTTTCTTCTTTCTTCTAAGGGATTCTTGCCCAAAGAGATAGATATAATTGTCATCTGAATTAAATTTGCTCATTCCAGTCCATTTTAGTTCACCAATTCCTAAAATGTCAATGTTCACTCTTACCATCTCCTGCTTGACCACCTCCAATTTACCTTGATTCATGAACCTAATATTTGAGGTTCCTATGCAATATTGTTCTTTACAGCATCAGATTATACTTTTACCACCAGATACATTCACTGAGCATCTTTTCTGCTTTGGCCCAGCCACTTCATTCTTTCTGGAGATATTAGTAATTGCCCTCAACTCTTCCCCAGTAGCATATTGAACACCTTATGATCTGAGGGCACTCATCTTCCAGTGTCATATCTTTTTGCCTTTTCATGCTGTTCATGTTCATGGGGTTCTTGTGGCAAGAATACTGGAGTGGTTTGCCATTCCCTCTTATAGCAGACCACATTTCATCAGAACTCTCGACGATGACCCATCCATCTTCAGTGGCCCTGCATGACATGGCTCATATTTTCACTGAGTTATGCAAGCCCCTTCACCATGACATGGCTGTGATCCACAAAGGGGTTCCCTTATTACATCTTTTCTCTCTAATCACTTTGCTACATGATTTATAGAATGGTTAGCACATGCAGTTAGGGAAATAGTATACAGAATAAATGGAACTCCAGAACATCTTTTTATTTTAATTTTTTTAGTTTATTGAGATATAATTGACAATAACATTGTATAAGTTTGAGGTATATAACATGTTGATTTGTTATGCTATATATTGCAAAATCATTATCACCATAGTGTTTGCTAGCATCTCCATCATGTTATGTAATTTCCATTTTTTCTCGTGTGTGTGTGTGTGTGTGTGTGTGATGAGAACATTTAAGATATATTTTTCCTAGCAACTTTCAAGTATACAATACATACTATTAACTATAATCACTACAGACGGTGACTGCAGCCATGAAATTAAAAGACACTTGCTCCTTGGAAGGGAAGTTATGACCAACCTAGATAGCATATTCAAAAGCAGAGACATTACTTTGCCAACAAAGGTTCGCCTAGTCAAGGCTATGGTTTTTCCTGTGGTCATATATGGATGTGAGAATTGGACTGTGAAGAAGGCTGAGCGCCGAAGAATTGATGTTTTTGAACTGTGGTGTTGGAGAAGACTCTTGAGAGTCCCTTGGACTGCAAGGAGATCCAACCAGTCCATTCTGAAGATCAGCCCTGGGATTTCTTTGGAAGGAATGATGCTAAAGCTGAAACTCCAGTACTTTGGCCACCTCATGTGAAGAGTTGACTCATTGGAGAAGACTCTGATGCTGGGAGGGATTGGGGGCAAGAGGAGAAGGGGACGACAAAGGATGAGATGGCTGGATGGCATCACTGACTCGATGGATGTGAGTCTGGGTGAACTCCGGGAGTTGGTGATGGACAGGGAGGCCTGGCGTGCTGCAATTCATGGGGTCGCAAAGAGTCGGACACGACTGAGCGACTGATCTGATCTGATCTGATAATCACTGTACTATACATTAGATCGCCAGAATCTATTCATCTTATAACAGGAAGTTTGTACTCTTTGACCAACATCTTTCAACTTCCCCCATCCCCAGTCCCTAGTCACCACTATTCTAACTTTCAGTTTCTATGTATTTGGCAATTTTCAGGTTCCACAGATAAGTGATATCATATAGTATTTATCTTTCTCTGTCTGACTTATTTCACTTAGCATAACGCCTTCAAATTTCATCCAAGATGTCACAAATGATGGGATCTCCCTCCTTCTCATGGCTGAATAATATTCCTTTGTACCATACCTTCTTAATCTGAGGAAAGACAGTTATGTTGTTTCCATATTTTAGGTACTGTGAATAATGCTACAGTAAACATGGGAGTTCAGATATCTCTTTGAGATCTCGTTTTAATTTCTTTGGGATGTATAATCCAAAACTGGGCTGCTGGATCATATAGTTTTTAATCTTTTGAGGATTATCTATACTGTTTCCTGTAGTAGATTCACCAATTTCCCACCAACAGTACCTGAGGGTCACCTTTTTTCCATATTTATTATTGCCAACATTTATTATTTGTTTCTTCCTTCCTTTCTTCTTCTTCTTTTTTTTTTTTGATGAAAGCCATTTAACAAGTGTGAAGTAATATCTCATTTAGTTTTGGTTTGCATTTCCATGATGATTAGTGATGTTGTACCTTTTCATGTCCTAGCTGGCCATTTGGATGTCCTCTTGGGAAAAATGCCTCTTCAGATCCTTTGCCCATTTAAAAAAATTTAAGTATACTTGATTTACAATGTTGTGTTAGTTTCTGGTGTACAGAAAATTGGTTAATTTATACACACACACACACACACACACATGTATGTGTTTAGTTGCTCAGTCATGTCTGACTCTTTGCAACTCCACAGAATGTAGCCTGCCAGGCTCCTCTGTCTATGAGTATTCTCCAAGCAAGAATACTGGAATGCGTTACCGTGCCCTCCTCCAGGGCATCTTCCCAACCCCTGGCATTGAACCCAGTTCTCCTGCATTGCAGGTGGATTCTTTACCATCTGAGCCACCAGGGAAGCCACATACGTATTGTTGTTTTTAAGTCATCAAGTCATGTCCAGCTCTTCATGACGCCATGGACTGCAGTATGCCAGGCTTCCCTGTTAAATGTAGGTGTATATATATATATCAGTTCAGTTCAGTCGCTCAGTCATGTCCGACTCTTTGTGACCCCATGAATTGCAGCACGCTAGGCCTCCCTGTCCATCACCAACTCCCGGAGTTCACTCAGACTCACGTCCATTGAATCAGTGATGCCATCCAGCCATCTCATCCTTTGTCGTCCCCTTCTCCTCTTGCCCCCAATCCCTCCCAGCATCAGAGTCTTTTCCAATGAGTCAATTCTTCGCATGAGGTGGCCGAAGTACTGGAGTTTCAGCTTTAGCATCATTCCTTCCAAAGAAATCCCAGGGCTGATCTTCAGAATGGACTGTTTGGATCTTCTTACAGTCCAAGGGACTCTCAAGAGTCTTCTCCAACACATTCCCTGCTATATATATATTCACACACAGAGATATATGTTTTTTACATATTCCTTACATTATAGGTTATTAGAAGAGGTTGAATATTGTTCCCTGTGCTATGCAGTAGGTCCTTGTTTTTTTTTTTTTTTTTATCTATTTTATATATAGTCGTGTATATCTGTTAGTCCCAAACTCCTAATTTTTCGCTCCTCCTCATTTTCCCTCTGGTAACTGTTTTTTTTCTATATCTACCAGTCTAGTTCCATCCATGTTACTGCAAATAGCATTATTTCATTCTTTTTTATGGCTAATATTCCATTATGTATATATATATATATATATATATATATATATATATATATATATATATATACACACACACACACACACACACACACACACACTGTGTCTTCTTTATCCACTCAGCTGGTGATGGACATTCAGGTTGATTCCATGTGTTGGCTACTGTATGCTACTATGAACATTGGGGTGCATGTATCTTTTTCAACTAAGTTTTCATTTTCCCAGATATTTTCCCAGGAGTGGGATTTCAGGATCATATGGTAACTCTTATTTTTAGTTTTTTAAGGAACTTCCATATTGTTCTCAATAGTGATTGTATCAATTTACATTCCCACCAATGGTGTAGAAGGGTTTCCTTTTATCTAAACTCTCTCCAGCATTTATTATCTATAGACTTTTTGATGATGGCCATTCTGACTGGTATGAGATATGATGTGATTCTTCATTGTAGTTTTCATTTGCATTTCTCTAGTAATCAGTGTTGTTGAGCATCTTTTCATGTGATTTGGGGCCATCTGTGTCCCTTCTTTGGAGAAATGTGTATTTAGGTCTGCCCATTTTTTGATGATTTTCTTTTTTTCATGTTTTTCTTCTGACTCTATTTTTGTTATTTTAAAAATATATATATATTTAAATTTTTTATTGGAGTATAGTTGATTTACAGTGTTGTGTTGGTTTCAGATATACAGCAAAGTGAATCAGTTATACATATACCCATATATCCACTCTTATTTTTGGACTCTTTTCCCATATAGGCCACTATAGAATGTTGAGTAGAGTTCCCTGTGTTATACATAGGTTCTTACTAGCTATCTATTTTATATATAGTACTGTGCATATGTCAATCTCAATCTACTTTTTGATTTTTTTTTTCATTGAGCTGTATAAGCTATTCATATATTTTAGAAATTAGTCCCTTTTTGGTCACATCATTTGCAAATATTTTCTCCCATTCCATAAGTTGCCTTTGGTTTTCTTTACGGTTATTTTTGCTATGAAAAAATTTTAAGTTTAATTAAGTTCCATTTATTTATTTTTGCTTTCATTTCCACTACTCTAGAAGATGGATCCAAAAAAATACTGTGACAGCTCATGTCAAAGAGTGTCCTGCCTAAGTTTTCCTTTAGGAGTTTTATAGTATCCAGGCTCATGTTTGTTTAAGTTTATGTTTGTTAAGTTTGTTTAAGTTTATGTTTGTTAAGGCTTATGTTATGTTTAAGTCTTTAATTCATTTTGGTTTATTTTTGCGTATAGTGTTAGAGAATGTTCTAATTTCATTTTTTATATATAGTTGTCCATTTTCCCCAGCACCACTTATTGAAGAGACCATCTTTCTTCTATTGTATATTTTTTCTCTTTTGTTTTAGATTAATTAATTAATCATAATGGTATTGATTTATTTCTGGGCTTTCTGTTCCATTGATCTATATGTTTATTTTTGTACAAGTACCATACTGTTTTGATTATTGTAGCTTTGTTGTATACTCTGAAGTCAGAGAAAACAATTCATCCAGCTCTGTTCTTCTTCATCAAGATTGCTTTGACTATTCAGGGTATTTTGTGTTGAACTTCCTGATGTTCAAGCTGGTTTTAGAAAAGGCAGAGGAACCAGAGATCAAATTGCCAACATCCGCTGGATCATGGAAGAAGCAAGAGAGTTCCAGAAAAACATCTATTTCTGCTTTATTGACTATGCCAAAGCCTTTGACTGTGTAGATCACAATAAACTGTGGAAAATTCTGAAAGAGATAGGAATACCAGACCACTTGATCTACCTCTTGAGAAATGTGTATGCAGGTCAGGAAGCAACAGTTAGAACTGGACATGGACCAACAGACTGGTTCCAAATAGGAAAAAGAGTACATCAAGGCTGTATATTGTCACCCTGTTTATTTAACTTATATGCAGAGTACATCATGAGAAACGCTGGACTGGAAGAAACACAAGTTGGAATCAAGATTGCTGGGAGAAATATCAATAACCTCAGATATGCAGATGACACCACCCTTATGGCAGAAAGTGAAGGGGAACTCAAAAGCCTCTTGATGAAAGTGAAAGTGGAGAGTGAAAAGGTTGACTTAAAGCTCAACATTCAGAAAACGAAGATCATGGCATCCGGTCCCATCACTACATGGCAAATAGATGGGGAAACAAGGGAAACAGTGTCAGCCTTTATTTTTCTGGGCTCCAAAATCACTGCAGATGGTGACTGCAGCCATGAAATTAAAAGAGACTTACTCCTTGGAAGGAAGGTTATGACCAACCTAGATAGCATATTCAAAAGCAGAGAAATTACTTTGCCAGCAAAGGTTTGCCTAGTCAAGGCTATAGTCTTTCCTGTGGTCATGTACGGATGTGAGAGCTGGACTGTGAAGAAGGCTGAGTGCCGAAGAATTGATGCTTTTGAATTGTGGTGTTGGAGAAGACTCTTGAGAGTCCCTTGGATTGCAAGGAGATCCAACCAGTCCATTCTGAAGGAGATCAGCCCTGGGATTTCTTTGGAAGGAATGATGCTAAAGCTGAGACTCCAGTATTTTGGCCACCTCATGCGAAGAGTTAACTCATTGGAAAAGACTCTGATGCTGGGAGGGATTGGGGGCAGGAGGAGAAGGGGACAGCAGAGGATGAGATGGCTGGATGGCATCACTGACTCGATGGATGTGAGTCTGGGTGACCTCCAGGAGTTGGTGATGGACAGGGAGGCCTGGCGTGCTGTGATTCATGGGGTCGCAAAGAGTCGGACATGACTGAGTGACTGATCTGATCTAATCTGATGCAAATTTAAAAAGAATTTGTTCTAGTTCTGTGAAAAACTATCATTGGTATTTTGATAAAGATTGCATTGAATCTGTAGATTGCCTTGGTTAGTTTTTTTGTTTTAACAATATTGATTTTTTTTTCCAATCCAAGAATGTCGTATATCTTTCTGTTTGTGTCATTTTATTTTTTTCATCAGTGCCTTACAGTTTTTGGAGTACTGAACTTTTGCTGCTTTAGGTAGGCTTGTTCATATTCTTTTTGATGTGATGGTAGGCTAGGCTAGGCTAGGCTAAGTCGCTTCAGTCGTGTCTGACTCTGTGCGACCCCATAGATGGAAGCTCACCAGGCTCCCCCGTCCCTGGGATTCTCCAGGCAAGAACACTGGAGTGGGTTGCCATTGCCTACTCCAATGAATGAAAGTGAAAAGTGAAAGTGAAGTCGCTCAGTCGTGTCCGCTCTTAGCGACCACATGGACTGGAGCTTACCAGGCTCCTCCATCCATGGGATTTTCCAGGCAAAAGTACTGGGGTGGGGTGCCAAAAATGAGATTTTTTTTATAATTTCTCTTTCTGATATTTCATTGTTAGTGTATAGAAATGCAACAGGTATCTGTGTATTAATTTCATAACCTGCAACATTACCAAATTTCTTCTGATGGTATCGTTAGGATTTACTATGTATAGTATGTCATCATCTGCAAACAATGACAGTTTTACTTATTCATTTCTAATTTGGATTCTTTTTATTCGCTTTGCGTTTCTGATTGCTGTGGCTAGGATTTCCAAAACTGTGTTGAATGAAAGTGGCAAGAGTGGGCATCCTTATCTTGTTCTTGATCTTAGAGGAAAGGCATTCAGCTTTTCACTATTGTGTATGATAGAGAATTTAAAAATCATAAATGGAAGGCAAATTTTATCAAAAGTTTTTTCTCCATGTATAGAGATTATCATGTGGTTTTCTTCAATTTGTTAATGTGATGTATTTCATTTATTGGTTTGTAGATATTGAAAAAGCCTGGCACCTCTGAGATAAATTCCTTTTGATCATAGTGTACGATCCTTTTAAGGTGTTGTTGGATTTGTTTATCTGGCTTCCTGGTATTTTGTTGAGGATTTTTGCACCTATTTTGTTGTTGTTCAGTTGCTCAGTCATGTCTGACTCTTTGTAACTCCATGGACTGCAGCCTGCCAGGTTTCCCTGTCCTTCAGTGATATTGACCTGTAATTGTCTTTATTTCTTTTTTGATTGTCTGGTTTTGGTTTCAGAGTGGTAGTAGCCTCATAGAATGAGTTCAGAAGTGTTCCTCTGTCTGCAATTTTTTGTAATAGTTTCAAAAGAATAGGTGTTAATCCTTCTCTAAATTTTTGGTAGAACTGACCTGTGAAGCCATCTGGTCCTGGACCTTTGTTTGTTCAGATCAGATCAGATCAGTCGCTCAGTCATGTCCGACTCTTTGTGACCCCATGAACTGCAGCACGCCAGGCCTCCCTGTCCATCACCAACTCCCGGAGGTAACCCAGAGTCACATCCATCGAGCCACTGATGCCATCCAGCCATCTCATCCTCTGTCGTCCCCTTCTCCTCTTGTTCCCAATCCCTCCCAGCATCAGAGTCTTCTCCAGTGAGTCAACTCTTCGCATGAGGTGGCCAAAGTACTGGAGTTTCAGCTTTAGCATCATTCCTTCCAAAGAAACTCCAGGGTTGATCTCCTTCAGAATGGACTGGTTGGATCTCCTTGCAGTCCAAGGGACTCTCAAGAGTCTTCTCCAACACCACAGTTCAAAAGCATCAATTCTTCGGCACTCAACCTTCTTCACAGTCCAATTCTCACATCCATACATGACCACAGGAAAGACCATAGACTTGACTAGGCGAACCTTTGTTGGTAAAGTAATGTCTCTGCTTTTGAATATGCTATCTAGGTTGGGAGTGTTTAAATTACTGATTCAAATTCAATACTGGTAATTGATTTGTTCATATTTTCTATTCCTTCCTCGGTCAGTCTTGGGAGGTTGTACTTTCTAAGAATTTGTCAATTTCTTCTGGGTTGTATGTTTTATTGGTATAGAGTTGCACATAGTAGTCTCTTACAACCCTCTGAATTCATGTGGTGTTGGTGATAACTTCTCCTTTTCCATTTTTGGTTTTATTGTTTTGGGCTATTTCCTTTTTTTCTTGATGAATCTGGCTAAAGTTTTATCAATTTTGTCTGTGTTTTCAAAGAGCCAGTTTTTAATTTAATTGTTCTTTTCTGTCAACTTTTTCTATTTCATTTTATTCCTACTCTGATCTTTAAGATTTATTTCCTTTACTAACTTGGGGTCTTGTTTGTTCCTCTTTCTCTAGTCTCTATGCATGTAAAGTTAAGTTGTTTAGTTGATATTTTATTGTTTCCTAGGTTAGACTTGTGTCACTATAAACTTCCCTCTTGGAACTGTTTTTCTGACTCCCATAGGTTTTGGATCATTGTATTTTTGTTTTTATTTGTCTCTGGGTATTTTTTACTTCGTCTTTGGTTTCCTCAGTGATTCACTGGTTATTTCCTAGTATAATGTTTAGTCCCCACATGTTTTTTTTTGCAGTTTTTTTCTAATAGTTAATTTCTAGTCTTGTAGCACTGTGCTTGGAGAAGATACTTTGATATGGTTTCAGTCTTCTTAAATTTACTGAGACTTGTTTTGTGTCCTAGCATGTGATCTATCCTGGAGAATGTTCAATGTGTACTTGCAAAGAATGAGTATTCTATTTCTTTCAGATGAAATGCTCTATATATCAATTATAGCCTTTTGATCTAATGTGTTATTTAAGGCATAGGTTGTCCATTGATATAAGTGGTGTGTTAAAGTCTCCTACTATTATTGTGTTACTGCCAATTTCTCATTTAATGTCTGTTAATATTTGCCTCATATACTGAGGTGCTCCTGTGTTGGATGCATCTATATTTACAATTTTCATATCTTCTCACATTAACCCCTCAATCATTATGTAGTGTCCGTGTCCTTCTTTGTCTCTTGAAACAGTGTTTATTCTAAAGCCTATTTTGTCTAATATAAGTAGTGAAACTCTGATTTTCTTTTGATTTCCATTTACATGTAGTACTTTTTTCCATCACCTAACTTTCAGTCTTTATGTGTCTCTAGGTCTGAAGTTTATGGCATCCGGTCCCATCACTTCATGGGAACTAGATGGGGAAACAGTGGAAACAGTGTCAGACTTTATTTTTGGGGGCTCGAAAATCTCTGCAGATGGTGATTGCAGCCATGAAATTAAGACACTTACTCCTTGGAAGGAAAGTTATGACCAACCTAGATAGCATATTGAAAAGCAGAGACATTATTTGTCAACAAAGGTCCATCTAGTCAAGGCTATGGTTTTTCTAGTGGTCATGTATGGATGTGAGAGTTGGACTGTGAAGAAAGCTGAGTGCTGAAGAATTGATGCTTTTGACCTTGAGAGTCCTTTGGACAGCAAGGAGATCCAACCAGTCCATTCTAAAGGAGATTGGTCCTGGGTAGTCTTTGGAAGAAAAGATACTGAGGCTGAAACTCCAGTACTCTGGCCACCTCCTGTGAAAAGTTGACTCATTGGAAAAGACCCTGATACTGGGAAGGACTGGGGGCAGGAGGAGAAGGGGATGACAGAGGATGAGATGGCTGGATGATATCACCAACTCTATGGACATGAGTTTGAGTAAACTCCGAGAGTTGGTGATGGACAGGGAGGCCTGGCGTACTGCAATTCATGGTGTCGCAAAGATTTGGACACGACTGAGTGACTGAACTGAACTGATGCTCTCATTGTCATCTTGTTAATTGTTTTGGATTTATTTTTGTAGGTCTCCCCGTGCTGCGCCCCCTCCCCACCACCTTTTTCGTTTCTTTTCTTGTGATTTGATGACTATCTTCAGAGCTGTCTTAGGATTCCTTTTTCTTTTTTGAGGGTATATCTATTATAAATTTTCATTTTGCAGTTACCCTGAGGGTTTTATAGGAGTATATGATTGTTTTATGTTGCTGATTTTTTTATTTTTTGAATGTCTTTTTAAAAATCTTGTATTTATATTTTCTTCTGCTGATGATTATTGTTTTTTACATCATATTTTATATCTATTTGTTTTGTGTATCCCTTAACTGCTTATTGTGGATATGGATGATTTTAGGACATCTGACTTTTAACCTCCCTTGCAGTTTTGAGTGTGAATGATTTCTTATCTTTACTGTATGTTTGCCTTTACTGGTAAGCTTTTTCATTTTGCAATGTTCTTATTTCTAGTAGTAGACTTTTCTTTTTCACCTAGAGAACTTCCTTTAACATTTGTTGTAAAGTTCATTGGATGGTGCTGAATTCTTTCAACTTTTGCTTGTTTGTAAAGCTATTGATTTTTCCACCAAATCTGTATGAGAGACTTGCTTGCTTGAGTATTCCTGGTTGTTAGGTTTTCCCCTTTCATCACTTTAAATATATCATGCCACCCTCTTCTGACCTGCAGGTTTATCACATTTATCAATTTGTGTGTACTGAACCATATTTGCATCCTAGGATATATTCCACTTGATCATGGTGTATGATTCTTTTAGTGTGTTGTTGAATTCAATTTGCTAAGATTTTGTTGAGAATTTTTGCATCTTTATTTATCAGAAATTTGGTCTGCAGTTTCTTTTTCTTGTAATGTCTTTAATTGGTTGTGGTATCAGGTAAATCTGACTTTGTAAAACTAATTAGGTAGTGTTCCCTCCTCTTCAATTTTTTGGAAGAGTTTGGGAGGTGGATGCATGTTAATTCTTTTAAGTATTTAGTAGAATTTACCATTAAAACCATCTGGTGCTAGACTTTTCCTTTGTTGAGAAATTTTAAATTATTCAGTCTTTTTAGTTATTATTGGACTTTTCATATTTTATATTTCTTCATGATTCAGGTTTGGTAAATTATATGTTTATAGGGATGCATCCATTTCTTCTTGGCTATCCAATGTGTTCGCATAAAATTATCCATCGTAGTCTCTTATTCTTCCTGGAGAATCCCAGGGATGGGAGAGCCTGGTGGGCTGCCATCTATGCGGTTGCACAGAGTCGGACATGACTGACACGACTTAGCAGCAGCAGCAGCAGCAGTCTCTTATTCTATATTTATGTGACATTAGTTGTAATGTCTCCTCTTTCATTTCTTACTTGACAATTTTGGTTTTTTTTTCATAGTTTACCTGGAGGTTGTCAACTTTATCTTTTCAATAAATAGCTCTTAGTTGTGTTCTTTTTGTTTTTCTTGTCTCTGTTTCATTTATTTCTACTCTGAGCTTTGTTGTTTTCTTCCTCTGATAACTTTGGACTTAGTTTTTATTTTATTTTTCTAGTTTCTTAAGGTGTAAAGTTAGTTTGTTTGAGATCTTCTTCCTCCTTCTCTCCCTTCTCCTTCCCTCTTTTTTTCTTCCTTCTTTCCATTTTCCCTCCATCCTCCCCTTTCTCTCTCTTTCTTTCTCTGTTATAGATATTTATCACTACATACTTTCCTCTTTGAATTGCTTTGCAGTATTCAATAGGTTTTGATATGTTATATTTCTATTTTTGTTCAATACTTCTGGATTTAAAAACATTTCTTCTTTGACCCAGTGGCTGTTCAGTAGATTGTTTAATTTTCATATATTTGTGAATTTTCTAGCTTTCCTCTTATCACTGTTTGCTAGCTTCATACCATTGTGGTTGGAACAGATACCTCCATGACTTCAGTCTTACATTTTGTGAGCCTTGTTTTGTGACCTCTCATATGATCTATATGAGAATGTTCCATGTACACTTGAGAAGGATGTATTTTCAGCTGATGTTGGATGAAATGTTCTGTGTATGTCTCAGATTCATTTTGTCTAAAGTATGGTTCAAGTCCAGTGTTTCCTTCATGATTTTCTGTTTGGATGATCTATCCATTATTGAATGAGGGGTATTGAACTCTTTTACTATTAGTTTATTTTTCTTATTTCTCTCTTTAGATCTCTTAGCATTTGCTTAATATATTTAGGTGCTCCAATGTTGTGCACACACACACACACATATATACAATTTTTGTATCTTCTTGATGAATTGATCCCTTTATCATTACATAATTACTTTGTCTCATTACTGTTTTGGCTTAATTTCTATTTTGTATGATATAAGTATAGCAATCTGTGCTCTCTTTTTGCTTCCACTTGTACTGAATATCTTTTACCATCCCTTCTATTTGAGCCTATGTTTGTTCTTGAGGCTAAAGTGAGTCTCTCGTAAGTGATGTATACTTGAGTCTTGATTTTTAAAAATGTATCCAGCCACTCTATGACTTTTGATTGGAGAATTCAATCCATTTCTATTTAATTATCAATAGATAAGGGCTTTCTAATCCCATCTTGTTTTCTGGCTGTCTTATAGGTTATGTGTCCAAGATTTCCAACACCACTTGCTGAAGTTACCTTTTGCCATTGTATATTCTTGCCTCTTTTGTCAAAGATTAATTGACAATAGGTGAGTGAGTGGGTTTACTTCTGGACTCTCTGTTCCATTGATCCATATGTCTGTTTTTGTGTCAATACTACACTGTTTTGATTACTGTGGCTTTGCAGTATTATCTGAAGTTAGAGAGGGTTATCCTCTTGCTTTGTTCTTTTTCCTCAGGATTTCTTTGGTGATTCTGGGTATTTTATGGTTCCATATAGATTTTAGGATTATTTGCTTTAGTTCTGTGAAAAATGTGTCATGGGTAATAGAGATGGCATGAAATCTTGAGAGACTGAATTCCTAGGCAGGTTGATAAGAAGTCTGGGGATCCCTGAGGAGAGAGGGGTCTGGGGTTCTCGAGGAGATAGGGGTCTGGGATTCTCAGTTCAGTTCAGTTCAGTCGCGTCCAACTCTTTGCGACCCCATGAATTCAGCACGCCAGGCCTCCCTGTCCATCACCAACTCTTGGAGTTCACTCAAACTCATGTCCATCGAGTCGGTGATGCCATCCAGCCATGAATTCTCAAGGAGGAGGAAAGGACACATTTTTTTTTCTCTACATTCCCTAGTCATAGTCACACAAAACTGTCTTTTTCCTTTTTCTTCCTGTGACGGATGATTACACAACAAACAACTCAGTTTAAACTCTTTACTAGGGATTATATGGGCTTCCCTGGTGGCTCAGATGGTAAAGCGTCGGCCTGCAATGTGGGAGACCCGGGTTTGATCCCTGGGTTGGGAAGATCCCCTGGAGGAGGAAATGGTAACCTACTTCAGTACACTTGCCCGGAAAATTCCATGGATGGAGGAGCCTGGTAGGCTACAGTCCATGGGGTCACAATGAGTTGGACACAACTGAGCAACTTCACTGGTTGTCTGGTTTAGGGATTATATAATAACAATGTGTCCTATGAGGACAGTTTCTCCTTCCTGAAAACCTGATTAATACTGATATCTTAGAATGTGTATTATGGGAGTAGGTCTGGTAGGACCTTTCTCTTGTTAAGTTCTAATCCTGTAATCCTAAAATGTAAATTGTGGGAGTGGGTCTGGTAAACTTTTTTACAACCTTGAGACATTCTTTTGATTTATTGTAACAACTAATTACAAAGTATATAATTCCTTTGCTAAAGATTAGTGAGGGGGCACTCTCCACCCCCCTTCTGATGTCTGTCAGAAGTTATCTCTGTCACTTTTCTTACTTTAATAAAACTGCTACACAAAAGCTCTTGAGTGATCAAGCCTGGTCCCTGGTCCCAAAGATAAATCTTCTTCAGAGATCACGAATCTGACATTGTTCACCATAAGCTATCAATTTGTAGATTGCTTTGAGTAGTATGACCACTTTAACAATATTAATTCTTCCAATCCAAGAGCATGGGATATTTTTCTCTTTCCTTGAATCACCTTCAGCTTTTCCTTTATTAATGTTTTATAGTTCTCAGCATATAAATCTTTCACCTTCTTGATCAGGTTTATTTCCAAGAATTTTATTTATTTTGATGCAATTTTAAAAGGTTTTTTTATATCTCCTTTCTGATATTTCATTTTTAGTATAAACTAATATAACCAATTTCTGTATGTTAATCTTGTATTCTGCTACCTTGCTGAATTCATTTATCAGTTTGGGTGGTTCTTGTGTGGAGAATTTAGGGTTTTCCATATGCAGTGTCAATTGTGATTTCCATTTTAACCTTATTCTACATTCTGGGGTATTTTTCCTAAATTTCTTAAATGGAAAAACTTGGTATCAGGGAAGGTAAGGCATTCATTCTTTTATTTATTGATTCATTCAACAACTATTTATTGAAATTCTACTGCCACATCTGCTTAGAAACAATGAGTAAATACACTATCCTCCTTTTTGAAAATATTAAAAGATTATTTTTAATGGCAATTCTTGCATATGGTTTATAGGATCAGTATTCAATCATGTTTTTCCAATGGGCCTCTAAATGGCACCAGGATATATAGTCCTGGCTGCTTTTGGCATCTAGCCCACTAATATTGTTGGTCACACTTCTTCCTCTGGAACCCGGAATTTCCAAAACAGTCTGGAATCCAAAATATATACAGAAATATGTGCTGAATGTGGCAGATACACAAAAGAAGTTGCAGCAGTTCTCATCAAACTGTGCAGCCCAGGACAGACATCTGGGAAGCAAGATCAAGAGTTCTGCAGGTTTCAGGCAAGGATAAAAGGTTTGTCAGAGCAGAAGTACCAATGCAGTCTTGTGCTGGAGCTGGGCTTTAATAGAAGTCATTGATAGTGACCACAAGATGCATTGTACATGCCTTGAGTTGAAAGGGCACACTGTTGTTTTTTTTTTTTTCCCTGACACTGTCACACTTGGAGTTTTACTGTCCACATCCAACATGAATGTGATGGTTGGCTCTGATTCATATTTTTTATTAGTATAAAGCAGTAATTCTCATCCTTGTTGATCATCAAGCCTCTTCACAATCTTAAAGTATTATAAAGCAGTTTTTGGAGCTCCAAAAAGCTTTTATGTGAATAACATCTATTAATATTTAATATATTAGAAACTAAAACTGAGAAATTTAAAAAATTTACTTAATTTAAAGATAAAACCCCATTGCATGTTATACACAAAATGTTTAAATGAAAAATAACTATTTTTCTAAATGGGAGAATCTCTCTCTCTCTAGTCACTAAGCTGTGTCCAACTCTTGTGACCCCATATACTGTAGCCTGCCAGACTCCTCTGTCCATGGGATTCTCCAGGCAAGAATACTGGAGTGGGTTGCCATTTCCTTCTCCAGGGGATCTTCTTGATTCACGGATTGAACCCAGGTCTCCTGCATTGCAGGCAGGTTCTTTACTGACTGAGCTATGAGGGAAGCCTGAATATGAGAGAATAGTATATTGTTTTATAGTTTTCATGTCTGGCTTACTGCTGGATGCTCATAACTGCTTCTGTGTTCAATCTGTGGCCAAATCTCATGTTCGGTAGCCTCTGGAAACTCCACTGTACACTTGTAAGAAAATGAGAGTGAAAAAAGCTAAAACTGTTTTCACATAATTATGAAAATAGTTTTGATTTTATAGACTTCATGAAAAAGTCTCAGACTCTCCTAAAGGAATCTAGACCACACTTTGAGAACCATTCTTCTCAAATCTTATGGCTGACAGGGTGCTTTCAAAATATGTAAATATTTCATAGACATTTCCATCCAAGTTCCCATGAAGAAAGGAAGTATAGGTATGACCTAGGGGCCTAGATGAAGCAGCTCACCATAAACATATAATTCCTTTGAAGATTGCTATTTTAAATTGAAAATGCACTCACATTTTGCACTCAATGCCATAGCGTATCTGTGATTATTTTATTTTTTTTCAGGGTATAGAAGATTGAGTTTTTTTTTTTTTTTAATCAAGAATCTCTTTTATTGATTATCAGAAACATTACAAACATCTAGTATGAATAAATTGTAACATGATAGTGTTTAGTTTGAACAATTAATACATTTCAGATATAATATTATACATATTTCAATGCTATTCTCCCCAATCATCCCGCCCTCTCCCGGTCCCAGAGTCCAAAAGTCTGGTCTATACATCAGTGTCTCTTTTGTTGTCTCGTAAATAGGGTTATTTTTACCATCTTTCTAAATTCCATATATATGCATTAATATACTGTATTTGTGTTTTTGTTTCTGGCTTACTTCACTCTGTATAATAGGCTCCAGTTCCATCCACCTCCTTAGAACGGATTCAAATGTATTCTTTTTAATGGCTGAGTAATACTCCATTGTGTATATGTACCACAGCTTGCTTATCCATTCATCAGTGGATGGACATCTAGGTTGCTTCCACATTCTGGCTATTGCAAACAGTGCTGCTATGAACATTGGGGTACACGTGTCTCTTTCAATTCTGGTTTTCTCTGTGATTATTTTAATACAATAATTTCTCCCTTAATCATTGAAACACTCACCTCCAAGAAGATGCCTTGTATTCATCCTGTGGCTTTTTTATATTTCCTGGCACACTGAATCCAGTGTGACACATTAGGGACTTCAAAATGACACTGACTGGCAGAACTATTTAGGCCCATTTCATGGTAGGAAGCTAGAGCTTAGGTTAAATAATTTAGTAGCAATAAAGACCACTCAAGAGGGAGAGGACATATGTATACCTCTGGCTGATTCATGTTGATTATGGCAGAAACCAATACAACATTGTAAAGCAATTATCCTCCACTAAAAAATAAAGAAAAGACCAAGTAAATGAGAAAAAGCAAAGCCTATTTATTCTGAGCTTGCTGTAGCAAAGGAATTAGTACTGTCACGTGTGTTTGGGCAGAGACTCAAAGGCAGGCAGAGGAGTGGGACAGGTATATAGTGGAAAAACGGGAAGACTTCAGGTGCGCTCTGATCGGAGGCAATTCGAGGGGAAGGTGGAGGCGGGTAATAGAAGAGAGCATCCTGCATGATTGGTGAGAGGTGCATATTTGGCTTTCTCTGGTTGGTCCTAAGACAGAAGTAGGAATAAAAATTAGGGAAGCTGTCAGTTATTAATCAAGTCCTGGATATTTGGGGCTGATTATTTCAGAGGCTATTGTTTGGCATCCTGGCCTGTCACTAGAAAGAAAATAGTCTGACTTCCTACAAGTCTGGTTGGCTTCCTAGTCTGATTATTATAGATAAAAGGTTGGTTTCCTAGGCTGGCTGCTGCAGGTTGTGGGTCAGTGTTATATTTTTATGTATGGTCTGGCCATTTTCCACCTGTACCTTCAGTCTCCCAGTAATGAGGGGGTCACACGGGAGAACGTGAGTTTGTGAAAGGAATCCTGTAAAGAGATGAGCAGGAGAAAGAAGAGTTTGTAGTTCCTCCACTTATGATTTCTTGGTCATGGTTGCAAAATTGTAATACTTAGGAAACAGACTCAACTAAACTTATAACTGTTATTTCAGATGCTTTAAAGCATTTCATTAAGTTTGCAAATGGAGCCAAACATTCAGAAGTCTGTTTAAAACTGGTAAAATTTGCTAAATTTATGAAAAGAAAAGGATCTGGGCTCAACTTCAAAGTTTAAAGGCAAGAACTAGCTTTTATGATCTGAAACCTTAACACACTGACTATACTTTGAAAAACAACAACAACAACAACAAAAACCAAAGAACATCTCTGAACTCTCTTTTGGGAAACCAGCTGCCCTTGGTGGACTTAACTCATAGTTCCTGGGACCTCTGGGGAGTGGCCTGGCCTGAGCTAGGGTAATAGCAGGACCAATGGCACCCCCACTCCAGTACTCTTGCCTGGAAAAATCCCATGGATGGAGGAGCCTGGTAGGCTGCAGTCCATGGGGTCGCTAAGAGTCGGACACGACTAGGTGACTTCACTTTCACTTTTCACTTTCATGCATTGGAGAAGGAAATGGCAACCCACTCCAGTGTTCTTGCCTGGAGAATCCCAGGGACGGGGGAGCCTGGTGGGCTGCTGTCCATCTATGGGGTTGCACAGAGTCGGACATGACTGAAGCGACTTAGCAGCAGGTTTCCTGTTTAGCCACCTTGTATAACTTGAGATTTTCTTCAACATGTGTATTTCTTTTTGTTTTTTTATTTTAAATTTTTTAATTTTTTTAAATTTAATTTTATTTAACTTTATAATATTGTATTGGTTTTGCCATATATCAAAATGAATCTGCCACAGGTATACATGTGTTCCCCATCCTGAACCCTCCTCCGTTCTCCTTCCCCATTCCTAAATTTATTTTTTTATTGAAGGATAATTTCTTTACAGAATTTTGTTGTTTTCTGTCAAACCTCAACCTGAATAGGCCATAGGTATACATATATCCCCTCCCTTTTGAACTTCTCTCCCATGCTCTGTCCATCCCACTCCTCTAAGTTGAAACAGAGCCCCTGTTTGAGTTTCTTGGCTGTACAGCAAATTCCCATTGGCTATCTATTTTACATATGATAATGTAAGTTTCCATGTTACTGTCTCCATACATCTCACCCTCTCCTTCCCTCTCCCCATATCCATTAATCTATTCTCCATGTTTGTCTCTCCATTGCTGCCCTGTAAATAAATTCTTCAGTACTATTTTTCTAGATTCCATTTATATGCATTAGAATATGGTATTTATCTTTCTCTTTCTGACTTACTTCACTCTGTATAATAGGTTCTAGGTTCATCCACCTCATTAGAACTGACTCAAATGCATTCCTTTTTATTGCTGAGTAATATTCCATTGTGTATATGTACTTCTTTATCCATTCATCTGTTGATGGACATCTAGGTCGGTTCCATGGTCTAGCCATTGTAAATAGTGCTGCAATGAATAATGGGATACATGTGACTTTTTCAATTTTGGTTTCCTCAGAGTATATGCCTTGGAGTGGGATTGCTGGGTCATACAGTGGTTTTATTCCTAGTTTTTTTTTTAAGGAATCTCCATACCTTCTTCCATAGTGGTTGTGTCAATTTACATTGCCACCAACAGTACAAGAGCATTCCCTTTTCTCCACACCCTCTCCAGCATTTATTGTTTGTAGACTTTTGATGATGGATGGCCATTCTGACCCGAGTCAAATGGGCCTTAGGAAGTATCACTACAAACAAAGCTAGCAGAGGTGATGCAATTCCAGTTGAGCTATTTCAAATCCTACAATATGATGCTGTGAAAGTGCTGCACTCAATATGCCAACAAATTTGGAAAACTCAAAAGTGGCCACAGGACTGGAAAAGGTCCATTTTCAATTCCAAAGAAAGGCAATGCCAAAGAATGCTCAAACTACTGCACAATTGCATTCATCTCACATGTTAGCAAAGTAATGCTCAAAATGTTCCAAGCCAGGCTTCAACAGTACGTGAACTGTGAACTTCCAGATGTTCAAACTGGATTTAGAAAAGGCAGAGGAACCAGAGGTCAAATTGTTGACATCCACTGGATCATTGAAAAAGAGAGAGAGTTCCAGAAAAACATCTACTTCTGTTTCATTGACTAGGCCAAGGCCTCGGACTGTGTGGATCACAACAAACTGGAAAATTCTGAAAGAGATGGGAATACCAGACCACATGACCTGCTTCCTGAGAAATCTGTATGCAGGTCAAGAAGCAACAGTTAGAACTGGACATGGAACAAAAGGCTGGTTCCATATCGGGAAAGGAGTACATCAAGGCAGTATATTGTTACCCTGCTTATTTAAATTATATGCAGAGTATACCATGTGACATGCTGGTCTGCATGAAGCACAAGTTGGAATCAAGATTGCCAGGAGAAATATCAATAACCTCAGGTATGCAGATGACACCACCCTTATGGCAGAAAGCAAAGAAGAACTAAAGAGCTTATTGATGAAAGTGAAAGAGCTTGAAAAAGTTGGCTTAAAACTCAACATTCAGAAAATTAAGATCATGGCATCTGGGCATATCACTTCATGGCAAATATATGGATAAACAGTGGAAACAGTGGCTACCTTTATGACATTCGATCCCTGGGTTGGGAAGATCCCCTGGAGAAGGAAATGGCAATCCACTCCAGGACTATTGCCTGGAAAATCCGTGGACACAGGAGCCTGGTAGGCTACAGTCCATTGGGTCGCTAAGAGTTGGACACGACTGAGTGACTTCACTATATCAGTATCAATGAGATTTAAGCTGGTCAAAAAAAAAAAAAAAAAATCAAAGGATGGAATGAGTTAAAATCTGAATTTTATGTTGTATTATAGGATTAAAAAAAAAAAGGTTGGTTTTGTAATGAAAAGTTCCTTTATATTCTTTTCCATAATTTTCCCTTCTGTACTCAAAGGCCACAGCAGATCCAAACAGAACATTTCTTAGCCTTATAAGAAATGTGTCCTGTCTGGGTGACACTGCCTCATGTTAGGTGACATGCCCCAGGTTCAGAATGCTGCTGCTGCTGCTGCTAAGTCACTTCAGTCGAGTCCGACTCTGCGTGACCCCATAAATGGCAGCCCACCAGGCTCCCCCGTCCCTGGGACTCTCCAGGCAAGAACACTGGAGTGGGTTGCCATTTCCTTCTCCAATGCATGAAAGTGAAAAAGTGAAAGTGAAGTTGCTCAGTCGTGTCTGACTCTTAGCGACCCCATGGACTGCAGCCTACCAGGCTCCTCCATCCATGGGATTTTCCAGGCAAGAGTACTGGAGTGGGGTGCCATCACCTTCTCTGGGTTTAGCATGCAGAAGCATCTTTATACCATTAACAGGAAGCACCTCTTCCTACTAGCTGATGCAGCGCAACAACTGGCACACCAGGTCTCCATTTGGTGCCCTGTGTGGGCCTCAGTCCCAGCAATTTCTGCAGCCGCCCTGACTGAAATCCTGCCCCTCCATTTTCTCCAGAAAAATCATGTTATAAGTAAGTATAGGTTATGAAAAACATAATTTTAGATATAATCCACTAAAGTGCACATGTTATCTGAGTGACACCTAACTGGTAAACAGATACACATTTGCTTTCTTAAAAACATTATGACAGTTGCATTCAGAGTAGGCCACAGTATTGTTTTTAAAAATGAATTTATTAAAAGGCTCATAATTATAAAAAGAATATTAAAATGCACAGAAATTTGCAAAATATTACAAACTTTACATCTTATGCCACAGTGTATGAAAAGCATCATGAATATTTGTTTTACTTAAGCTGTTCATATGTTTTAACTTTTCAAACATCTTAAAATATAATACGGACACAAGAAAATGGTACAAGAAGTGTTTCAACAAAGAGCACGTCCTGCTCCCTTATTGTGAATTAATGTTTTCTGAAATTCAAGATGCACATGCAATTATAAGGGAAAACTTTCAGTGATAAACAGCTTGCAAGATGGTTTTGTTTAGTTTTCAAACAAAAACGAAAGTTTTCCCATCCTATTGACATAACTGAAATATCAGGGATATTTAGAGAAAAATCTCCTGAGTATTTTGGTCTAATGCTTTGATCTGTTAAAATTCACAGGCATCACAAAAGGATACAAAGTAAAATTTCTCTAGTGGTTAACATAGGGCAGGTCTAGGGCCAGATTTTCCCTTCATGGGTCCACTGCCACACCCATCCATTTTGCCAGGGGGCTGCCTCTGCTTGCATTTACAGATCCAGCCCACAAGTGCCTGCAGACACAGCCCCACATGTTCATCACCCACAAGTCAGCACTAGACTTACATGAACAATGTCGGTGTCACAGATGACCCTAGGTCTCCATTACAACCTGGCCATGTGGGGGGTACTGGCAGTGTCATACATCACATTTGCTGCCTTTAAAAATGTAGAGGCTTTTTTCCCTCCTGTCCATAGAAGTACATTTTGAACTATGAAGACGATTTATGAAAACAGAAATGCACAATTCAAGTTCTATTTTATATACAAGGAGATAAGGCAAGAACATTTCCTTGTTTATAGTTCCACGGACAGTGAGTAACTGCCAAATCCAACACTAGGAGACAGTCCTACACTCCAGAGAAGAGAAGAGGTAATACGAGAGGAAGAGGCACCACTTTCAGGAGCAGTGGCCCAGGTGAGTGGGGGAAGGGACGAGAATGCTTTCCCACTGGGAAGAAATGCATTTCTCGTTTCCTCTGTGACCAGACCTCACGTGGCCTGTCACGAGCACTCTTTGATCACACATACCCTTAACATTATCAACAAAGTTAGTGAAATGATCCTGATCCACTGGGACAATTCAAAAGTCCAGAATACTGTTTTGCTGAATCCTACATTAATACTCCCCCCCCCCCCCCCCGGTTTGTTCACGTTCATGGCAGGCATTTAGAACTATGACCTGGAGTGAAACTGCTATATTATAGCAAGCCTGTCAATTTGCTCACTGAAAAGTGTTTCCTTTCTCTTCGCTACTGGGATTCTAAGTGCCTCGGCTCCTGTGGCACCTGGGCATTGAGCAGCATCTTAATGGGTGGCGGGTGGCCCATTCAGAGAGAGTGAGGGGCCAGACACTCTCTGTGCACCCAGCCCTGCCCTGTCACCAGTAACAGGTGAGAGGTACAGGCCCTGTGTCTTCTCTAGAGCCTATAGAGGGCTAGGCATCCAAAAGGCAGTAAAGTGCAGTAAAGAGTGCTGAACTGAATAAACGGGGGGCAAGATGTGCCCGGTGGGGCAGGAGTTCAACAGGAAGCTACCTCCAGTTGACAGCAGGGCTTGTGACCAAACCAATTTTTTTGTTGACCCTTAACTGCCTGATTGGTTTGATAGAAGGCTGAAAATTCAAATCAAATCCAGTCTCTCTTCTTGTTTTGGAATAATCTGGGTATCCTCCTGTTTCTCCGTCTCCCTCCCTAAAAACACTCCCCGGGTGCAAACATGCAATTCCAAACAAGTTACTGGGCAAAGTAAGAGAAGGGAGGGTGTGCTGGGCTACCTTCACTATGGCAGATGCTTTGGTAGGCTGATCACTAGGATGTGCAGAACCCCTCTTAGGAACACGGTGAGGTCACACTGAGGAGACCTGCTGTTACAATGGCTGTGAGCCAATCACAAGGGTCCTTGCAATACTGTATACTTCCTAGATCTAACAGACAAAGGGCAATTGGTGGGAACTTGATAGGCTCATCTTTTCCAAACCATTATGTTGATAAATATGTAATTTTAATCACTTGATTTCATTTTTTTCAAGATAAGACATATCTTTAGAAGATATAAATTAAATATCCTGATCAATAGCACAAATATGCTCAGAAATGCAATCTTCATTTCAATCCATTAAGAGTATTTCTCCGAGATGGAAAGATAGGCCAAGATGAAGACTGAAACTATTTCCTCTTATTACCTGAGGTTTCCTTTTCTATAGGAACGTGATAATACACCTAAATATTGTAAAGTCTTGGGTCTATCTGCAACTTAATACAGCATGCAAACTGAATTCTGTGTTAGATATTTTTAATCACACAAGAGCTGGCATGTCTAGCCTTTAATGATGGTACTGTAACGGAAGGATAACTCTGGAACAGGTCTAGCAAAAGTGAAGAAACAAAACAGTGCCTAAAAATAAAAAAAAGATCATGTGCTTTAGAACAGAAAGGAATGAAAATAAACAGATGAGGAAAAAAATCAACTCTGCTTTGGTAGATGTTGTTTCTTTAAGCACATGGAGAGAATTCCTGTGTATGATTAAAATTCCAATTTATCCCAAAAAGTAACATTTTTGGTCTTTCTGGTGATTAGTTTTATGCCCTTCTTGAACTCAATTTTACATTTCCAGTTCCTGCATCACTAGCTGAAACTGAAAAATAATCTGCATGAAAATGGCGATAGTTAAGACTCCTATTTGCCAAAGTGATTTAACTTAAACATTCTCATTAGTGATTCATAATAAATTTTGACAGAGCTAAATTCTTTAAAGTGCTTCTCAGAACATAAAGCTCTTAATCGGATTTTGGTCGTAAATTGTTATCTACTACTGCTCCTATCATCTTCTCAGCTATGACTCCTATATTTTTGGTCATGTCTTTGAGGTGATTCTCATGAAGAAGCTTCTGGGTTAGGTATTTTTCTCTCTTGATCTTGCTCTTCGTCCTTTTCGATACATCTGGAATTGTGTACGAAATGAAAAACTTCACAGAATAGATGATATGCTGAGGGAGAGAAAAAAAAATGTCAGTCAGTCACAAAGAGATGCAGGGGAACACAGAGTCTCTTCCATTTATTTTTGCTGGTCGTTACAGCAGTGTATCAGGACAGGGTGGTAGGTGTTCACGCTCTACCTCCATGGTGTGGTTCTGCCATGGATCTACATTTTGTTACTTCATAAATTTTAACCATACTATTTGCTATGTAGAGAAGAATATATCTCCCTAACATCTAGAACATTCACCATGGCACAGATGATGTTGACATTTTAATGTGTGTTTCTTTCCTGTCTTATTCCCAGGCCTCATCCCCAAAGGTAAACACTAACCTATCTATCTGAGTATATGCAGATCATTTTCGTTTATTTTTGAATAGTTTAACAAAGTATGTATATATCCCCCAAAGAATATCTTGTTTAGTTTTACTCACTTTGAAGTGAAGTGAAGTGAAGTCGCTCAGTCGTGTCCGACTCTTTGCGACCCGTGGACCGTAGCCCATCAGGCTCCTCTGCCCACAGGATTCTCCAGGCAAGATATACTGGAGTGGGTTGCCATTTCCTTCTCTAGGGGATCTTCCAGACCCAGGGATCGAACCCAGGTCTCCCGCATTGCGGGCAGACGCTTTAACCTCTGAGCCACCTGGGAAGCCCTTTACTCACTTTAAGCCTTATAAAAACAGTAATGATACTGTACGGTACAATCTTTTGAAAATTGATTTTTTCCATTCAAAGTTAATTTTTAAGATTCATCAATGTTACTGTGTATAACTGTAGTCCGTTTTCACTTCTTTATAACATTCCACTGTGCAAACATACTTTATTTGTTCCACTATCAAAAGGTATTGGGCTAGTTCCTAGGTTTTGGATTAGAAACAATGATGTTGGGAACATTCATACACTTGGATTCTAGAGAATACCTGTGAGAGTTTCTCAAGAGCGGCACCTGGGGTGGAACTGCTGAGACCCTATGTTACATGAATGTTCGATTTTACAAGATGGTACCAAATATTTCCAAAACGGCTGGCACTACCACCAGCAGTGTGTGATGATTTCAGTCACTCTGCATTGTTGTCTGCACTTACTATCATCATTTGTTTTTTTTAAATGAACATGATGACTATGAAATGGACTTTATTTCACTTTGAGCTTTCCTCACATTTCCCTGATGACTAATGAGCTTGAAAACCTTTTTATTTATGCACCATTCAAAAACCCTAACCTAGCAAGAGGATAGAGATAATACAGAATAGACATAATTAAGAACAAATAAATTACACATAGCCTTAAAATGTGTAAGAACTATGGGGAAAACAAGAGATATAAGCTAAGTAAAGCAGAGTAACAGTTATTAAGCGTGTGGTGGGAGATAAAATTTATATAGATTTTATGTAGATCAGTTTAGACATGTCTCACTGAGCAAAGACTTTAAGGAAGTAAGGAAGTTAAACATCAGGAGAAAAGACATTTTAGGCAGAGGGAACACCTAGCACAGAGTCCACATGGGGGAAGCCTACTGGGTGTACTCCAGGGAGGCTGAGTGAGAAACATTTGGAAAGTAATAGAGCGTGGCCAGATTGTGCTGGGCTTTGAATGCTATTATAAGGACTTTGGCTTTTGCTTGAAGTGAGCTGTGAAGACACCAGGGAGTCCAATTAGTAGACTGCTGCCCTAATTTGAGCAAGAAATGATGGTGCCTCCAACTTGGGGGCAGCTGCAAAGCTGGTAAGAAGTGGTCAGATTTGTGACATATTTTCAAAGCAAAAGCTAACAGGATTAGATGTGAAATAAGTGACAGAAAACAAGCAGGGCTTCAAGAACTCTGGCCTGAACCGACTGTTCAGATGAACTGCCATAATTGTGGGGAAGGGCAGAAACTGTGGACAGAACAGATTTAGGGCAGAGTAGGGGGAGAAGGAAATGGCAACCCACTCCAGTATTCTTGCCTGGAGAATCCCAGGGACAGAGGAGCCTAGTGGGCTGCCGTCTATGGGGTCGCACAGAGTCGGACACGACTGAAGTGACTTAGCAGCAGCAGGGGGAGAATATTGAGTGGATTTAAGAAAATATGGGAATCTAGGGCAGTAGATTTGAGGTATCTGTTAGATTTCCACGCAGAAGGGTCAAGTATGCAGTTGGATTGATGGATTGAGCTCAGCAGAGAGGTTTTCCGGGGATACCATTAATGAGTCACAGGCATACAGACAGCACTTAAAGTCTCCAGACTGCATGAAATCACCAAGGCTGTGAGTAAAGAGAAAAGACAACCAACGAATGAGCTCCAGGATCATTAAGAAGAAAAGGAAGGGCTGGCAAAGAAGCTAAAAATGGGACTGCCTAGTGAGGGAGGAGGAAATGCAAAATATGTGTGTTCCTGGGAGCCAAGTGAGGAAGAATTTCAAGGAGTGATCAGTTGTGTCAAATGTTTCTTTAAGTTAGGTGGTGTGAAAAATGGAAAATATTTTGAGATGAGAGAGATATTAGTGAGTGTGAATGATGGAAATCACATAGTAGTAAAAAGGCAAAAACTGAGGTCAGAAAGATTTAGTTTAGGTTTTTTCTCCCCATTTATTTCTGAGGTAGGTAAGATTTATGGATATGAGTATTTTCTATTAAACCACTTTTGCGTTTCTGGGACAAAGCCAATGTGGTATGATGTTATCTTTTGAAAATATGTTGCTAGATTCAGTCTGCACCTTTTAAAAAGATCTTTGCATCTTATGTATTGAGTAAGACTAACTTATAATTTCCCTTTCTCATTCTATTCTTGTCTGATTTTAGGATCTAAAAGGAGATGGAGAGTATTTCCTCTAACTTTCCACCTGATCTCTGGAGGAGTTTGTATAAGATTGAAATAAAGTATTATAGAAAGTTTGGTATCATTCTCCCAGAAAGGCTGGCCTGGTGTTTTTGCTGTGGTCAATTTTCCAGTTACTCAAAAGTTTTGCTATCACTGGAGTTTATGTTACCATCTTTAGCATTTTGAAGATATTAGACACCTCTCTTCTGGCTTCTATGCTATTGTTAAAAAGTCTACTCTCATTCTAACCTTAATTTTCTTTGTCATCTTTTTTTCTCTGGTTACATAACATCTTCTCATTGGTGTGATGCGTTTTCCTTACAGTGCATGCAAAATAAACATGGGCTTCTTCAGATAGTAATTCTTCTCCATTATCCTTTTTTTTTTTTTTTTTTGAAAGCTAAGTTTTTCTCCTTCTGTCTTCCATATGACTTAACTTCTTTTTTTGTATTTTCCATATCTTTCTGTGATGTGCCAGTGATAATTTTTTTCAGATCAGTCTTTCATTTCACTAATTCTTTCTTCAGATTTGTCTAAACTTCTGTTTTATCTGTATGTGAATATTTGCATTTCAACAACTATCTATATTGCTAAAAGTTCTATTTAATTACTTTCCAAAATTGCCTTTTAATTTTTTATAGTTTCTTATTGTTCATTTTGGCTTGGTCATTTATTTAAACATTTATATATATATATATATATATATATATATATATATATATAAACCAGTTAATATATATTCCTTATCTGATAATTCAAACTCTTAAGAGTTACTGAGAGTCCAAATCAGTTTTCTCAGGTTTTATTGGCTAAATCTCATTCATTTTATTATTTTAAATTTGCCGTTTGTCATTGTTAATCCCTGATAATTAGTTCATATTTGCTTATCCCAATCTGGGGGAAAAAACTGAGGTCTAAATTAAGGATACTTTTCTTCAGAGAAGATGTACACTTCCATCTGCTCTGAGACAAATCTAGCCTTTTGTGTGGTCCCTGGCTGAATCCAAGGGTCTAAAGTTCAGCTCTTCTGGCTCACATTGACGCAAGGCTTGGTCTCTTTCAACCTTTAGTTGGAGGACTAATAACAGAACTTTTTCTCAGAGCACTCCTGAACTTCAGAGGTGCTCACTACTCTATCGTAAGCCATTATCTTTTTTTCCTCTTTTTATATTCTCTTTCCTTCTAGTAAGCTTAAAACTGCAAAGGAAATTATGTTTCTAGCTGGTTCTAAATGTTTTATAGTGAGATGGCCCCTCACAGTATCCAGTCCATCATGATATCAAATGGAGCCATCTAAACCCTGGCAACTACATATTTGAATATAAACTAGTAACTCTTGTCAACATATCAGATACTGTACTTGTGATACAGTGAACTAATGAACTACTTTCCTCAGTTAATTTTTGATAACTATTAAAAAAAATACTAGGAAAATTTATCTAAGCCAAGTAGCCTGTCCCCAAACCAAATACATCCTGTTCCAGCCTGCTTAGCTGCTAAGAGGAACCATGTGCTTAGTTCTAGTCAGTGAGATGCAGGTGAAGGTCTGCTCCAGGGGCTTCTGGCAAAACTTTTTCTTTCCTAACACAGGACAGGTATGGCTAGCATCACCCTTTTTCCTTCTTCCTGCCTAGAACATAAATGTGTTATTTGGAGTTGTGGTAGTCATATTACAACCACAGAGTGATATGTAATGAAACTAAGCCTACAGAAGACAGATACATTCCTTACACCAGGGATTCAGAATTGATCCAGGAGCACCCACCTGCTTCCAGTGAAATCTGCTATGTGGGAAAAAATCAATGCTTACTTGTTTAAGCCACTGTAGATGGGTTTTTTGTTTCTCGTAGTTAAACGTAATCCTAACTGACCACACCAATCAAGTAACTTTTGAACCTTTAGAATTTAGTAGTGGTTATTCACTCAGTGTAATATCAATTTCAAATTGATAGCTGCCTTAGTATTTTTCAGAGCTGATAAATCTCAGGGATGTAAAAAAACTATTATAAGAAGGTAAAGTGTGAAAATGCAATACAAACTATTATAGCAATAAAAGTTTCTCCAGGAAGATATCTTACTTATCTTGAATAAACTTCATAGCCTAATATGGAGCCCAGTTCCCCAAATAAAAAGGCCTTCAATTAATACTGAACTGAAAGGAATTGAATCTCCCTAAGCCCACATGCCAGAGAAGGCAATGGCACCCGACTCCAGTACTCTTGCCTGGAAAATCCCATGGATGGAGGAGCCTGGTAGGCTGCAGTCCATGGGGTTGCTACGAGTCGGACATGACTGAGTGACTTCACTTTCACTTTTCACTTTTATGCATTAGAGAAGGAAATGGCAACCCACTCCAGTGTTCTTGCCTGGAGAATCCCAGGGACAAGGGAGCCTTGTGGGCTGCCGTCTATGGGGTCGCACAGAGTCGGACACGACTAGATTGACTTAGCAGCAGCAGCAAGCCCACATGCTTTTAATTTTACAGCAGATAACCAACTTCATTTAATTACTGAGAGCATTATGGGTATTCTCAGGTCAAATTTAACAAATGTTATAGAAATAATTATTAGCAAGAGATAAGACATATTGTGTATTTTAAGTCAGAAGTGGCAACACTTAAAAGTCTGCAAATACACTGCCTTATAAACTATTTCAAAGTGAACCTTACTTACCTCCATGACAATGATAAAAGCCAGCTTGGCAGCAATCACATGCCAATAATAGATGTTGTGTTTATACTCTTGTGGGTGTCCAGGAGGGTACCGGAAATCACGATACCTAGAAAAAAGATGGGGGCATTTAAGGAGATCATTCTTTCTAATCAAATGTAAACAAGGGCCCATTAAAAAGGTCACACTTAATGCAACACTCTTTTAAATTGGTCATCTCATAAATTTTCTCCAAGGGTTTCTGGGTTTTTTTTTTTTTTTTTGGCTGTGCCATGTGGGGTCTCAGTTCCCTGGCCAGAGACCGAACCTGGGACCACGGCAATGAAAGCCCTGAATCATGACCATGAGGCTACCAGGGAATGCCCAGATTTTCTCTGGGAGTTTAATTTGATAACAAAACCCTGAAATAACTACTCCAGTAATACTTCATGTAACTTACAAGATGGTAATGATGGGTTCCATCTTTGTAAAAAAAGAACAAAAATATCAAAATTTATCCCTGCTTCCTCAAAAGAGTGTAACTAAAACAAATTACCATATTTTCAGAAACATGCTACAGAGAATATTACCTATTTTTTATAGTTTTCTTACCTAATTTCCTTGTTGTCAGACATCATATGCTATTGCTTGAGTGTATCTCCCTTAGGCAGCAAATCTCTAACTTTCCACCTGTAACCTAGTAGACCTGGAAGTTTAATTACTCTTTAGAATTATGTAAAGTAAGAGTAAGCAGATGCAATGTGTGATTCTGAAGAGGTTTTGCTATGTGTAATCTAGAAACATTTATTTGGGGCTTATTTATGGTTTTTTCATTGTGTTGTTGAGAATGTGAATAGGAGACAGCTTTGAGGAGTTTAAATTTTAAAGTCTCTTTAGGTTTTAGACTTTGATTGAAAAAAACAAAACTATGATACCATGCAGTCAACAAACTTATCAATTAGTAACTTAGTTGATATACACTGTCCACAGTTGATCTTATCAGCCATTAAAATCAATGCAGAGAGCTTTGGAATACTTTTAGAGAACACTGCTAGGCTGGGCTGAGGTATCAACTGTTTTTGTCTCTGTATTTCTTTGTTAAGTGATGATACTATTTTGTCATCATTCAGTACCATCAGGTTGTGGTTGAATAAAATATTAATTGTCACAAGTGAAATATCTTGCTTTTTGGAACTCTCGGAGTTTCTTAATTTCTAAGATGTAAGACTTTCCCCCGAATAAGTCTTTTTGTAATCATTTGAAACTCTCATTTTAACATCGTGCCTTATGGGGGCTTCCCTGGTGGTACAGTGGTTAAAAATCTGCCTGCCAATGCAGGAGACACAGGTTCAATACCTGGTCCAGACAGATCCCACATGCCATGGAGCAACTAAGTCCCTGCACCGTAACTTCTGAGATGGTGCTCTGCAATAAGACAAGCCACCACAATGAGAAGGCTGCACACCACAACAAGGAGTAGCCACCACTCGCTGCAACTACAGAAAGTCCAGCAGCAGCAATGATGGTCCAGCACAGCCAAAAATAAACAAATAAATCTTTTAAAAAGTTATAGGAATACTTTACAATTTGTAAAAAATAAAATACAATCCTGCCTTATGCTTTGGCTTCAAAGTTCTAATCTTAATCTATAGTAACTTTTATACTTTATATTTTATACTTTTATATTTTTTATTGAAAAGAAAGTGAGGAAAAAAGATATCTAGAAACTTCATTTAAATACCAAATAGAATGATATTACAATGAAAGTCCTTTAAAAGAAGACGTGTATTTTTAAACACTTGCAAGTAGAACTTGCCTGCACGTGTCATATTTAGACCCAGCGTATGGATTGTCCTTGACTCTGCTTTTAAAGTCGGCAGTATTGAAGATGGAGAGACTTATGTTGATGTATCCTTCCATTGTGTAGTCTGGGTGGTCCCCATATGGCGGGATGGAAAAGGACCAGTAATATACCAGGCGGGGGATCATGTCTGATGTGAATGCAATGATCATGGCCTATGTTGGAAGAAAATGGTAGAGAAGGTATTAATTTAGAGCCTTTATAGCTAGGGTTAACAGACATACCAAAATTACATTTTCATCAGTTGAGTTTTTTAAATTAAAGATTCAGGAATTGTCAAATGGATATAAGTAGTGAATGTCCTAAAACTTTTGAGCAGCTGCTTTAAAGTAGTTTGTTTGCTTTTGGTCTTTGAAGGGAATGTCCAGCAGTTCACCTGCAGTTCAAAAGCAAAGCCCTGATAGTTGCCTATTATGTATCTTAAGTACAGTAAGAATAATCGTAGACTAGGGTATTGTGGATAACTCGAGAGCCACTTGCATATGTTACATGTAATATATTTTTAAAAATAGAATATAATAAAATTCAGTCAACCCTAGAGCACTACTTGATATAAATTAATCTTTATGATTTAGAAGGTCCTTTTGCATGTGAAATACTAAAGATCAATATTATGAAAATAAGCTGGCTTTATATGATTCCTTTGTAGATAAATAATTGATAAAATTGCTTTTTTAATCACTGTCTCTTAAAAATAGAATACTAACTGATAATAAATATTTTCCTTCAAATTTATACTTTTTCCCCTATAGTATCTTGACTTGTTGAGATAACTCAACCTTGACAGTCTGATTTAAACTTTCAGTATATACTTATGTCTGTTGCTTCATTAGAGAGCAAGAATTCTTTATTATTCAATGAAATAATTCACATAATCAAGCAATGATATCTCTTTTGTTAGACTTAGTGTCTAAGCCTTTCAACTTCCAAAAGGTTAAATGGATAAAGTCAGAAAGATTATCGTTATCAAAAAACTTTGAGAGTTTAGTGTGTTTCCAGATTAAAGGAATAAATATGGATCAGTCTTAAATCTGAATCTGTGTCAGGAAGACTTTCATTAGGATCTAAAGCTATTACTAATTACATGAATTTTCTCCAGAGTTCAAATTTGGGCTTTAAACTCTCCAACATGTAAAACTGGTGTCACGGAAGGAGAAAGTAATGAATATGCTTCAGTCTAAATTCTATGTGAATAAACAAAGCTAGATGTTTCAGTCATTTCTGAAGCAGAAGAACAGACATGTTTTGCACAACACGATTTTAACAGTATTCATCTGAACATATGGTTTAGACACAGTGAGACCACAAGCCAACAAAGATCTCATGCAAAGCAAGAAAAACAACTGAGGGGCTTTTCTATTGCAAATTTTCCCCTACCAGAACCAGCTTTGTCATTTCCTCTGATGTAAAGTCTCTCTGGGTGTGTATTCTTACCTGTCGGTAGTGGTGGTGGTGGTAGTGTAAGGCAAGACTATTTTACTTTTCCCAGATTTCAATAGATTAAAATTTCCTGTTATCATTTAACTCAACTAGAGCTTTTTACAGAATCACCTGCAGATGTGCTTCAAGGAGCTATACAAATTCCAATACGGAAGATAATTCTATTGTCTTTTGACAAGATACTTTTTCCTCCTGAATTCAGCTGCTCTAAGACACATCACAAGAGCACAAATAAATGCAGTGTGCTTCATTTCCCATGCTGTTCCAAACACAATTTTCCATTTATATCAAAATAAATTAAAACTGGTCGTCAATAGCAGATGCTCTGGCATGACACAACAATGTCAATTCAGCTTATTTATTGAACCAGCAGCTTTAAAATGAATGATTTTATACCAAACTCTGGCCTGATGCCCTTTCAAATCCTGAGGAGCTGTTCTCTTCTTCCTCCTTCCTAAAAGTTCCCCTATTATGGAAAGCTAGCTGTTACTGAGCATGTGAGGTTGGGAAGGCACAAATTAGCTATGTGAGGGGATAAAATACATGTTTAATTCTTATAGAATTATATGCAAGAGGACCTGCACCTTGGAATCTCTAACACCTTAATATGGAAAAAAGGACTGTCCATAGTTTAATTGGGCTTCCCTGATAGCTCAGATGGTTAAGAATCTGCCTGCAATGCAGGAGACCTGGGTTCAACCCCTGAGTCGGGAAGATCCTCTGAAGAAGGGAATGGCAACCCATTCCAGTATTCTTGCCTGGAGAATTCCATGGGCAGAGGAGCCTAGTGGGCTACAGTCCATGGAATCGCAAAGAGTTGGACATGACTGACCCAGTAACACTAGTCACTATAGTTTAATTGAATAAGCAATTTTTCTAGTGAATAATAAGCCAGCACCTGAATTATAAGAACAAGCAACTACTGGACGAGAACCAGGAGCACCAATCAGTGGGTACATGTGTGCCCACCCACACACGCAAGTAGAGCAGCCTTGAAGATACAGCCAATATTCCATCTGCACTAATGGTGAGGAGCCATGCTGGGGTGACGAGGAAAAGGTGCCTCATACAATTAAGACAGGATGCTTGAGTAATGGGGAGTAGAAGTCAATTGAATTTTCTGGTTAGCTGAAGGTCAAACAAAAACCTTTTAGTTCCAAACCCTGTTGCTAAAAATTTCCTTAAAGCACGTAATTCCACGTTCCAGCCTGGCTTCATGTCATATAGTATATTGAACATGACAGATTCATACTTTTATGACTGTGGAGCTTGAAAGCCCTCACTGTCATATTTCTGAACATCAGCCTATTTTGCAGCACAGTGGATGCTGAAGTGGGGGCTATTTGGGTGAATGGAAATGGATATAAACTCACAGTTGTTTTTGTGTGTGTGATTTATCAATTTTCTCCAAAAAGGAGAGACAGCAAGTGATCCAAATAAACTGAGGGTTCTTGGGGGGTGCAAGTTGGGTTCCACATAACTTATTGTGTAAAACCGTGACCATGGTCTAGACAGTGACATATTGTAAAATTCTTGTGCCTCTAGTTTCGACACCTGGCAAAGCTTATGGAGTTGCCGTAAATGCTGTGTGATGAAGATGATAACAAAGTGCGTGCATGCGTGTGTGCTAAATCTCTTCAGTTGTGTCTGCCTCTTTGCGACCCTATGAACTGTAGCCCACTAGGCTCCTCTGTCCATGGGATTCTCCAGGCAAGAATATTGGAGTGGCTTGTTGTGCCCTCCTCCAGGGGTGATAACAGAGTAGCCGCTAATATCCCAAGGACCAGGCTCTGTGCATCCCATGCACTGACTCACTGAATTTCCCATACACCCTTTGTGGTATATAATAGTCTGAAAATATATGACAGGGAATTATTCAATCTACAAATGATAAAATGAAGCTCGGAAGTGTTAAGGTCTGGGCGGACGCCCCTCACCCGGGAGCCCACAGGCACTGCCAGACTCTTTTGTCTTTCTACAAGGGCTCATGGGAAAAGGCAGGGGACTCCAGGCAAGTGGGACTTGATTAAGAAGTTAAAACTGGACTATTATTTTGTTAACCTGGGAGTGAAATTAGCAGTGCAATAAGGGAGGAAATAACCCTGAGTGTCTGGATATTTCTGGGGAAGGAGGTTCCCTGATGGGCCGGCACTGGGAATGGCTCTGCTTGGCAGCTCCCTGAGGACCTGTGGGGGCAGCAGTAGGGAAGCAGACAGACTGTTCAGACTGGTCCATAATCAGGACAGATTGCAACAAGTGAGTTCTGTTCCCTCATCACTCAGACACATGCAGGACATGAAGGTGCTCAGCTAATGACTAACACTGGATAGCAAAGACCAAGGGTGGGGCGAGGAGGAGAGTTGGGACCTGCCCTAAATCCACCTCCCTGAAGAACCTCTGTCTCATGACACAAGGAAGGTAAGGAATGACGGGGAATGCACAAAACACATACTTCCTCATCAAGTAGTTACTAGTTTAAATTTTAGTTTGGAATATACAGTAAAATATGGTGGAATGACTGTTCTTATTTTAGGGTCTACAAACTCTAAATGGATAGATTTCTATTTCCATTATAAAAGTACTATTTGATAATTCCTTTTATAGTCATGTGAGGATTAAAAGAGTTAGTACTTACTGTTAATATTATTACCATGTTTCTATTGAATAAAACTAATAAATGAGCAACAAAAGCATAATAGTCACTATTCTTAGCAACTGCCTCTGTAAGAGGTCTTGTAAGTCACCAATAATTATAAACAAAATATATTAAAAAAATAATAATTACATTTACAGCAATTATGTTGTTTATGTGATTGAAAGTATTAGCGTCTTCCTCCCACATTATGAAATACCAAACACTGGATTCCTTAGGGAACAACACTAATGCAGTTTTGGACTTTTCAAGGTTTTTACCCTGCGAAGCCTATTTACTCACATTGGTCACCACAGCCAGAATTGCTATTCCTTGCATGATGGGCTGCCATGCTCCGATGTCCTGGGCTTTTTCTGGCACCATGCGTCTATACTGGGTAGTCAGTTTCCACGCGTCCACTCTTATTTCCAATATATTGTTCACCAGAGCCAACAGAGGGGCCAGTGGAAAAGAGGCCACAAATAAGGTGACGAACCCAAACTGAATAACTGTCAATGGAACGGACACACATCATGGAGTGGTGGATGGATGGAAGGACAACACGTATCCCTTTACTCTTATCAAGAGAAAGGCAAACAGTGAACTAAATCCCAAAGAGAAAAGACATTCATGGTAATAATAATGTTCAACAGTGAAAGAATCAAAACAAAAGACAAATATAAAGGCTCTGGAAAGAAGTCTAAATATAGCCTGTTTACTTCACAAATATACACAATAGGAATAACATATTTAAAAATCTTTAATCAACCACAATTACTTGCTGGCAATAAACCTGGGGCACTTTAAGTAAATTATTCATTCCCAGTGTAGAAATAATAGAATGTTGGGAGAGGATTTGTGATTTAGGATTAAAAAAAAAAAAAAAAGAAAGAAAAGGGATATTGTGGAAATACCTAAAGTTAAAAAGAAATAAGAAATGTACCTTTGGGAGAATGTTTAGAGAATGTTGGAGGACATATACGGAAAATAGGCAAATGAGCAAGCTCCCCTGAGTCTGTGAATGCAAGGGCAGCACATTCTGAGAATTTGTGATACTACCACAAATCATGGAAATGTATGCAATAAGTGTCTTAATAAGTCAAAATATAATCCTTCAGGAGCTTTTATTTTGATATTGTGGCAGTGTGTGTGGTCCTAGTAGGTTAAAATTGTGCTGGTGGCTTAGAGATTCTTTTCTCTTTGAAATCTATGTGGCTTTGCTATAGATGGGCAGCAGAGACTTGGTGGCCGGTGGGTGGTGGGGCTGGACCACAGGGAGGGAGCAGTGAGCTGTGATAAGGCCAGGGATCTAACTGCAGACCTCTGAAGTAAACTACCATAGGTATTTGTAACTCAGACAGTGGATGAGAGGAAAGTTTACAGCCGCTTTAGGACTACTGCTCAGCCAAGGGGTGGGGACCACTCTGGCCAAGAAGGGCAAGACTGTGGAGGTATAGCTGGGTAGGAGAAGCTGGCATTTGCTTCTGATCTGAGAGGCCCTTAATACTCAAGAGAAGTCAGAAATTAGGATTTTATTAGCAATAAATCCAGTTAAAAATCCAAAGGAGAAAAGACATAGTTTATAATGAGAACAAAGGCACAGACTACTTATAAATAAATTAGTGAGAAATGTTAAGATGGTTATGATAACTGACTTAAAAATAGAGAAAAATAAGTAATGATGAACGAATGGTATGATACACCGTACTCTTAATTGGGAAGATTCAAGTTTGGGGACATATTAAATTCCTTCTCCAAAAATAAAATTTGGAATTTGAATGTAAATTTAGTTAATACTTCCAAGTGGATTTAAGGAAAAAAAGCTGAAAGTTGAGGCTAAAGTTCTTCAAAAAACATATACATGTATACAAGCAAAATACTGAGGAGGGATGTAACAGTGAAGTAAAGTAACACTGTAAAGTAACAGTGTTAGGGATATTTCTGCAAAAGGATAAAATGGGACCACCTCTAAGAGATATTAATGTATATTATAATGCTATGGCAATGGAAACAATTCAGAACTAGTGCATTAATAGACAGTATGAATTAAATAGAATAAATTTCAAGAACATATGGAGATATTCATGGGATTTCAGTATATTATAAAAATGATGTTTCAAATCATTAGATTCAAGTATTGATGTAATTAACCAAATCATTAGAAGAGCTGGTATGGAGACTTCACTTATGATATCAAAAGAAATTCCAGATGGATTAAAAATTTTTTTTAACTTAAAAAAAAAAAAGGGCAGAAAAAACCAAGATAAGGTTTAATCTCTTCTGATATTCAGGTGAGAGGAACTTTCTAAACAACTTTTGAAACCAAGAACAACCAAAGCCTATCAAAGTAGCAAGGCAAAAAATATCCATCGTAAAAACAAAAATAACTCTCGCCTGAAACTTGCTCATGATCTTGAACTGCTCTCTGATATGCTTTCTTTTTATTTATAAGTCACGTTTCTTGAAGAAGTCCCAACATTGATTATTTCTCTGCCATTCCAAGCTCTACGTCTTCTGCAGCCCTCACCATGGCACTGAAACTCGTCTTGCTCACTCTGTTGGTGGCTGCATATGCCAAAGCCGATGTACATTTTCAGTCCTTGTTTATTTGATTACTAGGCAGTTCTCTCCCGCCCCAGGCAGCATTTGACATGGCCAAATATTTTCTTCTCTGTGGAATGTTTTTCCCTGTTGATTTTTGTCTACTTAAATAATTTTTAAAAACCAAGGTAGAAGTGTGTGTGTACATATATACATACACACACACATTTTACTTTTAATCTGCTGGATAATTACTTTACAATATTGTGATGGCTTTTTGCCATACATCAACATGCATCGGCCACAGGTATACATTTGCCCCCTCCCTTTTGTACTCCTCTTCCCCAAACACATATTTTTAAAGACTGTCTAACTATAGTGTTTCTTATATTTTTCCCCATGTGAAAGTGAAAGTGAAGTCACTCAGTCGTGTCTGACTCTTTGCGACCCCATGGACTGTAGCCCACCAGCCTCCTCCCTCCATGGGATTCTCCAGGCAAGAGTACTGGAGTGGGGTGCCATTTCCTTCTCCAGGGGATCTTCCCGATCCAGGGATCAAACCTGGGTCTCCTGCATTCCAGGCAGACGCTTTAACCTCTGAGCCACCAGGGAAGTCCTATTTCCTCCCCGCCCCCCATAGTCCTAGCAATTATGGGGCCTTGAGCTCTTGTTTTTTTTGCCTCCCTGTCCCTTTTCATTATGCTCCTTTTAGTCAATGTTCATATCCTTCTCAAGTAAGGTTACAGATGTCTCTTTGTTCACACAAGTCTCCGCCAGTTTTCTCCCAACTGTTCTGCTGTTCTTCTCTGTGGATTTCTTTCCCACACTTTACCTTTTAAATGCCCCCTTTCCCCAGGGCCTCCTCATCCATTCTCCACTTGGCAGGCCTGAATCATCCCCATGGCCTCAGCAGTAGCTTCTCTTAGCTCCTGACTGGTGAATCCAACTTAATAATGGACCTCACCTCTCTGATGTCTCATAGACACCTCAAGGTCAAAATATCCAACTTAGAACCATTTCCTCAAAACCAGCTCCTCTCCTTGTATTCCATCCAGGAGACCTGTATTCAGTCTCCTGGAAGTTATCTCAACAATTCTATTCCTCACCTGCCACACTAGTCATCTCTGTAACACCTATCAAATCTGTCTCCTTTACCTAAGCCCATAGACTCCACTTAGGTGCTTTTGTCGGGTTACCTAGTGTGGCCCCCTACATATCCCCTTCCCCTCCAAATATGGGCACAACCTAAAATATTATCTTTCATTCTGCTGCCAGAATAATTGGATCTTCTTCAATATACACATTGTGCAATTTTCTTGCTTACAAATATTCCAAAGTGTCCGTATTTCTTTAAGGATAAGTTCAGGTGTCCTGGCTAAGCACACAAGACCCATCAGGGTACAGCCCTTGCTCACCTGATACTCCCACCTGACATTTCCATGGCTCCTTTGTTCTAGCCATACCTTGTTTACTTGCTGTTCTCTGAACTGCCAAGCTGTTTCGTGTCTTTGTATTTGTGACTGCATCCACCTCTCTGCATGAAATGTCCATTATCTCTATCACACTTTTGATAGCTACCTTCCAATCACCCTTCCAAAATCTAGTTTATCACCTGTTCTAGAAGTCTGATGTGTGCTCACCTGCTTAGCAGCCCACCAAGCACTTGGTATCTCTTGCTTGGCCCTGGGAGGCCAGACACCAAGTTTTACTTGGCTTGGTATCCCCAGCAACTGATCTAGTGTTGGCACAGCAGTTGCTCAATGTTTGTGAGATGGATGGATGGATGAATGAATGAATAAGCGATTAAGAGATGAGAGACCTACAAATCCTTCCCAGTTGTCCAGCTGCCATTTTGGAATGTTCATCCTGCAAAGATGAGGAAGCATCAGTGCAGGTGGTAGGCAGAAACAGAGCAGAGACGGGGGAGTGGGGGAAGACAGGCCTGGCTCTGGAGAGTGTAGGGGAAGCTTGGGTGGGTGTAGCACTGTAGAGGGAAAGAAAGGAGTAGGTACAAGGAGATGTTGAAAAACCAGTGATATTAATTACAGTAAATTAAATGGAGAAAATAATACATGAAGGTAAGATGAAGTGAACATGCAAGGATGGAAGAGCCAGTACCAGAGACGAGCAGAGCCCACTTCATCACTTCCCTGCATTTCATTTATTGCACCTGCACACTGGGAAGGTACCACTAAGTAATCAAGAGACTGGTGTTTACGTTGTATAGTGTTCTAAGTACAAAACGGTACCCAGTGGCTTTTAGATTTTAAATCTGACAGACAATTCTTTCCCCTATGTCCTGGTCTGAGTTCTCAGAAGTCAGGACCATATACTTAGGGAAGCAATTTTGGTTAACAACCCAGGATTACTCTAATAATCTCAAAGGATGGTAGGGAATTCACTACCAAAATAAAAGAATTTCACTCAAAAAAACATAGGCCATACAGAACCTGGTGGGGGCTGCTGGGGCAATGCTACTATTCACTCAGTTAACAGCTGTATTTGTGTGTGTTGAACTCCAAGCTCAAGTCACTTAAATAAATATTCATGAGGGTCCAGGCAGCAGTGCTCTAGGTGAGGACTGGAAGATGCAGAGGCCCAAGTGCTACTTCCAACAGGATCAGTCCAGCTTGGGAGAGAAGCATGCACACAACCACATACCATCAGGACAAGAGTCAAGTGCTACTGATGCCCAGAGAAGAGAGCAGGAAATCTGTGTGAAAAGCTGAGGGCTCCTGCTGAGGCTCGGGAGGAATCCTCTTAGGTAGAAAAGAAGGGAAAAGTTTGTCCAGGAAGAGGGGAGTTCTAGTTCCCTTCATGGGGACCAGAGCTGGTAGCTGGTCGCGAGTCCTAACCAAGCATGAGGGGAGGCCTCCAGGGTTGTCTGTCAGGAGACCGTCCCCTTCAGCAGCTAAAAAGGTAGATGGTGCTATGATTAATGAGTAAACTGTGGGGATGAGCTCACCACCACGGGCACTCTGTGTTAACTTTAGAGCAACACAAATAATTCAAAAGGCATTTGGAAATTCTATCTCCCATAAACCCAAAGAACAAAACAGATTTCACTATGGTTTTGAATACAGAATAACAGACTGCCTATGCTTGGAAACTGATTAATTTTCTAATTCATTAGGAATTACGTGAATAATAGGAAAACAATTTAATAAATCTAAAAAAAAAAACTGGGGGAGGGATAAATTAGGAGTTTGAGATTAGCAGATAACTACTGTATATAAAATAGATAAATGACAAAGTCCTACTGTACAGCACAGGGAACTATATTCAACATCCTGTAATAAATCATAATGGGAAAGAAAAAAAAATTTAAAAATCTCTCTATAACCACTGTTATTCCATCCTGTCTTATGCAGGCGGGTGAGGCTGAATTATTATCTTTATTATTTTTTTTAAATATAGTTTCCTGCATGAAAACAGAAAGACCTTGTTGTTCATTTTATATAAAGTAGTACGTATCTGTTAATCCCAAACTCCTAACGTATCCCTTTCCCTTTCCTCCTCTGGTAACCATAAGTTTGTTTTCTATGTCTTTGAGTCTGTTTCTGTTTTGTAAATAAGTTCACTGTATCATCTTTTTAGATTTCACATATAAGTGATATATTTGTCTTTCTCTGACTTACTTCACTTGGTATGATAACTTCTAAGTCCATCCATGAGAGGCCAAGTTATTTAGCTGGTAACTATTTTAATGAGACTATGAAATTCTAAAAGTCCTATCAATTTCTCCCCAAAGCATGACCATATGACTTTTGCTTTCTATACCATTTATTTGACTAACTACAGAAAAATAAATTTTTTTCAAGTTTTTTTTTGGTGTTAAAATAACAAATGGTATTCTGCCCCATAATATTGTTGTTATTAATGCTGATAATGGCTCCAGTAAGAAATATTTACAATTATGACTCATTTTGGAATACAGATAATTGTCTTGTAGTCCTTTTGAAAATAAACAGAATAAAGAAAGATAGCTTATACATTATGGACTGCGGCTACATCCTTAATTGAACCTGGTCATGAAACATAACAAAAGTAGAAATGAAATTCAAATCAGACTTCTTGCTGCAAAGCATTGTTGACTAAAGAAACTACAACAGGAACCATTCAGAAGCAGATGAATTTCCACATATAATGTATATTTTTAAAAGCAATTATTTTATACATAGAATGTGACTTAATAAAAACCTCCCTCTGTATGCAGACTTATAAAGGACCACAAAGGGGTGTCTCTGCAAATACACAAACCCGCATGCATAAATGCAAAACCTGTCAAAATCCTTTCCTGTTTTCCTAAGCTTAAAAAACTGTAATTCAATGCAATGGTGAGCTGAAAGGGCACAGACACAAAACATGTCCATTGTTAGCCTTCTATTAGATAAAAGTGTGTCATGCATAATAGAAAAGATGGTGTTTCCAATGGAAATCTATTTTGAGATGCATTCATTTAAAGGCAACCGACAGCTCAAAATCAAGTTCAAGTGAAGAGAAAGAGAGCCCAAGCAAATACTACAGAAACAGACAAGAGACATCCAAGAAGGGGGAGCCTGTATTAAATCTTAATTCTAGACCAGCAAAACAGTTTCAAATTCAAGCCAGTGACTTGCCATGAGGTCACTCAAGGAATTAGGCAGAAACCACCAACCAGAAGCAATAGATACAATGTCAAAGGCAAGTGTGAGATGTGGAGGGGGTTGGGGGGACCCTGTGACCCTTGTTCCCACGGGCTTCTTGCACAGGCTTGCTCACACGAGTCTGTTCAGAAGCATCAGCCAACAGCTGTGCTGCATGAACTCCAGCCAGGGCTGAATCACGGCTAATAATAGCTCTGAGTTCATCTTTAGACAACAGGGTAAGTATCCTCAGAATTAATGGTGAAGATGTACCTCAATGAATATTCCATTTCATTGCTGTGTAATAAATTTTCAGCTTTGTGTAACACAAATATTGACAAAGATACACACAGTCACTGTATTTGAAAGCCTGATGGTATAATTTTACCTAGTGGAGAAAAATGGACTCCATTTCAATAGGCTAGATAATAATTTGGCTCTATAATTGATACTTTGGAGATCCAAAGCATGTTCCAATATATTTCATGCAACCCAAAATTTCACTAGTGACTTACTCATTTCAAGATATTCATAAAATAATCCCAGTTTGCCCATGGGCTGCAGATGGTAGTCTTGTTCCCATCGTGGGATTTTCTTTTCTGCTCCTGAAACAGTGTTACACCGTCCAAACACGTTCATGACCCAGCTGCCAAAAAGATCAAATTATCAGTCAGAATACTGTCAGACCAAGAGCATAAAAGTATTACTGATATTTTGAGCTGAACACATCATCTTTCCAAGAATTCAATTTCTTGTTTTCATGCTAAATTTATTTTTATTTCTGCCTCTCTATCCCAAAATATTTTGAAGAATAATATTGACTACATACCTGGTTTTATCACAACTGTAACTATGATTTGTCCTCCTACCTCCTACTCATGTGGGCATTTTAGTTTTTTTTAAATACTTTTCCCCATTTGATTAACTTTAGGCCTGCCCCCTGCCCCCCACCATCTTCCTGCTCTTATCCAAAGTGATCTTTGCAGACTGAAAATTACCAGAGAAAATAAACAAGGCATAGAGGCCAGTGTGCGTGTGTGCTCAGTCACTTCTGACTCTTTGCCTGGCAAAATACTGGAGTGGGTTGCCGTGCCCTCCTTCAGGGGATCTTCCTGATCCAGGGATCAAACCTGCGTCCCTTGTGTAGCAGGCGGATTATTTACCTGCTGAGCCATCAGGGAAGTCTGGAGGCCCGTGTGGTCCAGGGCAAAGAGAAAAGTCAATCTGTTGATTGTGGGGGCTGGAGCCTAAGAAACCACAGTGAGGATTGGGGCATTATTTTACACTGAAGGAAGTGGGGAATCACTGAGGGCACTGTGCAGAAAAGTGACATCCTTTGACTTTGGGTAAGACAGATCCAAGGCTCTATTTTCAGCTGAACAAATTAAAAGACCAAAGATGTGGCATGTTTCCTCAAAGTCAGTGCAGAGCTCGGAGGACTCCTGGCCCAGTGCTCTGGCCCCAATGCTGGAAGCTGCCCCGCAGAGCAGTCCTGTGTTTCCTCTTGGGTATGTGTTTTTCTTTCTCAGAAGATTCTAGGCCAGCTGAATGCTCCACCCCCTCTACCCTTTTTAATGGCAATTTCTCTTGAAAAGAAAGTGGAAACAGTTGGCATTGAAACAAGGTGTGCAGCTCTAGCTTATAGGGCTGTTGTCCCCTGAAATAACAGCTGGCTTGTGGTTTACTTGTCAAGTTCATCAGAAGATGCACCACAACAGCAAAAAACGTAGCATCTGGTTAAGCTCTGGCTGATTACACAGCACATTTATAAGGATTTCACTGTAAAGACCACTGTATATATTGCACATGAACACCTGTATGTACACACATACCCACCCACCCACACGGAGTGTAATATGTGAATTACAAATAGCTGACCATGCTGGGTTTCCCACTGCTCCTGATCTCAGTGTTAACTGCTCGCTGACACTTCCCTAGGCTTGCTAAGGGGAGATTTCTCTACAAGCAACGGTGCCCTTGGCTTCACAATCTTTCCCCACTTCTTTCTTCTTTGACATAAGGGGAAGAGCAGGAGGCTGTGGAAGTGGAGAGGATATGGGTTCAGACATATCCCTGGATCTGAATCCACACTTCATCTCTTATTTGGTATAACGTTAGTCAAGTTTACATAAAATGGGGTGATAAAACCTACAATGCCCAGGGTTGCTGTCAGAATGAAATGACTCAGAACAGATGAGGATTTAGCAAACTTCCTAACACATCAAAACCCCCTGTGTCAGATTTTCCTTTGACAAATAGGCTAATTGGCTGAGGCCAACAGGAAACGAGGGCTAAGTTACTTAGACTCTTGGCTTGCCTCTCACTTCCGCACTTAGGAGAATGACGTGGAGCACTTGTTGTTGGTGTTACTTCCGAGGCCTCAACCCGGCGCTCTGTAATCAGTCAAGTCTGAGGTTTGGCCGGGAATGCGCCGTTCTTCAGACATTCCAAGGGCCCGTGTGGCCCATGTGGCAACAAAGACCACACACATCCATCTCCCTTCATGACACCCAAACTCAAGATCACTGGGTTCTACTGGTTTAGTTTCTGCTCTGCCCTCACACTTTCAGCCTCCGCCCCTCGCGAAATCCTCTCCAGGCTCCAGAGAAACCGGTCTTTCACAGTCAGGGACCCAAATCCATCATGACTTGGATTCAGGATGAAACTTCTGTCCTGGCAGCCGCTTCCATGGCTGACTCATCTGGCGCTTGTTCCTTGCACTGTATTGCCTCCCACCACCAATCCTCTTAGGTCAAATCAGAAGTCCCGACTGGCTTGCTTTTCTGAGCTTCACACTCTGAGCCTCGTGCTCAGTCTGAGTTGAATGGCTCATCTGTAGCAGGAAATCTTGGTTTGAAGTCCATCTGTTATTGTTCGTGGTCTTTTGGGTTTTTCTATTGGATTATGATTCTAGTACAGGAATGTCAATTTAATTGCCCATGAGAATCGCCTATAAAACTTTAAAAAAGTATAGACACACTGGATACTTCTTCCCCCGGTCAAGGCTGGGGAAAAAGATTCTTCCTCTAAGCATGGGTTACAAAGTAATTTTCTTAGGAATGGATCCTGCATATTAGTCTAACTACCATAAAAAAAAAGTCCTTTATTGAGTATTTACTACATGTAAAGTGTGGTGTGAAACACTTTACACCTCATTTTGTCTTTGTCTCTTTATTACCACATTTTATCCATATATTATAGATCATCACCATTTCTGTGTAGGATATTTCCACTTGCTAATTTTGAATACAAGCATCCTTCACTATCTGAATCTATTTTACTCCTGAATTTGAAGACTGAGTGTGTAGAGTGAAGAATACCTGTACTTAGGATTCTCTTATTGTATGTCTCTCATTCATTCTCTAGCCAAATTATATCTTGACAAGAGATATTTCCTCTTGTAAAAAGTCTGCTTTTTCTTATTATCTAAATAGTGAATGTTCACTGTGGAAAATATAGAAAACATATAAAGGAAGAGAATTACAGCCATCCATTATCTAAACACCAAAGGACAATGCTAAGGCATTTTGGATGTTTAACTGTTTTGTTTTTTTTTTTAAACATTTTATCATAAAATTTCTTCAGAGTGAGTAGCTTAATGCAGGAACTGTACTAGTTTTTTGTCAAGTACAGAATAAAATTCCCAGGAATGCTCCAATTATCAAAAAAGGAAGTGAGGTTGGGAACGCCAAAGGGCCCTAGGCTTGTTCTCTGGGTCCAGTGAACAATTCTATTAATTTACTGATGTTTGTATTTGAAGCCCATGAGCCACTCATTCATTCAGCTGGTTCTACTGAGGACCTACTAAACGCCACATGCTCATGCATGTGCTAGAGAGATCTCCTCAGCCCCCTAAAGGGAGCCTAGATCTGCTTCTGAGAACCCTAGGCAAGGATCCCAAGTGGAGCTGAGGGTGGAAGCAGGTGAGTTTATGGTGAAATTCATTGCATGGGTCACTCAGACAGTAAAGAATCCACGTGCAATGCAGGAGACACTGAAGAGGTGTGGGTTCAATCCCTGGGTGGGGAAGATCCCCTGAAGGAGGGCATGGCAACCCACTCCAGTATTCTTGCCTAGAGAATGCCCACGGATAGAGTAGCCTGGGGGCTGCAGTCCATGGGGTTGTAAAGAGTTGGACATGACTAAGCAACTAAGTATGCATGTTCCCTTTGACATATTTAAATGGTGTGAAAATAGCCACTAACTTTTGTAAGTTTTCTTTCCCCTTTCTATGTGTTTTTGGAATAGGCGTAGTTCTGATAGCAAAAGTACCTGATATATCTCTGTTATGTTAGAATGTTGTATGAAAAAGGAAGGAAGAAAACTGGCATCTTTATAAAGAGCAGAAGCTATTCTCTAAATTGCCTAATTTTTTAAAAAACTAATTTATTTATTTGGCTATGCTTGGTATTAGTTGCAGCGCACAGGATCTTTGATCTTCATTGTGTCATTCAGGACCTTTAGTGGCAGCATGTGGGATTTAGTTCCCTGACTGAGGATAAACCCTGGCCCCCTGTATTGGAAGCATGGAATTTCAGCCACTGGACCACCAGGGACGTCCCTCACTTGCCTAACATTTAGCACTCCCAGTTTTCAAAGAAGGGAAACATAATTCAAAACACATTACCTAAATATTCTAGGTGAGTAATAAAAATACCTGAAGGTAAAGTTCAGCTCACAAGAATTTACAATAATGTGTTTCCTTGAAGTGAAGGTATAAACAAACCACTGAAACTATAATGTTTCCTTTATTTTTAACTATTTCACATTAACAAATTCCATTTTGTATGAATTTCTCAGTATCGGTTTAGGAAATATACCCTTCTCCTTGACTGTTTAAATCAGAAAGTAGCTCACTGATGAGTTATTCACTAACACTCAGTGTTAGGTAACTAACCTATTTCCTTCAGAAAATGCTTTTTTTTTTGGATAATATGAGTTAAGCTTTTCCTCTATTTGATACATTCATTTTCATATGGAAACATAATATTATTTGCACACGACCTACTTTTACTCATCTGGAAAAAAACCTAACTGTGAGCCCAAGGTAAGGATTGTCTACTGTGCAGTAGGGCAAAAAAGTATTCATTTCACAGCTAAGATCAGAATCTGTTTTTGAGCGGCATGGATGTAACTGGAGAAAAGAGTATGTCCTTATTTACAGACAGACCCTGATAATTCACACTGAAGACAGAAGATAAAGCTCCAGTGAAGAAATGTGGAAGGACATGCTGAAACCCAAAAGGTTTTGCTCTTCAAAAACAGAAAAGAAAAAAAAAAAAGACAAGAAATTAACTGCTCTACAAAGAGAATAAACAGAAACTTGATAATGAGGGACAGAGAAGAAAGGTTAGGAGAGGGAGAAGAAAAGACGAGAAGGAAGCTGGGTGCGGTAGCAGGAAGACAGGGCAGAATGCTCGTATTCTGGAGCCTACAGAGAAGGGTGATAAGTAAACAACAACAGCAAGATTCTCAGTAGTACAGTGGGATGAAAGACTAAAGAGATGGAGTTTGCATTTCGAGATTCAAGTTGCCCAAGTTTCTCCTCCATGCACCAAACATCAATAAGGCCTGCTTGTGTGAGTGGTTTTGGAGGACGTTGAGAAGGTTGCACTCGGCATTCAGGCTGGCAGGAGCAGAGTACTGATGTGGGAGCAAGACAAGAGAGGGATCAACGGTTTTGTGACAACAGAAACTCAGAGCCAGAAATCATCTTGAAAAGGGTAGTGTGGCAGGCAGGAAAATAGTCTTCCCAAAGATGTCCACATCCTAATCCTCGGAATATATGAAAATTATGGGTGCAGATGCAGGTAAGGGTGCTAATCAGCTGACTCTATGAGAGACAAGACTTGATTATCCAGGGGGGCCCAGTGTACTCAAAGGGTCATTAAAAGTGCAAGATGGAGGCAGAAGAGAAGGTAGAGAGGGCTGTGGGAAGGAGATGTAACCACAGAAAAGAGTCAGAGACAGGCAACCTTGCTGGCTGTGAGATGGAGAAAAGAAGTCACAGGTCAAGGGATGCAAGTAGCCTCTAGGAGGTAGAAAAGGCAAAGATACAGATTACCCTAGAGCTTGGAGGAAACAGCCCCACCAGCACCTTGATGTTAGCCCAGTGAGACCTCTGCAGACTTCTGAGTTTCAAGACCCACAGGATATTAATATTCAATTTATTATTTTGTGGGACTCCCCCCTCATTTTCTTCCAATAACCATTAACTGTGGGGATATTTGTTAAAGCAGCAATAGAATACTAAGATGATAAGCTGAAATATGCAGAAATTGCAGATAGCATTGGAATTGTCCACTCTGATATGGGATTGGGTTTCATTGAAAAAAAACAGAGTGACCTTAGCTAACATCTGTTCTCATTTCCAGGAAAAGAACTGTAAGTCAAAACCTTTGTAGTTATTTTTGACAACTGTCTCCTAAACTGCTACATAGCCTGATGCTTTAGGACCATAAGTGAACCTCAGTTCTTAAAAGCACATGGATTTGGAGCCATGGGGTTTTACACTTGAACCCAAGGTAGCCTCTTATTGGCTGGGTGAACTCGGGCAAATCATTTAACCTAATTAAGACATGGATTCTTCATCTGCAGAAGGGAAATAAAAATAAGCATTGTTTGCATGATTAAATGAGAGAGTATATAAAGCACTTAATACACTGACTGGCACATACTTAGAACTCAACAAATTACTATTACTGATTTTTAAATACATGTATAAAAGGTGGAGAAAGTTGTAACAAGCTGTGAAAAAACTTAGACTGAAGCTCCAACAAGGGCCATCTCTCAGAGGGCTATGATCCATCAGCCCCCAAGGATGGGTAAACAGGCAGAAACTATAGCAGATGGGGATTTATGTTTAATAGAAAGGTTTTAAAATATCATTATTAAACACTGGATACATGCACACTGTTGGTTGGATAATAAGCAGAGAGTCTTCTCCATGTTAGAAGTGGGCGTGCAGCAATGTGAACATGCAGGGAAGTGAGTGTGATGGGTGGGCTGTTCTATCCTCAAAATTACACAACTCGGTACTCACGGAAGTAACACCTCTTGTATGTTATTCCAGATTGCTTTTCCTCCCATGATGATTATCAGCTGCGTTGTCAGTTCAAGTAGACACCCACCTGGGTCACACTGAAATATTAAAAAGTCCCATTTAAATTTTAGATAGATCTAACATGAAATAGTCATTAATTTTATTTATTTTTCTAAAATTCTAGTTTAGGCTAAAAAAAAATGCAAAGAATATACAATGAAAATGTAAGGAATATACTTTTCATTGGGCAACTAAGAGAAAACACGCAACAGCTTAAATTGCCAAGAGAACGTAACTCTATATTCACACCTCTTCATTTCTGTATTTTCCCAGCCAATAAACTGGATCTCCTGGATAACCCACAAATTTGCCCTTAAAGAATGCGATGTAGAAACACGAAGAGTAGTAGTTGACAAACTGGAATAAGAACATCTTCATGGTTAAGCTGTTCTCATAATCAGTCTGGGTCCTTGGGAGTTCTGTAGTTAAAAGAAATGTTAAGATTTTAAAATTGCTAACAGCTTTGAGACCCTAATCAAAATCATACTGATACATGAGTTAACATGATTAAAAAAATACAATTCAGTTTCCATTTCAGCTGTTCTGAATTTCATAATGTAGCTACAATGTTAATTCCAAGTTTACACATTGTTGAGTTTGCCCCCTCGGAGAAACAACATCCCAAAGGGCAGAAAAGTAGTCAACTGTTCCTTAAAATTTATAACCACAATGATATCAAATAGGCAAGTACTATCCTCTTTCAACATAAGACAGAAAATTAATGTTGAACAGTATGCTGAATGATATTCTCTTGTCTTCTTGAACTGCAATAAGGTAGGTCTGTTGGAAAGGGAAAGTTTGCTGGAAGCATTTGGGGGAAGACAAAATGGGTTGTCCTCCTAGTTTAGAATTTAAATCAGTCTTATAATTTTCAGAAGATGACCACTGAACATAACATTTTGGAGAACGACCCAGCCACATGCAGTGTGTAGGAAGCACTTAACTCTGGCTACTAAGCAGCTGCCTGGGATACAAGCCAGAAAGAAGAAACATTTACAACAATTGCCAGAGCTGATGAGAGTGGAGCTATATTAATACGAACAGCATGGGGGGAAGACGCATAACAATCTAACGGTTTGTCCTCTCGGCAATGCGGGAGCAGATTTACCACTGGCATCATGACCCTCTTCCACTTATTTGCAATAAAGAGACTATTTACTTTCAACAATAGGGTACATAATATAACGTAATTGAAAATATTATTCAGCACTGATCTGTTTACACAGAGCTTGGACATCATAATGACTGTCTTTGCTTTGTCCCTTTTACTAATGCAAACCTGGAGATAATTCATTTCTTGGACAGGCGGGAGAAAATATGTTTACACTCGAAATTTTCTAAAAATTGTAACATACTGGAATTGGAATGCCTAAAATATACAGTCCCTGTTTTTACTTGGTTCTAAAAATGGTTTAGAAAAGACCCATGTTATAGATATATAGCAGGACCTTACCAAAGTTAGTAATCATGATTGCCACTTTCTCATATATAGTGTTCAGAATCATGATGATGATAAAGCTGATGAGGGAAGCAGTGATGGATGTGGCCATCTGTGGAGTTACATACTTCTGGATTGGGTCTGTTCCATTAGAGATCTTGCGCAGGTTTACAGAAAATATAACAAACACTGAGAGCCTGTAGACAATGATCCCAATAACGGAAGCAATGATCAACAGGATCTGAAAACACAATATATTAACACAGCAGTGTGAGACTCATCAATAATTATACTTTTACACTTAAAAACTGGCCCTATGCTGAAATGGACAACGTGCATTGCAAAGTGATGTAAATCTCACATAAGTGCCACAAGAGGGGTGAAAATCATACATGTTAAATTTCAAAGAAAGCAGAAGAAAGGAGCTGCTGTGAGCAGGGAAGGAGGCGTCTGTGGGAACTCTTTTACTTTCTGTGACTTTTCCTGTAAACCTGAAACAGCTCCAAAAAAAGAAGCCCTAACAAAAAGAGAGAAATAGAGAGAGAGAATCTTCACAGTATCTTCAAAATGGAGTGGTAGCATGTTCTGGTAGAAGAAAAAAAAATCTGTGATCGCAGAACCAGTGAAAATATGCCTTCTAGGTATGGAATTACTTAGGTTATAAATGAGCTTAGTTGTAGTCCATGGCAACCCACTCCAGTATTCTTGCCTGGAGAATCCCCATGAACAGAGGAACCTGATGGGCTGCAGTCCATGGGGGTTGGAAAGAGCCAGAAACTACGGAGCAACTAAGCATAGCACAACATAGCCCATGAAAAGGATATGTTTCCTTCCAACAGAGAGCCTCTCACTGACTCGAGGGGGTGGGTGAGCAGGTGCTGGTTGCTGTCTTCATCCTCACAGCTGAGGAAACCCTGAGGAGAAGCAGTGAAGCTGCAGAGGTGCCCCAAGGTCACTACCGGAAAGGCAGCAGGCAGCTCTCTGCTGACAAACACTTCACACGCGTTTTATACTTGGATCTTGAGATCTTAAACTGTCAGTTATTTACACCCGCACCTGCACAAGATTCATTTCCCTAATCCATTGTAGTTATGACTGCACAGACCCAGGATCAGTGGGGGTGTCAAACTCAGCAGACACTTCCTCACTAGGTGGGTTTTCTCCGGCCTCTGAACGGGCATGTTGAAGGTCCCATTTTTAAACTGCATCCCCTGTATCTACCTTCTTGGACACATTCCGGAAGCATGTATTCAGTGTCTCTGATGGCCTGTGATGACTGCCATGATAGAGAAAGCTACAGTGAATGTGAATTACGGGGCCAAGCACATCATGTCAAGTTGTTTACAATCACAGAGGGAAGCTGGTTTCTACCAGTCGGGGGCAGCAGAGGGAGCGATCACAAGCCTAGTCGCACTCCAGAGTTCGAATGCCAGCTCCTCCGCCTACTGCAAATTACTTAGCCTTTGGGGCATTCAATTTCCTCACCCATATAATGGGAGGATAATTACAGCAACTAATTTATAGGATTATCATGAGGCTTCAGTGAGTTACTACAGGTAAACACAGAGCATTAAGCCCAGGCATATGAAAAGCACTATCTAGATTTTAGCTATGATTAAAGCTCAACATTCAGAAAACGAAGATCATGGCATCTGGTCCCATCACTACACGGGAAATAGATGGAGAAACAGTGGAAACAGTGTCAGACTTTCTTTTTCTGGGCTCCAAAATCACTGCAGATGGTGACTGCAGCCATGAAATTAAAAGACGCTTACTCCTTGGAAGGAAAGTTATGACCAACCTAGATAGCATATTCAAAAGCAGAGACATCACTTTGCCAACAAAGGTTCGCCTAGTCAAGGCTATGGTCTTTCCTGTGGTCATGTATGGATGTGAGAGCTGGACTGTGAAGAAGGCTGAGCGCCGAAGAATTGATGCTTTTGAACTGTGGTGTTGGAGAAGACTCTTGAGAGTCCCTTGGAGTGCAAGGAGATCCAACCGGTCCATTCTGAAGGAGATCAACCCTGGGATTTCTTTGGAAGGACTGATGCTAAAGCTGAAACTCCAGTATTTTGGCCACCTCATGTGAAGAGTTGACTCATTGGAGAAGACTCTGATGCTGGGAGGGATTGGGGGCAAGAGGAGAAGGGGACGACAGAGGATGAGATGGCTGGATGGCATCACTGACTCGATGAATGTGAGTCTGAGTGACCTCCGGGAGTTGGTGATGGACAGGGAGGCCTGGCGTGCTGCGGTTCATGGGGTCGCAAAGAGTCGGACACAACTGAGCAACTGATCTGATCTGATCTGATGGTGCCCCAAAGAGTTAAAAAGAAGTTTTCCTTACTTTTGAAGCCATCAGTCTGTGGGTGAAGCATTATACTTCCTGCTCTAATCTCTCTCATGATCTCCTTTTCTTCACAGTTAAGGCTTTACACTTGTGAAAGGAAATAATACTGTGTGTGTATGTGTGAAAATTAGTTAAGGCTGAGAGAAATGTACAACACATACAGGCCATTGAAACAGTTTTTTTTTTTTTTTAAGTTTGCTAGTTATTTTTAAAATTCAGTAATCATTAATAGTTATGATTTTTTATATGATGATGCTGTGAAAGTGCTACACTCAATATGCCAGCAAATTTGGAAAACTCAGCAGTGGCCACAAGATTGGAAAAGGTCAGTTTTCATCCCAATCCCAAAGAAAGGCAATGCCAAGGAGTGCTCAAACTACCGAACAATTGCACTCATCTCACATGCTAGTAAAGTAATGCTCAAAATTCTCCAAGCCAGGCTTCAGCAATATGTGAACCGTGAACTTCCTGATGTTCAAGCTGGTTTTAGAAAAGGCAGAGGAACCAGAGATCAAATTGCCAACATCCGCTGGATCATGGAAAAAGCAAGAGAGTTCCAGAAAAACATCTATTTCTGCTTTCTTGACTATGCCAAAGCCTTTGACTGTGTGGATCACAATAAACTATGGAAAATTCTGAAAGAGATGGGAATACCAGACCACCTGATCTGCCTCTTAAGAAATCTGTATGCAGGTCAGGAAGCAACAGTTAGAACTGGTCATGGAACAACAGACTGGTTCCAAATAGGAAAAGGAGTATGTCAAGGCTGCATATTGTCACCATGTTTATTTAACTTATATGCAGAGTACATCATGAGAAATGCTGCACTGGAAGAAACACAAGTTGGAATCAAGATTGCCGGGAGAAATATCAATAACCTCAGATATGCAGATGACACCACTCTTATGGCAGAAAGTGAAGAGGGGCTAAAAAGCCTCTTGATGAAAGTGAAAATGGAGAGTGAAAAGGTTGGCTTAAAGCTCAACATTCAGAAAACGAAGATCATGGCATCTGGTCCCATCACTACATGGGAAATAGATGGGGAAACAGTGGAAACAGTGTCAGACTTTGTTTTTCTGGGCTCCAAAATCACTGCAGATGGTGACTGCAGCCATGAAATTAAAAGACGCTTACTCCTTGGAAGGAAAGTTATGACCAACCTAGATAGCATATTCAAAAGCAGAGACATTACTTTACCAACAAAGGTTCGCCTAGTCAAGGCTATGGTCTTTCCTGTGGTCATGTATGGATGTGAGAGCTGGACTGTGAAGAAGGCTGAGCGCCGAAGAATTGATGCTTTTGAACTGTGGTGTTGGAGAAGACTCTTGAGAGTCCCTTGGAGTGCAAGAAGATCCAACCAGTCCATTCTGAAGGAGATCAATCCTGGAATTTCTTTGGAAGGAATGATGCTAAAGCTGAAACTCCAGCATTTTGGCCACCTCATGGGAAGAGTTGACTCATTGGAGAAGACTCTGATGCTGGGAGGGGTTGAGGGCAGGAGGAGAAGGGGACGACAGAGGATGAGATGGCTGGATGGCATCAGTGACTCGATGGATGCGAGTCTGAGTGACCTCCGGGAGCTGGTGATGGACAGGGAGGCCTGGCGTGCTGCGGTTCATGGGGTCGCAAAGAGTCGGACACGACTGAGCGACTGATCTGATCTGATGATTTTTTAAATGCTTACTATTGCTTCAGCATCCACCTATTTTTTAAAATCCTCACAACTGTCCTGTGAGGTAGTTAGTATTGTATTTCCTTTTACAAATGAGGAAATAGAGCCACAAAGAGATAAAGCAATGTGACCCCAATCAAGCAACGAATGAGAGAACTGAGATTCTTAGAGTCCAAGAAACAGGAAATTCTATATGGCACTAACTCCCACGTGGTTGAATTCTAATTCATTTCAGAACTTTTACAACCTTGACATGTTTCCATTTTTCTTCAGAGCACTTAATGGGTTCAATACTTCTTAAAGAGACAGGGAAACTTTTCATCCTTCCTCCAGTTTCTTATATTTCATTTTTTCTGATCATGACTTTAATGTATGTTTTTAGAGCAAATTGGAAAGTACCCTGATTGTGGACACTGGACACTGGTTGCTTCTGCTGCCTGGCATCTGTTCCTTGTCTTAGAAGAGCACCTAGTTTTGTTTTAGGGTAAATAACCTCCTCTCTATTTTTATTCTAGTGGTTTGGGCTCTACTGCCCACCCTCCCTGGGCTCCACACGTAGATCCCAATTGGTTTGAGATAAGTGTCATCCTATTGGCTCAGCACCTGATTCAAGGATTGGCAAACAACCTACTAAGAACTACCGAGATGTGAGGAGATAGTGCTAGTACCCACATGATAGCTCCGCTGTCAACAAGGGAAACTGCTAAGCAGACCTTTCTTGGCTTGGATGTGATGTGAGATCTGGAAAACTGCAGCCATCGTGTGCCCATGAGGGATGCCTAGAAGCACTATACTGGGATGCCACTGGACACAGAGTGAAGTCAGAACAAAACCAGCCTTGACATCATCTGGGCTACAATACCCTTGACTGAAGTCACACCTCAGACATGAGATTTTTGAGTTATAAGAACCAAGAAATCTCACCCATTCCCGTTTTTTGATTATTGTTTAAACCAACCGGAGATTGATCTTCTGTCACCTACAATTGAAAGACTCCAAATATCAAAATGAATAAAAGATAAAAATAGGAAAGAATGCATCTGTATGTACCCAGAATTCCCTCAGAACTATGTACTCTATGCATCTAAAAAGTATTTTACATATTAACTTTGTTCCTAAGCCCATCATAATCATAACATTTTTACAGTCATAAAATATTTTTGTGGACATACTTTTTCATGGCCGTCCAATATTCTACTGTATAAAAGGTGTAAGGAGGATATTTTTGGCAGATATTTTATATATGTATATATAATATTTATATATCAACACAAATATTATATATGTATATAAAATGTCTGATTAAATCCATGCTGACTTTTATCATTTTGAAATACTTCCTGATTAAAAGTTTTTAAAAGCTGAATTAGTAGATTAAAGCATAAGAATATTTTTGACTTTTGATATGTACTGCCAAACTGCTTCCTAAGAGGGCTAGCTGCTGCTGCTGCTGCTAAGTTGCTTCAGTCGTGTCCGACTCTGTGCGACCCCATAGACGGCAGCCCACCAGGCTCCCCTGTCCCTGGGATTCTCCAGGCAAGAACACTGGAGGGGGTTGCCATTTCCTTCTCCGATGCATCAAAGTGAAAACTGAAAGTGAAGTCGCTCAGTCATGTCCCGACTCGTAGTGACCCCATGGACTGCAGCCTACCAGGCTCCTCCGTCCATGGGATTTTCCAGGCAAGAGTACTGGAGTGGGGTGCCATTGCCTTCCCCGAAGAAGGCTAGAGCAGTGTATAAATCCAGTAGTCTAGGTATGAGAGTAGATGATCACTTGGCATTTCATCCTTAGAGTCTTATCATATGAGAGGTGAAAAACTGTATTTCATTTACACGTGCACTGATTGAATTACCACTGAGGCTTGACATCTGCCATGATATGTTTTTCCTTTCTGAATGCATATTCATCCCCTCTGCATTCTTAACTCCCAAGATTTTTGGTGTTATCTTAGAAGTGCTCTGAAGTCTTTATGTATTGAAGGAACTAGCCCTTTGTCCTATGTGTTGACAAATATTTCCTCTGGATGTTCTGTTTAAATTTAGGATGCTTCTGATGAATAGAAACTGGGAAATACTTTCCCCTGAAACTTCTTCCACATCTAGAAATTGTATATAACGACTTAGCGACTGAACTGAACTGATATCAATATTTACTTCTAATTTTTAACAGACTGGTTCCAAATAGGAAAAGGAGTACGTCAAGGTTGTATATTGTCACCATGTTTATTTAACGTATATGCAGAGTACATCATGAGAAATGCTGGACTGGAAGAAACACAAGCTGGAATCAAGATTGCTGGGAGAAATATCAATAACCTCAGATATGCAGATGACACCACCCTTACAGTAGAAAGTAAAGAGGAACTCAAAAGCCTCTTGATGAAAGTGAAAGTGGAGAGTGAAAAGGTTGGCTTAAAGCTCAACATTCAGAAAACGAAGATCATGGCATCTGGTCCCATCACTACATGGGAAATAGATGGAGAAACAGTGGAAACAGTATCAGACTTTCTTTTTCTGGGCTCCAAAATCACTGCAGATGGTGACTGCAGCCATGAAATTAAAAGACGCTTACTCCTTGGAAGGAAAGTTATGACCAACCTAGATAGCATATTCAAAAGCAGAGACATCACTTTGCCAACAAAGGTTCACCTAGTCAAGGCTATGGTCTTTCCTGTGGTCATGTGTGGATGTGAGAGTTGGACTGTGAAGAAGGCTGAGCGCCGAAGAATTGATGCTTTTGAACTGTGGTGTTGGAGAAGACTCTTGAGAGTCCCTTGGAGTGCAAGGAGATCCAACCGGTCCATTCTGAAGGAGATCAACCCTGGGATTTCTTTGGAAGGACTGATGCTAAAGCTGAAACTCCAGTATTTTGGCCACCTCATGTGAAGAGTTGACTCATTGGAGAAGACTCTGATGCCGGGAGGGATTGGGGGCAGGAGGAGAAGGGGACGACAGAGGATGAGATGGCTGGATGGCATCACTGACTCGATGGATGTGAGTCTGAGTGACCTCCGGGAGTTGGTGATGGACAGGGAGGCCTGGCGTGCTGCGGTTCATGGGGTCGCAAAGAGTTGGACACGACTGAGCGACTGATCTGATCTGATACCTTTTTAATGTTTCTTTTCTGGAATTTATCACAGAATGTGTTTTAGAGTATGATTTCAGTCTTTCCTTTTTTTCCCAAATAGCTAACAACTGTTTCATTGCCACTTACTGAATAATCTTTACTGATCTCCCTGATTTGTAATGCCTTCTTTTTCATATGTTAAATTATTATTGAGCTCATATCTGGGCTTCATATCCTATTCTCTAACCTGGTTATCCTTAAGCTAATGTTGTGCCGTGTGCTCTGTTGTGTCCGATTCTTTGTGACCCCATGGATGGTAGCTTGCCAGGCTCTTCTGTTCATGGAATGTTCCAGGCAAGAATACTGGAATGGGTTGCCATTTTCTTCTCCAGGGGGTCTTCCCCTCCAGGGATTGAACCTGTGTCTCCTGTGCCTTCTGCACTGCAGGCAGATTCTTTACTGCTGAGCCAGGAGTAAGTCTCTTGAGCTAATAAAACTCATTATGTTACTAGTATGATTTTACTAATAATAAGCCCCCAAAGATGGACAGAAACAGCAAGGACCTAACAGAAGCAGAAGAGACTGAGAAGAGGTAGGAAGAATACACAGATGAATTGTGCAGAAAAGGTCTCAATGACCTGGATAACCATGACGGTGTGGTCACTCACCTAGAGCCAGACATCCTGGAATGTGAAGTCAAGTGGATCTTAGGAAGAACTACTAGCAACAAAGCTAGTGGAGGTGATGGAATTCCATTTGAGCTATTTCAAATCCTGAAAGATGATGCTGTGAAAGTACTGCACTCAATATGCCAGAAAATTTGGAAAACTCAGCAGTGGCCACAGGATTGGAAAAGGTCAGTTTTCATTCCAATCCCAAAGAAAGGCAATGCCAAAGAATGTTCAAACTATTGCACAATTGCACCAATTTCACATGTTAGCAAGGAAATGCTCAAAATCCTTCAAGCTAGGCTTTAGCAGTAAGTGAACCAAGAACTTCCAGATTTACAATCTGAATTTAGAAAAGGAAGAGGAATCAGAGAACAAATTGCCAACATCCACTGGATCATAGAGAAAGCAAGAGAATTCCAGAAAAACATCTACTTTTGCTTCACTGAGTAGGCTAAAGCCTTTGACTGTGTGGATCACAATAAACTGTGGAAAATTCTTAAAGAGATGAGAATACCAGACCACCTTACCTGTCTCCTGAGAAACCTATTTGCAGGTCAAGAAGCAACAGTTAGATCTGGACATGGAACAACGGAATGATTCAAAATTGGGAAAGGAGTACGTCAAGGCTATATATTGTCCTTCTATTTATTTAACTTATATGCAGAGTATATCATGCAAAATGCTGGGCTGGATGAATCACAAGCTGGAATCAAGACTGCCAGGAGAAACAGCAACAACCTCAGATATGCAGATGATACCCCTCTGATGGCAGAAAGCAAAGAATAACTAAAGAACCTCTTGATGAGGGTGAAAGAGAAGAGTGAAAAAGCTAGCTTAAAACTCAACATTCATAAAATTCAGATCATGGCATCTGGTCCCATCACTTCACGGCAAATAGATGGGGAAATGTGGAAACTGTGACAGATTTAATTTTCTTGGGCTCCAAAATCACTGCAGACAGTGACTGCAGCCATGAAATTAAAAGACACTCACTCCTTGGAAGAAAAGCTATGATAAACCTAGACAGCATATTTACAAAGCAGAGACATCACACTGCCAACAAAGGTCCGTATAGTCACAGCTATGGTTTCTCCAGTAGTCATGTATGAATGTGAGAGGTGCACCATAAAGAAGGTTGAGGGCCATTAACTGAGGCGTTTGAACTGTGGTGCTGAAGAAGACTCTTGAGAGTTCCTTGGACTTCAAGGAGATCAAACCAGTCAATCCTGAAGGAAATCAACCCTGAATATTCATTGGAAGGACTGATGCTGAAGCAGAATCTCCAATACTTTGGCCACCTGATGGGAAGAGTTGACTCATTTGCAAGGATCTTAAGACTGAGAAAGACTGAGGGTAGGAAAAGAGGGCGGCAGAGGATGAGATGGTTGGATGGCATCACTGACTCAATGGACAGGAGTTTGAGCAACTCTGGGAGATGGTGAAGGACAGGGAAGCCTGGTGTGGTGCAGTCCATGGGGTCACAAAGAGTCAGACACAACTTAGTGACTGAACAGCAACAATATGATTTTATTAATAATAAACACAAAACTACCTTAAGTTCTGATATTTTAGAAGCACTGTCTTTTTATCTAGAATCATTTAAGATTTCATGTCTTTCAGAAGTTTTTATTTGTGATAGTTCCTATTATCTTTATATTAAGGCTACTCTTGGAAAATTTTAGAACACTTGATGCCTCCCATCTGGTCTCTCTATTAGATACTGGAAAACCTGAACCATGGATCTGACTTAAAGAACAGAGGTAAAAAAAAGCTGGAAGAGCCATGCGAAGCAAGAGTTACTATGAAACCTTGAGAGCCACTCCATGTGGTGGCTTAATTGTTCTCTGGAATCAATCTTTTTTTATGAGACTGCACAGTTTCCAGCTCGACTTTTCAGTTTTCTCAACATTTAAAATTAGATACTGAAAAAAACCTGTTGCAGACTCTTACCCAGAAAAAGACAGCACTGGCACAGAGGGTTACACGTATGCACTTTCCCCATGTGGTAAAGGGAACACGCTCTTCTTCCTAATTAAAAAAGAAAAAAAAAGTCAATCAAGGATTTATCCAACAAAATGATTTTTCTCCTAATTGGTTTGCTGTATCCTAGGTTTAATTTTTTGTATGTAAATGTTCACAGAAATTTATTCATAATAACACAAACTAGAAAAATCCCAATTGCCCATCATCAATCTATTAAAAGGATAAACAAATTGTAGTATATGTATGTAATCGTAAGTTACTTAGTAAAAGGAGAACTAAGAATACACCAAACAGTTTGGGTGAATCTCACAAGGATTGTGATAATTAAAAGAAACGAGACACAGAAGACTTTATCCTAGTCATTTTCATTTATACAAAAATTCCACAAAAAACAAGACTATAGGAAAAATCACTTTTTCCTATAGCTATAGGAAAAAATGAGTAGTGCTTGTCAAGGTGAGGATTTCAGGGAGATCTAGAATCCAAAATTATTAATATATACAAGGGGACACTTGGCATAAAAGAATTGCTCTATGTTATGTCTGTGGCGGTGGTTACCTTCCTGTATATATATATGTTTCAAAATTTATCATATTGTACATTTATAGTTGATAAACACACATACATACACATACAAACATATACACACACAGAGAGAGTTTAAAGATAAAATCATTAACTTATCCCAGCCTCTATAAACAGCAATGATACAAAATTAACATTTGACTTCCAGGAAAAATGCATTCTTGGGTGCTCTTAAAAAAATACACGGTCTCAAAAGCCTAGGCTTAATTTTTTTAAAAAATTAATTTTCAAACTCGGCCTCATTCAAAATTGCATGCTTTTTTTTTTTCCCCCTTTGGTTAACAATTTCAAACATATACACAACAAAACCAGTGCAGTATTTATTTTACTAACAGTTTCTGAAAAGGCAGGTGTGAATAACATACTGTTTATCTGCTATGATTTGAGCTCAACAGTCTGGGTGTCTGACAACGCTATTCCTGAGCTTGTCTCAGATTTCAGAAGTGACTGCAGTGGTAGCAAAGAGCCTGTGCAGGACAGAAAGTTTTGCAGATATCTGCAAGTACCAGGTACCCATTGTAAGTTTCCTGACTGAACTTTTGTATTAATAAAGTGTAATTCTTGAGTTTTTAGCATTTCTATTTTATAGTTTATATGAATATATTATGAATATATTGAGAATTTTTTAGAGACCCAACGAACCATGTGATCATAGCTGCAAACATATACATGGCATTTCCTTTGTTCCAGGTGTTATTCCAAGTCGGTTGTATTCATTAACTCCATCAGTTTACCACAATCACATGAGGAAACAACTCTCGTATTTCTGTTTTACAGCTGGCCAAACTATGGCACAGAGAAGTTAACAAATTTCCAATATCACTCAGCTAATAAGTTGTGTTTGGATATGAATTCCATACGTTTTATTCCCAAGGCCTTACCATAACACTGCTGGCCTCTCTATACAATGGAGGATGTGTTTGCAATAAAAGCAAAGTGAGGAATAAGAAGGGAAAAAATTAACCTTCGTCTTCAATTTTTTACCTAGCAATGCTACAATGGAAATTTAACTTATTAGCTGGCAATTTTAAATTTTAAAATGGGTAGGTTTAAATTTCCAAAATGTCTTTTCCTCGGTATTTTTCATACGTTGCCAATAATATAGGCATTTGTTTTTCAGTACTCCAAAACATTATGCACATCTGATTTTGTCTAAGTTTCAGCCTTCTTTTCTGAATGTACAATCTTTCACAAGCACATGCTTTGACCTCCGTCTTTCATTGTAAACAAGAGAACTATTCATAATGGAAATTATTTGAAGCCTGTTACATTATAAAAGACAACTGTCGTCTTCTGTTGGGTAACTGAACCTCATTTTTTTTCCATTTATAAAATGAAGGGGTTGAACTGCTCTCTCCAGACCCTTTTAGTGCCAACATTCTGTAAATCTGCGATTCAATTTATAAGTCTATAGCTGGAACCATTTTCAGATGCTTTTGGTAAAAAGCATTTCCTTTCCAAGAGTTATTCGTATTCAAAACCTACTGTCCTTATACTGATGACTGCAAATACAATCGGCTCTAAATTTTCTATGTTGATGGAAAGAAGCAATAATGCAGATGATTTTAAAAAATCATCTTTCACTGACTTTGAAATGTTTATACAAAGAGATAGAGAGTCTTATTTTTAAATTCTGCAGCAACCGTAAAAGCAGCATGTTTACCTTTCTAGTTATACAAAATGCCTAAAATATATGGGGCCTGAATATAGCGGGATCTCAACAAATGTTTCCCCTTTTCATCCACTCTCCCATTTTAGGATAACAGTCACACTGCTCTGTGCACATTCCAACCGGAAGGGGGAGCAGTGGCCGAGGCTTAGTGCAAGACGGCTAGTCTATGACGAAAAGTGAGCTGTAGGGACTTCCCTGGCAGTCCAGTGGTTAAGACTGCCTTCTAATACAGGCTGTGTGGGTTCAATCCCTGGTCAAGGAGCAAAGATCCTACATGTCCTGTGGCTAAAAAAACTAAAACACGAAACAGAAGCAATACTGTATCAAATTCAATAAAGGCTCAAAAAAAAAAAAAAAAAAAAAAGAACGAAAGAGAGAGAAGGCTGTAATAATGAAGTTACATGTGAAAAATTGAGAATCAACTATGAAAATCAATGTGTCTATTTTATTTTATTTTATTTTTTACTGGTATGGAAAGATACACGAAACAGAAGCAATACTGTATCAAATTCAATAAAGGCTCAAAAAAAAAAAAAAAAAGAGAGAGAGGGCTGTAATAATGAAGTTACATGTGAAAAATTGAGAATCAACTATGAAAATCAATGTGTCTATTTTATTTTATTTTTTACTGGTATGGAAAGATACAAATCAATACACCTTTTATACATTTCTTTCAGAGTTTAAGTATTTTTCATTTTACTGTTATTAAGAAAGAAAGGACGACAGTTGTCTCCTGTGTCCACTATTCTGAACAGTGCTCCTTCACTTTGGCTGTACATTAAAAATCACCAAAGAAGCTTTAAAAAAAATTTTGTGCCAGAATACATCAAGAGTGTACATAGACAGAAGCTGGGCATCAACATTTTATAAGCTCCTCAGTGATTCCAGTGTGCAACCAAGTTTGAGAACCCCAGCAATATATAGATTGAATTGCATGTAGACAACATCCTATTTACCTGAGTGATCTCATTTATCACCACGTGAGTACACCGTGCCTCGTATTCTGGTCGGGCTTGCTCTTCCTGCTGCAACTCAACAGTGTCCCATTCGTACTCAAGTTCTGCCTGGCGCCGCTTCCAAAACTCCAAAAACAAGGTTACTAACAAAGAGAAAGAAAAGCATCATGTGGATCTTCAAGGATCAGTGATGCTTCAAAAATCTGTACTGAATAATATTAATTACTCACAACACTTTTGTACATGGTCAATAAAATCCGATTTTAATTATAGATGACACTAATACTTAAAAGAGAAAAGTGAGCTAATGTTTATTTTTTAAGGAGAATGTTGATAGTACTTGTGAAACCAGGCTATATCATGGAAAGGGTAGTACTGTGATGGTCAGAAGGGATGTGATTGTGTCTACCACTAAAGCATCTGCTATAGCACATTACTGCCAATAAAAAAACACAGGCAACTATAATAATTCAAAGCAGTCCATGGTCCATCTTTTAGTCTGCTTCCCCTTGCATCCCTCTCCCTCATTCCCTCCAAAGGGCCTGGGGGATGAGAATGCTTTAGTGGTCCCCAAATATTTATTTTCTACCACCCAAGTCGCCCCAATTAAAATAATATTCTTAAATATGGAAATATATTTTTCAAATTTGTATAAAGTATGAATAAAATACTTTTTAGAAACCTTTATTATTTTTAAAGACTTGCCACTTCAACTACTAGACAGAAACAATACTAAGTGTTCATTGAAAATATGGTTTCAGGGTAAATCCCCTAGGTACTTCTTCCAATCAGACTGTTACCCATTAGCCCTTTATACACAGAAATTATGGAATAACCAGTTATACCCACAAATATTTCTGAGTCTCTTCTGAGTACTGAGAATAGAGAAAAAAAGATATACGGTGTCTGCTTCAAGGAGCTTCTAAGTGTATAGGAATGACAGTGAAGTGCTACTTACAGTGGACTTTTAAGAGGGCTGTGATCTAGATAAGTGCTGGGGGGTCTGGGCACAGAATCACAATGTATTGATAACAAGGCGGTCCCGGAGAAGAGGGCCTCTGGGCTGAGTTCGATGCCACAGAGCTGATCAGGTGAAGGTAGAATGTTAAGGCCATTTCCCCCAGGGAGCTGTGTGTGCAAAGGCAAGATGCTAAAGAGACACAGGAGCACTACTTTCCAGGAAGTTCAAATAGTTTAGAACTGAGCTCAGAGTGTGGGGAGATGGGTGGGGCCGCCAGGTGGACAGATGGCAGAGGAATATCACAAAGGACTCTGTGCCTTAAAGATGGAGGAGACATCAAAGGCAGTCAACAAGGAGTAGAGGCAGCTAGACCCAAGGGCCAGTGCAGGATGCTTCAGCTGGGAGGTGAGAGAAGATGGCATCTTAGCAGGTAGACAGATTGGACGCAGGTGTGATGAAAGGGGAGGATCAAGGATGCTTGCCAGGTTTCTGGCTTTGTTAGTGTCCTGAATTCTAGTGTCACTCCCTGAAATAAGAAGGGCAGGAAAAGGAGCAAGTCTGAGAGAGAAGACAACTGATTTGGTTCTGATCAGCTGCCCGTGGGCCCCAGGAGAGATGTCTGTTAGGCAGATAAAAGTCTAGAACTCAGGAGAAAGACCCAGACTGAGCAGAGAATTTGTCCTGTTTCCAGCGATAACTGGGGCAAGAGTGGATGAGTCTGGGCACCACCCTCAAGGTTCTGATTTCATCGGTTTGGCATTGTTTTTTGTCTTTGGAAGGCTTGAAGGGGCAGTCGGGGTTAAGAATCAACCTGCAGAGAACAGGGAGCCTCTGGATAGAGGGCAAACAGAGGCTGTCTTGAAATCCTGCAGACCTTGCCACGGGCAGTTGGACATGCGGGGGAAACCTCAGGATGCGCCATGAGGAAGGTGAACGCAATGCTTCCCCATGGCGAGGACAGCGGAAATGCTCAAAATACCCACAATATCCCGGCTGTGTTTGTTCTGACTTCACTGATGTTCCAACAACCGTGAGTGAGAGTAGAGATAATCTGGACATTGGAATCAAGTCTGAATTCTGAATTCTGGCTGTGACAATCACTAGATGTTTGACTACTGGTTACAATGTTTCCACAGCCTGAGCTACTGCTTCCCTCTATGGAAAATGGGGGAAATAGGAACGAGCTTACAGGCTGTCCTGAGATAAATGACATAACATTTATAAAGACCCTGATGACCCTCTGAGGTAACTGCTATTACCACCCCCATTTTGGACATCAGGAAACAGAGGCACAGAAAACTTCAAATACTTGCCTGAGATAAGGAGTCAGGTATCGAAGCAAGGCATGCTTGGCTTCAGAGCCCAAGCCCTTCTTACAACTAAGCCTAACTGCCCAAGCTGCCTGCTCCATAACCCGCCTCCCGCTGGCTCTGTTCCAGCACCCACTCTGCTGAGATGTCATCACTGCTTGTCTGCCCAGTGTCTGATTCTCTTCTTCCAGGACACAGAGCTAGTAACTGCCCTCTGTCCCAACGCTGCCTCTGTGGGTACACTAACCCTCATGATGCCACTGCTGTGATTACCTGATGTTCACAAGCATATATCGGTGGCAGCCTGGCTTTTTCCCACAAATGCTGCTGTCAATGGAGGCGAAGAGCACAAAGTTAGTGGGGGAGGCCACCAATCATCTCCTATGTGGTTGGGAAGCTAGAAGGATTTCAACAAGTCCCCAGAGTGGCTCCTGCTTTCAGCACAGGCCCTTCTCCTTCTACATGCCCTTCCCAGAATGAAAGAGTTTGTTTCTTATTTATGGGTAAGACAGCACTTGTGACTCCTTGACCAGAACCTTCAAAAACAAACCACTTTGCTGAACGGAAGCATGATACCACAGCTCAGCTACTCTACAGACTCATCTGGGTCAGACCAGTCACTGCAAGGGATCCACAGAAATGACTGTTCCATACAGAGAGCGATGCCTCAACCACTGAGAACCTGCCCAGCCATTCACGCTTTTCCCCCATCCAGGGGGAAATGAAGTATCCATGGGATGAAAGCTTTGAGGGTACCAGCTAACTATGGACTAGGCTGTGACTGACTGGCCCTGCTCCCCATCTGACCCATGCTTGTCTCACACGCAGATACTCCAAAAAGAGACCCCAGCTTTGAGGAATGAGCCAACTCTCCTGGGGCTGCACACGAAGCAGAACCACCACCCACTTACTAAAGACCTCTGGGCTCATACCACCATACACCTTATCTAACAGAAGATCCCTACTTTTTAATTTGAGAATTCTATTGCCAACATTGCATTACACCTTCCACCCATGAAGTTCTTTCCACTCTGTCTTCCCCTCTGCAGCCATGAAATCAGTCCAGAGCGAGTGTACACTCTGCAAAAAAGGCACACACTTTATTCTCTATGCTAATCTCCACTTGTGCACGTCACAATGGATAGCACTCACACATCCTGATCTTTGTTTGCTCCTGCATTTATCATTTATGACGTCCATGAGGGCAGGGATTTGGTTTTGTCCATGGCTGAAACACTAGCAAACAGCAGGCACCGGGTAAGTATTAGCTAAATGAATGTACTGTGGGAAGTCATTCCAAAAACTGGAGGACGGCCACTGCCTGGGACAGCTGAAGGATGTAATCATCTACTTGGAGGGCCAAGCTTGCTCCAGCTGCTCCCTGCTATGCCTGACCGTCCACTGTCTACCACTCTCTGCTCTGCCCATCTTGAGGGCCTGGAGGAGCTGAGAGGAGGATGCAACTGTTGACGGGTGAGGCTGTGGTGGCTCCGGCCCTTTGAGTGCTGGGAGTTATTCAGGAGAGAGAGACTGAGAAAGTATCACATGTACCATCCTGTCCCATGGTTCACTTGACCCAGGACCACTCACCAGGGGACATGCTGGCCCTTCCCAACCTCAAGAAAGGGACTGTGGGTGGGTGAGAAGATGGTATCTTTCCTTTAATAGCCTCTTTATAAGGCTAGTCTGGAAAAAGCTATCTAAAGCCACTTTGGATACTTTCCCTGTGTTTATGGAATCTCTAAATTTTGTCACTTTAATTGAAATATGAGAAATAGAGCTATTTTTGAAATTTTTATTCATTTTCAGTGAAGAAAATTCTTATTTTCTTCTTCTGCTAAGTAAAGAAAATTACTTTTCACTTCATTTGAAAGAGCAGCTTACTTTCACGAATTTATATCTTCTAGCATAACTATTTGAAAAAAATCTGTGATGCAGGACATGAAAGTCCTACTGTGTTTTGGCACCTACAAGCAGGTGGATGAAATGAACAGGACTGTTGTTGTGAGGCTTGGCTTTCTTACTCCTGATCCAGAAAGAAGGGTCCCTACCTGCATAGGTGAGGTAGGACCAAGGTTGTAGAACCATTATTTTCTAGCCCATTTCTCAGATTCCCAGATAAGATAGTGCAATTATATCAAATAAATACTTCCATATCCTTTTAAAAGTCTGTTACAACTTTATTACTATTCCCTGCATTTTGTCACTGATTTAAGGGCTGACGACAACCAAAGCACCTACAGAGCTCTTATTCTGTGATTGTCACTTTTTGTCTTTGGGGCCTCCAGTAATTTGCTGCATCTGCCTGAGTGTCGTTTTCCTCATCTTTAGAATGGGAGCATAACAGCCATTCGTTTGCTCAGTAACAATCTAGCAACAGTATTAGCAGGAGATGAGTTATGAAAATAAAACTTCTCTTCTCACAAAAAGCAAGAGAAGCAATTTAATCAGTTGCTATAAGGAAAGGACAGTGGATACCCTTCCCCTTCCTCCCTGAACTTGAACATAAAATGGATGCTTTCTACCAAATCCTGAAGTTGACGCATTCTGAGTGGGAAGTGATAGGACTGCTGGGCAAGCCAGAAATGGCCTGATGAAAAATAATGCTGCTGCTGCTAAGTTGCTTCAGTTGTGTCCGACTCTGTGCGACCCCACAGACGGCAGCCCACCAGGCTCCCCCATCCCTGGGATTCTCCAGGCAAGAACACTGGAGTGGGTTGCCATTTCCTTCTCCAAGGCATGAAAGTGAAAAGTGAAAGTGAGGTCACTCAGTCGTGTCCAACTCTCAGCGACCCCAAAGACTGCAGCCCCCCAGGCTCCTCCGTCCATGGGATTTTCCAGGCAAGAGTACTGGAGTGGGGTGCCATTGCCTTCTCTGGAAAAATAGTGAGTGGGCAGCAAATCCTCGGAACCTTGGAGGGCTGCAGGAATGGGTGGGAGTTTCTTAGTTCCTCGTTTCATAGAGCTAAGAACTCAGCAGAGTCCATGACAGACTCCATAGCCCCCTCAATGCTTGGAGCGTCCTTGGGCCACGTGGCTGCTTGCTCACAGTGCTTCATGTCCCAGAGTAACAGCACGGGGACCTGGGATGACTATGCATGATGCCAGACAGGAATTTCCTGTTGTATCTTTTGTACTCTCTCTTCCTGTAATAAAACAACTGGTTGAACTCCAGAGGGGCTCACGGCACTTAAGTCCCAGGCAGCTCTAGCTGACTGAGAGAGACACAGAATAAGACAATGAAGACAGAATATGAAACACAGAATACATTTCATAAGAACACAGAATGAACATAGAATAAGAAGAGAGAGAAGGCTGCCTAGGACCATAGGAACCAAAACCAGCTGGTCCTCTTAATCAGGATATTATACAGCTAAAGAAAATATCCATCTGATGGAAGATTCCAATACACAGTGTAGGTGATTGTATTCAGCAATGTCTAAGGACAAGGCCCACTCTGTAGCTGGGATTGTTCTGGTTGCTTTAACAGTTTGCTGCTAAAGGCCTGGTGGGTTTTATTGGGTTTGAAACTATTCAGACTTCTGTAATCACTCACAAAGGCAGATGAGTTTGCTTAGCCTAGATTCCTACTTCCTAACTGAAAGACTACAAGGCTGAAGATACACTTCTTGGGATAAATAACAAGGTCATACTGTATTGTACAGGGAACTATATTCAATATACTGTGATAAATCATAATGGAAAAAATATGAAAAATTCTTATATATGTATAATTGAATAACTGTGCTGTACAGCAGAAATGAACACAATGTTATAAATCAACTATATTTGAATAAATTTTAAAAATTGTAATTCTAAAAAAAAAATACATCTCTCAGACTCTCCTGCAGCTAGGATTCCAGATGTGGTTTTTAAAATGCCCATCAGATGCACCTGTGTGTCACTTGCATCAGAAATGCAGCTGAATGGAGACAGAGGTGGTTATAGGAGTTACATCATTTTGCTACTGTGATTGCAGCCACAGAAGCAGAGACCTGAAATGAACAGTTTGTAATAGTCATTTTCTGATCTCCAAGTGCAGCTAGCTAGGGTGATGGGTTCCTGAAATCCCCCTTCTTATGAGCTAGGTGTCTGAGTTTTCCTAGAAATCACTAGACCCACCCCTGAAAATGGCAGTCATGCAGCCAAGAGGCTGGTGAGGAGCATCAAAGAGAAGTAGGTAAGAAATGACAAGGAATGGGGAGGGGAGAAGGCTTTCAGAACTTCTACTTCCACCGGGAGTAGTTGATGTTTAGCACTCTAGGAGTCAGTAGGAGCAGATGGACTGGCTTGGCCTAAAAGGGTGGATATTTTTCAAAGAAGTACATGATTTGTGCGAAATTTATTATACAAGGTTTTCTACTTTCAACTTTTATAGTTTCCAGGAAGAAGAAAAATACTCTGCAACATACATCTGGGCACAAGAGATGGTACAGGAATATGATGATGGTGATATGAAAAACTTCAGTTTTGCAATTGCAGGCTTTCTGTAATGAGGTTCCCAGCAGTAGTTCTCATCAGGCAGAGGTAACAAGAACAGCAATAAGGCATTTAAAATAAAAACTTCATCATACACACACATATCCTTAAAGATACACATATGGTGCTGTGGGCAGGGTTGAAATGTTTTCTGCATTCTAAAATCTGATGAAATAAAATCAGCAGCTCAATATGCCTGTCACTTCTATAAACATGGTGTACTTTAATGTCACAGAAAGCAGAGCTGGTTAGGAAATTTGAAGCTTTTCTTTTGTGTCCAAGTTAGTAATTTTTGCTTCATTTAAGAAGTCTCTTTAAATTAGGGCTATCAGCTCTATTAATATACGGAGTTCAATAGATGTGTTTGAATTTTATAGATTATGAATTAGTGTTGAGACTGAGGTTTGGGCAATTTAGTTAAAACTGCCCCTGCCCACATGTTCAGCACTCCCCCTCTTAGCAGGATGAAAAAAACGAAAGGTGTATTTCACAGTGAAGGACTGCAGAGAATCTTAATATATGAACTTGATCTTTATTCTTCCATGTGGCAAATATTAGCTACCGTTTGGTCTCCAGCCAAAACATGCTAGATGTCTGAATGACAATGTGATTATTAGGTACATTTGACTATCTTACAGTCTACTTTATGCAGGAGTGGCAACTAATATCTCCTAAAAGTGTCCAAAGTAATTGGCCTGTCTGTTTTGTGGTTCATTTGGGGACCTTCATAGGCACAACCGCTGCAAAAGAGAAATACCACCAGGGACACCTATAAACAATGGCATCTGTATGTAAGTAGCACGTGTTGACAGGCTGTCTTCTCCAAAAGAAGAAACTTGGTTCTGTCTCCTCCCCCACCTCTCTACACCCTGAACTGTTTTACCCCAGACCCACACAATGAAATTGGAAATGCATTTATCTTCGAAAATGAACATTTTTTTCCTCCTATGGTAGAACATTTACATCAATTAAACATGTCAAAGTCTGTATAAAATGATAATTGCCTCATTATATTAATGATGCTCTTCAAGATAAATAATATATAGTGTTAAAGCTTCTATATACGGATTCTATTCTTAAGGATCACATCTGTCCTGTTTATTAAACAGAATGTTATTATGATAAGAGTAGTAGCATGTATTTATTAACTATTCACTCATACAGAAGTATATAAACAAGAAAGCTTACCTGGAATCCCCATGTTGCTGCTTTTCCTGAACCCCAACCCCATGAAAATTAGGCTGGATTACAGCTAGGGATGCTATTACAACAACAGCTGCCAGTGAACCATGCCTCCCTGTACTATCTAAGCCCTGGAGCTGTCCTCCCATCTCTTCACATTGTTGTTGGGTTGACCATGACATGCTTTGGTTGATGGAACATTTGCAAACTAGATGCAAATGTAGGCTGAAAAAATGCCTGATGTGTACTTTTCCTTTCCTGCTTCTCTTTGGAACCCTGATCTGTCATGTGAAGAACGCTGGTCCAGCTCCTGGAGGTTGAGAAACCATGCAGACCAGTTGAGCCCTGTACACCAACCCTGCTTGGCGAATTTCCCACCTGACACAGAGAATCATGAGAAATAATACATGTGGGTTTTAAGCTACTATATTTTGAGGTATTTTTTTTTTTTTATGCAGTAATTGATACAATGGCCTTAAGAATTATGCATGTGGAGTTCCAGGGGAGCTGAAGCTTGGGCAATCCAAGAGACTAAAAGTGGGTTGTTTTGATAGTCTCTCTCTATAAAACCGTATAAAGATATTAAGTTCAGTACTTATGTGATTTTAGGGTTTTTGTTTGTTTGATTTCAGTTAAGAGGGAGAAGGAAACTGAAAAAAAATATAACTTACCCCACACCCCCATAAATACTGCAAAGATTAGGGTTCCAAAACTGTCAAAGATGCACAATTTCTGTAAAATACAATAATAACATTTACATGAATTATGTTCTTCACCTACTAGAATTCATCAAATATGCACTGCTTTGTATATCTTACAGTCTGGAAATTTCTTTTAAATCTGTTGCCTAGTTTGACAATCACCATATCTACTACATACTTATAGACGAGATTTCTCATTGTCCTGAAAGCACACAGCTTTTACCAGACTACATTTTCCAAAGGAATCTTTCTGTGTCTTGATAAAGAAATAAGCACAGCTGCTAAGATTCCATTTTGTTGAAAGCCTCTAACATACTTCTGAATAACAGCCTCTTTTTATGGACGATCGTAGGGAATTTGAGGAAACAGAGTGGTCCAAAGAGTACAATGAACTCCAAACAACGTTGAGATTTATGATTTGCATCTTATCATCCCACCCGGGTCAGAGGGGAAGTTCCCCAATTCCTGGTTTTCTTGTTAAGAGAAGCACAAAACTGGGGTTTACTTTAAGATGGCTCTCCTCCAGAGCTTGTTTTCCTCAAATCCAATGATGACTTTTCTATCATGGCTGACAGAAGCTTTCATCAGGATAAAGATGCAAAAGTGCTTTTGCTGACATTACAAAGGGTACAATGATCACGAATGAATACACTACATACTCTATTTACTAGCTTACTTTCAAATTTTTGCTAATTGTCTCCCTCTATTAATTCCTGAAAAACTTTCCAATTAGCTACCAATTTTTCATCGGTGAGCATTTTTATATCTCCTAAAAAGGTCTATAAAATTAGTAGAAAAGTGGCAAACACAATATCAACTTTATGAAAGATCTTATGAAAAGTAAAGAAGACATGCTAGAAAAGGAAGCTATAGGCTAAAAATAAATAAAAGCAAACTCTTCAGTGCTAAAGAAAATTAAAAGCTGCTTCTAAGTAAAGAACTTGATTTAAAAGTTCTTTCTGGGTTGCCCTTATACTGATGCAAAATGAATAAACTTCCATCTAAATAAATATAAGTTAAGGTTATTTTTATAAAATAATATCCATCTACCCATCTTCTTTTTTTTTTTCCAATAATAGAACTATTTTATTAAACATATGAACGTGCTTATTTTGTACAACACGCATTTCTTTGTTTCCTCTGCCCCAGGAAGCCAGTGCTCTAGAACCCCATGTTTATAAAAACACACTTTGGCAGCTACTATGACAAGGTGAAAAAAGTGCAATTCCAGAAGTAACAACACATAACCAAAATGGGGAACAAAAAAAAGGCAGAGGTGAGTGGGCCCAGTGCTGCTCATATTCTCTCAAGAGGATTAAGAACAAAAACTCCATTGAGTCCATGATGCCATCCATAAAAAAAAAAAAAAAGAACAGAAACTCTTGAGCATTATTTAAGCAGTACTGCCCAACTCACTTGGTAGCATCTCTCTTTCAGTTCCATTTATCTTGATGTTGTAACTAATCTGTTACTTCTTTAAGAAATTCGGCCCTGGTTTATATTCTTTTCAGTGGCCCATATCCCTTTGAGCTTCAAAAACACAGAAGTCGCTCAGTCGCGTCTGACTCTTTGCGACCCCATGGATTGTAGCCCACCAGGCTCCTCGGTCCATGGGATTTTCCAGGCGTGAATAGTGGAGTGGGTTGCTGTTTCCTTCTCCACCCATCTTCTTATCTATCCTTTTCCAAATCATGTAGATGCCCCTCAATCACACATATATTTCCTGAGCAGAAAGAATAGTCCCAAACTGTCATTCAATTACTCTTCTCAAAAATCCAGCTCAAGCAAGACAGAATTAACAAATGACTGATCAATCTGGGGAACAGTGCTCCCCACCTACTCTAGTCCTGGGATTACACAGAACACAGATTTCAAATCTTTTAGCTTTGACTCTCTTGAACCATCTTTTCCAAGCTCTCTTTTAATGTCATGTCTTATCCTTTATTGAAAAATTATTAGAGAAAAAGTCCTATGAAATACAGTTCTGCGTGTTATAATGTTATTATTGAAGATTCTGTTCAGTGTTACCTCTCTTCTAGGAATCAGTGCAAACCTCTCTCTATGTGATACCTCCCTATTTGCCCTGATGCCTCTACCCTCCCACTCAAGAAAAAGAAAATCCTACTATGCTGACAAAAAGCCACTAAAAGCACATCTGTCAATACCAGAGGAGTGGGAGGGAAAGGAGCAGCAAGAAAAGGCAAGTGTACTGCTAAGGCCAAGCTCACCGCAGCTGCTGAGCTCAAGACATCTTGCAAAGCAAGATGTGCCTTGCACTCCTATGAGAGAGAGTTAGGTGACTTGGAGGAAGTTACCATTTTTGCCATATGGGTAAGAACCAAGGAACTGAAAGTGTAAGATGGTTGGCCTCTCTCCTCTACATGCCCCAGAAACAACATGGAAGCAGGAAGTAAGGGGGAAGATAAGCAAAGAGTTTTCTTGGTAAGAAGCTTAGCTTAGCTTGCTTGGCAGGATGGCAGAGAGGGAAAGCTGGCTGTGCTAACAGTGGCCCCGAGTCAGTACACTGCTTTAGTCATGTGGAGCAAGAAGGCAGAGAGGGCTGTACATGCAGGCATGATGATTTTAAGTGGAGGATAGAAATCTAGAAAAGTGACAATTTGCTATGCTTTCTTTCTGCAAAGGAACAAAATCAAAATTATGTAACAATGCATTTCAAAGACCTAAACATTATAACTTAACCATATTTCCTCTTTATCTTGCCAGCTAAAAAGCTAAGAACTTTATTTAATGCTCAGTCACAAAACCAGTATCAATCCTGATTATTTCCATAACTGTTTCTTCATTTCCTTGATCCTGATTATCTATTTCTAATTTAAATAATTCTGGCATACATATCAACTAGTGAATATTCCATCGCTTTCCAAAAGGAAAGAAATGACTATAAAATGCATAAATGAAGAAATTATTGAATTAATCAACAAACAGGAAAGGTGCTTCTCTTTTTTCCTTTTTTACCTTATTTTTTCATTTCATTCTTTTACTTATATTCTTTTATACACTTCCTTCCCTTTGTAAATCACTCTGAAAAGACTCAAAGGATTTTTTTTGAAACTGGATGAGAATGATTCACTTTTTTCCCCCAAAACATGAGAGTGTGAAAATTTCGTAAGGAAAATGGAATTTCCATTTGTACTCTGTGGAGTATGTTTGCCTCTGGTATTATCCCTCACACTTGCCTTAAATCCTGTGGCCTGAGGATACACACTAAGGACCTTTATGAATCAACAGTACTGGAAGGTAGCTTCTCTCTTACTACCTCCAAGTTTTTGTCTTTGAGTGACCTATGATGGGTATTTATAATCTAGAACTTGTGTTGGTTGAAGGGGAGTGGGCGATGAAATCTAATTTAACTCTTAAAATATAAAAATACATGTGTTGACAAGATCCTGAGATCCTCTTAATTAAGTGGTGGAGTAATTTTTCAAACTGAGTTCAATTCAAGAGTGAAGTGCATGGTCCAACAGTCAGCCAGTGAGGAACATGGTAATAGCAAGGGAGGCAGATGTGTTGTCATTTTCTGGCTTGCCTGTTACTAGGCGGGTGGTTGAGCAAATTATTTAATCCTGCAGATTCAGTGTTCTAATCTGTAAAATAGAGGCAACACCTGTTCTGCCTGCCTCACAGCACTGTTTTGTGTGTCAAGTGATAATACAGGTATGAGTATGTTTGCGAAGTCTAAACTATGAAGTAGCATCACTATATTAGCTGTGTATTCAGTTAAAGTAAGACTTGCATGGAGCAGATCAGAATATTCTGAGATCATAGAAATATTCCTAAACTTTCAGAGCAGAGTGAGGGGACAGAGAGATCAAGACAGGGAAGAATTCTATGAAGGTCAAAGTTGTCAGGAAAACCTTCTGAAGCAAGCCAACCACCTTTCTTCCTGTCTAGCCTTTCTGGCATGCCTTTCAGGAAGCTCCCTCCAATCTCAATGCCTTTGCTAAACCTCCTGGATTTTAAGAAGTCATATAGCTCAAGACCATCTATCTGCATGTGTAAGGGGAACCAGATGTGTTTGGTAGGAATGTTTAGAGACAAAGCGAATATCTGTTAGCATTTGAAGACAAAACCTTTCTTAGGCATTTTTATAAATACAGTCTAAATCTGATCTGCAAAGTCTTTAAAAATCCAAGGAGTTTCAGCATACTTTCAAAGTGGAAAAACAAGTACAGATTTCAGGTTTCCATTCACTTGAATTAAGGAAAATACTTTTAACAGTAAACCTATTAAATAGTATTTATGAGATAAGCCAGGTTTGAGAAATCTGCTTATTGAGAAATCTGAGTATTTCAAGATTACTTGAAATACTCAAGCAGTTTCAATTCCACAGTTCTTCACTGACCTTTCAGGAGATCATTGATAAGGCTTTTAATTTCAATGTATTATTTACAAACAAGGAATAACACATGTATTTTATATCTATCTTTGAAAATGAAGGCTTAGCTGCAAATTACCTTTCTAAATTCCTCAAGAGGAAAAAAATTTAAGCACTATGTTGTACTAAAATTATTAGAAGGCAAAAAAAAGCTTTCATTATTTGTAAATGTTTGAAAAAAATACCTTTGAGGACTCGCAAGTAACATTGAGTGACCAGAATGGACACTCATTATCACACTGAGGACACATTATGATCTGGCCGCCAATATCAGGATCACAAACTTCTTTGCTAAACAAAAGAGAAAAATAAAGTTTAATTTTTAAAAATTTAATGAACAAGACTTTTTACCAGAATGATAAGATCCAACATCCATTCATGATAAAAAACTAACTAAATTCTAATAAAACTAGGAGTGGAAATGAACTTCATTAACCTGATAAAATCTTGCTGTATAAAACCTATAAAAGACATTATACTTAACAGTAAAAGGCTGAAAGTATTTCCTTTACATCAGAAACAAGATAATATGTCCCACTATCACCACTTCTTTTCACTGGTTGTGATACCACTGCCAACACAGTTAGTAAAAAAATAAATAAGCAAACAAACAAAGATGGGGGAATGGCAAGGAAAAAAACCTGCTATCCCTACTAAATTACATAACTGTTTATATGGACAACTCAATAAAACTCGCAGATAAATTATGAGAATAAATGAGTTTAGTAAGTTTGCTGGACAGTATATAATATATATTATATAATTTATATATTATATACAGATTATATATTATATTAATATAATACAGATTATATTATATAATACATATAATATTAATATAATTATACATTAATGTTATTAATTATATAATATTAATATAATACAATACAGATTGTATTATATATATTAATATAATATAATCTGTATATAATATATAATAATACAATATCTAATCTGTATATAATATATATATGTAGGGTCACAAAAAAGAAATTGTGTCTCTAAAGACCTGCCACAGTTAAGAATTTTAATTTTTTATAACTGTTTTTCAACAACTTAAAAATATGAAGAGCCCAGTAACAAAAATCTAATTCAAAATGTACAAAATTTATATGGGGAAAATGTTAAAATGGTTGTAAAAGAGGCAAGAATACTGGAGTGGGTTGCCATTTCCTTCTCCAGGAAGAACCTATATAAATAGGTAAACTACCATGTTCATCATTTGGAAGAATCAATACTTGAAGATGTCATTTTTCCCTTTTTTGAGCTATAAATTTAATAGAAAAGCAAAGCCTCAGAACAGTCAAGACATCTCCTAAAGAACAAGGTGCTACTGGGGTTGTTGTTTAGTTGCTAAGTCCTGTCTGACTCTTGTGACCCCACAGACTGTAGCCCACCAACTTCTGTTCATGAGATTTTCCAGACAAGAATACTGGAGTGGGTTGCCATTTCCTTCTCCAGGGGATTTTCTCAACCCAGGGATCAAACCCATGTCTCCCGAACTGGCAAGCAGATTCTTTACCAGTGAACCACTTGGGAAGCCCTTTAAGTTAAGAAAAACTGAGCAAAAGAGAAAAATAAAGAGTTCAGCAAGAGACCTCTGCGTATACCAAAACTGATATATAACAGGCAGCACTGACCCAGCAAACCAGTAAGGTAAAAACTGATGTTTGAATAAACAGGGCTGCTGCAGTGGAATATCCATACAGAACAAGGTAAAAGTGAAACCCTAAACACTATCACATATAAATCAATTCCAGGTGGAAAATAAAACTGCAACAGTACCAACTTACAGAAGAGTATCTAGATAACCTTGGGGTAAAGGAAAACACTACTAAAGAAAAACAAAAGAGCATAAATCATAAAGAAAAATATTAATACATTCAAAATCTTTTAAAAGTGAGAACCTCATTAAAGCACCACAAAAAGAGGGGAGAAAAAATTAGCCACAGACTGACAGAAGTTTTGCAATATACAGGAACGACAAAGGACTATTCACAAGAGTATTTTAAAAACTCCAACAAGTTAATAAGAAAAACCCAGCAAACTATTAACAACAGGTTGCACACTGCTCACTCTGGGAGAAGCTATGTAGATTGACTTCAATGTGAATGGGATTGGAATTGCAGAATTAGTTAGCACTGCAAATAAGTCAGTAAAAAATAACTGGGCATGAGAAACACTTCAAGAATATATGAGTAAAGATCTTGGAAAACATGCCCCTCCACAAAGCAAAGAACTTGACAAAATCTGTCAAAATTAACCTCTGCAGAACTGCAGAAACTAAACAAAGGTTTCCAATAATATGAGAAGTGTTTATTTGAGAAAAAATAACAAAATCTTTTTCATAAAATAGTGAGTTTTGTGTCATTTTAACTTGGCTTATCTCCATCCCCATAACCTCAGCTTCATCTTGCCCATTAAAACCAACAATCTCACAACCAAGGTAGCCTCAGTTAAGTCCAGTTCAGTTGCTCAGTCATGTCCGACTCTGTGACCCCATGGACCGCAGCATGCCAGGCTTCCTTGTCCATCACCAACTCCCAGAGTTCAACTCAAACTCCATGTCCATCGAGTCGGTGATGCCATCCAACCATCTCATCCTTGTCATCCCCTTCTCCTCCCACCTTCAATCTTTCCTAGCATCAGGGTCTTTTCCAATGAGTCAGCTCTTCATATCAGGTGGCCAAAGTATTGGAGTTTCAGCTTCAGCGTCAGTCCTTCCAATGAATATTCAGGACTGATTTCCTTTAGGATGGACTGGTCAGATCTCCTTGCTGTCCAAGGGACTCTCAAGAGTCTTCTCCAACATCACAGTTCAAAAGCATCAATTCTTTGGCACTCAGCTTTCTTTACAGTTCAACTCTCACATCCGTACATGACTACTGGAAAAACCATAGCTTTGACTAGACGGACCTTTGTTGGCAACGTAATGTCTCTGCTTTTAAATATGCTGTCTAGGTTGGTCATAGCTTTTCTCCCAAGGAGCAAGCATCTTTTAATTTCATGGCTGCACTCACCATCTGCAGAGATTTTGGAGCTTAAGAAAATAAAGTCACTGTTTCCACTGTTTCCCCATCTATTTGCCATGAAGAGATGGGACTGGATGCCATGATCTTCCTTTTTTTGACTGTTGAGTTTAAAGCTAGCTTTTTCACTCTCCTCTTTCACTTTCATCAAGAGGCTCTTTAGTTCTTCTTTGCTTTCTGCCATAAGGGTGGTGTCATCTGCATATGTGAGGCTATTGATACTTCTTACGGCAATCTTGATTCCAGCTTGTGCTTCATCCAGTCCAGCGTTACTCATGATGTACTCTTTGGCTTTAGAGATCCAGATAAACTGAGAGTGAATTTAACAACTGCCTGATGGAGTGCTGAAGGCATTCCCCAACATGCAAACACAGAGCCACCTGGCAAAGGCTCAATAAAATGATTGATTCCAGGCATTTAAAGAAATCACTGTCCAATCATTAGCAGATAACTAAGCTTTTGAATACAGATCTCGTGGCCATGCATGATAAAGAATATAACTTTACAGAATTTGTTCAGGAAACTAACTAAATAAATCCTATCATCAGCAGCAATGACAAGAGAAGCAGCAATAAGCTCTGAGGAGGGGTAAAATCTGGTTTTCAGATTGGCCACATTATAATTAAAATGCCCAGTTTTCAACAAAAATTTACAAGATACATAAAGAAACAGAAAAGTATGGCCATGACTCAGGGTGAACAAGAAGACAATAGAAACTCCCTGAGGATGTCCAGACATTGGGCATACTAAATGAAGACACAAATAAGCAATTATATATATGTTCAAAGAACTAAAAGAAATCATACCTAAAGAAATAAAGTATGTGAGCATCTCACTGTAAGAGAATATGAACAGATAAAAATGATTTGAAGACCAACTAGAAATTCTAGAGATATAAATATAATGAGTAAAACAACAAATTGACTAGAGAGGTTCCTCTGCAGAATGAACTGGATGAAGAAAAAGTCAGCTAACTTAACATTAGATCTATTGAGAGTATCTTGTCTGAGAATCACAAAGAATAAGGAATGACAAAAAATGAATGTAGCCTCAGAGATGAGTGGGACACCATCAAAAATACACATAATAGGAGAGCCAGAAGGAATGAGAGAAGGAGGCAGAAAGAATATGTGAAGAAACAATGGCTGAAGAACTTCCAAAATTTGATGCAAGCAGTAACTTGTACATCCAAGAAGCTCAACAGGCTCAAAGTAGAATAAACTTAGAGAAATCCAAACATAAGCACATCAGATTCAGTGTATCAAAAGTCAAGAACAAAGACAGAATTCTGATAATCAAAAGAGAAAAGTCATTCACATACACAAAGACTCTTCAGTAAGACAAGCAGTTGATTTCTAATCAGAAACCATGGAAACCAGAAGGCAGTTGGATCATACTGTCAAAACGCTAAAAAGGAAAAGATTGTCAACCAAGTGTTCTATATGCTACAAAGCTATTCTTCAAAAAACAGAGGAGAAATGATGACACTCCTACAAAAATAAAATCTGAAAGACTCCTTTGCTAGCAGACCTGCCCTACTAGAAATACTAAGAAGAATCCTTCAGGCTTAAATGAATGCACACTAGGCAGTAAGTCAAACTCACTTGAATAACTAAAGATCCCTGGTAGAGGTAACTACATAGGTTAAAAAGCATATATTAAAAAGCATATATAATATATATAAATACATTTTTACATAATATATATTTATATATATTAAGTGCAACAAGGTACAGATACCCAAATAACACAGTCAGCTATATATTACTATATTGTAATAGGTTTATAATACTTTCACACAAATAAGACATAAAAAACAAACACAAAAATAAAACAAAACATTTTTAATCTTACAGTAGTACAGTACAGCAGCTGGATACAGGGGCTGGCATCGAGTAAGCAGATAAAGATACTGTACTACTGTACTTACTGTACTCTATACAGTACTGTAAAGTACACAAAAAAGCACCATCACTTCTAGACAATGCATCCCAGACATGTTAACTAACTTACATGACTGGATATGTAAATGCATGTTTGCATCTTTGAAAGCTCACAGTTTGAATGTTCATATGTAGGGGACTTACTGTAGTAAAATGGCAGATGTAACTCCAATGTAACTCCAACTTAATCAGAAAGTGAAGTGAAGTGAAGTGAAAGTCACTCAGCTGTGTCCAACTCTTTGCGACCCCATGGACTATCCAGTCCATGGAATTCTCCAGGCCAGAATACTAGAATGCCTTTCCCTTCTCCAGGGGATCTTCCCAACCCAGGGATCAAACCCAGCATCTCCCACATTGCGGGCAGATTCTTTACCAGCTGAGCCACAAGGGAAGCCCTAATCAGAAAGTAGTTTAATGTAAATAAATTAAATATTCCAATCAAAAGACAAAAGGCAGAAATAAATGGAATACAGAATAGATAAGTAACAGAGAAAAATCAACAGTTGGTTCTTTGAAAAGATCAATAAAAGTGACAACTTTTTAGCTAGACTATTCAAGAAAAAAACAAAGATTTAAATTCCTAAAATCAGAAATGAAAAGAGGAACATTACTACTGACATTACAAAAATAAAGAAGGGAATGTAAGGGATTACTGTCAATAATTATATGCCAACAAATGGAAAAATCTAGGTGAAATGGGTAAGTTCCTAGAAAAACATAAATGATTGAAGTTGACTCAAGAAGAAATAGAAAATCTGAATAGATCTACAATGAGTTAAGAGACTGAATTAGTAATCAAAGAAATATCAAGGCCAATATAGCTTCACTGGTGAATTTTATCAGCCACTGAAAGAAAACTGGTATCAATGCTTCACCAACTCTTCTAAAAATAAAGAGGTAGAAACACATCTCAATTTATTCTATGAAACCAGTATTACACCAATACCAAAACCAGACAAAGGCATCACAAAAAAAACACTACAGACTACTATTTCTTATGAATATAAATGCAAAAATCTTCAACAAAATATTAGCAAATCAAATCTAGTAAGTTAAATCGAGTGGGCTGTATCCAGGAATGCAAGGATTGTTCAATGAACAAAAACAAATTTATATAATATGCCATACTGATAGAATAATGGATTAAAAACGATGAACAGAAGAGAATGTCCTCAGCTTGATAAAGGGAAAAAAACACACATAGCAAAGATTATACTTAATGGTGAAACTCTGAACAGATTCCTCCCAAGTTCAACATTGTACTAGAGGTTCTAGTCAGGGCAACCAGATAAGGAAAATAAATTAACAATCTCCAGATTAGAAAGAAATAAGGAAAATCATTTCTATTCCAGATGACATGATATTGTACATTAAAATCCAAAGAAATTTACCAAAAATCTGCTAGAATAAGTCAGTTCATTGAGGTTATAAGACAAATCAATATATTAAAAGTAATTATATTTGACTTTTTTCTTGTTTCTTGAGGTATGCCTGTATTGCTATGAACTTTCCCCTTAGCACTGCTTTTACAGTGTCCCATAGGTTTTGGGTTGTTGTGTTTTCATTTTTGTTCGTTTCTATGCATATTTTTGATTTCTTCTGTGATTTGTTGGTTATTCAGCAGCGTGTTATTCAGCCTCCATATGTTGGCATTTTTTTAAGTTTTTCTCCTGTAATTGAGATCTAATCTTACTGCATTGTGGTCAGAAAATATGCTTGGAATGATTTGCACCTAGATGTCCATCAGCAGATGAATGGATAAGAAAGCTGTGGTACATATACACAATGGAATATTACTCAGCCATTAAAAAGAATACATTTGAATCAGTTCTAATGAGGTGGATGAAACTGGAGCCAATTATACAAAGTGAAGTAAGCCAGAAAGTAAAACACCAATACAGTATACTAATGCATATATATGGAATTTAGAAAGATGGTAACGATAACCTTGTATGTGAGACAGCAAAAGAGACACAGATGTATAGAACAGTCTTTTGGACTCAGGGGGATGTGGGGGATGATTTGGGAGAATTGCATTGAAACATGTATAATATCATATAAGAAATGAATCACCAGTCCAGGTTTGATGCAGGATACAGGATGCTTGGGGCTGGTGCACTGGGACGACCCAGAGGGATGGTATGGGGAGGGAGGTGGGAGGGGGGTTCAGGATTGGGAACATGTGTATACCCGTGGCAGATTCATGTTGATGTATGGCTAAACCAATACAATATTGTAAAGTAATTAACCTCTAATTAAAATAAATAAATTTAAATTAAAAGAGTAATTATATTTCTATACATTAATGAATAATCTAAAAATAAAATGAACAAAATAATTTCATTTACAGTAGCATCAAAAATAATAAAAATACTTAAGATTAGAGAAAAGAAGTGTGAAATATATATACTGAAAAATACAAAACATTGATAAAAATTAAAGATGACCTAAACAAATGGAAAGCTATCGTGTGTTCGTGATTTAGAAGCCTTAATACTGTTAAGATGGTAATAGCTCTCAAAGTGACCTACAGATTCAAGCAATTCTGGCTTTTTTGCAGAAATGAGAAAGCTGATTCTAAAATTATAGAAATGCAAAGTACCCAGAAAAATCAAAGCAATTGTGAACTTACTAAAAAGCTATAACAATCAATATAGTGTGAGACTTGCATGAGACCGACATATGTATTGACAGAAAAGAATTGACAGTCCCTAATAAACTCATGTTTATGGCCAATTATTTTTGCACTTTATTAATATTTTGTACTGCTGCTGCTGCTGCTAAGTCACTTCAGTCGTGTCCGACTCTGTGTGACCCCATAGACGGCAGCCCACCAGGCTCCCCATCCCTGGGATTCTCCAGGCAAGAACACTGGAGTGGGTTGCCATTTCCTTCTCCAATGCATGAAAGTGATAAGTGAAAGTGAAGCTGCTCAGTCGTATCCGACTCCTAGCGACCCCATGGACTGCAGCCCACCAGGCCCCTCCGTCCATGAGATTTTCCAGGCAAGAGTACTGGAGTGGGTTGCCATTGCCTTCTCTGTACTAGTAATTAGTAATTAATACTTTGGCCACCTGATGTGAACAGCTGACTCATTAGAAAAGACTCTGATGCTGGGAAATATTGAAGGCAAAAGTAGAAGAGGGAAGCAGAGGATGAGATAGTTAGACAGAATCACTGATTCAATGGACATGAGTTTGAGCAAACTTTGGGGGATAGTGGAGAACAAGGAAGCCTGGTGTGCTGCAGTCCACGGGGCTGCAAAGAGTCAGACAATAACAATTTTTGATAAGGGTGCTAATGGGGAAAGATTATGTTTACAAAAATGGTGCTGGAACACTAGAATATACACGTGGCAAGAAAGAAAGTTGAATCTTTATTTTATACTGCTTACAAAAATGAAATCATAGACCTAAAATTAAAAAAAAAGAAACTTTTAGAAGATAAACACTGAGAAAATCTTCATGACTTTGGCTTACTAGTGCTTTTTAAGATATTACGGTAAAAGTACAAACAACAAAAGAAAAATCTCAGGTAAACTGGACTTCATTAAAATGAAAAGCTTTTGTGTTTCAAAGGACAACATCAAGAAAGTGAAAACGAGTCCATGGAATACAAGAAAATATTTGATAAGGGGATTTTATCACAGTAGATCAGTTGGTAAAGAATCCACTTGCAATGTAGGAGGCCCTGGTTCAATTCCTGGGCGGGGAAGATCCCCTGGAGAAGGGAATAGGCTACCCACTCCAGTGTTCTTGGGCTTCCCTTGTGGCTCAGCTGGTAAAGAACCCACCTGCAATGTGGGAGACCTGGGTTTGATCCCTGGGTTGGGAAGATCCCCTGGAGAAGGGAAAGGCTAACCACTCTAATATTCTGGCCTGGAGAATTCCATGGACTGTATAGTCCATGGGGTCGCAAAGAGGTGGATGTGACTTTCACTTTTTTATCACAAAATATATAAAGAATACTTAAAACTCAACAGCTGTACTGAACACTTGTAAGAGATACAAGTGGCAAAATAAGCACATGAAAAGATGCTCAACATCACTGGGAATCAGGGAAATACAAATCAAAGCCAACAATGACATACCACTTCATGCCCATTAGAATGATACACACACACACACATTTACTTGTTTGCTTATTTATTCAAAATTCAGCAATAACAAGTGCTGATGAAGATGTGGAGAAATCAGAATACTCATTCATAGCTACTGGGAATGTAAAATGGTGCAGTCACTTAAAAAAAAATGCTTTGGCAGATCCTCAAAATGTTAAATCTAGTTGTTGTATATCTCAGCAATTCCATTTTTTTAATATATTCTCAAAATAATTGAAAAAATATATTCACACAAAACTTGTACATACTTGTTCATAGCTATTCATCATAGCTAAGAAATGGAAACAACCCAAACATCAATTGATGGTTGGACAGATAATGTGGTATATCCATACAATGGCATATTAAAGTAAAGTAAAATGAAGTCGCTCAGTTGTGTCCGACTCTTACTGACTCCATGGACTGTAGCCTGCCAGGCTCCTCTGTCCATGGGGTTTTCCAGGCAAGAATACTGGTGTGGGTTACCATTTCCTTCTCCACAACGGCATATTATTTGACCACAAAAGGGAATAGAGTACTGATCCATGCTATACCACGAATGAATCTTGAGAACACTGTGTTCATGCATGCAAAGCTGCTTCAGTTCAGTTCAGTTCAGTCGCTCAGTTGTGTCCGACTCTTTGTGACCCCATGAATTGCAGCATGCCAGGCCTTCCTGTCCATCATCAACTCCTGGAGTTCACTCAAACTCATGTCCATTGAGTTGGTGATGCCATCCAGCCATCTCATCCTCTGTTGTCCCCTTCTTCTGTCCCCAATCCCTCCCAGCATCAGAGTCTTCTCCAATGAGTCAACTCTGCTTCAGTAGTGTCCAGTTCTTTGCGACACTATGTAGCCGGCCAGGCTCCTCTGTTCATGAGATTCTCCAGGCAAGAATACTGGAGAGAGTTGCCATGCCCTCCTTCTGAGGATCTTCCTGACCCAGGGATCGAACTCACATCTCTTACATCTCCTGCACTGGCAGGTGGGTTCCTTACCACTAGCACCACCTGGGAAGCCCCCTTGAAAATGTGCTAAGTGAAAGATGAGAAAGATGGCACCATATACTGCACACATGGTATGGTTCACTTATAATGAAATGTCCAGAATAGGCAAATATGTAGAGACAGAAAGTAGATGAGTAATTGCCAGTGGCCAAGGGAAATAGAAGTTAGGGAATGACTTCTAAAGGATACTGGTTCCTTATGGGGTGATGAAAATGTTCTAAAATTAGATAGTGGTGAGGGTTACAGAACTCTGTGAAAGTACGTCAAACCACAAACTGTACACTTTCAAAGGCTGTATTTTATGATATATGAATTATATCTCAATAAAGTTGCTATTTTAAAGTGTGTATAAGCTTTAAATAGGCCTTTTATGGAAGAGGAAATACCTACAGTATCTTCCACTTATGCAGATATTTTCAAAAGCACACAAAATTATATTTTATAGGGGTACAAGTACATATGAAAAAGAACATACAGTGTATGATAAAAATAAAAATTTAGTATAGTTATTATTTCCAAAGTGGAAAGTGAGGGGATACAATTGAGCGAAGAACTTCCTGGGTAACAGTTATGTTTTCTTCTTAAACTGGGTAATGGATCATTCTTCCTTACATCTTAAATCTATCTTCTATTCTTGTGAATCTACTCAATTCATAATAAAATTAACTGTAAACACATATAGGAAGAATGTAGGGTGACTGTATGGTGACTTTATAAAATAAATTATAATGAGAACCACCACCATGTAAGAACCATATAAAAATGCTACTTTTTCACTCTGAAAGCATATTTTTGAGATACCTTTTTTTGGTTGGAACAATGGAGAAGCCAAAGACAAAATTAGGGGAAAAAATATCAACATTCAGCCTTTAGCTCTAAACTCTTTTTTAGTGAAGAGAGACAAGTACTTCAAGGACCATCTGCAGCTTTCAAGCTAACAGCCATAATGGGCACAAACACTCAGAATCCTCTGTTAAATAGAATGGATAATTACGCCTGCACATCAGAGCTGCCATGCACACTTCCTGCCTCTGGAGTCAGGCTCATATGCTGCAGGCTAGAAAAACTTGGTCATCAGCTTGTCAATGTTGCCCAGAAATTCTGATCTGGCTGTCATACCTGGATAGAGGCCAGATGAACAAGAGAAAAGGCCTGGTTCAGTGCCGCACCCATTCTGGAGGTTGAGGTCACCAAAAGCAAAGGACCGGTAACACACTTCAGATCAGAGATGGTGAAATTCAGTGTTTTGTCACCCATGTGTTTCCCTTCACACAGTGTAGCTGGTATTTTAATTTCAATGTCAAGCACAAACTCATTCTTTATTACTTTTTTACCCCTCTAACACTGTGGGTTTTTTTTTTTTTTTTAAAGTAAACAAAATGTATCATCTACTTGAGTTTTATAATATATACTTAATACATATAACAAAGTCATAGACTTCCCTGAGGTCCAGTGGTTAAGAATCTGGCCGCCAATGCAAGGGACTTGTGTTGCATCCCTGGTCAGGGGAGATTCCACATGCAAGGGGCAACAAAGCCCGTGTGCCACAACTAATGAAGCCTCCATACCCTAGAGTCCGTGTTCCATGGCAAGAGAAGCCAAAGCAATGAGAAGCCAGCACACTGCAACTAGACAACAGCCTCCACCTGCTGCAATCAGAGGAAGCCCACACGCAGCAACGAAGACCCAGTGCAGCCAAATAGAAGCAAATTAAATAAATCCATAAGAAAGAAGAAGTAATTTCTAAAAACCATAGAAACATTGGTTTTACCAGTTTTGCCATTGAAACCCTGATGCAATCAGAGCTGCTCTAGGTTCACATCTGTAGGGCTGAATGAAGCATTTCTCAGGGGGCCAAAAGTTCAAAGATGTTCCTCTCTTCAAACCTCCTTTCTTTTTCAAAGTATTGCCTTAAAATACTGGAGTGTTTCCTAAGGGTAACAGTCTTGTCAGAGGCTGGGCTGCATTATCTAAGAAAAAAGTGGTTTTTTTTTTCCATTTCACTTAGTTATTATGCTTATGACAAAAGAGATGTATCATCCAAAGCAGTAAGTGTTCTGTAATGAGTCTTCTTTTACTAAAACAGTCTAAGACCCAGAAAATAATTTTATGTCTAAGCAGCTTTTCAGCACGGTAACAAGGAATAGAGAGAGGTTACCTCCATGTACAGTTATCCTCAGTAAAATATCCATAGAGAAAGCAAGCCACTCCCACGATGGCTGCCAGGAGAAGCATCTGAGTGTAATAGCCCAGCCAGGCAAAATAGATCCCGATCTTCTCTCCATAGTATTTCCTGAAGGAAGACAGAAGTTATTTTCAGAGGAGACATATGATCAGTCTGCAGCTTTATCCTCATATTAATTTCTGATCATAAATAAAGGGGGCTTTAAACTTAAACATCTGACTCAATGCACATTTAAAAACATATCCATTTTCATAGCAGGCCCCCAGTTCTACTGTGAAATAAGACGTAGTTTACATGTTAAAGAAGTACTGACCACTGGTTAACCTGCAGCAGCAAAGTAAACTGGAATAACACAAAGAGGGGAAATTGCTGAATATGGAGCAGATAGAGGATATTATCATCACTCTTCATCAAGACTGGCAGATCTGGTAAGTTTCCCCAAAGATTATTCTTGACATTTATGAAACGAATGAACATGAACCATTTGTTCAATTACCTGTTTTTGCTTTATTTTGAGAACTTTCTTGGAGCAAATGTAATGTAAAAATCACAAATAATAAGAAAATGCCAATAATAATAATACTAACTATGAGTGGAATGTCTTTCTAACCAAACTATTTATAAAACTCCTTTCGAGAATGGGAAAGGGCAGGATGGATATGACTGAGTAATCTACTGCCTGTATTCTTTGTATGCAGCATTTCTATTTTTCCTAAGTTTTAAAAACTCTTCAGTGTTTTTAAATTAATCTGGAGTAAATGGAAGAGAACAGGTAGTCAAAATAAAAAAAGAGGCAGGGCATGAAACAGGGCCAGATTGTTCCTGAAAGGGAGACAAATACAGACAGGCAGAGAAAGGGTTTAGGGATGAGGACAAAGCAATAAGATGGCTGTTTAGGCAACTCTGGCATATACCCTTCCTTGACTCACTTTTCACTTCTGGCTCAGTACAGCCTGTAGATTGATACAACCTGTAGATTGTCTTAGCTCTGAGGCCTCTATGAGACTTCTGGCTCAGTCTGACACTGAGCTGAGCTCGGTGGGGACTGAGTTCTGAGAACAGCCTGGAGTCTGGAAGACTCACAGAGGAGCATCCCTGAGCTGGACCAGCCCTCACAGGGTAGTTCTGAGACCAGCTCCCTGGTCAGAGGCCTGGGCGTGGGCCACAGCCATGGGGAAAAGGAAGGGCGGAGACTGAGATGGACTCACGAGCTGGGAGGAGCGCCGTGCGTCCATTCTCATGTGACTGGGCTCTGCGGTCTGGCTCATGGGTGGCAGGCAAACGACAGCTCGGGAGATGTTGTCTGGGAGAGAAAATCCTGGCAGTGGGTTTGAGACATTTTGAACTCTTGGCTGTTAGGCTCTTTGTAATACATTTCTATCAAACATCTGCCCTGGAAATGCCACAGTTAAAATTGGAAAGAATGCTAGAAGTGGCCCACTCCAACTGCCCAGTAGTAAAAACACCCTGCAAGAGGGCTGGTCATTCTACGTGGATATCCACAGTGACAAGGGGGTTCAGTACTTCCCAAGGCACCTTTGTTACTCTGCTTAGACAAGAAGCTGAGAAAGAATTTTTGAATCCTAAACAGAAAGCCTGTCTCCTGGTTCTTATTGAAAGGCTGGGGAAAATGAGGATCCCTTCAAATGTAATATCCTCTGATAATTATCTTTCTCTGCCCCAAACATCTCAATTCTTAACACCAATTTTTAAAAATTCAGCTTTGGTTTAAAAAAAAATCAAAGCTATAACTATACAGTCAATAAAGAGTCAGTTCTAGAACACTAGGTATAAAAAGCAGCAGCCCTCAAGAACCACTCCCATTTCCTGCTGAGAAGTAACCACTTTCACTTCTTATAGCTGACTCTTAGAATATTTACCTCCACTTCTGTAAATAGTATACTTGTAGTGTAGTTCATAGGAGAAGGCAATGGCACCCTACTCTAGTACTCTTGTCTGGAAAATCCCATAGATGGAAGAGCCTGGTAGGCTGCAGTCCATGGGGTAGTGAAGAGTCGGATATGACTGAGCGACTTCACTTTCACTTTTCACTTTCATGCATCGGAGAAGGAAATGGCAACCCACTCCAGTGTTCTGGAGAATCCCAGGGATGGGGGAGCCTGGTGGGCTGCTGTCTATGGGGTGGCACAGAGTCAGAGACGACTGAAGCGACTTAGCAGCAGCAGTGTAGTTCATTGATTTCTCAGTTTTACACATCACTTCCTGATGCTTTGCTTTGGAAGAGAATTAAGCTCTCTTTCAACCCCATCTCATCTACACACCCATAACTCCTTTCTTGCATCCTCTCGACATAGTTGCAATATAATTTTGGTTAGAGTAATAGCCTTGCTTTGCATTATTAAGATGCCATAAAGACTGTTCACAGCTGCATCAAGTTGTCTGCTATGCTTACTTTTTCTTTTCTGTACAATATCTCGTTTTCTCTGGAGTTAATAACTGTCTTGGTGGTTCACTGTTTAGTTTTCTGTGTACTTAGCAACAATTCAACAGCAGACTTTCCTTTCAGGTGTAACTTTCTCACTGCTTTCTAACACATGAGTCAGTCTATCTATTTCATCTCCTTGAATCAATTTCTTCAGTCTCCTGCCACCTAGATTAATGGCTTGCTAGTAGTCCTGCCACAGAGCTGTTACCTGGGCTCTCCATGCCCCTCTTTTAGACTGGGAACCCACATTTATTGAACCTATGTATTTCTCTTTCTGAGTGAAGTACCTCTGTACTTCCTCCATTACTTTGCACATTTAAATTATGAAAATTTCCTCACACCGAATGAAGAATTTGGCCATATATGGGACAGTGAGTGAGTTAAAAAAAAAAAAATCACCTTCCTTGGCAGTATGAAACTGTTGCTCTCTTTTCTTGTACCTTGAAGTGTTGATGCTGAGAAATTCAAAGTTATTCTGAATCTTGCTCCTTCGTATGAAGCCTGATTTTCTTTGGGAAGCTTGCAGGACCTTCTGTCTGCTCCAGTGTTTGAGAGGTCATATTTCAGTGACTTGATGGCTCCCTGTCCTCTCTCCAAGCTGGGTGCTCTGCATGCTGTGTGTACACAGAGACTTAGGGTGCTCAGTTCTTCAATAGTTCAGATACTTGGCTGGAAATATTTCTCTCATTTCTTCCTTACATTTTCTCTGGTCTTACTTTTAGCATTCCTATTTTTTGTTCATTGTGCATCCTGGACTGGTTTTTAAATTTTTATCTTTTCCCCTGTGTCTTCATATTTTGACTCCATGTTTGGCACAACTTCTTCAACATCATTTTTTAATACTGCTGTTTCCCCCCTCCCCCATTCTGCTCATTTTTAATTCCTAAGAGCTACATGTCACTCTCAGAATGATCCTTTCTTTACTTTACTTTAGACTAGAACCCTGGTTTTGTATTGCGGATATCACTCTGAGTGAGTGTTACAGGAAACTTGCTTTTTTTTGTCTGTTTGTTTTCTGTGCAAGGTCTGTTTCCTCCAGGTGTTTTTTTTTTCCAGTTTGCTTGACTTGCTTTTTGGGAAAGAGTTCATTTTCTCTCTGCTAATCCCTGGGAGCCAGAGAGGAAGGTTTAACATCCTGAGTGCTCAAGGGGTTACTAATGCAAAGTGTCAACTACAAATTGGCACTTGCCATCTACCTCTACAAGGATTAAATCATGCAGCCGCTGATGTTCAACATCCCCTGAAAGGTGCTCAGGGTAAAGAGCAGAAATGAGGCACCCTGTGCTCTGAGGGAAACTGGCAGAACAGGTCTTCAGATAGGTAAATCTTTTCAGAGGCTGGTTTCATGAGCTCAATTCTTATATCTCCTCATATCTAGAAAAGCACTAAAGTTCTTCATGGTGAAGATGGTTCCTCATGACTAGGAGAAACCTTCTGCAAAAAAAAAATATGTGCTTGACCGAATGTATTCCCCCTTCATCAAAATCACATATATATATATATGGACCTCTCCCCCTGCCTCTCTGGAGCAGCTTCTCAGAGCTGAGATGCTGTCTCTGGGCTCATTTTGCCCCAAATAAAACTTAAGTCACAACACTCATGTTGTACATTTCATTTTTAAGTTGACAGAACCATCAGAGGGGGCAGGTGGACCAGGGGCAGGGAATGGTTAAATGTATTTTCCTTAGCAAAAGATGCTTAAAATCCTGGGGAAATTGTTTTCCTCATAGAACCCCTGCCCCCAAACAAAAACCCATAAAGAATGATTAAAAAGCCATCAAACCAATCACTCTGCCAACAGATGCTATAGGTTTAGTACAAAATGAAAATAATGGAATAGAACCCTCCTGTAAATATCAGCTTCAAATACTGACATGTATATAAATATCCTTTCCCAAAATTTTATTCTACAGGGTATCTGAGTTAATGAGAGAAACTGTCTTTTTATGATTCTAATTCAACTAGTAAATAAAGGAAGAAATCATACTCTAATACTTTGGCCACCTGATGTGAAGAGCTGAAAAGATGCTGGGAAAGATTGAGGGCAGGAAGAGAAGGGGGCGACAGGATGAGATAGTTGGAATCACGGACTCAACGGACATGAATCTGAGCAAACTCTGAGTGACAGTGCATAGGGTAGCCTGGCATGCTGAGGTCCATGGGGTTGGAAAGAGTTGGACACAACTTAATGACTCAACAACAACAAATGACCAAATAAAATAAAATCCCTGAGGAAATGACTAATCTAGACAACATTCATTAATGGCTGCTATCATCACAGAAAAGACAGACATTATATACCTACTGACAGAAATATGAAACTCACACAAGTGTTCTTGTGCAAAGTTAATCTCAATCAGATCAAGCCTTTAGATGAGGATCAAATGACTTCGCTAAAGCAAATACACAGGACAGAGAAACAAGTACCACCACAGGGGAGAATGAAATCAGCCAGATAGAAAATAGAGAAACAATTACGAGGAAAACATGAAAGAAATTGGAAAATTATAGATCAGAAGCTATTTGAGAGATGTTACTTGCAACATCTGGACCTTGTTTGGATACTGATTACAACCAAAAAACTGTTAAAGAATGTTTTTTTGTGACAGGAAAACATGAATACTGATTATGACTTTAAACAAAAGGAGTATTCTGGTTATATTTAAAAGAGATCTTGTCATTCTGTTAATGAAATGTTATGCTATTTGGAGTTTTCTTCAAAATGACCCAGTAGGAGGTAGAGAAAAAGATGAGGCAACGGTGACTATGAGTTTATAATGTTTGGAGATGGCTGACGGACATAGGCAAACTTGCCGTATTATTTATTTTCTCTACTATTGTATATGTTTAAGATTTCCCTTGTGCTCAGTCATGTCCGACTCGTTGTGGCCCCATGGACTGCAGCTTGCCAGGCAAGAAATTTTCCAGGCAAGAATACTGGAGCGGGTTGCCACTTTCTACTCCTGGGGATCTTCCTGACCCCGGGTTCAAACCCGTATCTCTTTCGTCTCCTGCAGTGGTAGGCGTATTCTTTACCACTAGCACTGCCCAGGAGGCCCAAAATTTCCCTAATAAAACATAAAACAAAATGAAAATTCTTCAGTGTTTTAAAATTCTCACTTTTAAGGTTAAGAGGTTTTCCCCAAGTTCAGGTGGATAGGCAATGAGACGTCATAGGGAGAACAGGCATATGGTTCCGGGCCCACGTTGACCCTCCTCTTCTCCTCATGCCACATATCCAATCCATAACCATGTCCTGTCAACCTGACTCCCCAAACACATTCCATATTTGCCCCCAGGACTTCTCATCTGGTTTGTGCTAATAGCCTCTTACCGGCTTTCCCTGCTCCCTGCCTCTCCCATCACTTAGTCTCCACAGTATCTTTGCAAAATGTGAGTGAGATACAATTACTTGAATGGTTAAAATATTGCAGCAGTTTTTCACTGCACTTGTTACGCTCCTTTCCATGTTCCTGATACCCTTCTAATCTTGTGAGTCATCTTTGTCTTTCCCCTTAGCACTGGTTTTCACTATTTCCTCAAGCTTAACAAGTGCTTTTGTGCCTTGAGGCCACAGTACCAGTGGCCTCTCTTCCTGATATGACTTTTCCCCCAGATCCTTAAAATACTGGGCTTTTTTTTTTCCTCCCACTAGACAAATCTCAGCTCACATGCCACTTACTCAGATAACTTCCTTGACTCACTTTCCTCCCCACTTCCCAGTTCTTCTCCGTCTCATCACTGTGTCATTTTCTTCATTTCACTCAGAAATGTTATTTACTTATTTATGTGCTTAGTTGTTCTTGATTTATTTTTCTCCAACAGCCTTGCCCAAACAATGTAAGTTTCTGGAGAGCAGCTGACACTGGTGCTTTGAGAAGTCGCAGGCTGGACATTATGTTCCCGTGCTGTTGGAAATGGTACCCAATAGAAGATACAGGAAAGCAGCTAAAACTGGCATCTCTTATCATGGCTCAGGTCGTAAAGAACCCACCTGCAATGCAGGAGACCCAGATTCCATCTCTGTATCAGGAAGATCCCCTGGAGAAGGAAATGGCTACCCACTCCAGAATTTTGCCTGAGAAATCCCATGGACAGAGGAGCCTGGCAGCCTACAGTCCATGGGGTCACAAGTCAGACACAATTTAGCAATTAAACCACCCCCATCATACAATTTGAGCTAAATCTAACATTTACTCCTGTTTAATGAAGAATTTGGTGTGTCTTTGGTCCCAGTTCCTGGGAGGTAACCTCATATGCCTTGGAATTTCCCAAGATAAGATTGACTTCGTTATTCATGGTAGACCCTAAATAGTTTATGCTAATGAGATGATTCAGGATGTGGACTGGCCAGGCCAGAAAGACCAATCACGTGATTAGAACCATGTGATATTGCAGGACCACTGGGAGAAAAAGGGGTTGGAGATCGAGCCATGTGGGCAGTGACTCAATCAATCATGCCTAGTAATGAGCCCCCAATAAAAATTCTGGGCAACAAAGTGCAGAGCTGCAGTGAGCTTCCCTGGTTGGCAATACTCTTAAAGGACTGTCACACTTAGAAACCACAAGGGCAACCCTGAGCCCTTCCCACTGGAGTGCTCATACAACAACTCACCTGATAAGATCCAAGGGCTGCTTTTTGTATATGCTTCGAGGATGAGCCCATTCCCTGTACAGAAGGTACCGCTCATTGGGGCAGCTGAGGTCCTCTGATGGGGTGCTGAAGTTGCACTGGGAAGAAGCAGCAAAGAAACGAGCATCACAATCGGTATGTGTTTGCGTTTGCGTGTTCTGTTGGCTAAATGTGGCCCTAACATGTCACTCATTTGTAAATAAGGGTCTCATTTGCTAGAACAGGTGGAAATACCATGTAGTCCTTAGGAATTCTCAACTGGGAATAATACTAATGCCTGGAGGGGCATTTGTGAATGTGGGTGGAAAGGAATGCTTGGATGTTACAATCCCAGGGACCACAGCGGTTACTTACCCCGAGGTAAGTGAGAACCCCAAGGATACTTAATGTACTGTAAGTGGACAAGCTCTAAATAATGAAAACCCGGGCTAGCTCAAGGGCCCAACCTCTCATGGAGGAGGAACGCCTGACAGCCCAGTCCCCTCCTTAGACACCTAGAGCAACCAGCTGGTTAGTGACAGGGTCAGTTCTAAAACCCAGGCTTTTTTGTCCCTCAATTCAGCAGTTATTCTGTGAAAATACAGAATATAAACAACAAAAAAAGCCTGACGTGATGTTATACATTTAGCTTAATCAAGAAACCAAAGTTCCTGCCTCTGCTTAAATGCAATCTCTCTTCTTCCCACCTGACTCACCTTCCTTCCCTGATACTAGAACCAGAATCACCTGGCTCCACCACTTGCTAGCTGGATGACCTTGTGGAAGTCAGTTAGCCTCTCCATTCATCAATTTCCTCATCAATAAAATGGGGATAATAATACTACCCACCTCAAAGAGTTGTTAAGATGATCAATTCATCCACAGCAATGTTCAAAGTCCCTGGCATATAATAACTACTGACAGATACTATTATCAACCAGGAAACTATTAATATTAAAGCTTTAACATGAGTCCTGACCTCTACTTGCCTGCCTTCTAAATACCTCATGACGTCATCCCTTAGCCTGGACGTGGGACCAGTGCACTTAGAGGAAGATTTAGTGGAAAAGAACTGGGCATGGGCAAATGTCTACTGAGTACTACAGAGCCTTGACATCCCATACTGATAATCACGACAGTTATTTCCAAGTGTACCCAAGTTCATATCATGCTCACTGCTAGTCTGGTTGGTGCACAGATATAAAACACATGGACTGTCAGGTTGGACTGCTCTGTTGGGTCTTTTAGCAGGAAACTCAGCATCTGCTTCCCCATCCAGCTCCCAGTTCTCAGTGCATGTGTATCAAGGAGCATGCATACTGTCCTAGTTTTATTATCTTGCACAGTACATTTCAATATTGCCTTCATCCACAAATACATGTACTTCACAGTAGCAATTATCAATCAGTCTTTGCTTTGTTTGGCCTTTTAGTTCAGTTCAGTCGCTCAGACATGTCTGACTCTTTGTGACCCCATGGACTGCAGCAGGCCAGGCCTCCCTGTCCATCACCAACACCCAAAGTCTACTCAAACTCATGCCCATTGAGTTGGTGATGCCATCCAACCATCTCATCCTCTGTCGTGCCCTTCTCCTCCGGCCCCCAATCCCTCCCAGCATCAGGGTCTTTAAAAATGAGTCAGTTCTTCACATCAGATGGCCAAAGTATTGACGTTTCAGCTTCAACATCAGTCCTTCCAATGGCTACTCAGTACTGATTTCCTTTAGGATGGACTGGCTGGATCTTCTTGCTGTCCAAGGGACCCTTAAGAGTTTTCTCCAACACCACAGTTCAAAAGCATCAATTCTTTGGTGATCAGCTTTCTTTACAGTTTAACTCTCACATCCATACATGACCACTGGAAAAACCATAGCTTTGACTAGATGGACCTTTGTTGGCAAAGTAATGTCTCTGCTTGTTAATATGCTGTCGAGGTTGGTCATAACTTTTCTTCCAAGGAGTAAGCATCTTTTAATTTCATGGCTGCAGTCACCATCTGCAGTGATTTTGGAGACCAAAAAATAAAGTCCATCACTGTTTCCACTGTTTCCCCACCTATTTGCCATGAAGTAATGGGACCTGATGCCATGATCTTAGTTTTCTGAATGTTGAGCTTTAAGCCAACTTTTTCATTTTCCTCTTTCACTTTCATCAAGAGGTTTTTTAGTTCTTCTTCACTTTCTGCCATAAGGGTGGTGTCATCTGCATATGCGAGGTTATTGATATTTCTCCTGGCAATCTTGATTCTAGCCTGTGCTTCATCCAGTCCAGCATTACTCATGATGTACTCTTTGGCCTTAGAAATCCAGATAAACTAATAGTGAATATAACAAAGTAACAGAGCAATATAAAACAGGATTTTATTTATTTTAATGACAGAATTTAAAGAGCTTAGGTAAAATATCCTTGCATTTATAGAATCAATAAGCTTCTACAGCAGTCACATTTTAAAATTTTCACTTCATGAGTGATCTTATCAGCTAGAGGAGTGCTCTTGAATTTGAGGAGTTGCTGTCATCTCAGTATGCCGTCCTTAAAAAATGTCAACACTCTGCTGTATTGCCATCCTGACAAGAACCCTGACAGACGCCTTTTTAGAAGCCCTGTGATATTCCAGGACACAGTTTGAAAATGGTTATTTCAGAAGAGAAAATGCCTGCCTGAATTACAGAAAATGATAAATGAAATGATCTAACATATTTTTCTTACAAAGAACCAGTATCTGGTTGATAATAGTATCTGTCAGTAATTATGAAAACAGCTGGCAGATACATAGTACTTATTATATGCCAAGAATTGTTCTAACACCCACGTGGATGAGCTGATCCTCATAACAACTCTATGGGATAGGTACTGTTATTGTCCCCATTTTACTGACAAGGAAATTGATGAATGGAGAGGGTAAGTGACTTTCATAAGATCCTCCAGCTCGAAAGGTGTTTGAGTCTGAGTCTATGCTCTTAATTGGTCCACACATTGACTCTGGGAAATGCTGTCTATTCATTTGTTCACTCATTTTAACTAAGGGGTTTTCCCTGTGCCTGGGATTCAGCAGTAAACAATACAACATGATTCCTGCCCTAAATGAACTTACAATCTTGCAATATGTCCTCTTCATTTTACCAAGGAAGAAACAAGTTCAAGAAGATTAGCCTTTCCCTAATATTAGAATACATTTTAGATATTTTATTTCATTTTTGCCATTTTACTTACATCATGGAGAGGGAAAGCTGCCTTGTAGATTCCAGAGCTTACGAGTTTGTTAATTCCAAACTTTTTAACATTGTCCCTTACTTGGTACATTATCCGAGAAAGAATGAAGTAAACCTAAAAAAGATTCCAAAATAGAGTGTGTAGTTTATACAGTGTAACTAGCCAATCACTGCTTACTATCCTAACAGGAATCTGTAGGTGTATTACTTTTCTTTCTTTTTTGGGGGGCGGGGGCAGCTTTTAAAACCCAAACCAAACCAACCAAATTAAACCACTAATTATTCAACAGTAGGTTCTAAATCACCCCCGAGACAGCAGCTAAATTGGGTTTAGACTTACAATGCGGCTTCTGGTGGCTGGATTGAAGAACGTGTCTCTATCTTGAATGTAAAAGTCATTCATGCGGTTCTTCTCAAACGGGGCAGTGAAAAACTCTTGCTCTGGCTTGATGATGCTTTCATCCACTTGGAGAAGTTTGGTAAACCAGTTGAAATTATCAAAGGCTGAGGACCGGGTTTTCAGATCATTGGGTTTCAGAGGCAATTTGATGTGCATTATCTCTGCATAGGTACACAGCACCTCCCATGGGGCATGTACTTTTACAAATACGAGCTTGTCATCCACAAGCTGTATTGAAAGAATAAGCGTACAAACCAGGAAAGCAAATCAACTATTGATATTTTCACAAATTTAAAACAGATTATTCTTATGTTTTAGTTCTTTCATAAAATCACCAATATTTTAGATGAATAGGAGCAAATGTGTTAATTATTAGTCCAAATTAGTAACTAAACATAAAAACACTATATTGTAGTGTTATTGTAATGACAAGTTTTAAAATTTCTGAGACTGAGAAGAAGGCTGTTTAATTTATTATATATCTGTTCAATGTCATTATGTGATCATTAAAAAGGATTTAAAAGAACTATATTAATATAGAAATGCATTCACTATATGATAAAGAGATAAAAGCAAACTTTAAAACTGTGAAATGATAATTTCCTTTTAAGGGAAAAGTGTATATATTTGAGTAAAAGAAAATATTTAGAAGGATAACATTTATAGATAAAGTATAGATGATTTTCAATTCCACTATTCTTACATTTTCTAATTTTGGGGAGGTAAACTATCATTTGTATTATATAAAAATCTTTAAAAAGGTTCTTGAATAAATACATTCATACATAGCTTTGTTATTAGATTCTTTGGCTATTAAGAAAGAGCCACGGTTTTTATCAGCAACAAACATATTCTATAGTGCAGATTCTGACTGACTCCCGTCCCAGCCTGAGTTAAGGCGTGGCTGGGGTTACATGTTTCAAATGCCTTTCCAGCACTCCCAGTGACAGGCTAGTTCCCAGGAGCAACAGTCAGCTGGCTGCTAGACAGGGTCTGACACTTACGGATCTGGTTGCTTCTAGCTGCAGACCATCACAGATGAGGTTAGATTCATATGCTTGTCTTTTTCTCTGCCAAAAGAAATTGGAAATGTGTTAGGCCTTCAGTTTTACCAAGGGGGGTGGGGGGAGCTATTTGGTTTTTTTTTTGAATATTAAAAAATAATCAAACCAATTTGAACTGAATGAAGAGACACATTTGCTTAAAACAGCACAGAAGCCACGGAGGTGCTCTGTCTGTTGGTGACGTGTGGGTTTAGATTCCTCAGAGGCAGTGCTGTGGAGAATAACTGGATTCTCTTGGGACTCTGGAGGACGCTTGGTTGTCCTATAGGTTTCTGGCCACTTGAGGTACATAAAAGTCTCCAGCTTTGGCACAATTTCAAAGACTTTTTCTGGCTTATGAGAGATTGTGTACACAGGTGGAGTTTTTGGAGCTCCACTCACCCAAGGAATATACCAGAGTTACAGTCCAGATCTGACATTCTAGATTATTATAATTTTGTTTCTACATCAGACATTGAAATAGTTTGGTTTTGGATGTATATGTTTCATCTTTGCATGCCTTGACCAATTTTAATAAAACAACACACAATTTTGGTAAAATGTAAGAAATTTTTCTCTTTTAAGATTGAAATGTTAGTGAAGCTATAAAAAACACACCTAAATCTCTACAAAATGAACTGATAATATATCTGACCATGTTACAGAGCCATTTATATGAACCACATGGTGAAACATATCTCAACTAAGATGTTAAAAACAGAGGAATTAAAGGAAGAATATATTTCTGAAAAACAAAAACAAAACCACATAAAATATAAACTAGAATTTCCATCTTTAGTAATCACAGGAGGTGAATTGGACCAATTCTCCCATTGAAGACAATTAAAAATGCTGCATTAAAATCAGTTTTTAACTTCAGCCGTTAACAGGATAGAGAGGAATCACTGGGCCAATGTTCTCTATCTGGTGGGTTGGGCAGTCAGGCCACTGTGCCCGTGCTTTGCCCATTGTGGATGGGCAGAGAGGGAGCTCAGCTGCTATGCCACACAGTGTCTAGAACATAGAAATCACCTACTAAATGTAAAGTGGATGCTGCATGTAAAAAGGTCCAAGGTGAAAAAATACACCTGGCATTTGACTTAATGTGAGTGCCAGTGGAATCCCTAATATATTTTGTGGAAGTATGAGAAACAGAATATTGTTTTATTTTCATATATTTAATCAAGTTATATAGTATTAATACTGACTGTGCCAGACACAGTTCTAAGAGCTTTACAAATATAACACGTTTGTTACAACCTGAGCACAAAATAGTCACTTAGAGAAAAACAGCAAGTGCTATAAACAAATAAGCCAAACTTACCTAGGAAAGTCCAGTGAGATGAGAGCTAGTGGGTGAGATGGGGGTGTGGAGGTACAGCTTTCCCACTGTTCCCAGCAGGCGGCTGCCCCCTCTGCCCGCCTCCTACCCCCTATCTCTGCAATGCACTCTGCTCGGACTTTCAGTCTTCTCTACCCCTCATTCACCATCTGCCCACCTCAATTGGGAAGGTGGTTCAGACCCACTCTGCTTGACACCCAAGCAGTATTTCTTCACCTTAGACTCAAGCCCTCATACTTTAATTCCTGCATGGCAGTCCAAGCATTGTTCCCCATGGAGTCTTTCTTTACTACTGCGTAAAAGCATCTGATCTTTCCAGCCACACCTGACAGAGTACTCAGCAGGAGTCTATGCCCAATATATGTTTGTTGAAAGAATATACTCAACAAACATTAATTTGTTCTATAAACATTTCCTGAGAGCACTCTTCAAAGTGATGAAGATTCAAAGGGGAATTTGAAATGGTCTGCTGCAGAGGATCTACAAACTCAGCATCCAGGGATCTAGGACTTTGTCCAATACAAAAGGACTAGAACACTCATTTATGGGTCTAAGGCACTGTAATGGACACCCGTCATTCTATATAACTACTCAGCATTTCCACTCCCACCAGAGCCCCACATCCCCTACAGCAAATAAAAACAGACATACCTATTCCTTATCTCCCATGAGTTCAGCTACTGGCAAGTGAGTAGCTATTAAGCAGACCACTTAAGACTCTAATCAGAAGCTGGAGATGCAAAGAAGTCAGGCCAAGCAGAACTCCTCCTGGGGCAGCTGGGAGAATGGGAGCCAGTGACAGCAGTGGCAGAGGTCTCAGCAGGAGCTTTCGGGGAGCACTGCTGGTCAGAAGTGACCAGAAGCAGTTCTGGACCCTGAGGAGCAACCTTGCTTTGTCCCAGACTAGCTGTGAAATGGAATTTGGAGCACTGACTCTGGCTGCCTCGTCTCCAGGTTTTGTTTGTCCGAGTCTTCCAACGAATCTGTGAGCTCCCTAATGTTCTTCACTAATAGACTCTTTGTTTCTTTGTCTGCTTAAATTAGAGCTAATTTCTGTTACTTGCCAGCAAGAATCCTAATAGAGTGATAACGATGAACTAGGGAAAACCTGTTAGCTTAAAACCAAAATCACTGTGCAGTATAGGGAGGGGTGTTCTGTGCAGCCGGACACTCTGACTTCCTCTCTTTCTGGGGAGATGCCTCAACCTGAGGTTGTACAAATGGCGACCCAGTTTGTCCCACTAGAGGTCATAAGTAGAATTCAACTGTCTTCTGTCTCCTCAAGGAGTCAGGCAGCAATAATTTCAGTTAGGATGTGAAAGCTCAGACTCAAGGCTTTTAGCTCTCATGAACAAATGTCCTTCTAGTTAGATGACTAGGTGGTTGCTGTTCAGTCGGTCAGCCATGTCTGACTCTATGCAGCCCCATGGACTGTAGCACTCCAGGCTTCCCACAATCTCCCAGAGTTTGCTCTCATGTCCATTGAGTCAATGATGCCATCCAACCACCTCATCCTCTGTCATCCCTTCCCCTCCTGCCCTCAATCTTTCCCAGCTTTTCCAGTGAGTCAGCTCTTCCCAAGAAGCATCTAAAGTATTGGAGCTTCAGCATCAGTCCTTCCAATGAATATTCTGGACTGATCTCCTTTAAGATTGACTGGTTTGATCTCCTTGCAGTCCAAGGGGTTCTCAAGAGTCTTCTCCAGCTACACAGCTTCTAGAAGGCTAGGAGAATCAGTTAAAAGGGCAGCTTCTCCCGTGGCTTAATGGGTGTGTGAACAATGAAGTGATGGTAATAAGAAACCACATACCTGTGTTAACTGGTCTCATAAAATTCCACGGTTCCCATCAAAAGCATACCGTGATACACAACTATCTCCTACCTGGCCCCCCTCCTCCACTGGGGAGTGGCTCCAGACTTTGAAAGTGCTCCTTGCATTTGACACTTCACTCCAGGACTCTTTAAGTGCTGTGGTCTCCTTCCTCAGACAAATGCAGCCACTCACAAAGGGTCCTGTGCATGCTGCCTCTCTTAGGAGGACACCATCTTTCTCCTGGGTATCAGGAGATCACGCCTTTTTCCTGTTTTTCCTGAGTTTACTTCAGCAATACCTTCTCTTCTTTTCAGTCCTTTATTTTCATTGCTCTTATTCAGCAAACAAACACCTTAAATGTTTCTCTTCTTAAAGAATATGAAATCCTGCCTCAGACCTGGCTGCTCTTTGGTTATCATTCCTGTCCCTGGGGATGTCTGTCTCTTAATCTTGATATCCTTAGCACTTAGAATGGGCCTAAAGTGGAAGAACAGTACTCTTGCCTGTAAAGTCCCATGGACAGAGGAGCATGGTAGGCTCGCTAAGGGTCGGACACGACTGAGTGACTTCACTTTCACTTTTCACTTTCATGCACTGGAGAAGGAAATGGCAACCCACTCCAGTGTTCTTGCCTGGAGAATCCCAGGGACGGGGGAGCCTGGTGGGCTGCCGTCTATGGGGTCACACAGAGTCAGACACGACTGAAGTGACTTAGCAGCAGCAGCAGCAAAGTGGAAGAAACAAGCAATAGATGTCTGATGAAAGAAGGAATGAGTGGATGGTGCGTGGATGGCAACCGGTTTTGTGGGAATTGACTGAGGAATGCAGTGTAGCAACCAGGCGTCTCTTTCCTGAGCTCCCTTTCCCCCACCGTGCTCCAAGAACGTTTACTTACGGGCATTGCAGGACATGATGGAGAAAGAGAGATATAGTCTAATTCTGGAAGGTGCTAGCAGCAAATAGCTCCAGGGTACCCAGAGCAGGAAAACAGCTCTTGATCCCCTGGGAGTCTGAATTACCAGATGACAAAAGGGGGCTATTTCAGAGAACCTGCAAAGAACCAGCCCCACGAGAGGGCAGTTGCATCATCACACATACCAAACACAAACTACTCCTGCCTTGGCTGTATCCGCTGCATCAGCCATGACCATGACAAGTGGCATGGTGCAAATTAGACATGGTTAGATTCCGAGTCAAAATTTAAATCCTGGTCCTGCCATTTGCTAGCTCTGTGACGTTGGGCAAATAAACTCTGCAAGTATCAGTGGTTTCATCTCAAAGGTGGTGTAAGAAATAGCTTCATAAGTATAAAGTCCTCAGCAGAAGGCCCGACACATAATAAGCCCATAATAAGATATGTTAACCATTGTTATCTCCTTTCTCTGTCTGCAAATATGCTCAGCCTCCTTTATTCCTTAAAAAAAATAAAAAAGTCCTCTCTACCTTGTAAGCCTCAGAGGCTCACCTCTTTTATTTAATGTCAAACATCATAACAAAAACAAGCAACCCTAATCACTTAGCTTCCACAATGTGCACCCACTGACAGCTTAATCCCTCCCATGGAATACCAATGACATTACTTTACCAGAACTCCAGGAACTGCATCTTAAATCTGAGTCATTTAACTCACTCTCCTCTTGACTCTTTACACACTATATTGTACCGGTCCTCAGGTTACCTTCTTTGATATATAATAGATGTATATATCCTTCTGGACTTCCCTGGTGGCTCAGTCAGTAAAAGCGTCTGCCTGTGATGCGGGAGACCCAGGTTCGATCCCTGCGTCAGAAGATCCCCCTGGAGAAGGAAATGGTAACCCACTCCAGTACTTTTGCCTGGAAAATCTCATGAATGGATGGAGGAGCCTGGTAGGCTACAGTCCATGGGGTCGCAAAAGGTCAAACACAAGTTAGTGACTTCACTTTAATATATCCTTTTCATTCTCTGAAGAAAGAATTAATATTGTTAAAATGGTCATACTACTTAAAGTAACCACAGATTGAATGCACTCTCTATCAAAACACCCATGGCATTTTTCACAGAACAAATAATTCTGAAACTTATATGGAAGCACAAATGACCCAGAGTCACCAAAGCAATCCTGGGAGAAAAGAACAAGACTGGAGGTATAACCCTTCTAGACTTCAAACTATACTACAAAACTACACTAATCAAAACAAAAACAAAAACAAACCAAAGTATTGGCTCAGAAACAGACACACAGATCAATGGAACAGTATAGACAGCCCAGAAATAAACCCACTCGTTTATGATCAATTAATCTATGATAAAGGAGGCAGAAATATACAATGGAGAAGAGAGTGTCTTCAATAAGTGGTGCTGGAGAAGCTGGACAGCTACATGCAAAACAATGAAATTAGGACATTCCTTCATACTATATACAAAAATAAAAACTTAAAATGGTTTAAAGACTAATTTAAAGCCCTAAATATAAGATATGACATCATAAAACTCCTAGAAGAAAATACAAGCAAAACATTCTCAGACATAAATTATAGCAATATTTTCTTAGCTAAGCCTCCCAAGGAAAAAGAAATAAAAGCAAAAATAAACAAATAGGACCTAATCAAACTTAAACATTTCTGAACAGCAAAGGACACCATCAACGAAAGGAAAAGGCAATGAAAAGAAAATGGGAAGAGAGATTTGCAAATGATGAGGCCAAAAAGGGGCTAATAACCAAAATATGTAAACAGCTCACATAACTCAATATATTTTTTAAAAATGCTGATTTTAAAATGGGCAGACAATTTTGCAAAAAAGAAGACATACAGATGACTAACAGGCACATGAAAAGACGCTCAACACCATTAATTATTAGACAAATGCAAATCAAAACCACAATGAGAAGGTCTCCCTGGTGGTTCAGTTCCATGTTCCCAAAGGAGGGGGCTCCATGTTCAATCTAAGGCTCCACGTTCCTAATGGAGGAGGCTCACGTTCAATCCCTGGTCGGGGAACTAGATCCCACATGCCACGACTGAAGATCCTGCATGCCACAACAAAGACTGAAGATCCCACATGCCATAACTAAGAGCTGGCACAGCCAAATAAATAAATAAAAATATTTTTAAAAAACACAATGATATATTGCCTCATAGCTGTAAGAGTGGCTAACATTAAAAAGTCAACACATAACAAATGCTGTCAAGAATGTGGAGAAAAGGAAATTCCTGTACACTGCTGATTGGAATGTAAACTGGTACAGCCACTGGTGAAGCCAGTATGGAGTTTCCTCAAAAAACTAAAATACAATTACCATGTTATCCAGCAATTCCACTCCTGGGTATATACTGGAAAAAACAAAAACTCTAATTTGAAAAGATACACGCACCCCAATGTTCACAGCAGTACTATATACAAGAGCCAAGGTGTGGACACAATCCAATGATTGTCTTAAGAAGATGTGATACACACACACTTGTGAGCTCAGGCACACACACACACACACACAGTGGAATGCTACTCAAGTGTAAAAAGAATGACATATATTCATTTGCAACAACAAGGATAGACCCAGAGATTATTAGGTGTAGTGAAATAAGTCACACAGAGAAAGAAGTGCTACATAATACCATTTATAGGAGGAATCTAAACTATAATATAAGTTAGTATATATACAAAACAATTTATTCACAAACTGTTGAATGTTTTAGTTGTTTCTAATTTTTCACAACTATGAAAATTCTTGTAGAATAAGTTTTGTGTATCTCCTCAGAATAAAGTCCTAGATGCAGAATTGTTGAAAAGTGCACGCAACTTTAACTTCTTTAATAGATATTGCTGTACTGCCACTGAGAAAAAGTTATAGCATATCCAATTTTAGTTCTTATTTGGTTCTTTACAAAGACCTTGTAAGATATTTACCTGATATCTCTTGATAACTGGCAGATCTTGGAGTTGGTTTACAATGCCCTCTGTTTTATTACTAACTATAAATACTTAAATAGTTGAACCAAGGAAAGGGCATTTTTATTTGCTTAAACATGTTAATATATCACCTTGGTGTTACTTTAATAAGACAGTTCTTGTTATTTCCCTTTGGCATGGCAGTTCACAAAGAACTAGTGGAATATTTTAAAAATTGATCAAACCAGTTTTCTTGGTTTGTCAGGGAGCTAAAGTAAATTAGCATATGTGCTATACTTGTCAAACAGGAATATATCAGGAAGAGACTGCTTACTTAAGAAAAGATTGCTTAAATCTATTTAATATGAGATCATCAGCTTTACTGCTGTGTAGAATTTACACTTGGATAAGTAACTGTATTCCTGACATTTAAAAAAAATTAGGGTAGAGCTGTCTTCCATGTTAAAAATGAAAGGAAATTAATATTGCATATTGAATGACAATACTCATTTCTTAATAAATATTTGCTGAATAAATGAGTATCTGAGGCCACACAATTTTTAACTAAAAATTATCTGTGTACCTTACTGGAAACCTTACAGGTAAGAATCTAAACCTATGTTTATAGTCTATGATGTGTATTCGGCTGCACAAAATGACTAAACCAGACTCACTGGCTCTGAAAAAAGTCGTCATATACTAGGTTATGTTGTAAGTAACTCTGTCTCTAGGAGAGTAAATTCACTGGCACTGTAACCTGGATCTCTCTCTTTTCAACCTACTTCTAGCAAAGCCAAAGAGACTATAACCATTGAGGATCTATGGACATCACAAAAAGAGGCACATGATTCTGCTACTGTCAGGAGAGAATGGTACCTGGGGTTCAAAGTAGAGAGGGACAAGAGCACTTATCCCATCCCAGAAACTGAAATTTTATTCATACCTCTTATGGGAGGTTAATAAAGCTGTCAGAGAAATAAAGAATAAAGCAATCAAAATCACAAAGGACAGACTGGCGTAATTAAGGCCGCTTTCTGTCCCCTAAGCACCTGAGATTGCACATCTTATTTGGCTTTATAAAGTCATTGTTGGGAAGGACTAGCTTGTGAATTGTAGAGTAATAATACTGATTTTAAACACCAATTTCTACCATTTCCTTTATGTTGCTCTGCTTTTATGCATAAAAAGCAGGGGTTGCAATGTCTAAGAAGATTGCTAAATACACTCTGATGATAGTATATCAGCACAAATCAGTTGAGATTAATGAAATAGATTTATTTCAAATATTCTTCCAGCTTTGTTAGGCAAAATACTGACGCTGCTGTCACTGTACTTTTCAACTTGCCAATCTTTGTTATGCCTATGAAGTTGGGTAAGAAGTAAACCAAAGGTACTTAATTTGTGCAAAAAATATTTCTTTCTAATTACTCAAAGTGCTTCTAACTTGGTAAGGTCTGGTAAGCAGAAATAAATTATTTAGTTGGGACTTAAATTCACGTGTTGTTGATAAAACACTGAATGCTAGTGGACTGATTTAGTAGGTGACATATGCTCATGAGGAGACAGAAAACAGACAAGCGTCCTAAATGATAAGCATAGAAAGGAAGTGAATATGTAGCTGAAGCTTATTTCCAACTTTTGTTTTTAAATTAGCATTTTGGTGTAATTATGAAAATAAATAAATGGTAACTTAGAAATTTTCCAAGAAGGAAAAAAAATCACCTGTTGTCAATCCACTGCCAGGATAACTACTGTAAACACTTCAGGGCTGTGTTTTCTACCTGCTTCTATGAACAGCCTGAAGCGCCCTAGTTAAAATGCAGATTCTAGGGCCTCTCTTCTCTACCTTTTGGCTCAGTACATACAGGATGGGCCTGGATAATCTAGTTTTAACATGCAAAGCAGACTATTCTTATCATCGGGCAAGTTTAAGCAATACTATTTTCTTTGTTCCCCCAGACTTTAAACTTTTTATTGTGTATTGAGGTTTAGCCCAGTAACAATGTTGTAGTGGTTTTGGGTGAACAGTGAAGGAACTCAGCCATACATATACATGTATCCATTCTCTCCCAAACCCCATCCCACCCAGGCTGGCACGTAACAATGAACAGAGTTCCATGTGCATTACAATAGGTCCTCGTTGGTCATCCATTTTAAACACAGCAGTGTGTATGTGACCTTCCCAAAGTCCCTAACTATCCCCTCCTAGCAACCGTAAGATTTTTAGGAAATACTATTTTCTTAGAGCGTATCTTTTCTGTGCACATAAGCAAGCTCTTCTTTTATGATGATTTATTTTCTTCATGCCTGTTCTGTTTGAGAATTTGGTACAGTTGATGTTACCCAGCTCTTTACCCTTTTACAGAAAGTGAGGCACAAGTACCTGTTGGTCCAGGGCCAATGATAACTTCTTCATTCAGAACTAACCCAGAAGGACTAATCTGGAAAAGAATTTTTCTCTTCTCCACCTCTTTCTGAGAGGAAGTGGAATAAACAGATTTTACTTTTCAGAATTTCACTGTCCTCTGCATTTGTCTGTTTTTAAGGACTGGGCCCAAGGACACGTCCCATTTTGGAAATACGAAGCCACATTTGGATTCACTTCTCTTGTGCTGAGTATGCAAAAATAAAACCAAATACGCTTATACCAGCCCCACATCTTGCAGTTGTAATTTGAAACTGATTCGAATTTAATTTATTCCTTTTAACCTACAATCTTAGTTTAAGCAAGTAGAGTGTAAAGGAAGGAGATAAAAATACAAAGAACTTCCTGCTTTAGTTTAAAATATTAAGGAGTTAAAGCCAAACCTGATTTCACATCCAAAAACAAAAGACAGAACACCTACCAAAAGTTATCTGAGGAGGTGAAACCACCCAACAGGAGTTGTCACCATCACTTAACCCAGTGTAATATTCTTCATGGACTATTTGTGGCAAAAATGTCATTTTTAGGAAATTTTTTATACTATTCTGATTCTTCATAATCCCCTTCTGCCATCACTTTCTTTCTTCAATTTGGAGAATACAAGTCAATGTTAAGTCGACTCAATTACACCTTCTCCTTTAGGAGGCTCCATGGGATAAATTTCTTTCTGGGGGATCTTTAGACCAGAAAGGTTATATTTCTTTTGAACAACCAGTTTGGATTTTACTGTCCTGAAATTTTATACCATGGTGTTGATAACATCCTCTATTTTCTTTGACTACTAGGAAACTCAAGAGGCAAATCTGCAGCTGAATTCTAATTTCTCAACAGGACTTTATGGTTAATAATAAGTCATTTTGCTTATTACTTTGATACATAGCTTCATTTTATTTTTCTGGCTTTTACATTTTTGTCACCATGATCAGTTCAGTTCAGTTCAGTCACTCAGTTGTGTCCGACTCTTTGTGACCCCATGGACTGCAGCATGCCAGGCTTCCCTGTCTATCAACTCCCGGAGGTTACTCAAACTCATGTCCATTGAGTCAGTGATGTTATCCAGCCATCTCATCCTCTCTTGTTCCCTTCTCCTCCTGCCTTCAATCATACCCAACATCAGGGTCTTTTCAAATAAGTCAGTTCTCATCAGGTGGCCAAAGTATTGGGAGTTTAAGCTTCAGCATCAGTCCTTCCAATGAATATTTAGGACTGATTTCCTTTAGGATTGACTGGTTGGATCTCCTTGCAGTCCAAGGGACTCTCAAGAGTCTTCTCCAACATCACAGTTCAAAAACATCAATTCTTTGGTGCTCAACTTTCTTTACAGTCCACTGGAAAAACCATAGCTTTGATATCCTCATCTAATTACTTTTATTTATGTTATATTCTTTTATACTTTTTAATGAATTATAAATAAACTATGTTTTAACATAAGTAGAAAGCTAGTGACTATAAAAATGATACATTGCATATTAAAACCAATAATGAATGATGTTTGAATATTCTATACTGTTCTTATGAGCTACAAATAATCATATACTTTATGCACATAAGACTTACTGATAAAGCAATGATACAAAGAAAGCACATTTGATAAATTTTAAAACCCAATTATAAAAGCTCATAGCAATATCAACTAGAAGAGAACTCCCAACTTTTTAAAGGAAAACTACAAAAATTTATAGCAAATGTGTATTTAATGGTGAAATTTTAGAAACAATTGCACCAAACTCAGGAACAATACGAGTGACTACTATGTGCTGCAGGTTTTATTCAAGAGGTCTTAGCCATATCATTTGGACAAGATAACAAAGGAAGTATAAAGAAAGGTACAGTGAAGCTGTCAGTCAGAGACAATACAGTCTTCCTTTGAATAAACTTAAAACAAGCATTAGAGGCCAGAAAGAAAAACATCAATACAGTATACTAACGCATATATATGGAATTTAGAAAGATGGTAACAATAACCCTGTATATGAGACAGCAAAAGAGACACTGATGTATAGAACAGTCTTTGGACTCTGGGAGAGGGAGAGGGTGGGATGATTTGGGAGAATGGCATTGAAATATGTATAATATCATATATGAAACGAGTCGCCATTCCAGGTTCGATGCATGATACTGGATGCCTGGGGCTGGTGCACTAGGACGACTCAGAGGGATGGTATGGGGAGGGAGGAGGGAGGAGGGTTCAGGATGGAGAACACATGTATACCTGTGGCAGATTCATTTTGATATATGGCAAAACCAATACAATATTGTAAAGTTAAATAAAATAAAATAAAAATAAATAAAATATCTGGATAGATTGAAAAAAAAAAAGAAACTACTGGAACTAAAAAGTTTTTCAATGTAACTAGATCTTACTAAAAAAATCAATAGACTTCTTTCTTAACACAAAATACTAAATCACAAGCAAAAAAATTAAAAAAATTTTAAAAATTAAATGTGTCCAACAACAGCAACAAAAATGTAAAATAATAGTTAATAAAAATGTATAAGATCCTCAGACATTATTATAGAATTTTACTAAAGTATGTAAAATCTTAATAAATGGAATGGTGCACTGTGTTCATTTTATTAGAGTTTTCTGATGAACTTTTAACCATTTCTAAAGGGATTTCATGGAGAAGGCAATGGCAACCCACTCCAGTACTTTTGCCTGGAAAATCCCATGGACAGAGGGGCCTGGTAGGCTGCAGTCCATGGGGTTGCTAGGAGTCGGACACAACTGAGTGACTTCACTTTATTTTTTCACTTTCATGCATTGGAGAAGGAAATGGCAACCCACTCCAGTGTTCCTGCCTGGAGAATCCCTGGGATGGGGGAGCCTGGTGGGCTTCCGTCTATGGGGTCGCACAGAGTTGGACACGACTGAAGCGACTTAGCAGCAGCAGTAGCAGCAAAGGGATTTCATCTAGCTTCTTTATAAACCATTCCAGCCTCATGATAACTCATATAAAACAATGGATAACAGTTTTAAAAGCTCAAGGGATCTATAACCAATTAGTCAGTTGTTTCACATTATTTGAAGGTTTGGCTGTAATTTAATTTAAATACTTATTTTTTGGAAAATTTCTTACTCTGTACTCTCTACTGGCCAGATCCACTAAAGAATTCTTAAGGCCTGATATACAAGATAAACTTATACTTTCATAACTTTTCATCAACTTCCAGGAAATATTTTTTCTATCAACTTTTAGGGATGGATTCTGCTGATAAAAAAGCATTACATTCAGGATGACTTATACTGTTCCTGTGCTATCTAGACTGTTCTATTCTCTTTATCATCATCTGCATTCTATCATTACTTAGTCATAAACACATCTGTTTAGAAGGGAGGCCAAGTGTCAGACAAAATGAAATTCATAATAGATCAATTATGTCACCCATTAGCAATTCTAGATAAGGGAAATGGAAGAAAGAATGACGAATAAAACTGAGCAGGAAGAGTTGGAGAAATATATGGAAACATGTTTCATTTAAAACACTTTTGCTCTTCACAATATGGTGCAAACTTATTTAGACATATTTTAATCATGAAATGTGCCAGGCATTGCTGGCTGCCTATTCAACAGTCATCTTCCCCTTCTTCATTACTAAGAAAAGCTGACGGTTTTTCAGATACTAAGTGATCAGATGATTTAGGAAATGAAAGACTAGTCTTGATTAGTCTGTGCTAATGATGGTAGTTTCATTCATCTTGCCAGTGGTTGGTTTAGGAATAGGCCTGTGAGAGACAATCAACAGTGAAAGGAAATCCACCATTCTAGGGGAGACTTCTTCCCCTTTCTAAAAGAGGGCCAGAAGAAAGGGCATCCTTCTTACTACCACTGATGTCTGGAAACACAACAAACATCATGAAGTGAAGACAGGTTAAGAACAGCCAACATTTGAAGATGGCAGGGCGGAAGGATATAATGAAGCTCGAGTCCTGATGATCCCATTAAGCCAATAAATTATCTAACTCAGAAATGCTCCTATCTCCGCTGCTGCTGCTAAGTCACTTCAGTCGTGTCCGACTCTGTGCGACCCCATAGATGGCAGCCAGATTCCCCCGTCCCTGGGATTCTCCAGGCAAGAACACTGGATCTCCGCACAGTTTCTTAAATGAGAGAACTATTATTTCCTTTCAGCACTTAAATCATTATGAGTTTGGTTTCCCTGTTGCTGCTGCTAAGTCGCTTCAGTCGTGTCCAACTCTGTGCGACCCCATAGACGGCAGCCCACCAGGCTCCTCTGTCCCTGGGATTCTCCAGGCAAGAATACTGGAGTGGGTTGCCATTTCCTTCTCCCAGTGTATGAAAGTGAAAAGTTAAAGTGAAGTTGCTCAGTCATGCCCAACTCTTAGCAACCCCATGGACTGCAGCCTACCAGGCTCCTCCGTCCATGGGATTTTTCCAGGCAAGAGTTCTGGAGTGGGTTGCCATTGACATTCGAACTGATTCCACACCATGGACAGTAGTACAGCCTAAACAAACACTTATTCTTGGAACAACTTATGATCGACCCCATCTGTAATATAGACGGTTTATGCTTTTTCAAAGGGAGGTGTGAGATTCTGAGGTATTTTCACTAATACAAGTGGACAAAGTTATATGATATTTGGAGGTCTGGCTAGAAAAATAATTTCTCTTTGCTCATATGCAGATGGAGACCTTTACTCCTATATGTTTCTGATGCTTATGGCACCATCAGGTTTATCTTTCTCTACCTCTAAAAAGAATTTAACAATACTTTTTAGATCAGCCCCTGCAAAGTAGATCAGCCCCTGCAAAGTCAACCTTGGGGCTGTTTTAGGAAATCAATATGATTTAGACATAATTTTTTTTTCCCCTCTTAAAGAAAAGAGAATTTTGTAATTGCCTTTCCTTGGCATTGTTCTAAATTCTGAAGACGGCCTGACAGAGAGTGTGATGGAACTTGCAAATGATTTTCCAATTAATAAAAATGTGATTCCAAAGCTGAGCTTCAAATTCCAGTAGAATCTAAATTAAGTAACATGTATAAATAGTCTCAAAACAAAAGCATAGCTTATAAATAAACACCAACATCATGGTACATCAATCCATGAGTTTAGATACCAAAATTAATGATGGGTTTTTTTTTTCTCTTGATTTATGAAAGTTACTTCAGCACCTTTGTTTCTGTATAACTCAAATGCAGACCTTGTTAATAACGTAACCAGCTCTAGGTTCCTTTACCATGGGAGAGGAAACAGTTTTAGTTTGTATAAAACTAAAACTGTTTCCTCTATACTATAATGGATTAGGTTTGTTTAACTTACTTCATATAGTGCTCAATTTAGTTCCATAAGGATATGGATACCTAATACATATTTGATGATGGTGACCCTGACTGCACAGAAGATATCTTAGTGTTCACAGGAAAATGATAAAATACTCTAAGCTAGTTTAGTGACAAAATTATATAATAACCAGAGAGTGATGCCTTTTCATACCAGTGTATACCCCAAATAAAAGAGAAGGTACAAAAATTAACATCTAATTCTAATATGTGCTGAAAATTTATGTAGCTGTATATTACATAAATTTCTATATACTATTCTGTATACTACAAATTCTATATACTACAAAAATTTCTGTATACTACATAAATTTCTATATACTATTCTGTATACTATAAAGTCTGTATACTACAAAAATTTCTGTATACTATTTTATTCAGTCCTAAACATAATTATCTGGACTAAGTATTGAGATTCCTATTTTCCAGAATTTAAGATGCCTCTGGTTGTATGGTGAGCCAATATTTTATGTGCCAATAAAGATTCATCCAATGAAATTACGATACACTTTTTTAAAGATGTACCCTGATTTCAGAGATGTCAAAATGTAAAAATAAGAGGCATCTCCAAATAATAATAAAATATGAGACTGATAAGAAAATTCATCCATCTCACACAGTTAGCTGGAATCCATGGCAAAGACAAGCCACTGATGACCAAAAGTTAATGTTCCCCATCCTTAATGTGGAATTCCTACTGAGAAATGTCTATCCAGCCAGAAACTATACTTTCCATCTTCCAGAGTTCTGACCAAAAGAATGTGAACCCAACTGATGATGTCAGTTCCAAACAAGACAGGTAAAGGAGCATGAGTGTGTTCTTCATCCTCTCCCTTACTCTACCTACCATTTATTGATGCCCGGAGTGCTCTCAGAAATGACCTGCTGAATATGGCAAAGCCTTTGTGTCAGCCTGGGTTCCTGAATGACTGCAAGCAACAAAGCCCTGCCCATACCTCCAAGACACTGTGCCAAACAGGGATGCCATGACTGACTTGAGGCATAAGTAAACTTCTCTTTTATTAAGTGAAAAGTGAAGTCGCTCAGTCGTGTCCAACTCTTTGCGACCCCATGGACTGCAGCCTACCAGGCTCCTCCTTCCATGGGATTCTCCAGGCAAGAGTACTGGAGTGGGTTGCCATTTTCCTTCTCCAGGGGATCTAAGCCACCAGGGAAGCCCCTTTATTTTATTAAGCCACTGTAATTCTAGGCTGGTGTTAAGTCAATTAGAATTACTCCAAACACTACAGTGGCAGAATCACAATCTGAGTATCAGGTTCCAAAAGCTGGGCTCATTCTGTGACACTATGCAAATACAAAAGCCTCCAAAATTACCCTTTCCAAAACAAACAAAACCAAAACAAAAAGGACTGTTTCCTTCATTTTAAGTAGGTTTCATCCTTGGTTTGAAAAATTAGACAGAAATCAATAGATTTGAGGATGACATATTTTAGAGAGAAAGCCCAGAGTGGGACAGCTGAACAGTTGTGTACTTGTAACAGCACAAATGTGAGAAAAAACAAAAACAGAATGAAGAAGTGATTTTCAAAATGGGTGGAAGTGACACACTTGTATACTTTCTTTTTTGTCTTATTTTAGTCTGATGCAGTTTGATAAAGAAGTTCCAGGAAGTTGTTATATATTTACCAGGTTAAATGGCTTAATATCTTGAGATAAAGATGGCCGCATTACCTCAAAGAGCCTGATGCAAAGGAAAGGTAAAGCCTGACTGGCAATGAATGAAAGGGAAAGGAAGGGAAGAAAGTGGGAGACGTCAGGAGCACGGGCTCATGATTCAAGACAAGAGTTTGAATTGTAGCTCCACCAGTTCTTACGTTAGAGTCCATGAACTTAGATCAGATCAGATCAGATCAGTCGCTCAGTCGTGTCCGACTCTTCGCGACCCCATGAACCGTAGCACGCCAGGCCTCCCTATCCATCACCAGCTCTCAGAGGTCACCCAGACTCACATTCATCGAGTCAGTGATGCCATCCAGCCATCTCATCCTCTGTCGTCCCCTTCTCCTCCTGCCCTCAATCCCTCCCAGCATCAGAGTCTTCTCCATGAACTTAGGCAATCGTTTAATCTCTCTAAGGGCCAATTTTGTTATCCAGAATGGTATGAAAATAAAAGGCACCTTATAGGTTGTTCTGGAAAAGACCCTGATATTGGGAAAGACTGAAGGCAAAAGGAGAAGAGGGCTGCAGAAGATGAGATGGTTGCAACACCAACTCAATGGACATGAGTTTGAGCAAACTCTGGAAGACAGTGGAGGACAGGGAAGCCTGGCGTGCTGCAGTCCATTGGGTCTCAAACAGTCAGACATGACTGAGCGACTAAAGCACCACCACCACAACAAGGTTATCCTGAAAATTAAATGAGCACATGCATGCAAAATACACAGACCATCCATGAGTTAGCATACCCTGACACTGGTTGGTTGGTATTATCCTTGTTGCCGTTCTTTATTATTAGCTTCCTTTCATATCTAGTTGCAAATAGCCAAGTGTGCTTTTAATGTAAATCTCTTTTACAGATAGAAAGGGCAATTCCTCGGAAGAAAATCTACCTTCAGCTTAAGAGCCTGAGGAAGTTTCTGTTTAAAACTAAAAAAAAAAAAAAAAATTTAATGTTTTTTGTTACCATGCCTTGAGGGAACAGTGAATAGAGAAAATACGAAGGTACGCCTGACTTGATATTTCAAACACCAGTTTCACTTCATTGCTTACACAAAAACAGCAGTTTATTTTTTTCATTTTACAATATTATAATGAATAAAAATAAAAGAAAATAGGAAAATAAACTTACTCTTTGTTTTTCATTTGAACCCTTTTTATTGGTCTCTTTTCTACTTTCATCTTCATACACTAGAACAAAGTCAATTCTTCGCTGACCATCATTGAAATAGAGGGAGTCAGGTTTCCCATTAAATTCTTCCTGTGTGGAAAAGAAAAATAAATTTTAATATAGTTTCTTGAAAAGTGTCAGTTCATAAGTGCTTATTTTGTAGCTTTAATAGGTACATCAGAATGTTTACAGAAAATGAAATACATCCTTTACTAGTTACTTGACCAAGAGGGCATGACCAACATGATCTTTGCAAGCATGGTCTGTTTTTGCTGAAAGAAAGTCCTTGAATTGAGCAGGTTAGCATTATTCTTGGAGAAGGAAATGGCAACCCACTCCAGTGTTCTTGCCTGGAGAATCCCAGGGACGGGGGGAGCCTGGTGGGCTGCTGTCTATGGGGTTGCACAGAGTCGGACACGACTGAAGCGACTTAGCAGCAGCAGCAGCAGCATTATTCTAAAATATATGGGGAAATATCAGCATTCTGGATTATCCCAGAATTATTCCCACAAGAACAAGAAAAGGAGTTTCAAGTTTAGAAATAAACACACTAACCAGAGACACCTATCTGAAGGACTAAAGTTCTTTTAACAAGAGAAAAAATATCTAAGGCATAGCACTGTTTATGAAAATCTCAGGGCTTCCCTGGTGGCTCAAATGGTAAAGAATCTGCCCGCAATGTGGGAGACTCAGGTTTGATCCCTAAGTTGGGAAGATCCCCTGGAGACAGGAATGACTCTCCACTCCAGCATCCTTACCTGGAGAATTTCACAGACAGAGAAGCCTTGCGGGCTACAGTCCATGAGGTACCAAAGAATTGGACATGACTGAGTGAATGCCTGCACCCTACCTATGTCATATTATTTAACCTTTTCATCAATTTTCATGACTTCTCTCTGAACCACACACATCACTTTATAAAAAGTATTATTTTATAACCTTAAACAAAAGCCAAAAAATGCTTTGATACACACAAAATACACAGCAGTTGTTGGTATTTGTCTCCAAATCCACACAAAATACCCACTCACTCCTAGCAAAAAACAAACAAAAATCCCAGAAACAAGAACAAATAAATGAGCCTTTAATTTAGAGCTTAAAAGCCTTATGTCATAAAAACAAAGTCATAATGCCAGAACAGACCTAATACAGCTTAAAACAATCTCTTACCATATGGATTTGGATAGTATTGTTTTATTTGCTCTAAGGAAAAACTTGAGTTTGTGTTTCTCACATAGCTGGTCAAGATGCTTATGTGAATTTTGCTTTAGTATTGAAATACGTTTCAACTAAGTAATACTTTTTAATTTTTCAAGTTTTTTTTCATTAAAAATTTATGGGAATATAGGACTTTGCAGTCACTTGTTGAAACCACTTAATTACTAAGTGTGATTAATTCTCTGCACTCAGCATCATTTAGTACATAAATCACCTTATTTTACCACAACTACTTTCTCCTTTTTGTCACGCTTTTGATACAATGTATTTTTTTTTGCCAAATGTATACAATTTGATGGGGAAGCCCCAAGTGGCTCAGTGGTATAGAATCCACCTGCCAAACAAGAGACATGGGTTTGAGCCCTGGGTCAAGAAGATCCCCTGGAGTAGGAAATGGGAACCCACTCCAGTATTCTTGCCTGAAAAATCCCATAGACAGAGGAGCCTGGCAGGCTACAGTCCATAGGGTTGCAGAGTCGGACACAACTGAGCAGCTACACAACAACAACAAATACAACCTGATACTTGTCTTTCCTTTCTTCTTTCCTGCCACAGAGCATCTGAAGATTGCGAACAGTATTTGCAGTTCCTTTCATTCAGCAAGATATTTCCCCTGCAGAATGCACTCTGGCAATGTAAGCTAACTCGCAGCCCCTCACCGAGGTTGCATTTGGCCAGGGACCTTCACTATGAACAGTGTTACCTGGCCGGAGGCCTTGCCCAGCCAGGGCACTGAGGGACCACGGAAATAGACACATCAGTGTCCAAGGCTGAGGCCACTACTCAAGTCTTTTATTTGCAATTTCAGCTCTTTAAAATTGGTAAACTTTGAGAGTATTTAAAGTTATATAAGACACAGAAAACAAGATTATGGTCACCAAAGGGGAAAGGGTGGGGAGACAAATTAGGAGTTTGGGATTGACATATATACACTACTATATTTGAAACAGATAACCAACAAGGAGCTACTATAGAGTACAGGGAACTATACTCAATGTTTTGTAATAACCTATAGGGGGAAAGAATCTGAAAAGAATATATATATTTATATACATGTATGTATGTATGTATAACACGGAATCACTGTGCTGTACACTTGAAACTAACACAACATTTTAAATCAAGTATACTTGAATTAAAAGCATAAATTAAAACTATATTTTAAAAAATTTGTACAAACATGCCAAGGCCTGTATTTTTGCATTTCAGCAATGGAGTCCTTGAGGCCCCTGTCTTCAATTTTTCTTTCTTTCACTGAAGATGTTACTATTGGTGACAATCTGGGCAGTTACTAGAGGAAAACTGTGTGTAGAGGAAGAAACTCTGAGGCCAAGGGGAAGTGGGGTAGGGTGGAACACAGTCCCAAAAACCTGGTTATCATTACAGATGTCTGAAAAGTGTACAAAAGCAGCTCGTGCTCTGGAGCCCACGTTCTGCTGCCTTTCCTTGGTGGCATCTGCAGGCGCTCACTGAAGTCAGGGTGTGAAGAATGACACTCGGAAAGAGAACGATGTCTGCACGGGGCCCCCAGCATTCCTCCCTGCACGGCCCTCGCTCAGCACATATGTTGACAGCTTGGTACCAGATAATCCAGGCTGCAGGCATGTCTCTCCTGTGTGATAGAAGACCATGGCCCTTTGTTGGAGGAAAACCCCACTGGCTTGGCAAAAGCTGCCTGTGTGAAATAACTAGGTCAGACTCTGATATGGTATTATTAGAATGCAATGCTGGGGGAAAGGTGCCAACTCTGTACTGCTGTGAAATCCAGGTTTCCCATCTCTTGGCAGAAAACAACTGGGAAGAAGGGAGAAACAAAACGCTGGGCTGGAAAGCATTCCTAACAAAGAAGGAAACTGTCCAACGTCAAAGAGACTGACCTATGAACACATCTGTGCTGTTTAAAACAAAGGCTGGATTGTTTTAAGTTATAAGTTCCACTACAGGGCTGACTCATCCAACAGGTATTAAAATGACAGAAAACTAAAAACCAAAACAACCTTTTTCTAAAGTTTTGAAGTAAAGTTTCAATAGTTTCCTAGGATAAATACTGATCATCTAAGAGCGACCTCGCCTGCCCGCGACCGGCGCGCCATTTAAGAGCGCCCTCGCCTGCCCGCGACCGGCGCGCCATTTAAGAGCGCCCTCGCCTGCCCGCGACCGGCGCGCCATTTAAGAGCGCCCTCGCCTGCCCGCGACCGGCGCGCCATTTAAGAGCGCCCTCGCCTGCCCGCGACCGGCGCGCCATTTAAGAGCGCCCTCGCCTGCCCGCGACCGGCGCGCCATTTAAGAGCGCCCTCGCCTGCCCGCGACCGGCGCGCCATTTAAGAGCGCCCTCGCCTGCCCGCGACCGGCGCGCCATTTAAGAGCGCCCTCGCCTGCCCGCGACCGGCGCGCCATTTAAGAGCGACCTCGCCTGCCCGCGACCGGCGCGCCATTTAAGAGCGACCTCGCCTGCCCGCGACCGGCGCGCCATTTAAGAGCGACCTCGCCTGCCCGCGACCGGCGCGCCATTTAAGAGCGACCTCGCCTGCCCGCGACCGGCGCGCCATTTAAGAGCGACCTCGCCTGCCCGCGACCGGCGCGCCATTTAAGAGCGACCTCGCCTGCCCGCGACCGGCGCGCCATTTAAGAGCGCCCTCGCCTGCCCGCGACCGGCGCGCCATTTAAGAGCGACCTCGCCTGCCCGCGACCGGCGCGCCATTTAAGAGCGACCTCGCCTGCCCGCGACCGGCGCGCCATTTAAGAGCGCCCTCGCCTGCCCGCGACCGGCGCGCCATTTAAGAGCGACCTCGCCTGCCCGCGACCGGCGCGCCATTTAAGAGCGCCCTCGCCTGCCCGCGACCGGCGCGCCATTTAAGAGCGCCCTCGCCTGCCCGCGACCGGCGCGCCATTTAAGAGCGCCCTCGCCTGCCCGCGACCGGCGCGCCATTTAAGAGCGACCTCGCCTGCCCGCGACCGGCGCGCCATTTAAGAGCGACCTCGCCTGCCCGCGACCGGCGCGCCATTTAAGAGCGACCTCGCCTGCCCGCGACCGGCGCGCCATTTAAGAGCGCCCTCGCCTGCCCGCGACCGGCGCGCCATTTAAGAGCGCCCTCGCCTGCCCGCGACCGGCGCGCCATTTAAGAGCGCCCTCGCCTGCCCGCGACCGGCGCGCCATTTAAGAGCGCCCCGCCGGCTGCGTCGCGCACTAAGGGCCCCCCCCCGGCGCCCCGCGCACCCCCCCCCCCCACTAAGAGCTCGGCGAGAGGAGCTACCCCACGACCGAGGAAGGACGGCGGTGAGGGCCAGCGCACTAAGCACGGCCGAGAAGAGCTACCCCACGACCGAGGTCAGTAAGGGCGGCGGTGAGGAGAGACCCCTCGTCCAAGGTAAGGTGCGATGGCTGTGCTTCGCTGGCCTGGAGCAGCCAGGAGCAGCCAGGATGAGATACCCCACGCCCAAGGTAAGAGAAACCAAAGTAAGACAGTAGGTCTTGAAAGAGGGCATCAGAGGGCAAATACACTAAAACCATTCTCACAGAAAACTAGTCAATCTAATCACACAAAAACCACACCCTTGTCTAACTCAATGAGATTAAGCCATGCCCGAGGGGCAACCTGGGATGGGCGGGTCATGGTGGAGAGATATGACAGGGTGTGGTCCGCTGGAGAAGGGAATGGCAAACCACTTCAGTATTCTTGCCTTGAGAACCCCATGAACAGTATGAAAAGACAAAATGATAGGATACTGAAAGAAAAACTCGCCAGGTCAGTAGGGGCCCAATATGCTACTAGAGATCAGTGGAGAAATAACTCCAGAAAGAATGAAAGGATGGAGCCAAAACAAAAAGAATACCCAGCTGTGGATGTGTCTGGTGATAGAAGCAAAGTCCGATGCTGTAAAGAGCAATATTGCATAGGAACCTGGAATGTCAGGTCCATGAATCAAGGCAAATTGGAAGTGGTCAAACAAGAGATGGCAAGAGTGAATGTTGACATTCTAGGAATTAGCGAACTAAAATGGACTGGAATGGGTGAGTTTAACTCAGATGACCATTATATCTACTACTGTGGGCAGGAATCCCTCAGAAGAAATGGAGTGGCCATCATGGTCAACAAAAGAGTCCGAAATGCAGTACTTGGATGCAATCTCAAAAATGACAGAATGACCTCTGTTCGTTTCCAAGGCAAACCATTCAATGTCACAGTAATCCAAATCTATGCCCCAACCAGTAACACCGAAGAAGCTGAAGTTGAACGGTTCTATGAAGACCTACAAGACCTTTTAGAACTAACACCCAAAAAAGATGTCCTTTTCATTATAGGGGACTGGAATGCAAAAGTAGGAAGTCAAGAAACACCTGGAGTAACAGGCAAATTTGGCCTTGGAATACGGAATGAAGCAGGGCAAAGACTAATAGAGTTTTGCCAAGAAAATGCACTGGTCATAGCAAATACCCTCTTCCAACAACACAAGAGAAGACTCTATACATGGACATCACCAGATGGTCAACACCGAAATCAAATCGATTATATTCTTTGCAGCCAAAGATGGAGAAGCTCTATACAATCAGCAAAAACAAGACCAGGAGCTGACTGTGGCTCGGACCATGAACTCCTTATTACCAAATTCAGACTGAAATTGAAGAAAGTAGGGAAAATTACTAGACCATTCAGGTATGACCTAAATCAAATCCCTTATGATTATACAGTGGAAGTGAGAAATAGATTTAAGGGCCTAGATCTGATAGATAGAGTGCCTGATGAACTATGGAATGAGGTTCGTGACATTGTACAGGAGACAGGGATCAAGACCATCCCCATGGAAAAGAAATGCAAAAAAGCAAAATGGCTGTCTGCGGAGGCCTTACAAATAGCTGTGAAAAGAAGAGAAGCGAAAAGCAAAGGAGAAAAGGAAAGATATAAACATCTAAATGCAGAGTTCCAAAGAATAGCAAGAAGAGATAAGAAAGCCTTCTTCAGGGATCAATGCAAAGAAATAGAGGAAAACAACAGAATGGGAAAGACTAGGGATCTCTTCAAGAAAATCAGAGATACCAAAGGAACATTTCATGCAAAGATGGGCACGATAAAGGACAGAGATGGTGTGGACCTAACAGAAGCAGAAGATATTAAGAAGAGGTGGCAAGAATACACAGAAGAACTGTATAAAAAAGAGCTTCAAGACCTAGATAATCATGATGATGTGGTCACTGACCTAGAGCCAGACATCTTGGAATGTGAAGTCAAATGGGCCTTAGAAAGCATCACTACGAACAAAGCTAGTGGAGGTGATGGAATTCCAGTGGAGCTATTCCAAGTCCTGAATGATGATGCTGTGAAAGTGCTACACTCAATATGCCAGGAAATTTGGAAAACTCAGCAGTGGCCACAAGATTGGAAAAGGTCAGTTTTCATCCCAATCCCAAAGAAAGGCAATGCCAAGGAGTGCTCAAACTACCGAACAATTGCACTCATATCACACGCTAGTAAAGTAATGCTCAAAATTCTCCAAGCCAGGCTTCAGCAATATGTGAACCGTGAACTTCCTGATGTTCAAGCTGGCTTTAGAAAAGGCAGAGGAACCAGAGATCAAATTGCCAACATCCGCTGGATCATGGAAAAAGCAAGAGAGTTCCAGAAAAACATCTATTTCTGCTTTATTGACTATGCCAAAGCCTTTGACTGTGTGGATCACAATAAACTATGGAAAATTCTGAAAGAGATGGGAGTACCAGACCACCTGATCTGCCTCTTAAGAAATCTGTATGCAGGTCAGGAAGCAACAGTTAGAACTGGACATGGAACAACAGACTGGTTCCAAATAGGAAAAGGAGTACGTCAAGGCTGCATATTGTCACCATGTTTATTTAACTTATATGCAGAGTACATCATGAGAAATGCTGGACTGGAAGAAATACAAGTTGGAATCAAGATTGCCGGGAGAAATATCAATAACCTCAGATATGCAGATGACACCACTCTTATGGCAGAAAGTGAAGAGGGGCTAAAAAGCCTCTTGATGAAAGTGAAAGTGGAGAGTGAAAAGGTTGGCTTAAAGCTCAACATTCAGAAAACAAAGATCATGGCATCTGGTCCCATCACTGCATGGGAAATAGATGGGGAAACAGTGGAAACAGTTTCAGACTTTGTTTTTCTGGGCTCCAAAATCACTGCAGATGGTGACTGCAGCCATGAAATTAAAAGACGCTTGCTCCTTGGAAGGAAAGTTATGACCAACCTAGATAGCATATTCAAAAGCAGAGACATTACTTTACCAACAAAGGTTCGCCTAGTCAAGGCTATGGTCTTTCCTGTGGTCATGTATGGATGTGAGAGCTGGACTGTGAAGAAGGCTGAGCGCCGAAGAATTGATGCTTTTGAACTGTGGTGTTGGAGAAGACTCTTGAGAGTCCCTTGGACTGCAAGAAGATCCAACCAGTCCATTCTGAAGGAGATCAATCCTGGAATTTCTTTGGAAGGTATGATGCTAAAGCTGAACTCCGTATTTTGGCCACCTCATGCGAACAGTAGACGCGTGGGAGAAGTGGGGGGGGGGGGGAGGGGGGGGGGGGAGGGGGGGGGGGGGGGGAGGGGGGAGGGAGGGATGGGAGGAAGGGATGGGTGGGGGGGAGGGGGGGGGGGGGGGGGGGGGGGGGGGGGGGAGGGGGGGGGGGGGGGAGGGGGGGGGGTGGGGGGGGGGGGGGGGGGAGGGGGAGAGAAGGAGGGGAGGGAGAGAAACTAATAAAAAAAAAAAAAAAAAAAGAATAAAAATATAATTAATAAAATAAAGAAAAAAAAAAAAAAATAATAATTTTTTTTTTTTTAAAAAAAAAAAAAGGGAAAGGGGAAAAAAAAAAAAAAAAAAAAAAAAAAAAAAAAAATTTTTGAAATAAAAAAATTTAATTTAAAAAAAATTTAAAAAATGGTTTAAAATTTATTAGGCCAAATCATCTTAGAGATCAGAGCTTATGTATGGGTACTGACTTTTCTATCAGTTCAGTTCAGTTACTCAGTCGTGTCCAACTCTTTGTAACCCTGTGGTCTGCAGCATGCCAAGCTTCTTTGTCCATCACCAACTCCTGGAGCTTGCCCAAGCTCATGTGATCGAGTCAGTGATGCCATCCGATCATCTCATTCTCTGTCAGCCCCTTCTCCTTCCACCTTCAATCTTTCCCAGCATCAGGGTCTTTTCTAATGAGTAAGCTCTTTGCATCAGATGGCCAAAGTACTGGAGTTTCAGCTTCAGCATCAGACTTTTCAATGAATATTCAGAGTTGATTCCTTAAGGATTGGTTGGTTTGATCTCCTTGCAGTCCAAGGGACTGGCGTCTTCTCCAACACCACAGTTCAAAAGCATCAAATCTTTGGCCCTCAGACATCTTTATGGTCCAATTCTCACATTCATAGAATATTCATAGGCTATAGAAAAACCATAGCCTTGACTAGACAGAATTTGTTGGCAAAGTAATGTCTCTGCTTTTTAATATGCTGTCTTGGTTGGTCATAGCTTTTCTTCCAAGGGGCAAGTGTCTTTCAATTTCATGGAGGCAGTCACCACCTGCAGTGATTTTGGAGTCCAAGAAAATAAAGTATGTTACTGTTTCCACTGTTTCCCCATCTATTTCCCATGAAATGATGGGACCGGATGCCATGATATTCAAGTTTTGAGTGTTGAGCTTTAAGCCAACTTTTTCACTCTCCTCTTTCACTTTCATCAAGAGGCTCTTTAGTTCTTCTTCACTTTCTGCCATAAGGGTGGTGTCATCTGCATATCTGAGGTTATTGATATTTCTGCCTGCGGTCTTGATTCCAGCTTGTGCTTTATCCTGTCCCACATTTTGCATGATGTACTCTGCATATAAGTTAAATAAGCAAGGTAACAATATACAGCCTTGACGTACTCCTTTCTCTATTTTGAACCAGTCCATTGTACCCCGTCTGGTTCTAACTGTTGCTTTTCCACCAGGAAGCTTATTAATTCTTATGTTCATCAGAGTAACTTACTGTGACCCTAAGGGTCTTAGGCAAATGTCTTCAATGTCAAAAAGTCAAGAGTCTCTTGTTGTTGCCACTTCTTTTGTCCTGGAAAAATAACGAATAAACTTCTGATTACAGTTTGGGGTCTATAATATGCTTTATCTGTTCATGGCCATTGCCTTCTCTGGTCCCAAGGATACTAGATTCCACCAATTTAGCATTCATTTACTCATGCGCAGCAATCTGACCCAAAGCTGTAAAGACTGCAATGGTTAAAAAGACTAGCCATGTTCATTTGTCATTATATGAAAATAAACAAAAACCAACCAGCCAACCATTGCAGAAGAATGACCTGATCACCTCTGTCTAAGGCTGTTAGCACTCATATTTTACAGTTGGGAAGAAGAAAAGACATGCTTGTTCTGAGCAAGGGGTGAGCTAAGAAATAAGGTCCTGGCAAAGCAGTGTAGGAGAGAAGGGATAAGAAAGGTGAGGTGTGATGTATCCATGTGATTCTTTACAGGTCTCCTGCTCTCAGCTGGCTTCTTTCCTCCTTTTATTTGCAGGGCATATCCCAGTGGTTCAGACAGTAAAGAATCTGCCTGCAGTGCAGGAGACCCAGGTTTGATTCCCAGGTTGGGAAGATCCCCTGGAGAAGGGAATGGCAACCCACTCCAGAATTCTTGCCTGGGAAATCCCTGGACAGAGGAGCCTGCCAGGCTACAGTCCATGGGGGTCACAAAGAGTCTGACCCAACGGAGTGACTAACACTTTCACTACTTTCACTTTCCTTCAATGGAAGAGCCTTTGGGCCCTTTAACCAAATGCTGAACCAAATTGGGATAAAAATGTAAGCAACAAAATTACTCTACCAAAATCTGTGGATTCAACCAAACTCAGGCCAAAAAATATTAAAAGAAAATTCCAGAAAGTTCCAAAAAGCAAAGCTTGAATTTGCCATGTGCTAGCAACTGGCACCCTACTCCAGTACTCTTGCCCGGAAAATCCCATGGATGGAGGAGCCTGGTGGGCTGCAGTCCATGGGGTCGCTAAGAGTCAGACATGACTGAGCTACTTCACTTTCACCTTTCACTTTCATGCATTGGAGAAGGAAATGGCAACCCACTCCAGTGTTCTTGCCTGGAGAATCCCAGGGACAGGGGAGCCTGGTGGGCTGTTGTCTATGGGGTCACACAGAGTCGGACACGACTGAAGCGACTTAGCAGCAGCAGCAACTGTTCACATGTTATGCACATTGTATGCACAGCTACTGACAAGGCCTTTACATTGTACTAGGTATTATAAGTAATCTAGAGATGATAAAAGGACATGCGAGGATGTGCATATGCTATATGCAAATCCTATGCCATTATATTTAGGGGACTTAAGCATCCAAAGATTTTAGTATCCACATGGGTCAAACCAGTCCCCTGTGAATACCAAGGAACGACTGAAATTCCTTGGTAGGAAAACTTCTCTTAAGTAATCTCAGAATCCAATAAGGCATTGGACTTCTTGAACAGGATGCTTCGGGTACATGAAGGGTCACATGATACTTGCTGCTGCTTCAGTCGTGTCCAACTCTGTGCGACCCCAGAGACGGCAGCCCACAAGGCTCCCCCGTCCCTGGGATTCTCCAGGCAAGAACACTGGAGTGGGTTGCCATTTCCTTCTCCAATGCATGAAAATGAAAAGTGAAAGGGAAGTCGCTCAGTCGTGTCTGACTCCTAGCGACCCCATGGACTTCAGCCCACCAGGCTCCTCCATCCATGGGTTTTTCTAGGCAAGGGTACTGGAGTGGGGTGCCATTGCCTTCTCCCACATGATGCTTACATGGTAGAAAAAGAAGGGCTGAGGACGGAGAGAACTTTGGGAGACAGCTGCCTGGGTGACACTGCTCCATGGCATTTATGCCAGTTAGAGATAAGCAGCTGATCTCACAAAGCACCCTCCTGGAACCCTTGGCATCAGCACTTGGTGAGTCCAGGACTTGCTCCTCAACATATGTCCAACCTCACACTTCTCAAGTGTCTTTAAATGAAAAAAGTGAAAGTGTTAGTTGTGTCTCACTCTTTGCAACTCCATGAACTGCAGCCCACCAGACTCCTCCATCCATGGAATTCTCCAGGCAAGAATACTGGAGTGGGTTACCATTCCCTTCTCCAGGGAATCTCCCTGACCCAGGGATTGAACTCAGGTCTCCTGCACTACAGGCAGATTCTTTACCATGTGAGCCACTAAATAAGTAAACAAAATGTTTCTGCAAATAAACTCTGCAAAACCCCAATTGGAAGTCCAATTTCACAACAGAGGCATCTACTCTTAAGAGTTTAAAATGCAAATGTTAAGTGATTTGCCCAACATCTGGATACAAAGCAATCAGATTGTTATCTTTGTTCAAACTCTTGTTTATGTATAATGATGCTAGAAACTTGCCTTACAACAAGTGATATTATCTGACTGTATCAGATTAAAAAATTCTAGAGAATTTCCATACCCTCTATTCCTGCCCTGACAGGGTTGTTGTTTACTACGAGATCAGAGAGTATTCCAGCTTTATCGGGATTAATGGTCTCAACCTTTACAGAAAGCAGGACACAAGAAGACTTATTGTCTAACAATGATAGTTGAGGAATTACATTATGAAAAATAAACAATATCAAAACACTCATGTAATTAAAGAGCAACTGATGTATGAATGTGGAAAACACATGTGGCTCTCTATAGCCCTTAAGACTAGCAAAACAAAGTAGTTAGTTAATTCCAAGAAGAACACAAAAGACAAAAACAAACTTTAATCATAGCAGAAAACTGAAATGAAAATACAGGATTTTCTATTTTTCAGTAAACCTTGGATCTCTGCCCATAGCAGGTTGTAGGGAAACAAAAATTTAAAAGCAAAAGCCTTTATGTAAATATTTAGAACCCATGAAATCTAGAACATAGTGAAAATTTATTTATATGCCATGTAGTTATAAATGAAGTATCAATATACTCTGGTGTTTTCCCTAACTGTAGCAGAGTCCAGGCAGATTCAAGGCATAAGAATTAATGGAACATTTTTTTTTTTCTTTAAACAACTGTGCAAAATTAGTGCAAAGGATAGCAGAGACTCGATTCTTATTCCTTTTATTCAGGCCACCTCCTTGGCCCAAAGAATACCTGACAGTGAGAAAATGCAAAGTACAAAGAAAAACGCCAAGAACTGCAGGCATGGAAGGCTGAATGCTGAAGGTGGAAGATTAGGATTGTGGGAAGCAGGGATGGGAGTAACACGTGAGTCCCAGGGGTTACTTCCACTTTCACCACCAGGAGTAAGGAGAAGTAAACACACGATGTACAAGGGAGCCAAAAGGAAGTCAGTCAGGTCAACGGCATGTTATGGGGATTAGCGAACATGTTTTTGATGAGACATTCAAGAATGTGTGGGCTTCCCTAGTGACTCAGACGGTAAAAAAAATTCGCCTGCAAGGCAGGAGACCCGGGTTTAATTCCTGGGTTGGGAAGATCCCCTATAGAAGGGAATGCCTACCTCTTCCAGTATTCTTGCCTGGAGAATTCCAGGAACAGAGGAGCCTGGCAGGCAAACAGTCTGTGAGTTGCAAATGCGAGTCAGACTTCACTGAGCGACTAACACTTTGACTTCACTCTTCAAGAACGTGTTGAGGGGAAAGAAGGAGGAGGTCTCTGTGACAACTACAACTCTGTTAGAGTCCAAGAACATCCCTTGTTAGTGACTCCATGACAATCAGGGGAAACTCAACTCAGGAGTGACCCAGAATGACATTTGTACAAACGACACTGTCTCCTCCTCCACTCAAACACACTATCAACTTCTGAAGGCCGGTGGCCAGTTCTTGTTCACCCTGAGTTCTCTGCTGAGTCTTTGCATTTAGCAGGAGCTCGGTTTGCTTTTCTCCTAGGAAAAAACACCTTTCTTTTTTTCCTGATGATAAAAGTAATATATACTCAGTAACAAAAAACTTCTGAAGATACAGAGAAGTATAAAGGAATAAATAAAAGTCATACGTAATCTCATCTCCCAAAGAGGAACCAAGCTTGTCAATATTTTGGATCTCTCTCTCACACACATGCACAAACACACACGTACATTCACTAAGAGAATACCATACTATACACACTGTTCTAAAAACACTCATCACAACCATTTAGCTTGATATAAAGCTCTACAGCATCATGTTTAATAGCTGCAATACCATCTAAACAGTTCCTCCACTGACGAACATGTATAAGTTGCTTCCAATTTGTTGCTTTCATAAACTGTTGTAAGGAGCATCTTTGTACGTACGTATCTGTGTATATGTTCAATCACTATTTCCTTAGGCTAAATTCTACAAGATTTTAAGTTTTGGATATATATGTTGCCAAACCATCATCCAAAATATTTATAAAAATGAACACTTCCACCAGCAGAGTATGACGTGCCTTTCCCTCACTGGATTTCATTCTTTCTCACTTTTCCCATGATAGTAAAAAAAAAAAAACTTCATTTTCACCTTTTAATTAGAGAGCACTAACATTTTTGTGGGTACTGCCCAACTGAATTACTACTTTTCTGAAATGTCAATTACTATTCTCAACTTGGGCTTCCTAGGTGGTACAGCGGTAAAGAATCTGCCTGCCAATGCAGAAGACACAAGAAATGTGGGTTTGATCCCTGGGTTAGGAAGATCCCCTGGAGTAGGAAATGGCAACCCACTCCAGTATTCTTGCCTGGAAAATTCCATGGACAGAGGAGCGTGGTGGCCTACAGTCCTTGGGATTGCAAAGAGTCCCATGACTGAGTGCATGCACACACACACACACACACACACACACACACACACACACACACACACACACACACACACACACACACACACACACACACACATTCTAGATCTAACTGAACTATCTTATTATTTATAACACATTCTTGACCTAACTATCTTATTATTTAATCCCTTCCCAGTAAATTCTCTTGGTTTTTACTCACGAGAGTCTAAAGACCACACTGTAAGTAAATGCTAATACAGAAGCAGACCACACAGTTACTTCCCAAAAGAAAAGAGAGACAGACTCTAGGGCGCTGTCCACCAACTCTGTCCTCAACAATGCTGATGTGTTTTCTGAAATGTAGACATTTAACTGGAATGTGTGAGAGTAGTTTGAGAAGATCACTGCCCCCTGGATATACTTTCCACTACAGTTTATATGCCTCCTATGCAACTACCAAATATTAGTCCATATTTTGATTCAAATTTCTTTAGAATATAGAACTTACTGCTTATTTAGTTTACAAATGATTTCTGTTGCTGGTTAAAAACTGACGTACAAATTCTTAAAAACAAAAAAAGACTTGCTATTTTATATTTGTAAAGGGCTATAGTTTCCAAATAGTGCAACTGACTACTTTCAGTCATTTCCCATCAGAAATATATGTAGTTCATTTATAAATAATATTAGATTGTGCCATGAAAATGCTGCTACTGCTGCTGTTTCTTTTTATGTTCTTATATTGATAAAGGAATGTTCCTTTGCCGATGGCTCCCTAGTTTGGTCTATGTATTTTCCCTTTGTTTGCCTGTGTTAAAATAAACTCTGGAGTTCTATTATTAGAACATCACGTTTCAAACACAGGATGAGGGTGGAGGCATAATGCCTCAGGCATAACTGTGGTTCAATATTTCCCTCTAGCCTCTGCCAAGGAAGAAGTAGTTTTAGCAAACAGAGTTCCCTATGTTTTTAAATATTACATTCTTAAAATTTATGAACCAGGCTAGAGGAAATATGAAAACAGAACTATGACATGACATTTATAATAAAGCTTCCTTAAAAGGAGTTAAGCAACCAAAGCAGATAATAAGCTTTCCACAGTGGGAAGATGCTTATTAGTTTAGGAGCCTTCCCAGAGCGGAGGAAATCTGAGTGAACTTTTCCTTATACCCACAGTTGGGATTTGCATTAGCACGATTTCAAACTTGTTTTGCTTTCAAGCTTCCCCACAGGCAGTCCACCATTTTTACAACTTTTGCTTAGCCATCCTTAAAGGTGATCTGCAGAAAACAAGAGGAAAAGTAAAGGAAAAGGAAGAAAAAGAAAAGAAGAGGGAAAAAGTCTGGAGTGGTGGTTTTCATACTTCCCCTTATCCAGAAGAAGCCATCATCTGCTGGCACTGCTCTCATCCCGTAGTGGTAACATTAGAGAAGGGAATGTGGGTGAGATTAAGCCGTAAGATATTCTCAATAAAGTTAGCAATGATAAAGTGATGGATATGATGAAATAAGACAAGTGTGCAACAGGACATTTTTAAGAGAATGATTATCTTCCTGGAGGCTGACCTCTAAAGCTTTCGACATCCCCTAAGTTTTACTATTCCATTATAGATTTAATAGCATTCCAATATCTTAAACTTTTTTGAACCTACTAACATTTTCAGTTTGTGTCACCTCTCAAGGAAGATTATGCAATAGATTTTCCATGCAGGCAAGATGGTGGTCCTAAATGACATTTTTTGATCTTTAAGCAATAGCTCCCGATCTCATATTCTGGAATCAGTTAGAACAAAAATAATATTGCTATAACCAAATCCTTCATGACTTAATGGACTAGCACACTATCCCATCTACAATTTTAAGATCCTTAGACTTAACAATAATTTTAGCTTGACTTTATTACCATAGGTTTTCCTCCGCTTACTCTCTAGTTCCTCTTAATTAATCTGATTTCAATAGCATATTTAATTTCAGTTTTTGGAAAATTAAGTGGTTATGACTCAGAAATATTAACTGTTAGGCTAACTAATACACCAAATCCACAGTTGTGAACTGCCCCCTCTTTTCTGTCACCTGAATTGCATGGGGCCTGGGTTACTACTGATATTTCATGCTTTTGAATGAAAACCAATCTCATAAAATGTGAATATGATCTGAGAATAAACAGAAAAGGGAGTTTTAAGATACTGCTCTTCAGATTTTGGAGCTGAAGAAGATACATAAGGTATAACTGAGGGCGTAACTAAGGCAACAGGTGCTCATCTCCTCACTAGGTTCGCATGTAATTCTTCTGCAGACTCCCTCAAAATGACAACCCATCATTCCCAGAGAGCTCTTTATCTTCCACGGGAGATTCCCCTGTGCCATCTAAGAACTGCCCTGAGTTATTTTTGGCTGCTTAGGGTTTGCAGCACAAGCGTCCAGTCATCCACGGTGACTCCCCTGTTGGACTGTTATAGCCCCACGTCATAACATGTGCCTTGGGCATAATCTTCTCACACTATGTCTCTGGGAACTGATGTTTGCAACCTCATTCATGGCAAGAGGAAGAAAAACAAAATCAGAGCATCTGGTGCTCAGCAAAGCAAGGATTGTGCCAACTCCTGTCAGTTGGTTAATGCTTTATAAAGAACGTATTTTTTCTGTTGTAACTCAAGACGCAGTTTACAAGAATGGCTGCTGTTCGTGGCATCAAAATGAGGATGCAGAGATGTTTCCAAAACAAAGTTAAAAAACCCAAGTGACTCATTTAAAACAACAGCACAAAAATCTATTAATTGACTACAAATAATAAATAACACCTTAAAAAATCCTTCTCCCAATCAATTATTGGGAAGTCTTAAGAAATAAAGTGTTCTGAGGAAATGAGTATTCAGATGAACTTTATACCAATTAAAAGGTTACTTTAACCTTTTTGTGCTCAAAATTTCCCCAATATAGTACATAACATTTCTGATCTTTAGAGAGGACACTGCACACAACTACTATTACTACTACTATACTACTATATTATTATAAAGGAGGTAAAAATGAAGAGAGAGCTTCAATTAAAAATAAAAAACATGGGTTGTGGTATCTGGCAGAGCTGGGTTCAAGTCACAACTCAACTATATACAGCTAGCTGTGTGCCTCTGTGTATATATTTTATCTCTTTAAAATGAATTTATTTACCTGTAAAAAGGGGTGAAATCATAGAAAGAAATTCAGGGTTCTTAGGAAGATTAAGTGAGATGTGCATGTAAAGCAACAACACAGAGCCCAGAACACAGTAAAAGCTCAATAAATGTGAGATCTTGGTGTTCTTTACTTAATATGAAATAGTTCTTTATTGACTACTTAATTGATTATGTTGGGAGAAATATCAATAACCTCAGATATGCAGATGACACCACTCTTATGGCAGAAAGTGAAGAGGGGCTAAAAAGCCTCTTGATGAAAGTGAAAGTGGAGAGTGAAAAGGTTGGCTTAAAGCTCCACATTCAGAAAACGAAGATCATGGCATCTGGTCCCATCACTATATGGGAAATAGATGAGGAAACAGTGGAAACAGTGTCAGACTTTATTTTTCTGGGCTCCAAAATCACTACAGATGGTGACTGCAGCCATGAAATTAAAAGACGCTTACTCCTTGGAAGGAAAGTTATGACCAACCTAGATAGCATATTCAAAAGCAGAGACATTACTTTGCCAACAAAGGTTCGCCTAGTCAAGGCTACGGTCTTTCCTGTGGTCATGTATGGATGTGAGAGCTGGACTGTGAAGAAGGCTGAGCGCCGAAGAATTGATGCTTTTGAACTGTGGTGTTGGAGAAGACTCTTGAGAGTCCCTTGGACTGCAAGGAGATCCAACCAGTCCATTCTGAAGGAGATCAGTCCTGGGTGTTCTTTGGAAGGAATGATGCTAAAGCTGAAACTCCAGTATTTTGGCCACCTCATGCGAAGAGTTGACTCATTGGAGAAGACTCTGATGCTGGGAGGGATTGAGGGCAAGAGGAGAAGGGGACGACAGAGGATGAGATGGCTGGATGGCATCACTGACTTGATGGGTGTGAGTCTGAGTGACCTCCGGGAGCTGGTGATGGACAGGGAGGCCTGGCGTGCTGGGGTTCATGGGGTCGCAGAGAGTCGGACACGACTGAGCGACTGATCTGATCTGAATTGATTATGTTAAGTGCATTCACATACTTTACAGTCATTATGAACTTTCACCTGCATCTTGCTGTTTCTCTCTGCTACCTCTCAGATTACAAAGTCTCTTCTTTTGTTATGAATTTACCAGTTTTTAATAGGTATTCCACTACTCTTTTATGATATTGATATACTGCTATCATAGATATACTGCTTATATCTGCTTTGGGCAACCAGATTAACCAAATTTGTTGACTTTCTTTGAAATGGCCGTAGTGCTTTGGTTTTGGATGTCAGAGGCTTTTTAGCTTTCTTCAGATTCTGAATAAACCAAAGCAAAGGGCTCCATCCCAGAAACGAGTAAAATATGGTAAGAGTTAACATATCACTCTCCTTATCCCAATCTCTTTCAAAAGAGGTCCTATGATATCTGGCATCAAACACAATGAAAATAGTAAGATTAATGAATTGTAAATAGAGATAGAGATGAAAAAAAAAAAAGAAATTCCTCCATTTACAACTACATGGATGGACTGAAGAGAGCATTATGCTAAGTGAAATAAGTCAGACAGAAAAAGACCAACACTGTATGATATCACTTATACGTGGACTCTAAAAATAAAACAAGACCAAATCGCCAACATCCACTGGATCATAGAAAAAGCAAGAGAATTCCACTAAAACATCTACTTCTGCTTTATGGACTATGCTAAAGCCTTTGACTGTGTGAATCACAACAAACTGTGGAAAATTCTTAAAGAGATGAGAATACTAGACCACCTTACCTGTCTACTGAGAAACCTGTATGCAGGTCAAAAAACAACAGTTAGAACCAGATATGCCAAAACTGACTGATTCAAAACTGGGAAAGGAGTATGTCACACTGTATACTGTTACCCATTTATTTAATTTATGCAGAGTACATCATGCAAAATGCTGGGCTAGATGAATCACAAGTTGGAATCAAGACTGCTGGGAGAAATATCAGCAACTTCAGATACACAGATGATATCACTGTACTGGCAGAAAGCAAAGAGGAACTAAAGAGCCTCTTGATGAAAGTGAAAAGAGGAGTGTGAAAAAGCTGGCTTAAAATTCAACATTCAAAAAACTAAGATCATCCCTATCTGGTCCCATCACTTCGTGGCAAATAAATGGGGAAACAATGGAAACAGTGGCAGATTGTATTTCCTTGGGGTCCAAAATCACTGCAGACAGTGACTGCAGCCATGAAGTTAAAAGACACTTGTTCCTTGGAAGAAAAGCTATGACAAACCTAGAGAGCATATTAAAAAGCAAAGACATCACTTTGCCAACAAAGGTTCATACAGTCAAAGAAACAATTGATGCTTTCATACTGTGGGACTGGAGAAGACTCTTGAGAGTCCCTCGGACAGCAAAGAGATCAAACCAGTCAATCCTAAAGGAAATCAACCCTGAATATTCATTGGAAGGACTGATGCTGAAGCTGTAGCTCCACCTTTGGCCACCTGACACATAGAGCTGACTCACTGGAAAAAAGTCCTGATGCTGGAAAAGACTGAGGGTAGAAAGAGAAAGGGGCAACAGAAGATGAGATAGTTGATGGCAGCATCAATGCAATGGACATGAATTTGAGCGAACTCCAGGAAATAGTAAAGGACAGGGATGCCTGGCATGCTGCAGTCCATGGGGTCGCAAAGAGTCAGACACGACTTAACAACTGAACACAACAGTGAATACAACAAAAAAGAAATTCACTCACAGAGAATAAACTAAATGGTTACCACTGGGGACAAGGAAAGGAGGGAGGTAAGATAGAGGTAGGGGATTAAGAGGTACAAGATATTATGTATAAAATAAATTAGCTACAAGGAAATATTATAAACACAGGGAATATAAGCCAGTATCTGTAAATAGAGTATAACCTTTAAAAATTATGAATCACTGTGTTGCATACCTCTAATATATAATATTATACATCAACTATACCTTAATAATGGAGAAGGCAATGGCAACCCACTCCAGTACTTTTGCCTGGAAAATCCCATGCACCGAGGAGCCAGGAGGGCTGCAGTCCATGGGGTTACTGAGGGTCGGACACAACTGAGCAACTTCACTTTCACTTTTCACTTTCATGCATTGGAGAAGGAAATGGCAACCCACTCCAGTGTTCTTGCCTGGAGAATCCTAGGGATGGGAGCCTGGTGGGCTGCTGTTTATGGGGTTGCACAGAGTCGGACATGACTGAAGTGACTTAGCAGTAGCAGTTGCATACCTCTAATACATAATATTATACATCAACTATACCTTAATAACAGAGAAGGCAATGGCAACCCACTCCAGTACTCTTGCCTGGAAAATCCCATGGACAGAGGAGCCTCGTGGGCTGCCGTCTATGGGGTCACACAGAGTTGGACACGACTGAGGCGACTTAGCAGCAGCAGTAGCAGCATACCTTAATAAAAAAACATAAATAAACATAGATGGAGAATCAGGGCTATCGAACATAGGAGGAAGATATGTGCTAACCACAGGAACAATTCTAATTGTTGTGATTTTTACAGGACATTGGCAGAAGGCCTCCTGGCAGCAGAGCAAGAAGGAAGTGTGTTCAGTGATATAGTCCTTGTTATCAGAAAAAAGGAAGCATTCTGATTTTTCAGGGAGGAGAAAGCTTCATGTATGATCTTACACAGAAACACCCACTTTTTATCCATTTTCCTAACAATGTCCTTGGCAAGGAACTGGGGTTATAAAATACAATATACTGGTAACCTTTTGACTTCTTTGTCTTTAGTTCTCATATTGCTTCTACTTTTGAAGCCATTAGTCTGCATTTCACTTAGTTTCATCTATTACCATCACCCTAGCCCAAAAGCTCTTGACCTTCGCTAACTAGATCACAATGAATATCCCAATTCATCTCCTAGTATCCAGTTGTCTTGTCTGCCAATTCAATTTATACACTGTCACTATATGGATGTTCCTGAATCAACACATTCAAATCATAGATTCAAAAGCCTTGTTACCCACAATGTCTTCTGGAGAAAGTGCAAACTTTTCAGATAGGTATTCAGATCTCTCCTAATCTGATTCATCTCACACTGTATTTACTGTCCCTCTCCATTCCTCAATCTCCAACCCAATGGTGCTTTCTCGTCAGACCTTGACTGTATCATGCTGCTTTCTGTCTCTCCTCCTCTGCTCACATGATTTCCCCTCTGGAAACCCCTTCCATGCTTCTTTCCACTGATCCAAATCCTAATTTTCCTCGAAGGTGTAGCTCAGTTCTTCTCTCATGAAGCCTTCCTAACAACTGGCTTCATGTTTCTTTCTCCGGCACCAGACTACTGTCCGTGCCAATGGATGTGGGTTCTGTGGACCTCTGGGGAATCCTGAGACCCTTTGAGGGGGCCCATGAGGTCACAAGCATTTTTATATAATACTAAAATGTTATTTCTTATTCTCATTGTGTTAACATCTACAATGACAGTACAAAAACCAGCACCGTAGCATAAGTCAGTAGTGGCACCAAACCGTGCAAGTCATCCTCGTACTCTTCACCACCACCAACTCACAGACTGCAGGACAGACTCCCCTCTCACCCCTGTATTAGCCATCCACCCTTCTCTCTCCGCACTGGTAACCACTCGTTTGTTCTCTATTTGTGAATCACTTCACTTAGGAATGTTCTTCATGAAGCTGAAACAATTACTAACTTGAGGAAACCCTGACCCTTGAGTACCTGGGTTTTTCATATTCTGTAAAGAAATGGAGGTACTCAGAAAGCACTCCTGCTGTGCATCAAAGTATGACGGCGGTCTTCAGGAAAATCGCTGAGCAATTTTTGAGTTGTCGGTTTTTTCCACAGACCCCACTTTCACTTGACAGACAACTGACACAAAATGCAGTTATCGAGCTTGAGTGTTTGGCAGATATTTTCCCTAAAATGAACAAAGTGAAACTGTCATTTCAAGGAAAACAGCTGACAATATTTGTTGCTAATGATAAAATTCACGCTTTTGAGCACTTAACATATTAGAATTTAAGACAACTTGTATTTGCCACTGGGAATTTGACAGGTTCCCAATATTTAATGGATTTTCTGATGGGATTGATGAAATGGAGATTGGAGTTTTTTTTATATTTTATATCATGAAATGGATCAAAATTTGTAAGAGTTAGTTAATTCAATGAACCAATATTTTCCAACTGCCCTAGGCACAATGATAAAATTATGCTTGGATGAAGATTCAATCAAAATGCAAGACAGACTTCACCTCCCACTCCTTTATTAGCCATCCTCCCTTCTCTCTCGCCAGTGGTAACCACTAGTTTGTACTCTTTATGAATCTGCTTCTTTTTCTTTTATTCACTAATTTGCTGTATTTTTTAGATTCCACATATAAGTGATATCATACAGTATTTGTCTTTCTCTGTCTGACTTACTTCACTTGAGCCAAATACCATCCAAGTCCATCCATGTTGCTACTTTAATTAATTAGCAGTTGTAATTAATGTTGCTATAAACATTGGGGTGGATGCATCTTTTCAAATTAGTATTTTTGTTGCTTTCAGGTATATACCCAGGAATGGAATTGTTGGGTTATATAGTAACTTTATTTTTAATTTTTTGACAAACCTCCATACTATTTTCCACAGTGGCTGCTCCCACCAATAAGACAGGAGAGTTCCCTTTCTCATATCCTTCCCTACATTTGTATTCAGTTTTTTTTTTTTTTTTTTTTTTTTTTGATGACAGCCATTCTGACAGGTGTGAGGTGATTTCACTGAAGTTTTGATTTGCATTTCCCTGATGAATAGTGATGCTGAACATCTTTTTCTGTGCCTAGACAGCTACTCATAAACTAATGAAATTAGAACATTCTTTAACTCCATACACAAAAATAACTCAATATGGATTAAAGACCTAAATGTAAGCCTGGATACTATCAAACTCCTAGAGGAAAATACAGTCAGAATACTCTTTGAAATAAGTTGCAGCAATATCTTTTTGGACCCATATCCTAAAGCAAAGAAAACAAAAGCAAAAATAAACAAATGGGGCTGAGTTACACTTAAAAGCTTTTGCCAAGGACAACCTACTGAATGGGAGAAGATATTTGCAATTGATATGACTGATAAGGTATTAATAATCAATATATATATAAATGCTCATACAACTCAACATGAAGAAACAAACAATCCAATTTAAAAAATGGGCAGAAGAAAAGAACAGACATTTTTCCAAAGAGGTAATGCAGGACAACAGGCACATAAAAAAGATGCAAGACAGGCTTTTAACACACAAAAGCTCATTGAAATGGTTTTGCATTCCGTATCACATGCAATGTTTAAGAACTAATACTTGTTGAATTTTAATATGGCATCAAAGAAGAATATTGACATCGACCTAAAAAGGCTTTAAACTACTCTTTTCTACCTACCTATCTCTGTAAGGCTGCATCTGTGTCATATACTTCAACCAAAACAACATACTGCAACTTTTAACTAAAGTTAAAAGATTCAAATAGAAGACACAGCTGTCTTCTCTTAAAGAGATCTGTAAAATATACAAAATAATGCCACTCTTCTTGCTAATTTTTGTTTTAGAAAAGTCAATTTCATAAAATATTTTCATATGTAAAAAATTTTCATATTTTGAGTTTCTTTTGGATTGTTTAATTATTTTTTCAATTCTATCTCAATTATTTAATACAGATAGATATATCCATGTTAAAGATGCTCTTGGAGGTCAATATTTTATTAAGAGTGTAAAGTGTAAGAATATACAAAGTTTAGAACTGTTGTTCTATAGCATTCATTCTGGCTCTTAATTATACATTATATAAATTGTAATAGTATGATACCATATAGAGTATGTGAAGTCGCTCAGTCATGTCCGACTTGGCGACCCCATGGACTATACAGTCCATGGAATTCTCCAGGCCAGTGTACTGGAGTGGATAGCCTTTCCTTTCTCCAGGGGATCTTTCCAACCCAGGGACCAAACCCAAGTCTCCCGCATTGCAGGCAGATTCTTTACCAGCTGAGCCACAAAGGAAGCCCATATAGAGTGTAATGCCACCTATTTTTATGTATACATACTATAATTTTAACTGGATTAAAATGTGAAGGAAAAGAACTGTTTTTTAACCTATAACAACTAAGAAAGTAAGCCAACAGATACTTGCTGAATTGCCTTGAGATAACATATTCAAGTCAAAGTGTTTAATAGACAAGGTTCTGCCTTGTCAGTTTCTAAAGGCTGTTCCAGGTGGTCTGGAAATTTTAAGATTATGCTCTAGCCCAATGCAGTTGTCAGCTACTATATTCCATTAACATGTTTTCGTTTGTTTGTTTCTGGCCTTACCATGTCGCTTGTGCGATCTTAGTTCCCCAACCATGGACTGAAACTGTGTCCCTGTGGCAATGGAAGTGCAGAGTCCTAACCGCTGGATCTCCAGGAAATTCTCACTAACGTTAACCCTCATTGACATTTTTTTTTTGAAGTTTGCAAATTCTGTATATTTCCAGCTGTTGAGATGATTTCTGAGAGCTGAAGTTACCTCTAGGGCGAAACCAGAGCCAGCTGTTAAGCAGCCAGAATGCTACAGTAATTGAATACATGACCATTTCTCTTTCAGCCCATTCTTTGTTCTCCTCTTCCAGAAGTTGTAGACGTCTATTTAGTTTATCTGTCGTCTTAATCAAGCTGCATCTACAACTGTCATGTCTTCTGAAGTTCCTTCAATCATTGCATCTATATTTGAAATGCCATACCTGACGTTGTCATGATGAGGATTAGAAGTGGCGGCAGCAGACCCACCACGCGACACAGGAATGGAGTCAGTTTTGACCAGCTGTCTATTTTGGCGAACAGCATTTTCACTCATAGAGCGTTCTCTTTTTAGCCTGCCAACTGCACGGATTTCATCATTTTGAGGGGTTGGAGCAGGTCTTTCTAAATCCAGAAAATCTAGAGGTCTTTCACTTAGCATAAACACGAGGTGGTGTTTTTAGAGCCAGACGCTTAAAGGGAGTTAGTTGACTGTATAAGGTCAAGATCTGCTGGTCTTGAAAATGGAATGTCTTCATTATTTCCTGCTACCACAATTCTCTCTGGAATTTGCATAATCACATTAGCATTTGAAACTCCTTCTTGAAATTCTTGTTCCAGGTCAGCATTTGGTGGTGCTACCTTTAATTTTTCTGGGACCCTCATTCGCTGACTAATAACCTTCGGTGTATTCCATTTCATACTAAATTCGACTAGTTTCCACCATCTCAGCAGCAGTGGGAGAAGGAAAGGCCGCCCCACTCACTAAATGTGTACCAATTACTTCTTGCTCTTTGGCATTATCTGCTTCTGTGCTTCATATTAAATCCATTAACTTGCCTCAGTATGCACGTGCTGGATTTAGAGCACTTTTGTCCCCCTGGGCCTGCTGGAGGGTCTGCTGGCTCTCTGGGTGCTCGGGTGGATGGTCTCAGAGGCCATTGGCTGAGGGCACAGAGGTGCCCGGGCAAATCACCGGCCGGAGACGCACGCAGCCAGCCCAGTGGGGAAAGAAAACCCTTAATGACATTTTGAATAACTATGTTGTTCCATACAAGTATTTTCCCCTATCTCTGCACCTGTAGTTTCCACCTCCTAAATTTCCTTCTCTCCCTCTCCATGATTCCTGACTCTTCATGGAGACCTTTCCTGACCTTCCTTGTAGCTTGGGTCTCTGTCTGACTTTCTCTCAGAGCACCTTATACTCATCTTTAAATGTCACCTCACAATTTTACTTGTGTAATTATTTGATTAATGTCTGTTTCTCTCACTGGAATATATGCCCCAAGGGATAGTTCAGCAAAATTTCTCAATTGTATCTATTTTACAGGGTTATAGAAATATTAAGTGCATAAATATTATTAAATAAATCAACTGAAATTAATTAACCCTTTATCCTATGACATTTAGTAATATGATAACTAAAGCATCAGGAGGAAAATTTTATTACACGTTACAGAAGAAACAAATTGATGTGTTTTCTCTTTTTAGACAAACTGCTCAGAAAGTAGATCATGGATGGCAGAAGTGTGCACGGAGGGACTGTGTGGGTCCCAGAAAGAGAGGGCAATGCTTCTGAGGTGGCAAGAAGACAGGGACGGGCTGAATCAGCAGGTTCATAAGGGGCTGGGAAGACTCTGAGGTTTCCAGCCCAAGTGGCTGAGAGGATGGGGATTACTTTTACCAAAATTCAAAAAGCTGGAAGAGAAATACAATTAGAGGGGGAAGATTATGAATCAGTAAGATTTCCAAGTGGAGATGCTAGGCATCTGGGGTTGAGAGAGAGCTGAGGCTGCAAGTATAAACTTGGGAGGTGTTAACACAGAGCTTATAATCGAATCTGAGGAAGTGAGTGAGAAGGGCGGGTGAGTTCGGGTGAGCTCTGAGGACATGGGACAGACAGGAGGGGCTTGGGTGAGAGAGGAGCAGATAGTAGGAAGGCAGAGAAGTGGTGGGAAAGATGGAGAGAGGGGCAACCACATGGTAAACTGACTCCCTTCCCCACCACTCCCTTCTTTCCCTTCCTGCTTTCCCTGTCCCCCCCACCCACCCCCGCACAGGGACTACCAGAGGAGGCTACTAACTGGACAGCTTATGTTGTTTCTTCTTCTCATGCCCCCTACATACTCATGCCACACTGGTCTCTCTCTGGCTATGCTGTTCAATACAGTAGCTACTAGCTGCATGGGGTTATTTAATTTACCTGAATTAAAATGAGACAGAATTACATATGCAGTTCCTCTGTCTCACTAGCCACTTTCAAGTGTCTCTACAACCACGTGTAACTAAGTGGACAGCACAGACACAGAACAGATGGAAACATGGTCAGTGCTGCCCCTAGACATAGCTTTGTCTTCTCAGTTCAAAAGTCCAGACCCTTAGCTGGAGACTGCTACAGTCTACCTGAAACTTATATTTTTTTTTAACTTTTGATTTTATATTGGGGTATAGCTGATGAACAGTGTTGTGACAGTTTCAGGTGGACAGCAAAGGGACTCGGCCATACACATTCATGTAACCACTCTCCCCCAAACTCTCCTCCCATCCAGGCTGCTGCATAACATTAAGCAGAATTCCCTGTGCTATTCAGTAGGTCCTTGTTGGTTATCCATTCTAAATATAGCAGTGTGTACATATCAATTCCAAACTCCGTAACTATCCTTTCTCCCCACTCTCCCTCCCTGGCAACTAGAAGTTCACAGAACTAACTTTTTAACTTCATTTTCTTCCACTTCCCTAGATCAACCTTGTGATGGATACAAACTGAGCATACCTCACTCTCTTCCACTTTCATTTCTTGACTTAGGCCATGCTATTTGGATACCCTCCAGTAATGTATCCACTGAAATGGTTAGGTTTATGCATCACCTTACCTGGGTTCTGTGCTATGCTGTGCTTTGTCGCCCAGTCTTGTCGGACTCTTTTTGACCCCAGGGACAGTTGCCCACCAGCCCTCTGTCCATGGGGATTCTCCAGGCAAGAATACTGGAGAGGGTTGCCATGCCCTCCTCCAAGAGATCTTCCCAACCCAGGGATCGAACCCAAGTCTACCGCATTATAGGCAGATTCTTTACTATCTTGAGACACCAGGGAACTTAAGCAATCAAACACGAATCTAAGAGTTGCTATGAACTTATTTTGTAGATGTAGTTAACTGATGTGGTAATCAGATTACTTTAGGAAATAGAAATTATTCTCAGTGATCTAAGTGGGACTCAGGTAGGCAGCTGGCTGGCCTTAAAAAAACTGAGGCTTCTCTGAGAAAAAGAAATTCTGTCTCTAGACTGCAGTGTCTGCCCCTACCCAAGGGTTTCCAGCCTGCCCTTCCTGCCTCTCTGCCCCACAGATTAGAACCCACAGTTGTGGAAGCAGGTTCCTTGAGATAAGTCTCTTTAATAAATATTTCTCTCTGTGTGTGTATCAATACAGATACATACATGTACATTTGTGTATATACATGTATGTGTATGTGTGTGTGCTAAGTTGCTTCAGTTGTGTCCAACTCTTTGCGACCCTATGGACTGTAGTCCACCAGGCTCCTCTATCTATGGGAGCCTCCGGGCAGGAATACTGGAGTGAATTGCCATTCCTTTCTCCAGGAGATCTTCCCAATCCAGGAATAGAACCTGTGTCTCTCATGCCTCCTGCATTGGCCGTCAGGTTCCTTACCACTAGCACTGCCTGGGAAGCCCACACACACATACAGATATAGCCAAACACATACATATATACATATGCTTACACATGTGTGTTTGTGTCTAGATATTCTATGAGTTCTGTGTTTTGGTAGAACCTTGACTGGTACAGATTTTAGTACCTGATAAAATGTACTCGTCAAGGTTGCAATACATACCGCCTTCTTCAAAAATACAAACCTGATTTTTCAAAGACAATGATTCTAGACCTGGCTGCACATTTGAGTAGCCTTTGTAAACTTTATATAAACATACTCAGGTTCTGTATATAAACATAGGCAAGAGCAAGATTAGTACATGAAGGCGGAGCTTGGGCATTCATGTTTTAAAAGAGTTTCTCCGGTAATTCTGATGCACAGCCAAGGTTGAGAACTACAGTCCAAGCCAAACTCCTCTGGCACCTTTGCTATAAGCGCCGCTGAAAATCATCAAACACAGCACACCGTCTTACATTCTTTCAACCAACCAACCAGCATCAGTTACATGATTTAACATCTGTCAGATAATAATACAGTGTGCAGGGGATACAGGCAGCAGCATACCCACTCTTGGTCTTGAGGGCAAAGACTGAGATATACAGCTTAATATTCTTTGAAGCACAATGATTAATGAATTATTATGTGATGGAATAAATAAAAATTTTACTGCAGTATTTAGAGAAGCTGATAGTGGTTATTCAAAACAGTGCATAATTTAAGTAGCTCTTATTTCAACTGAAAACTCTATCAGCAAGTGTTAATAAATGCTTTCTATATGTATTTATTAACAGACTGTACTGTTGGTATTTCTGATACTGCCAGGCATGATTAATTCTCAACCCAGAGATCATTTGGTAGGCACCAAAGTGTCTGTAACTACTTTCTTAGCAGCAAAAGCTACAAATGCTCCTGCGAGCTCAATCTAAGGAGAGCAAAACCAATTCCTGAGATCAACACAGTCTGATTTAATCTGCAAGAGCAGGAGGACGGTTTGGCTGGACTGAAAAATGTGGGTTGGGGCCACTGGAAGGCTGGCTAGCCCAGCGCCTGCAAGATGCTTTGCCGACTCTAAGTCAATCCATAAATGTTAGATAAGACTTCTCACTGTATTATTATTTTATGAACACACTTTTCAGATAGCTAAAATGCTTTTCAACTCCTGTGCAGTCACTGAATGACACTCTTGTGAGGAAATCTACTGCTGATTTTTCTGCTTTTATACATTCAGAAAACTAAGATCATGGCATCCGGTCCCATCACTTCATGGCACATGGATGGGGAAACAGTGGAAACAGCGGCTGACTTTATTTTTCTGGGCTCCAAAATCACTGCAGATGGTGACGTCAACCATGAAATTAAAAGACACTTACTCCTGGGAGTCCCTGGTGGCTCAGATGGTAAAGCGTCTGCCTACAGGGCGGGAGACCCGGGTTCGATCCCTGGGTCAGGAAGATTCTCTGGAGAAGGAAATGGCAACCCACTCCAGTATTCCTGCGTGGAAAACCCCATGGATGGAGGAGCATAGTAGGCTACAATCCATGGCGTCACAGAGTTGGACACGACTGAGCGACTTCACTTCACTTCACTCCTTGGAAGGAAAGTTATGACCAACCTAGACAGCATATTTGGGGAAGGCAATGGCACCACACCCTAGTACTTTTGCCTGGAAAATCCCATGGATGGAGGATCCTGGTAGGCTCCAGTCCACGGGGTCACTAAGAGTCGGACACGACTGAGCGACTTCACTTTCACTTTTCACTTTCATGCCCTGGATAAGGAAATGGCAACCCACTTCAGTATTCTTGCCTGGAGAATCCCAGGGACGGGGGAGCCTGGTGAGCTTCTGTCTATGGGGTCACACAGAGTTGGACACGACTGAAGCGACTTAGCAGCAGCAGCAGCAGACAGCATATTAAAAAGCACAGATATTACTTTGCCAACAAAGGTTCATCTAGTCGAGGCTATGGTTTTTCCAGTAGTCATGTATGGATGTGAGAGTTGGACTGTGAAGAAAGCTGAGCACCGAAGAATTCATGCTTTTGAACTGCGGTGTTGGAGAAGACTCTTGAGAGTCCCTTGTACTGCAAGGAGATCCAACCAGTCCATCGTAAAGGAAATCAGTCCTGAGTGTTCATTGGAAGGACTGATGTTGAAGCTGAAACTCCAATACTTTGGCCACCTGATGCAAAGAGCTGACTCATTTGAAAAGACCCTGATGCTGGGAAAGACTGAGGGCAGGAGGAGAGGGGGACGACAGAGGATGAAATGGTTGGATGGCATCACTGACTCAATGGACATGGGTTTGGGTGGACTCTGGGAGTTGGTGATGGACAGGGAGGCTTGGCATGCTGCGGTTCATAGGGTCGCAAAGAATCAGACACGACTGAGCAACTGAACTTATACATGAGGAGACTGAGCTCCTAAAAGGAAAATCAACTTTTTCCCCAAGGGACTGAGAGCAGAGCCGCGAAGGGATGGAGGGCTTCTAATCCCCTGGAATTCCATCATGCTTAGTTTCCTAGGGGTGCTTTTAGGACTTTGTTTTACAAAAAAGGAAAAAAAAATTCAAAAAAATAAAAACACTTTGGAAAGTTACAGAAGTGCGTCCTCTCATTCACCTCTCTCAACTTTCTTACTTTCTCTTTCACAAGACAGTTTATTCAGTTTACTTGTTAAAAACACTTGAGCCTCATGAAAGTTCATGAAAGGGTGGTGATACCATTAGCATCACTAAATGATCTGTCAAAACTTTCATCATGTGTTTTTATTCTAATGGATTTGGACTTCACAGTCAAATTTTACTCCAGCTTCAAGTATGGCCTTGACTTGATATGTTTTAATTCATATTAAGATTGTAAAGATCCATAGTATTGGTTTGTCCATTATAATTAATGAAAATTCTCTTCAGTAGCCATTACAATCTGTCAGATCACATTAATCTACATTTCAAAAAGTGGCTTGGGAGAAGGAACTGTAAATACATTTCCTTTTCTTGAAGGAGCCATTAGGGTTTTCAGGGCAAAAGCATATTTTTAGCTGTTGTTTTTTTTTTTTCTCAAACCAGAGACAGACTTAAGGAATATATTTGAGACTTAAGAGTAAAAATGCACTTTTTATTATTATTGTTGAAATAAGAAAAACTATAGTTAAGTATTAAGACTTCAGGAATGAAAGAATTTTAAATCCTCTTTCCAAAGCCCTTAAGCCTTCCAAATTAATGAAGAGTTCAAAATGCGGGAGGGTCAGCTACAGCTGAAATCTCACTGAGCTCCCCTTTTCAATTTTCTAGGAATCCTGTGAATTCATATTGTGTTTACATTTCCACCAAGTTCTGTGTTTCTCTTTAAATTTTTATTACAACTTTTTTACATGAGCGCTGTTTTTTAGGTCATGGCACGGTCAGGTCATGTACTGGCAGACTTTCAGCTTTAACTCAATTCTTTTGCTTTTGTGGGCTTTTCTGGCCATTACTGTGATATTCTTCTAGATGACTTATAATCAAATGAGTTCCATGGTAAATACTGCTATCACATCTTTGTTCAGAATGCCCAGGGCTCCCTGCTTTCCTCATGCATGTTTTTGTCAAATTAATTTTGACATTCCCCAGATAACAGATAGCTTGCTGAATTTCAAATGGGATGCACTGTGGGAGAGCAATTCACAAAGCATTTTACAGTCAAGGGCTTCTGAAAACAGGGAATAAAACCAGGTAGAATGAACACTGTTCTGTGGAGGAAAGGGTTTTAATTAATTACGTAATTTGGCTGCTGATGACAATAGGTTGAATTAGGGAAATAAAAAATAAAACAAAAGCAACTCAGATGCATCCATGAGCCAAATGTAACTGACTAAATGGTACATTCCCAGAAACATCCTCTTTCCCTCCTTCCCACTTTGCATCAACTACCAAGTCCTGCAGCACATAAAACATGCACGCCCTTCCTTTCCTTCCCTACTGGCTTGGCCAAGTATTCATCATCTGCCGAGACTATTATCTAGTCTGTCCGTTGGTGAATGACTCCAAGGTAGCTTAGTTATGAGACCATCTTTCTACTGAAATGAAATCTGTCTGCCTATGTATACCTTCTATCCCTAGGTTTTAATACTGTATTTTGCACCATCATCCACCTATTACCACTGTCAAAATATGTACTTGCTGTCATCTTCTCGCCTGGGTCAGGATCCACCACCATGCTCATCTTTCTCCTCTCAATACATTTTCCCTTCAAATGGAGCACCCAGATGGGGAGGTGGCTTCACCAATATCGAACAGAAGAAGTCTAGTAGTTTCTTGGTTTTGGATAGATAGGTGTGAATACAACCTAGATTCACATAAAGTTTCTGACATCGTTATTACATGCTCAATTCATACTGAGTTTAATTATAGCCTCTCATGTGATCAGTTATTGGCCTCAGCTCTTGTGATCTTTCCTTAGGCAACTGATACTTACGAATTAGGAGCTGGAGCTGATTTTAATTCATATTGATTTTTGTCTCCTCTAGAAATTGATTTCAATCCTTATTCCGCAGTCTTGGCAAGATCAATTGCCCAGATAAGCACTCTCACTAGGCCCACATTTCTTCAATCTGTATTTAAAAATGATTATTTTCCCACACACCTCGCTAAACTCAAGACACAAAATGTCTGCAGCTTTCTCCTATTCTAAAAGGCTAATAATGCCCATGAAAAAACAAAAGGAAAGAAAAGGAACATGCTGTCAGTTTGACATGACTTACTTTTACTGTTTTACTGAACTCAAGTTGGTTCCTGATGACCTTTTAACAGTCACAACCCATCTGCTTAAAAAAAAAAAAAAAGCCTCAGCTATAATATCCCTGGAGATAAATGCTCCAGCTTCAATGTCTCAATTTATCAGAATATAGTCCATCATGCCCAGCTTCCACTCAACCCCATCCCTTTTTGAAGACTATCACATTTGTCCCTCTTTCTATTCTTCTGGCACCTGTCCTGGTCCCCATATGACCTCAAGATTATCAGCTGTGGTTCCATGAACAAATTATAAGCTCTTTTAATGCCCTGATAGATACATAATTTTTCTAGTCAGGAAGCTTAAACTGCTTTGGAATAATTGTATTCCTTTCTAAAACTGTCTAGTGCAGCGTGGGCTTCTTTAGCCCCATACTAGAACTTGAGCCATTTCAATCAAAAGATGACCTTCATTAGCAGAAAAGACAAAAGTAGTAATATAGAAGCTGATGAGCTCTTTTCTTTTCTGTCATTTTGTACCATTAAATTTTCTTCCTCAGGTGTGGGACTCCTCACTGCTTCAGGGTTTAACATAACTCAAAGTCTTTCCTTCTCTTTCATGATGCTAAGCATTTGTTCACAGGCCTCAGCTCACTCATTCACTCTGCACCTTAGTTTTATTTGCCCTTCTTTAAATAATGGAAAAAAATAAGGGTGGCGTATTCCAGAGGATCAGTGCTAATGCACAGAATGAACACTTCTTAGCACTCTGTGTTCAGCTGCGTTTAGCAAGTCTGGCCTGGCTGGGTATAGAAGCCTACTTAGCATTGATGACTGTTTCTCTGGGAAAATACACTCTGCATTCCAAAGAAGTGACTCAGAAAGAAATTTCTCAGATTTTTGCGTCTTGGACTGCCTTTTGCTCCTAGGCCCCAATCCTAGCAAATTCACAAATGTAGGTTCTGAATCAATCACATAAAACATATGAGTAGATCCTCTTCCTCCAGATTCAGGAAAAACACCATCACTTTTTTTTTCTTGAAGGCACAAAAAGCTTTTAACACCGAAATGCTCTGTGAATTTCTACCACAGCAAATGGACCAATTTAGGAAATCTTACTAGTCTATTTACCTTTGATCTCATTTCCCTTTTTGACCATCCTTATGCCAAATTAGGAGAAGGCAATGGCACCCTACTCCAGTACTGTTGCCCAGAAAATCCCATGCACGGAGGAGCCTGGTAGGCTGCAGTCCATGGGGTCGCTAAGAGTCAGACACGGCTGAGCGACTTCACTTTCACTTTCCACTTTCATGCATTGGAGAAGGAAATGGCAGCCCACTCCAGTGTTGTTGCCTGGAGAATCCCATGGACGGAGAAGCCTGGTAGGCTGCAGTCCATGGGGTCGCACAGTGTTGGACACGACTAAAGCGACTTAGCAGCAGCAGCATGCCAAATTAACATTCCTTTGTTTGGGTGGTACTCCATCTTTTTAAAAGGTTTTTTTATCTGAGTGGCATTGACATACAATGTTCTGTTAGTTTCAGATATATGGCAAAGTGAATTAGTTGTGTCTGTGTGTGCATAGGCTTCCCAAGTGGTGCTAGTGGTAAAGAATCTGCCTGCCAATGCAGGAGACACAGGAGACCCAGGTTCAATCCCTGAGTCAGGAAGATCCCTGGGAAGAGGGCATGGCAACCCACTCTAGTATTCTTCCCGGGAGAATGCCAAGATCAGAAGAGCCTGGAGGGCTACTGTCCATGGGGTCACAAGAGTCAAACAACTGAAGTGACTTAGCATGCACGTACGCATACACCTTCTTTTTCAGTTTCTTTTCAGTTTCATATAGGTTATCACAAAATTGTGAGCAGAGTTCCCTGTGCTATACAGTAGGCTCTTGTACTGTATGCTAATTCACTTCAGTTGTGTCTGACTCTTTGCGACCCTATGCACTGTAGCCCACCAGGCTCCTCTGTCCATGGGATTCTCCAGGGAAGAATACTGGAGTGGATTGCCATGCCCTCCTCCAGGGGATCTTCCTGACCCAGGGATTGAACCCGTGTCTCTTGCATTTCCTGCATTGGAAAGTAGATTCTTTAACACTAACACCAGCAGGGAAGCCCACAGTTCAGTTCAGTTCAGTCACTCAGTCGTGTCCAACTCTTTGCAACCCCATGAACTGCAGCACGCCAGGCCTCCCTGTCCATCACCAACTCCCGGAGATCACTCAAACTCATGTCCATCGAGTTGGTGATGCCATTCAGCCATCTCACCCTCTGTCATCCCCTTCTCCTGCCCCCAATCCCTCCCAGCATCAGAGTCTTTTCCAATGAGTCAACTCTTTGCATGAGGTGGCCAAAGTACTGAAGTTTCAGCTTTAGCATCATTCCTTCCAAAGAACACCCAGGACTGATCTCCTTCAGAATGGACTGGTTGGATCTCCTTGCAGTCCAAGGGACTCTCAAGAGTCTTCTCCAACATCACAGTTCAAAAGCATCAATTCTTCGGCGCTCAGCTTTCTTCACAGTCCAACTCTCACATCCATACATGACCACTGGAAAAACTCTAGCCTTGACTAGATGGACCTTTGTTGGCAAAGTAATGTCTCTGCTTTTGAATATGCTATCTAGGTTGGGCATAACTTTCCTTCCAAGGAGTAAGCGTTTTTTAATTTCATGGCTGCAGTCACCATCTGCAGTGATTTTGGAGCCCAAAAAATAAAGTCTGACACTGTTTGTAAGTCCTTATTAGTTATTTATTTTATATATATATATATTAGTGAATATATGTTAATCCCAATCTCCTAATTTGTCACTCTCTACCCCATCCCACCCCAATATCCCCTTTAGTAACCATAAATTTGCTTTCAATATATGTGAGTCTATTTCTATTTTGTAAATAAGTCCATTTGTATTATTTTTTATTAGATTCCACATATAAGTGATATCATAAGATAGTTATCTTTCTCTGACTTACTACACTTAGAATGATAATCTCTAGGTCCATCCATATTGTTGCAAATGGCATTATTTCATTCCTTTTTTATGGCTGATATTCCATTGTATATATGTACCACATCTTCTTTACTCATTCCCCTGTCAATGGACATTCAAGTTGCTCCCATGTCTTGGCTATTGTAAACAGTGTTACAACAAATACTGGGGTACATGTATCTTTTCAACTTACGGTTTTTTCCTGGATATATGCCCAGGAGTAGGATTGCAGGGTCATATGGTAGCTCTATTTTAGTTTTTTAAGGAACCCTCCATACTGTCCTCCATAATGGGGGTATCAAGTTACATTCCCAACAACAGTGTAGGAAGGCTCCTTTTTCTCTACACCCTCTTTGGCATTTATAGTCTGTAGACTTCTCAATGATGGCCATTCTGACCTCGTGGGCTGATACTTCACTGTAGTTTTGATTTGCATTTCTCTGTTGAACATCTTTTCATGGGATCTTTGGCCAGCTCCATGTCTTCTTTGGAGAAACGCTTTTTTAGTTGCGCTTTTTTTTCTCCTTTAGTTTAGTGAACCTAGTGCCATAAAGCTACAAGGCAAAGCCAGTCTGTTTCTTTTATTTGCAGAAGGCACAAGAGAATAGAAAGACTTTAATGGAAGCTTTATTCCCGGTCTTGTCAATCCTGAAGATCTTGGAGTCTGAGGCAGTCTTTGAGACTTAAGTTGGGTTTCGCGGGATTTCCAAGGAAGACCTTGGATTGACCATAAAATAAACCTTATTCTCGATAGACCCAGCACCAATTCAGTTGCCTCAGGGTCATTCAGACCAGAAAAAAAAAATCAAAATGAAGTTTGGATCTGGGGGGAGAGTGCAGGAAATAAAGATGAAAACTGATCCTTGAGCGTACTTTGAAACAAAACTTGACCAACCATTTTGAATCAAAACATGGACGCAAACCTCTGCCGACTCAGCTGGCTCTGGTTTTCCCCTCACAGCATTCACACCTCAGGGACAGAAAGACTGACAGTTTCCTGGTTCTCGGTGCCATTTCCAGATTATCACTCTCCAGTGTTCTCAGGGGAAAAAGTAGTTCCTTTTAGGTCCATGCAAGTAGAATATACCCCCAGGCTTTCCTAGAGACTGGCGTCCCCTTCTTCTTATCTGCTGCTTCTAGTTCAGAGCAAATCTGGCCCCAGCTCACACTGTCCCTCTCTGTTCCAGGTCCCCCATCAGACCAGAAGCACATCTGCATCCACAGATAAGACCAGTGCACACGGGCCTCTCAGTAACTGGACTCTTCATCTCCAATGTCCTTCTCCCTTTCATGTGTTAACCACCAAGGTCCCACCCTGGACCTTGACATCACCTGAAACATTTTCTGTTCCAAAGTCACCTACTCAAGAACCCCTCTTTCTGAAGACAACATCTTCTCATTTCACAGTGACCACAGAGGTCCCATGACTTTTCCTAATTAATCTGCTGATCCTCTTTTTCTTCCTTCTTTCTTAAGGTTCCACAACCAGGTCATCCTTTCAGGAACACTCTTACCAGAACTCTTTCCATCAAGGTCACTGGGCAAAGCTCCAACTCTGGCTAAAGCTGGCTATGTGCTTTCTCGGTGTCTGAGTGATGCTGGAGAGAAGCTGCAGCAGGGCAGCTTGGCCTCATCATAAATTGAGGGTCCTCGGCCCCACATGGGCCTTCAGAAAGCCTAGCACTTTTCCTCAGTTTCTCCAGGTCAGCTTGGTCCCCAGTTCTCCACAAGTACTTCAAAATGCTGACTCCTCACACTTAGTGTTCTCTTCACTCTCAGCAGCTGGGAATTGAAGCAGTCAAATGGGAACTCCCTCAGCTTCTCTCCATCAAAGCCGTAAACCAACTGCATCAGCCCACCGCACCTGTGCCTCAGGAGACAATGCTCTTCCTACGGAATGCTGACTCCTTTACATCTACAAACCATCCACGGCCATTTTCAAAGTCGTGCTTTCCTCTAGAGTCAACAGTTCCTCTCATGTGGATCCTTCCTATCAACATTAAAACCTGTTCAAGTTTCTCCATTTGACAGAAAAAAACCATCCCTGGCCTTCATATTCTCCTCTAGTTCTCTGAGCCCTTCAGAGTCAAACCCCTTCCTTGAAAGAGAGCTGAGTATTGTCTACCTCCTTTTCTCCTTCTCGTTTCATGATCCGCCCTAACATGGATTATAGGAGCATCTCCATGCTTCCGAGCAGCAGCCCTATCCGAGGACACCAGTGACCTCAATGCCTTTTCAGTATTCATTTCACTCAGTTCAGTTCAGTTGCTCAGTTGTGTCTGACTCTTTGCGACCCCATGAACCGCAGCACGCCAGGCCTCCCTGTCCATCACCAACTCCCAGAGTCCACCCAAACCCATGTCCATTGAGTCAGTGATGCCATCCAACCATTTCATCCTCTGTCGTCCCCTTCTCCTCCTGCCCTCAATCTTTCCCAGCATCAGGGTCTTTTCAAATAAGTCAGCTATTCGCATGAGGTGGCCAAAGTATTTGAGTTTCAGCTTCAACATCAGTCCTACCAATGAACACCCAGGACTGATCTCCTTGCAGTCCAAGGGATTCTCAAGAGTCTTCTCCAACACCACAGTTCAAAAGCATCAATTCTTCGGTGCTCAGCTTTCTTCATAGTCCAACTCTTACATTCATACATGACCACTGGAAAAACCATAGCCTTGACTAGATGGACCTTTGTTGACAAAGTAATGTCTCTGCTTTTTAATATGCTGTCTAGGTTGGTCATTTCACCCAGTGGCTTTCAAATGGGGACAGTTTTGTCTCCAGGGGACATTGAGCAATGTCTGGAGCTATCTGGCTGGGGAGAGCGTCCTTTGCATCTTGTGGGCAGAGGCCAAGGATGCTGCTAAACATTCTATAATGCACAGGACAGCCTCCACAACAAAGAGAAATCCATACTAAAATGTCAGTGGTGCTGAGGTTGAGAAATCCTGAGATGACGACCCCTACACAACACCTAAACCTACTCACCACTTCATTTGTTTGTTAGCTTCCCTCTGGCCACTCTCCAGATTTTCTTTAGCCTCTCCAGTGCTCTCCTTTTTCAGCCATCTATTGATTCTTGAGTCACTGCCCCTTATTCCTTGGAGACTTAAGCCCTGGCTCACTGTTACTTCTCCAACACACTACTCTGGACATAATTCTTAGGGATTTCTCTCTCCACAAATGTAATCCTTCCCACACCCTTTCCCTGTGGCTTCACCCTTCCTCAGCCTTGAATTCCTGAGCTCACAGCCAAGACCTGTTCTGTACCACTTACTGCAACTTCTCCTTCAATTATATACATCTGACTCTCCAACTCCAGCCTCCTATCTTTCCAGTTCACTCTCTTCAATACCACAAATTCCAAAAATTACCAAACTCCACTACAGACTACATCTATTGATCCTACTGTCTCTTCTTCCTTATGTCTGTGGTCCTCTTCTGTTACAAAGACCCTGCAACTCTCTCATCCTTGTCTTGCTTTGCTGAACTGACCCTCAAATAAGTTAAATCAAATTGTACCTACTCCACACCTGCTCCCCACAAGCTGGACTTGAATAGGAAAAACAGCTGACCTCAAGTGGGCTCTTAGGACTGCCAGGCAATCATGTCCCATTACCCGGTGCATTCACTCTTGGATGACTGTCTCATAACTTCTCTCTCTTCAGACCTCTTCATCTCTTTTCTTCCTCAACCTTAGCTAGGCTTTGTTTCCCATTTCATTGGTAAATGGGAAGTAATCAAGTAAAAACTTCAACAAGCTCCTACTAGTAAATCTACTGAACTGTTCCACCTGGGCCCCAACAAGCTAGCCTCCCTCTTGTCCCTAAGAATGAACCATCTCTACAGCTATGGGGGGACACCCACCCCACCACCCCTTCTTGCCCTCTCAAGGTCATCATTCCAGAAATTCTTCCTTCTCACTCCTGTCTGATTCACCAGGGAAGCCCTCCCAAGGGTTACCCCTGAGAATTCAAATGTTGTCTGCCATATCAGTAAACAAAGGATGTTCCATCACATGGCAGACTCCTGGACAGTGAGCCCTGAGAGAACTCGGGATGGAGACAAACTGCCCACTGCCAAGCCCATCGGACAGCCAGCTGCTGCAGATACCCCTGACGGTGCACCTGAGGATATGCAGGATGAGACAACAGAGGATTCTGGCCCCAGAGAGCTAAGGTGCATATCAAAGGGGTAATTTCAGTGAGCCCAGACTCTTACCTTCTCTTACATAGAAAAGCACTAAATTCGTTAATTTGAGATGTCTGGTATTTTCTCATTAAAACTGACCACTTGGTCTTTTGTTGCAAAAACTTCTGTATATCTTTGCTTGTCCCCTTGCCTCTTCGGAGCAGTATCTGAGAGTTGAGTTGCTGTCTCCTGGGCTTGAAGTCTTAAGAAAGTCCTCTGAATAAAACATAACTCTCAACTGTTAGGTTGTGCTTTCTTTTTTTTCCAGACAACATCCTCAGATAAGTTCCCAACTCAGAGTAAAACCAAAGTGCTTGCAATCACCTGTAAAGTCCCCACTAGCTACTATTCTCACCACCCTTCACTCTACTCCAGTCACACTGACCTCCTTCCATTTCCTCAAACATTTCACCAACTCCCACATCAAGACCTTTATTCATGTTCTTCTGTCTGCCTGGGATGCTCTTCATCCAGATTTCCAAAGTGTCTTCTTCAGCACCCCTGCTTCAGGCCTCTCCACTCTTCACCGTCTCAGTGAGATATGCTTGTACACCTTGCTGAAAACCATAATCAACTCCCTCCACAACACACACAAATAATCCTTCCTTCTCTGAAGGATTTAGTATCATGGGACACGCTGTGTATTTTTTTTATTTTGTGTTTTATACCTGCACTACCAAAACGCAAGCTTCACACATGCAGGATGCTTTCTGTTTGTCTACCATAGGCCTTAAAATAGTAGATATCAAATAAATATTTGTTTAATGAATTAATATCTTAACTTTTCAGGGTCACATCTATCTTCATCTAGTTAAGACAATCAAATTTAAATTTCAGGAAATCAATTGTATTTTCTATTAAGTAGTGCAGGCATGCTCAGTCATGGTCAAATCTTTGCAACTCCATGGACTGTAGCCCATCAGGCTCCTCTGTCCATGGAATTCTCCAGGCAAGAATGCTGGAGTGGGTTGCCACTTCTTTCTCCAGAGAATCTTCCAGACCCAGGGATCGAACCTGTGTCTTCTGCATTGCAGGTGTATTCTTTAACCACTGAGCCTCCAGGGAAGCCCTAGTGGTAGTATCCTCTCTCAAAAAGAGAATGCAGTTAAACAGAATTCCAAATGGCATAAGTATTCTTCCCACATCCTTCTCTCTGCATAATCATGAGTGCTGAACTAAGGGAACATATCTGCTCCACTTTAATTCTCATCTTCCTGAGTCTGTCTTTTCTAAATTCTGTGGTTTCTCATCATCTTCCCTGATTTATCCTGTTATAATCCTATACTCTTTTGCCAGGCTAAACTTTTTTGTATTACTTATGCCAAATCTGATAGAAGCTAAACAAAGGAAACATCAACTGACATGAGATAAGGGATAATAAGAAGCCCGAAAGTGAAAGTCCTTCAGTTGTGTCTGACTTTTTGTGACCCCATGGACTATACAGCCCATGGAATTCTCCAGGCCAGAATACTGGAGTGGGTGACGTTTCCCTTCTCCCAGGGATCTTCCCAACCCAGGGACTGAAGCCAGGTCTCCCACATTGTGGGTAGATTCTTTACCAGATGAGCTGTCAAGGAAGTCCTGCCTCTAAAACATCCAGAGAGTCAGACATAAATCTCAAGTTCTGGAAAAACTTGAACTATTTGAAACTCAAAAAACTTGAAAAACTCAAAAAAGAGGCTCTTATTCTCAAGACTTAAATCTTAAAATGTAATTTTTTAGCCCTGTTATTTCATTCCATGTGCCTCCATATTGACTGCAGCCTGGTTTCTATCCAGCTTGCTGCTGGATAGATCGGTGATTGCTAGATGAGAATTCCTCTCCATACGCTATCCTTCACCCCATGTATACTCAAGCAATCAGGCCCACATGAGTTCCTGGGTTAGTGCCAACAGAGGCAGGGTTTCTATAAAGAGCCTTGACCACTACCCAAACTTTCCGCCTATTAGCTCCCAACCCCCAGGTTTTTTCCTACTCCTTGGGGTTTGGAATCAACCTGGGGTCTGCTGGGCAGTCATGCCTGCTGCATCCCTGCACTGACACGTCATATCGCCTTTGCTCTCAACTATATCTGGGATTGGGGACACTAGTGGCAGCCTGGGATGCCCCATGTCTGTGCTGCCATTCTGCAGGGCCCCCTTTATCTGCTCCATCAGCATGTGAATGGTTCCCCATCCTTGCTTCTAACCAGACTGCCTAGTGCTGTAGTCTCCACTTCTCAGTTTGAACTCTACACGTTTATCTGGGTCTCTGGTACTCAGGTCCCAGCTTCACTTTGGTTGATCCCCTTCTTCAGAGTCTGATACCTGTTATCTTGCACCCCATCTACTTTCAGGGTCCGGGTCCCAAAATGATAGTCACCAGTCACATGGTCACAGAGCATCCAACCATGCCACCATTTACTCGATGAGATTCCTCTTGAACTAACTGCTTTGAAAATTCCTAATGTGATGAATTAGTTTACTGACACAGTGAACAGAAAATGTCAGCAAAGATAGCAATATCAGAGGCAGAAAACCAGCATGGAGCTGTACAGCTCAAATGTACACTGTGCTACACGTCGATTATACCACCATGAAAACTGGGGAAAGAACAGAATGGGAAAATGTTTGGAATAAAATATTAAGTTAACAGAGCAGTCATAATGCAGATTTTCATTGTGCTTGAACAAAAAACCGAACCACAACTGAGGTGGTTTTCCACCACAGTGAGATCACCAAGGGACTCTCTGAAAGGTCAGTCTTTAGCCAAGTCTCTTTCATTTTGACTGTCACCCACACATGCATCTCACATCAGAGCGGCTTGATGTCCAGTTTCAACATGTTCCCAGCTCCTCACAAGTTTGGAGTGAAAACAACTCATGCACCAGTGTCCACATCTCCACTTACCCTTTAACAAGTCAGCATGGTTCGGCTAACCTCACCCACTTCAACCTGCAGAGTGGAGTGGGAGGAAGGGACGAGCAACGCGAGATCACGAGACAACACATGATCACGAGATCACGGCCCTACAAGGTGGCCGTTGTCTGCAGGCACAGGAGGGGTTCACGAGAGCATTTCCTACCCGGGATTTACATAGACAATACAATGGTACTTTGTTCCACTAGTCACATTACAGACACCTGGGCTGGGAAGGAAACCTTTAATGTACTTATCATGCCCCAAGGAGCACTGTTTTCAGGATTTGTTTCAAATGAAAGAAAGACAACAGCTGAAGGAACCAAAGTAATAGCGATAATAATTCTGTGCTCCCCCTTGGTCAAACGATATAAATACACTCCATTGTATAAAAACACTGGGCTCTGGAGCCTTCTAAAATCTGAACTATTTGAGGATAAGGCCTGAGTAAACATGGTCTAAGACTTGCTTTATTTCAGTTCAACTCAGCAAACTGCGGCTGGACCTTCCAAAATGCCACCCAGAGAAGAACAGAATATGGATTCCTCAGTTCCTTTTATTCTACTCTGCCTTTTCTGCTTTCAGTTTTGCTTTGTCTTTGGGCTCATTTTGCTCCCAGGTTTGCACGGTTGTCACTGTCCTAATTTAAGATTTTGGTTTGGGTCAACTTACCTGACTTTGTCCTGGCATGTTCCCAATCGGCCTCCCTACCCAACGAGAACCACCCATTCTTACTGATGCTGTAACTTTCTGTCTACAAAAGAGGCTTCCCTTAAATATCACACTGGGTTCCCCTGAGAACCCTATTCTCAAGGTGGCTTCTATACCTCCTGTTTGTTTACCATGGAGATCACAGTTTGGGGAATAGATGTTTACCATGGAACTGGGAGAACATGAGCTAGATTGATGTTGAGGAGAAAACATGAACAGCTATACACATGCTACAAAAGATGCAGCAGGCAATGAGCATCAGACATGTGAAAGTCTATCAGTTCAGTTCAGTTGCTCAGTCGTGTTGGACTCTTTGTGACTCCATGGTCTGCAGCACGCCAGGCCTCCCTGTCCATTACCAACTCCCGGAGCTTACTCAAACTCATGTCCATCAAGTCGGTAATGCCATCCAACCATCTCATCCTCTGTCGTCCCCTCCTCCTCCCGCCTTCAATCTTTCCCAGCATCAGGGTCTTTTCAAGTAAGTCAGTTCTTTGCATCAGGTGGCCAAAGTATTGGAGTTTCAGCTTCAGCATTGGTCCTTCCAATGAATATTCAGGATTGATTTCCTTTAGGACAGCCTGGTTGGATCTCCTTGGAGTCCAACGGACTCTCAAGAGTTTTCTCCAACACCACAGTTCAAAAGCATCAATTCTTTGGCGCTCAGCTTTCTTTATAGTCCAATTCTCACATCCATACATGACTACTGGAAAAACCGTAGCTTTGACTAGACAGACCTCTGTTGGCAAAGTGATGTCTCTGCTTTTTAATATGCTATCTAGGTTGGTCATAACTTTTCTTCCAAAGAGCAAGCATCTTTTAATCTCATGGCTGCAGTCACCATCTGCAGTGATTTTGAAGCCCAAGAAAATAAAGTCTGTCACTGTTTCCACTGTTTCCCCATCTATTTCCCATGAAGTGATGGGACTGGATGCCATGATCTTAGTTTTTTGAATGTTGAGTTTTAAGCCAACTTTTTCATTCTTCTCTTTCACTTTCATCAAGAGGCTCTTTAGTTTTTCAATTTCTGCCATAAGTGTGGTCATCTGCATATTTGAGGTTATTGATATTTCTTCCAGCAATCTTGATTCCAGCTTGTGCTTCATCCAGTTCACCATTTATCATGATGTACTATGCTTTTGAACTGTGGTGTTGGAGAAGACTCTTGAGAGTCCCTTGGACTGCAAGAAGATCCAACCAGTCCATTTTGAAGGAGATCAATCCTGGAATTTCTTTAGAAGGAATGATGCTAAAGCTGAAACTCCAGTATTTTGGCCACCTCATGCGAAGAGTTGACTCATTGGAGAAGACTCTGATGCTGGGAGGGATTGAGGGCAGGAGGAGAAGGGGACGACAGAGGATGAGATGGCTGGATGGCATCACTGACTCGATGGATGCGAGTCTGAGTGACCTCCGGGAGCTGGTGATGGACAGGGAGGCCTGGCGTGCTGCGGTTCATGGGGTCGCAAAGAGTCGGACACGACTGAGCGACTGATCTGATCTGATCTGATCTGACTATGCATATAATTTAAATAAGCAGAGTGACAATATACAACCTTGACAAACTCCTTTCCCTGTTTGGAAGCAGTCTGTTGTTCCATGTCCAATTCTAATTTGCTTCCTGACCTGCATACAGATTTCTCAAGAGGCAGGTCAAGTGGTCTGGTATTGCCATCTCTTGAAGAATTTTCTACCATTTGCTGTGATCTACACAGTCAAAGGCTTTGGCATAGTCAATAAAACAGAAGTACATGTGAAAGTCTATAAAATGCAAGAAAATCACAGATTCCTCCCTCAACACAATATGAACACACATTAGAGAAAGATACTAGCCAGGACATAGAGATCTGATATCAGCCACTCAAATAAGGAAATTCTGATTAACAATTTCAGCACCATCATGTGGTCTACAGAAATGACTCTAGATATTCTTTAAGGCATGACAGTGGAAAACAAAAACATGGAGACTTAACCTAAAAATCTCCTTTCAGCATGGGTATTGTAAGACTCATTGTTAAGACAAGGGTCCCCAAAAGGAAGCATAGCCTATGATCCTCGAGTTCTACCCCTGGTCACTCTAGCCTAGTCTCACCAGTCTCCACACTTTGATAAGGGAAAAGTGGTGGGTTAGCGTTGAAGGTGGAAGAAGATTAGCAGTGTAGATTCCAGTAGACTGTAGCAAAGACACTGCTGAGGCATGCCAATTTCAAACATCATTATTACATACTGAAATCTGTTTTATTTTCACATGGGGGACTGGTGTGGACAATGTATGTGTTTACCAGGCATACTGACATCTTACTGCACACAGCTCTTTTTAGAGCTGCACACATGTTGCTTAAAGATTATCAGTAAAAAGCAGTTAAGAAAATAACACAACAGCAAAGGGCCAGCTCCATGAGTCTGTGCCAGTATCATACTCAAACATGAAAAAAAAAAAATCTGTGTCAATTCTCCTTTGGGGCTGTAATAGCAGAAATCAGAAAAACCAAAAACTGCTCTGCTACTTTAAGATGTGGGAATATTGGTGAGCAGTCACAATTTTGCTCCGCTGAAAATCTCGCTGAATATAATAGGGAAGTCATTGAATACTATGTCTTTCTATTATATCCAAGTGATTTTCACAGTAGGCAATCTGCTAGTACACCACAGGAGTCCCACACTTTGAAATAAAACGGCACCGTGGATAGAGTCTCATATGCGGCCCCTTTTCAGTCCAGAGCCCTGCCTAGTTTCCTTACTCTTGGCTGAATGGCGGTGGTGATCCTTAAAGAATCAATGAGAAGAAGGAAACCACATCATGAGGCGGGGCGGGTTTTGTTTTGTTTTGTCACTATCAATAATAACTGTGCTCTGCCAGTTATTGGAGAGGTGATTATATATTGTATTTCAAAAATAAACTTGAAAAACAGGTTTTTTTCCATTGCTAATGTGGTGGACAAGCCATGTGCAGCAGGGGGCAAAAAGTAAATCTAGGTGCATCCTGGCATGCTCTGCTCACACATCTGGTGCAGTAACATGGTACAGGAGTCAGAGAAACACTTCTTCCAATCCCCCTCTTCAAAGAGCGCAATATAAAATCCAGTCAAGGACACTCTGCACCAGGCATCCTATGTGCTTAATTTTCTTTAATAAGGCATGAATACAATCACAGTAGCATCTAATAAGCTTTTTAATTCCTTGAGGGTAGGAACCATGGCTGATTTTTAATGAGTCTAATTTAGTGAGAGCATTTAGTCCCCTTCTGAGCAGAAACAACCAACAGAATAGCCCTACAAGATGTACCCATACAGGTTGTGTGACTGAAAACTCCAGAATGAAACATGAATCGGACTGGTCAACGTCCTGGATGTGCTCACTAAAGACTGGTTTCCAGGGTTATTGATAGCAGAAACTGTAGTAAGGGTGTCAATGAATAAAGGGGGAGTTTTAGAAACATGATGCCATTTTACTGCAGAGTTCTCATTCGTCATTACAAGCAGCGTGAAGAGCGGGCTTATGGTGCAGGAACCTGCTGCCCAGAGGACCAGAGCTTTGCACACACATTCCTACCAGCCAGACCTGTGCCAGACCTAGAGCCCCTGAAACCAAGAACTCAGTTTAAGACAAACAAACCCTCTTTCTCTAGGTAACTGATACAAATTTAAGATAGAGTAAGTAGTACTCACAAACTCTGGGGTTCGGAGGTCCTGCTGACTTTTCAATGATCCAAAATCAGAGACATTTGTCTGTTCAAGGTTTTCCAAGGCTGAAAAGAAACAAACAGAAAAATAAATGAGCATGAACTTTCATTGACTTACATACATTTTTTTTTTTTTCGCTTTTAAGTCAGCAGCATCAGATTAACTACCGTGCCTGTGGCACACTTACAAATTGACATTATTTAATGCTTTCAGGTACCAGGACACTCAAAATCTTCAGCAGCTGTTTCATCTATTGGACAATGCCATGTTTACATTAGGTCTTAAAATGCTCTGGGTTAGATCTACCATGGAAAATCATTTAGCTTGTACATGTAAGGACACGGCAACTAAATGTTATACAATTCTAGTTCAGGAAGACTTTAGCCTACTGATGGCCTTGTTTCCTCTACTATGTCTCAGGAAGATGATGTGAAATCATTTTAGGGTAGTAATTTCAAAATCTGCTAAAAAGCACTATCTAATAGAAATATACTGGGAGCCAAACAAAATGTTCTAGTAGCTACATTAAGAAAAATAAATAAGTAAAATTATTTTTAGCAATAAGACTTATTTAACCTGATATACCTAGATTATCATTTCAATGTATATATTCAATATAAAAATTATTAGTTAAATATTTTACATTTGTGGTTATTAGTCTTATACTCACAACGTCTCAGAGTGAACTAGCCACATTTCAAAACCTCAATAACTTCATGGGACCAGTGGTTACTACACAGGACAGCACAGTGTTAGAGAGATAAAGAAGCCAAATTCAGAGAGTGGGTCATTCTGCAAGACACTAGTCTCCTCTTGTAATCAAGTTCTCGATGTGAATAAAAGGGACTGTTCCAGATTAAACCACATTAAGAGAACAAAACAATCATCTGAAGTGTTTGGTTCTGGGCTGGATCCTGCTTTAAATGATACAGATATGAAAGACTTCCAAACAAAATCAGGAAAATTTGAATACTCATTAAGCATTGGATTATATTAATATCAATAAATGTGATATTGCAATTTTGGCCATGTAGGAAAAGGTTCTTAGTTAAATAAACTAACATAAATAATCTTAAATATTATTAAGCATTTAAACAATCTCATGTATCAACAGATCCAGCCTCTTCAACAAATCAATGACATGAAATATGTAAAGTATTAGAGATTTGAAGAACCCTAAGGAGCTTCAAACAGTGTTCTTTGACAACCTAGAGGGGTAGGATGAGCTGGGATGTGAGATAGGGACATACGTATACCTAAGGCTGATTCACACTGATGTATGGCAAAAACCAATACAATATTGTGAAGCAATTATCTTTCAATAAATTAAAAAAAAAAATAAAGAGCCCTAAGGAACAGAACTCCAGTGTGTGTTTTTTCCCATGCCAACAAACAATTCAATTCTGACATGATCTACCTGAACTGCACAGTGTGTGTACGGCCTCAAGACTGCCCCCATTGCAGATGCCAATTGGAAGTCCAGGTTGCTACCTGTGCTTCTGACTAACCAGCTATATAAATCAGAGGTTCGCACCACCCTCTCCTTCAGGTTCAATTAATTTGTTAAGACTGGCTCACAAAATTCAGACACATTTACTCACACTTAACAGGGTGTTACAAAGGATGTTATAAAGGCTAGAGATGCACAGCCAGATGAAGAGGTACAGGGGAAAGGGGTGTAAGAACAGGGGCAGAACTTCCACACCTTTTCTGGTGCACTGCTCTACCCACATCTCCACGTGTTCCCCAACCTGAAACTCTCCAAATCTGGTCCTTTGGGGTTTTTATATGCGTATACATGAAAGTCACTCAGTTGTTTTTGACTCTGTGAACCCGAAGACTATACAGTCCATGGAATTCTCCAGGCCAGAATACTGGAGTGGGTAGCCTTTCCCTTTTCCAGGAGATCTTCCCAACACAGGAATCGAACCTTCCCCCACATTGCAGGCAGATTCTTTACCATCTGAGCCACAAAGTAAGCCCAATGGAGGCTTCATTACAGAGGCATGATTGATTGATGATCAGCGGCCATTGGCAACTGATTCAACTTGTCCTCTCCCCTACCCAGGGGCCAGGGAGGTGGAACTGAAAATTTCTATCCTCAAATCACTTCGTGAGTTCCCCAGGTAGCCAGCTCCCGCTCCTTTGGTTCAGATCAGATCAGATCAGTCGCTCAGTCGTGTCCGACCCTTTGCGACCCCATGAACTGCAGCACGCCAGGCCTCCCTGTCCATCACCAACTCCCGGAGGTGACTCAGACTCACATCCATCGAGTCAATGATGCCATCCAGCCATCTCATCCTCTGTCGTTCCCTTCTCCTCCTGCCCCCAATCCCTCCCAGCATCAGAGTCTTCTCCAATGAGTCAACTCTTCGCATGAGGTGGCCAAAATACTGGAGTTTCAGCTTTAGCATCATTCCTTCCAAAGAAATCCCAGGGCTGATCTCCTTCAGAATGGACTACCTAGGGGCTATCAGAGCACCTCATTAACATAATAAAAGGCATCTTTATCCCTCTCATCACTTAACAAATTCTGAGTGTTTTTTAAAAAGGAGCTCCATGGGAATTCCCCAGAGTCTAGTGGTTTGAGTTTCAGGCTCTCACTACTTCCACTCCTGGTCAGGGAACTAAAATCCCACAAGCCACAAGGTACGGTCAAAAATAAATAAATAAGTCGCCCTTGGGACTTCCCTGGTGGTCCAGTGGTTAAGACACTGTGCTTCTAATGCAGGGGATGAGGGTTCAATCCCTGATTAGGGAAATAAGATCCCATAAGCCGCACAGCATGACCAAAAAATTAAAAAAAAACAAAAAAGCTCTGTGCCAAGAACCAAGGAAGAGTAAATATACACTTATTACAAATCACAATAGCTCAACGACCACTAGCTACATATGGTACTCAACTGGATCCTAACTTCAAGAAACTAGCTGTAAAGGTTTTGTTTATCAAAACTAGGGAGACTGAGTATGGAATAAGCATTAAGTTATGTTAAATTACTTTTAATGTTATGAAATGTAGTGACTTTTAATTGCATATTAATTTAAAAAAAAATCCATTAGAGGATTTTGTGAACAAAAAGGCTAGGTTCCTATAGAACCAGAAAAATTCCCTTCAATGGCCCAAAGGACAGCTGGGTATGTATAGGTGAGGGTCACTAAGAGATCTCTAAGTGACTGTTTAACAAAACCAAACTATCAGTCAACAATTCAGCTACTTAGCTTTGGCACTTCACTACCCCAATATCGGGATTAGATCTTAGGTTCACTCAGAATCTTGCCCACTATAATCCTATGAATTGGAATCCTATGGATTGCAAGAAAATGCCAGTAGAAAAGGACACAAACAAATGATTCTAATGCTTCTGAAAAACTGAGTTCATCACAGTGAACCAAAGCAGAAACAAGAAACAGATGAGGGGAGCCAAGCAAGGCTTACAGAGCTGAGACCTGAGCCAAAGGGAAGGTGCCTGCTCCTGAGAACTCTGGTGGACGACAGCAAGTACCGCACAGTCTGTTACACTCAGGGAACTGGAATAAACTGGCTATTTCAAAGTCAGACCAAGAGTTGTTCAACACAATTACATGCTTGCAGATCATCTTTAAAAGTTGTCAAAATATATGTTTAGACTAGTGGCTATGAGGATGGGTTATCAACTGGTGTTTTGTAGTTTGGTTTAGAGCAAAAAGAAAAGATCTGACCTTTTCACAGAAGTAAGATAGATATTGAATAAATTATATCTGTGGTATTTATGATTCATCTTTTTTTCTGGCAAAAAACTAGCAAGTCAATGAAACACAATACTACAGGTATTTTTTTTTTATAAATAGATGCTCAGTTTATCCACTATGTACCTGGGGTCAGCAGATGGGACAGAGCTGCTATCGATGATTTTTTCTTTTAAATGAAAGGATAAGCTTAAGAAAGTACAAATTTTGCCTAAACACAGAGAAGAAAGCAGATGTATTACCCAGATGTTCTATCAAATTTAAGGCATCTATGCAGCTTGACAGTATTTGAGGGAGAAAATAGAGAACTATTTATAGTTTCAGTTATTCTGCTGGTAATGGAAACTAATAGATTCAGTAGTTAATGTCAATGCAAAGGAGAAACTGTAAATTTAAGTGAATAAAACAGAAATGGCTTTATTGAAATATCATCTAGGTAGAACAAAGCTGCAGCTGTTGCTCTCATGACCTAATGGAGTACTGAGAAGCAAATGATTTATGATGCTAATATGATAATTATACTTCCCTACTAAGGGGCTCTGGTTACTGTTTGACACTCTCATTTCTGGTAATCTAACATAGTTGAAGAAGTTCATTTCTTAGCAAAAATAAAATAGTCAAAATCAAGGTGACACTTTGATGGCTTTTTATCAAAATAGGTGCAAAATCAGAGGGAAAAAATTCTAAAAAGGCAAAAATATTCATTTTGTTTCCTTCTTGATATAAGTCATTTTAAAATGTAATATTTGGGAATGCATTTTTAGCATTGCCATAATGCCTCACTTTGTACTACAGAAGTACCTTCTTGAATGGCATCATGATTAGCTCATTTAGTTCTGGCACTTGGAATATAAAAAGCATGTGGGACTTCTCTGTTATCTGTTCATCAGAGCTGCTGAGAAAACTGGTTATTCTATGAAAAGTCTTTGCCCTGACATGTCAATAACATTTTGTATGGATGTGAAATTAAAGTTCAATTGGAAATCAGGTTCAACAAACATTCATTGCCCGGTTTATACATATTTTGCACAGTCATTGTCTTCTTAGGCCCTGGGGATACCAAGAAGAACCAAAGTTGCCTCTTCTTGAGTAAAGGAATTTGAAGCATGATAAATGCTATTTTTAGGATAATTAGTTAAGTGCTAGGCTAGACAGACTAATGGAGTATTGTAGGAGAAGGCAATGGCACCCCACTCCAGTACTCTTGCCTGGAAAATCCCATGGACAGAGGAGCCTGGTAGGCTGCAGTCCGTGGGGTCGCTAAGAGTCGGACACGACTGGCGACTTCACTTAATTTTTTCACTTTCATGCATTGGAGAAGGAAATGGCAACCCACTCCAGTGTTCGTGCCTGGAGAATCCCAGGGACGGGGGAGCCTTGTGGGCAGCCGTCTATGGGGTGCACAGAGTTGGACACGACTGAAGCGACTTAGCATTAGCATTAGGACTACCAAAGAAAACACAGTATGCACAGATATCAACTGATTTATTACTGGCAAAACTCAAATAATTGAGGATTTGGTCAAAAGAGATCCACTATTTACTTTTCTTAACTTTATGAATCACATAACAATTAGTTTAAAATTTAAAAAAAATAGTTTTAAAACTTTATCAATGCAGTTATAGTAAGATTAAAGGAATAAAGTCATTGGTGGTACTAGTTGTGACATCCATGAAGGGCCCAATAGAAATGTGTAGAAGTCCACTCACAATAATGGGTTAATAAGAAAACAGTAGAAACTTCAGCAGAAAGTTGCAGTTCATCTGATTACTTGTCCATCAATCAGAAATGGAAATCAGTCCATTTGCAAAATGAAGAGAAAACTTCTACAGCAAAGATGAGTAAGATTTACTTAAAATGTGTAATAAAAAGATCCATTATCTACATTCTATAACTTAGATAATCTATCATCCATCAGAAAACACAAAATGACCTCATGAGAACCCCATGGGTAAGACCCAGAGTGCCTGCTAAGCAGTGCCCCCACAATAAAAGTAATAAGAATTAGGCATACACACAACATCAGTACAGCAGGTCATTGGGTTCAAATGACATATTCTTTATGGTGACCGGTTGTGACTGAAATCATCAGAGAGACAGCAGAGAAAAACAGACCACGGCCAGGTGCAAAGGGCATGAATTAAGGAGACTGACTGGGTTGATCTGCAACTTAGCTGCATGATCCTGGGCAATGACTTATTCTCAGTTTATCTGAAACTAGTGATAAAATTACTTCCCCTGGTTATCTCACAGGTTGTACAAGGAACATGAATGACAATTCAAAAGCCTGTTGTAAAAAAATAAAACATTATCTAAACATAAATTAAGTTCTTGTACACAGAACCTAATCATATCATGTCATGATATTATTAAATCATATATAATCATTTTATTATATATAATATATCAGATTAGATCAGTCACTCAGTCGTGTCTGACTCTTTGCGACCCCATGAATCGCAGCACGCCAGGCCTCCCTGTCCATCACCAACTCCTAGAGTTCACTGAGACTCATGTATTATATCTTTCTATTATGATATAAAGAAATGTAAACAGAATCTTCCTGGGTGTATTATAAAATGTCTGGCACTTCTAAAGGTTTGATCTTACTTCATCTTCTTTTTATCCCTGTTTTCACAGATGATGAAAAATTACAGGTTATTAGTTGCTGAAATCAATCACTAGAAGTGATATAATGGGAACCTAATTCCAAAATTGTACATCTTTTTAAATATAGACATTAAATATACTAATGTCTCCTAAACTGCTCTAAATAATTCCAAGACACCCTCTAATGCTAAGTATTAGTTGATAAGAAATTAAATTAGCACTGTGAATATAAATCAGAAAAGTTTCTTGAAAAGCAAATAATAAAAAAAATGCAGTGAAATTTATTGATATAGCATTCATAATTAGAATTAATAGAAAAGCTCCACAAAATAAATAAATACAATATTCTGACAAGTAATTAAAGATATTCATGTGCCAAGGATGGAGCTAAGCGATTCGAGTACAAATATCAGTATGAAGATGGCACAGAAACTGTCCTCAAGAATCTCATGATTTAGTGAATGTACAATTAAAGAAATGTTAAAAGAATGGCCCATATCACCTTAGGATATGAAGATACATTCACATGTTCAGATTGGGCAGGATGTCTAGTGATCTGCCAGGCAGTCCTACACCTGAAACTTTCTTTGCCCATTGGACTACAAGTCTATGAAAACTGGGTATCAGCACATATCTAATGTTTGACCTGAATACCAACACCCACCAGCCACTATTTTTAAAGCAACCACACACTTGGACCACCATTTCCTGTCGCTCCATAATATCCAGATATAACGCAGGCTTGCCCAGTCTCCATCCCCACACCACCTAAGGCTAAGCCTACACCCTACATCTACCATCCTATGGTATCATACTTGGTCTCCAGGTTCCAGCATCTATTCCTCTGGCCTCAGTTTTATAGGATCTACTGAATTTTGATGACAGGTAAGTGAAAATCTCTTTTCCCTATTTCCAGAGGCTGTAAATTTACAGATTATAGGCCTCAAAATATTAACTGCAATTCTAAAATGGGGCCAAAGAGTCATTATCAATGAAAAGAAAGTTAATAAACAGGAGAATTGCTTTCCAGGCTAAGATGGCTGTGTTCTACTATCCAGGGCAATGGGCTTGATTCATAAAATCTCTACGCAGTATAACCCTGTGGCTTCAGGCACATCCATCAACCCATCAACCTTAAGTCTCAGTTTCCTTACCATTAAAATGTAGATTATAATACCTACAGGCTCTGGTGGCTCAGATAGTTAAGAATCTGTGTGCGATGCAGGAGACCCCGGTTCTATCCCTGAGCTGTGAGGCTCCCTGGAGAACGGAATGGCCACCTACTCTAGTATTCTTGCCTGGAGAAGTCCATGGACAGAGGAGCCTGGCAGGCTACAGTCCATGGGGCCGCAAATAGTTGGACATGACTGAGTGACTAACATTTTCACTTTCTATAATACCTACATCAGAAAGTGGAAAATAAACTAACTGATACATATATAAAAGTGACTTGAAGACTGTTAAATATTAATACTACGTAACTACTTTTTTTAAACTTCATTCTTTAATAAATTTTGTCCTTCTGACGTTTTAGGTTGATTATCCCTACCAATCATTCTCTTTTTTTAATATAATAAAAGAAGTTTAAACATAGAAAAAGATAACACTAATTCAGCAAATACTTTTGAATGACCTCAACGTCTTAAACACTGTTGGTTATTGCTTTCAATGAAAAGAAATGTGAATCGGGAAATGTTTCCTCACTTTCCTGAATCTGGATGGATCAGTCTCTTACCACAGCTTTTACGAGCATATAAACTCAATGACCATAATATTTAAATGAAAAAAACTGTGGCATTCTCTTCTAATCAGTCCTGGAATGCAAATTCCAAATTGAATTTCATGGATTCATTTAGAGTTCTGTTTTTCTCATCCTCAGAAAGATAAAAGTGTGCACCCCGACCTCTCAGATAATTCTGGAAGTGAAAAAAAAATAGCTAAAGTGAGAAGATGGAAGCAAACAAACAAACAAAAAAACACTCATGGATATGTAAAATTTGTTAAGGCAAGAACTCTCCTTTTTTCTTGGAGTCATGACTGGGACCTAGTACTATTAATACCTACCCATCAAGTAATTCAGAAAATTAATAAATACACTCCCTACATTATGGTAAAAACTGCCTTGTTTCAGAGTCCCCTCTGTTGAATCTGCCTTCTTGATTAATGTATTAGTATCAATTCAACCACCCAAACTAGAGTTGGGCTGTTTTTCACTTTTCTTTTCCCCATTTTTGATATTTGGTCAGTCATCAAGTTTTATCCTTTTTATATTCAGCCTTATCTTAAGTATATTCAGTCTAGAATGTACTTCCTCTCAACTCCATTTTACTCTTTGTTTAAATTTTTATTTTAATGTCACGATTTATATTAAGGTTAAATTAGTTGTCTCAACCTCTTACAACACTTTGCAGGTCTCACTTCAGTTCAGTCACTCAGTCGTGTCTTTGCGACCCATGGACTCCAGCACGCCAGGCCTCACTGTCCATCATCATATTCCGCAGCTTGCTCAAACTCACGTCCATCGAGTCGGTGATGCCATCCAACCATCTCATCCTCTGTCATTTCCTCTTCCTCCCACCTTCAATCTTTCCCAGTATCAGGGTTTTTGCAAATGAGTCAGTTCTTCACATCAGGTGGCCAAACTATTGGAGTTTCAGCTTCAGCATCAGTCCTTCCAAAGAATATTCAAGACTGATTTCCTTTAGGATGGACTGGCTGGATATCCTTGCAGTCCAAGGGACTCTCAAGAGTCTTCTTCAACACCACAGTTCAAAAGGCATTGCCTTTTTTGGGACTGGAATGAAAACTGACCTTTTCCAGTCCTGTGACTATAGCAGAGTTTTGCAAATTTGCTGGCATATTGAGTGCAACACTTTCATAGCATCTTCTTTTAGGATTTGAAATAGCTCAATTGGAATTCCATCGCCTCCACTGGCTTTGTTCGTAGTGATGCTTTCTAAGGCCCACTTGACTTCACATTCCAGGATATCTGGCTCTAGGTGAGTGATCACACCATTGTGATTATCTGGGTCATGAATATTTTTTTTGTATAGGTCTGTGTAGTCTTGCCACCTCTTTCTTAATACCTTCTGCTTCTGTTAGATCCATACCATTTCTGTCCTTTATTGTGCCTATCTTTGCATGGAATGTTCCCTTGGTAACAAAATCACTAAACTTTGCAGGTCCAGTATTAATAAAACCCATTGTGTCTCTATGGAATCAAAAACTGAATTACTGTATTACTAGCTATTAATATTAAAATACAGTATTTTTCAGTTAGTCTTCTCATTAAAGTATAGAAAAGAGATATAAAATTGAGTGATTATTTTAAATAAATTAATTTGCAGCTTATACTGAACAGAATCTCGATCACACAGTAATGTGTGTGCAGGCTAACTCCCTTCAGTTGTGTCCGACTCTTTGTGACCCCATGGACTGTAGCCCTCCAGGCTCCTCTGTCCATCAGATCAGATCAGTCGCTCAGTCGTGTCCGACTCTTTGCAACCCCATGAATCGCAGCACGCCAGGCCTCCCTGTCCATCACCAACTCCTGGAGTTCACTCAGATTCACATCCATTGAGTCAGTGATGCCATCCAGCCATCTCATCCTCTGTCGTCCCCTTCTCCTCCTACCCCCAATCCCTCCCAGCATCAGAGTCTTCTCCAATGAGTCAACTCTTCGCATGAGGTGGCCAAAGTACTGGAGTTTCAGCTTTAGCATCATTCCTTCCAAAGAAATCCCAGGGCTGATCTCCTTCAGAATGGACTGGTTGGATCTCCTTGCACTCCAAGGGACTCTAAAGAGTCTTCTCCAACACCACAGTTCAAAAGCATCAATTCTTCAGTGCTCATCCTTCTTCACAGTCCAGCTCTCACATCCATACATGACCACAGGAAAAACCATAGCCTTGACTAGACAGACCTTTGTTGGCAAAGTAACATCTCTGCTTTTGAATATGCTATCTAAGTTGGTCATAACTTTCCTTCCAAGGAGTAAGCGTCTTTTAATTTCATGGCTGCAGTCACCATCTGCAGTGATTTTGGAGCCCAGAAAAATAAAGTCTGACACTGTTTCCACTGTTTTCCCATCTATTTCCCATGAAGTGATGGGACCGGATGCCATGATCTTCATTTGGGGATTCCCCAAACAAGAACACTGCAGTAGGTTGCCATGCCTACTTTCTCACAAATTGGCTACCTCCAAGAAGAGAAAATCTGGGTGAAAAAAAGAGAGAGAAAAGCTATTCATCTCATTATCACACTGTATGATCATGACTTGATTTTGTTCTCCACTTGGTCTATGAGCTCTTAGAGAGCAAGCCACTGTCTTAAGCTACTTTATTTCCTCAGAACCTGGAACAACACTTAGCATATTAAGGATGCTCCATTGGACAGTGAACAAATGATGGAATGAATTATAAGCGTTTGTCAGTCTAAAAAAGTTACTAGCGCTCAGTTCCTCAAAATGAACTTAATTATCTATGTAATAATAAAGATATTTTATATTTCCAGAAATATATTGCAGTGAGCCACACTGAGATATATCCACATACAAAACAGACCAACAGGAGAATGTCCCTTCAAGACAGCAGTCTTCTAGCGTTTGTACAATATTCATAAAAAGAAGGGACTCTGCCTCTGATCCAGCAAAATATCAGCCAGAAACATTTCCTACCTGCAGCACAGAAGACACCATGGAAGAAGGAAACGGACAATTTGGTGAGCCCCTTGGGCATCTCATCCTCCCAGCCCTACCCCAAGTGGCAACTCTAAGGATTTCCTCCATCCACAAACAACAATTCTATTCCTGAGAAGAGCTCCAGGAAATACAATTTCTCCGTCTTGTTACATTTCCAGTGATGCTTAGTGTTGTTTTAGTTCCTCTCAATAACCTTTCCCTATTCCCACAATCCTCTCCCAATAAGTCAGCTCCAAAGATATTCCTGGAAGGTGAACATGTCTCTTTCTGAACTCACATTATTCATTCTCACATCCCAACCAGATGAGCTAATGCTTTTCTAGGAAAGCCCAATATATATCACAAACCTATCAGATTCTAATTGAGTTTATTAGTTTCTTCATCATCTAAAAAAGTTTTATTGTAGTAACATAATATACATCACAAAAATTGCCATATAAATCATTCTTAAGTGTACAATTTGGTGGCATGAATTCTGTTCACAATGTTGTGCAATCATAACCACTGTTTCCAAAACTTTTTCTGTTTTTAAAATCACCCCAGAGACTCTGGGAACCATTAAGCAACAACTCCGTATTTCCTCCTTCCTCAAGTTCACAGTAACCTCTAATCTACATCGTCTCTCCGAATTTGCCTATTCTAGATGTTTCATATACATGGAATCATGATATTTGTCCTTTTGTTCACTTAGCATAAACATGTCAAGGTTCATCTATGTTGCATTGTGTATCAAACCTTCTTTCCTTTTTTTGGTTGAATAATATTCCATTGTAGGTATATACTGCATTTTGTTTATCCATTCATCTGTTGATGAACACTTGAGTTGTTTCCACCTTTCAGCTATCGTGAATAATACTGCAGTGAAACAATAGTGTGTACATATTTGTTTAGGCCTCCTGTTTTCAATTCTTCTGTGTATATACCTAGTAGTGGAATTGCTGAGTCATGCAGTAATTTTATTTTTAGCTTTCCAAGGAACCACCAAATTGTTTTCTGCAGTGGCTGCACCATTTTACATTCCCATCAGCAATGCAGGAGGGTGTTAACTTCCCCATATCCTTGTCAATACTTTTAATTTTCTGTTTTTTAAAAATCAGCCATTCTAGCATATGTGAAATGATGTCGTGATTTTGAATTGCATTTCCCTAATGACAAATGATGCTAAGCATCTTTTCATGCACAACTGACCATTTGAAGATCTTTTTTGGAGAAAGATCTACTCAAGTCCTTTGCTCATTTTTTCTTGGATTGTTTGTCTTTGTAAAGCTGTAAGAGTTTTTTATATATTCTGGATATTAAAGGTTTATCAGATATATTATTTCCAAATGTTTTTCCCACCATTTTTTTTTAATTTTCTTGATAATCTCCTCTGTTGCACTGAAGTTTTCATTTTGAAAAGTCTAATTTATCTATTTTGCTGTTGTTGTCCATACTCTTAGTGTTTATCTAAGAATCCACTATCAAATCCAAGGTCATAAAGGTTTACCTCTATTTTCTCCTAACAGTTTTATTGTTTTGGCTCTTATATTTAAGTTTTTGATCCATTTTGAGTTAACTTATATATGTGATGTGAGGTTGGGGGCCAACTGCATTCTTTTGGCATATGGAATCCAGTTATCACAAAAACATTTGTTTAAAAAAAGACTCTTTTTTCCACATTGAGTGAACTTGGCACCATTTTCAAAAATCAATTGGTCATTTCCGTGCAACTTCGTAACTCTCAATTCTGTGCTGTTGGTCTATATGCACGTATCTCACTGTTTTGATTACTGTAGTAGCTCTCTAGTAAGTTTAAGTGTGAGTCCTCCAATTTTATTCTTATTTTTCAAAATCGTTTTGGCTATTCGGGGCCCCTTGCAATTCCACATGACTATGAGTCAGCTTTTTCATTTCTGCATCCTTTATCATTTTAACAGATGTATGCTTAAAATTTTAGATTTAATAACATGAACAAGAGTCAATCTTAAAATTGAACTAATTTTTATTTAATTTTACCAATTTGGTATTATTTTTTAAAACTTTGGCTAAGATGGTTGATGCTCTGTAAAGGACAAGTGGTATCAATTATAGAAGTATGTTCCAACAACATCTTGGAAAGCTATCTCTATCACTCCACAGTTCAACTGCTTCAAGTCTCTTAAGACCCCCAGGGTTCCCAATGGAACACCACCCTGAGTTTGCTGTTGGCTATGGTTCAGCTGAAACTTGGTTCTAGTCATTGATCTGTCAGTTCCCAAATTACAGTGATTATACATGTCCTGGGGATGAAAGAAGATACCACACATACATTTCTATTGTCTTTAAACGCAAAGCACATGTGAGTCATAACTCCATGCTTAACCTACCACAGTAGGCCTGATTTCAAAATCAGTTTTTAAAGCCTAGGAGAGATGAGAACATAGAAATACAAGGAAAAAAAATCACTATAGGTCCACATTCCCTTATCTAAAACTTTTGATGCCAAAGTTCAGAATTTTTCAGAATTCAGAAAGAAAATAACTCTTCTCTGTATATGTTGTATAGTACTATGCAATCTCAGTGGGGCCTGGGACAGCATCTCTTACTCAACCATGGTCATGTTTTACAGCCAAAAATGTGAACACTCTAATGGGATGAGTAAAAAACATAAGGAGTCTCATGTTGGCTGTGGTCAGGTTTTTTCCATCAGATCTGACAGGTTTTGTAACATGAATTACCAGAAAAATTTTTTTCTAGCACTTTTTGGATTTTTGAATTGTGAGTAAGGATTTATGCAAGTTTAACTACTAAGAGTATATTTAGAACAAAATAACAGAAAAGCTCTATTACAGCAGCTTGTCAGATACACATAGAGCAAAGAACTTGCAACTGCCTTGAATGAAAGGCTAAGAAGGAAAGATTCCTAGACTTTCATCACTTCTCAACATCTCACAAACTGGCTGTGGTAGTGGTTTAGTTGCCAGAAGTTGTGTTTAACTCTCTGCGACCCCATGGACTGTAGCCTGACAGGCTCCTCTGTCCATAGGATTTCCCAGGCAAGAATACAGGAATGGGTTGCCATTTCCTTCTTCAATCTCACAAGCTCTGCTGCTACTGCTACTAAGTCACTTCAGTCGTGTCCAACTCTGTGCAACCCCATAGAGGACAGCCCACCAGGCTCCCCTGTCCCTGGGATTCTCCAGGCAAGAACATTGGAGTGGGTTGCCATTTCCTCCTCCAATGCATGAAAGTGAAAAGTGAAAGTGAAGTCGCTTAGTTGTGTCCAACTCCTAGCCACCCCATGGACTGCACCCCACCAGGCTCCTCTGTCCATGGGATTTTCCAGGCAAGAGTACTGGAGTGGGGTGCCAGTGCCTTCTCCCTCACAAGCTCAGTGTTTAGCAAATCAAAATTTCCCCCAGTAATCAGCTACAAATAAATTCTAATCCAGAAAGTGAACCCTAAATTTGCATAAAAGGAAAATCAGAATTGATATATCGTTTCTAATTATCAAATTGACAGAAAATAGTTATTAATACCTAACATTAGCAAAGATGCAAGGACAGGTATTGCCACTGCTGGATTGTGTAAGTTGCTTGGTAGCAATTTGACAAATGCAGCAACAGTTTCAATACTAGTCATACCCTTATAAATTCTAGAAATATAATTTATAATTCTATTTCTATGAAACAATACTTGCTTTCTTAAATCAACTAGGACACAGCTCTATGATGATACATAATGCAATTATTTAATTTTAGAGGAAAATACTCATGACATGGAAAATTTTAACAATGTATTTAATGTGAAAAAGATTATAAAATGAGATTTTAGTACATACCCAAAATAATTGAAAGCAGAAACCCAAATACTTGTACACTAATGTTCATGGCAGTGTTATTCACAGCAGCCAAGAAGTAGAAGCAATATAAGTGTTCATCCACAGATAAATGGATAAACAAAACATACAATGGAACAGTATTTAGCCTTAAAAGCAAGTTCTGACACATGTAACAACATGGATGAATCCTAAGGACATTATAAGTGAAATCAGCCAATCATAAAAGGCCAAATACTCTATGATTCCACCTACATGAGGTCCCTGAATAGTCAAATACAGAGGGAAAGAATGTAAATGGTGGATACCAGAGGCTGGTGGGAGGGAGGGACGGGGAGCCATTGTTTAATGGGTGCAGAGTTTCACTTCTGCAAGATGAACAAGCTCTGGAGATGGATGGTGGGGATGGTTACACAACATGAACTTGTTTTATGCCACTGAACCATACATTTCAAAATGGTTACAATGGTAAACTTTACGTTATATATATTTTACTACAATGAGAGAAAAAGAAAAGGGTAATTTAAAGTCTGCCAACAATTGTGGATAAGGTTGTAAGGCAGTAGGGACTGGGAGTTCTTAGATGAGCAGAAATAAGATCTGTGTCATGCTCTACCCTCCTTAGCAGAAACCTCTCTAAAAAGACCTCCCTGGTGGTCTACTGCTTAAGAATTTGCCTTCCAATGCAGGGATGTGGGTTCGATCCTTGGTTGGGGAATCAAGATACCACATGCCATAGGGTAAGTAAGCCTACAGACCTCGAGCTCTAGAGCCTGCAAGCTCCAACTGCTGAGCCCACGCACTGCAACTAAAGAAAGCCATGAGCTACAACGAAGACCCAGTGTAGACAAAAAAATTGAAAAAAAAAAAAACCCTCTCAAGTTCAAAATCTGTGTCAGTGGTGGTGGGTATAGAGGGCTCTCATGGTGCTCTTATCACTTGTCTTGTATTTTAACTCTCCCTTTTGCCATGAATCATTTTCCAATTAACTGTCAGATCAGATCAGATCAGATCAGTCGCTCAGTCGTGTCCGACTCTTTGCGACCCCATGAACTGCAGCACGCCAGGCCTCCCTATCCATCACCAGCTCTCAGAGGTCACCCAGACTCATATTCATCGAGTCAGTGATGCCATCCAGCCATCTCATCCTCTGTCGTCCCCTTCTCCTCCTGCCCTCAATCCCTCCCAGCATCAGAGTCTTCTCCAATGAGTCAACTCTTCGTATGAGGTGGCCAAAATACTGGAGTTTCAGCTCCAGCATCATTCCTTCCAAAGAAATCCCAGGGCTGATCCAATTAACTGTAGAGGGTATTAAAAAACCCCAAAAGCCTCCAATATACACTATAATATTTAAAATTTGTGTGGAGGTAAAAATAAACTTAAGCAAAAGATAATGGGTGGCAGAATATCAAGTGTTTTTTCAGTTCAGTTCAGTTCAGTCGCTCAGTCGTGTCCAACTCTTTGCAACCCCATGAATCACAGCACACCAGGCCTCCCTGTCCATCACCAACTCCCGGAGTTCACACAAACTCACATCCATCGAGTTGGTGATACCATCCAGCCATCTCATCTTCTGTCCTCCCCTTCTCCTCCTGCCCCCAATCCCTCCCAGCATCAGAGTCTTTTCCAATGAGTCAGCTCTTCACATGAAGTGGCCAAAGTACTGGAGTTTCAGCTTTAGCATCAGTCCTTCCAATGAACACCCAGAACTGATCTCCTTTAGAATAGACTAGTTGCACCTCCCTGCAGTTCAAGGAACTCTTAAGAGTCTTCTCCAACACCATAGTTCAAAAGCATCAATTCTTTGGCACTCAGCTTTCTTCACAGTCCAACTCTCACATCCATATACGACCACTGGAAAAACCTTAGCCTTGACTAGACAGACCTTTGTTGGCAAAGTAATATCTCTGCTTTTTAATATGCTATCTAGGTCAGGAGCAGTGGCCGAGAGGAGCAACCCCACGCCCAAGGTCAGGGGTAGTGGCCAAGAGGAGCTACCCCACGCCTGAGGTCAGGGAAGGCGGCCGAGAGGAGCTACCCCATGCCCGAGGTCAGGGGCAACGACCGAGAGGAGCTACCCCATGCCCGAGGTCAGGGGCAGTGGCCGAGAGGAGCAACCCCACATCCAAGGAGTGGCAGCTGTGTGGGCGCAGGAGGGCCGAGAGGAGCTACTCCACGTTCAAGGTCAGGAGGGGCGGCCATGAGGAGATACCCCTCGTCCAAGGTAAGGAGCAGCGGCTGCACTTTGCTGGAGCAGCTGTGAAGAGATACCCAACACCCAAGGTAAGAGAAACCCAAGTAAGACGGTAGGTGTTGCGAGAGGGCATCAGAGGGCAGCAGACACACTGAAACCATAATCACAGAAAACTACTCAATCCGATCACATGGACCACAGCCTTGTCTAACTCAATGAAACTAAGCCAAGCCGGTGGGGCCACCCAAGACGGGAGGGTCATGGTGGAGAGGTCTGACAGAATGTGGTCCACTGGAGAAGGGAATGGCAAACCACTTCAGTATTCTTGCCTTGAGAACCCCATGAACAGTATGAAAAGGCAAAATGATAGGATACTGAAAGGGGAACTCCCCAGGTCGGTAGGTGCCCAATATGCTATTGGAGATCAGTGGAGAAATAACTCCAGAAAGAATGAAGGGACGGAGCCAAAGCAAAAACAATACCCAGTTGTGGATGTGACTGGTGGTAGAAGCAAGGTCCAATGCTATAAAGAGCAATATTACATAGATGTTTTTTACTTGTCTATATTTTTCAAAATTTCCACAGTGAACATAATATAAATGTGAACATGTCAAGAAGCAGCTCAGCCTTAACATGCTCAAACCAAAGTTGTTGATTTCTGCCCTGCACTCTGCCTTCGCCCTATAAAAGAGTTGTGAATAGTGAATTATCAATAACCATAGAGAACATTTAACAGTGTTAGTTGCTCAGTCATGTGCGACTCTATGGGGCCCCATGGATTCAGCCTGCCAGGCTCCTCTGTCCATGGGATTTCCCAGGCAAGAATATTGGAATAGGTTGCCATTCACTTCTCCAGGGGATCTTCCCAACCCAGGGCTTGATCCTTGGTCTCCAACATAACAGGCAGATTCTTAACCATCTGAGCCTCCAGAAAAGCCCTCTACAAAAGACTTGCTACACCCCAAGTCTCCCCTATCTCAGTAATTTCGTCAAATTAATTAGACCAAAACTGTTGGAATCATCCCTGACCCCCAACCCTCCTACCCTCACATTTGGCTCCTCAATAAATCACATCAGGTGAATTTTCACAATCTACTCAGAAATCAGCTACATGTCACCATTCCCATTGGGCCTAGACAATAGAGACTAACACTTGGAAAGTGCTTACTATGCTCCAGCGCCTGTTTTGTGCTAAGTCCCTTTTATATATAAACCCATCCCTTCCTCACAACTGCCCTAAAAAGGTAAAGATAAGTACTATATAATAGTTTCTTTTATTCTGATGAGGAGGCATGGAGAAGCCAAGGATTTTTCCCAAGATTACACAGTTCATAAGCAGGAGAATCCTAATTTGAACCCAGGAGCTCACAGGCTGTGCTTGTACCTATATTATACTAGCCTTGGATACGGAGAAGGCAATGGCACCCCACGCCAGTACTCTTGCCTGGAAAATCCCATGGATGGAGAAGCCTGCTAGGCTCCAGTCCACGGGGTCACTAAGAGTCAGACACGACTGAGCGACTTCACTTTCACTTTTCACTTTCATGCATTGGAGAAGGAAATGGCAACCCACTCCAGTGTTCTTGCCTGGAGAATCCCAGGGACGGAGGAGCCTGGTGCGCTGCTGTCTGTGGGGTCACACAGAGTCGGACACGAATGAAGCGACTTAGCAGCAGCAGCAGCAGCAGCCTTGGACATGGAGAAGGCAATGGCACCCCACTGCACTACTCTTGCCTGGAAAATCCCATGGATGGACCGAGGAGCCTTGTAGGCTGCAGTCCATTGTGTCGCTAAGAGTCGGACGCAACTAAGTGACTTCACTTTCACTTTTCACTTTCAGGCATTGGAGAAGGAAATGGCAACCCACTCCAGTATTCTTGCTTGGACAATCCCAGGGACAGTGGAGCCTGGTGGGCTGCTGTCTATGGGGTCGCACAGAGTCGGACACGACTAAAGCGACTTAGCAGCAGCAGCAGCCTTGGATAGCTTGCTTTCCTGCATTATTCAAGTATCTGTAAAATATCCCTGCCTCCAAGATACTGTCCCTCAAATCCTAAATTAACAGCCCCAGATCACCTTTCCTTTAGTACTTAATAATCACTTATTACAGATTGTAAGTGAGGGCTTCCCTCATAGCTCAGTTGGTAAAGAATCTGCCTGCAATTCAGGAGACCCCAGTTTGATTCCTGGGTCAGGAAGATCCACTGGAGAAGGGATAAGTTACTCACTCCAGTATTCTTGGGCTTCCCTTGTGGCTCAGCTGGTAAAGAATTTGCCTGCAATGTGGGAGTCCTGGGTTCAATCCCTGAGTCTGGAAAATCCCCTGGAGAAGGGAAAGGTTATCCACTTCAGTATTCTGGCCTAGAGAATTCTAGGGGTCGCAAAGAGTCAGACACAACTGAGTGACTTTCACTTCAGTTCTTCAGATTATGGGAGTTCCACAAGGGCAGAGATTGTGCTGTTTGTAGCTGAATCCCAAGCACCTAGGATAGTGTCTGGGCCATAGCAGACACTCCGCAATTCTCCACTGAATGACTGGCCAAACGGATGCCTGACTTCTCCAAGACTGGCTGCCTGCTGGAGTCAGACAGACCTAAATTCAAATACAGACCCATCACTTCCTAACTCGGTGACTTTTGGCAGCTTAACCAACCTTTCTATGCTTCAGAGTCTACACTGACAAATGGGGCTAATAGTATTGATACTTCCTTTTAAGGCTGTTTGGCAAAAGAAATGAGCTGTAAAATGTTAAGCATAGCACCTGCACAGAGTAAACATTAGATAAATATTAGCTACAAGTATTATATAATGAGAGAGGGGAAAATGTTACCTTTGAACCTTCCTGAAGCTCTTTTCAATTTTTAAAAAGAAATACAGCCTTTGGAATATGTCACAGAATAAGAATGCTAACAGCAGTTTATTAAATCTTTGTATCAAAAAATTAGGAAGGTGTTTGTAAATTCAGTCTAATACTGAAAATTAAGAAATGTAAATCCAATTTTTATGCATTCCCTACTATATTAATATTTAGATATTTCTGTCCATTATTTAAAGTTTGACTATATAGACACATTTTTCAAGCCACCAGTTGAATAGCAGGCTGAGACAACAAAAATTTCTTCCAAATGAATCAGTTTTTAATAATTCAGGACGTTATCTTAGGCTAAGTAGAACTGAAGGTCCACGCCATGAAGGTGACTGAATTCCCATCTAAACAGCCTCTAGTGCTGCCACCGCTCCAGGAAAACGGGATAAGAAAATAAAGCACAGCCCCAGCAACACAAGCCTCATCCTCTTCCTTGTTCACCCTTTAACAGCCAGTAGCCTCAGGGGGCTGCTCAAAGGTGGGACACCTAGACCTGGGCCCTTCTGTTGAAGGAGTGGCGAGGGCCATGACCGTCCTAACTGAGGACCTGGAAACTGTCCTATTAACAGGTGGCTGTTTGAAGGAAGCTCCGATTTTGGATGCGAAGGGAGGAATCATAGCAAGAAGTATCTGCCCGAGTCCCAGGGTGCTGAGCTCTTTCTGCAGGACTGCAGCCCTAGCGACAAGGACTGCTCTAGATGGGCCTAGGGATGTGGATGATTCCCAGTCCCCACTCTCACAGTCTTCTGAGCACAGTGCTTCTTAGCTAGGAATGTAGTGCTTTAGAAGGTTTGAACCCGTGCTCTTTGCTCCACAGAAGAATAACCAACTCCTCATGTCTCTTCGTTCATTAAGCTCTGATTGTGTAACTTGAAATACTAGTTCAGTTGCCAGCTGGTACAGACCTCCTACTTCTCTTCCTGGCAGCTGGGGGTGGGGCATGGTGACAGGGGTGGCAGGCAGATCCAGACAGGAACATTCCACCCCAATTTAGGAGCTCTTTTAATGAGCTGGAAAGCTGTTTCTTTTAGAATCCCATTAGGGACTTCAGCCTTGTAATTACCCTCCAGCTGGCCAGAGGCAGCTAAGATGGTTCAGGCGTTTCTACTCTAGAAAATATCACCAAATAGTTCTTTAATAAGACGTCCAAAATAAAAAGATCACCTGAACCTAGGGAAATCACCTTAGCGAAGAAAATATTTAAAATTTCTCAATATGTGTATTTAATGTGCTAATAACAGAAGTCATAATACAAATGACTGCCTCTCCCCAAGCAGTGAATAAGAATCCTAAGACTTGTTCCAGGATCAAATGTCTTGTGTTACTGGTGCTCTGTGAGCTTATCTCACGCCTTTTTTTTCTTAGTCCTTCCTGTCCCTGTAGCAAGTTTATATAAGCATGTTTATTTCACACAAAATAATACCTATCATTTATTTAGCATGCAATGTGAACTAAGCACTGCTGCTGCTGCTAAGTTGCTTCAGTTGTGTTCGACTTTGTGCGACCCCAGAGACAGCAGCCCACCAGGCTCCCCCGTCCCTGGGATTCTCCAGGCAAGAACACTGGAGTGGGTTGCCATTTCCTTCTCCAGTGTGTAAAAGTGAAAAGTGAAAGGGAAGTCGCTCAGTTGTGTTGGACTCTTAGCGACCCCATGGACTGCAGCCCACCAGGCTGCTCTGTCCATGGGATTTTCCAGGCAAGAGTACTGGAGTGGGGTGCCATTGCCTTCTCCAGAACTAAGCACTACAGCTTAGCAAAAACAGCCATTAAGACATTGGCATGTGAGCTTTAGGTAAATAAACACACAAGTGACATCCAGAGAGAACAGATGCCTGCACAGGGTTGGGGAACAGAAGAGATTCCTGAGCCAGCTTGGCTGGGCTGGAAGGCGCTGCCACTAACATGAGCTCTGAGGAAACAGGAGACCATCTAAGAGTCAGCTATGACAACAAAATCCACACTGGAACTAAACTGGAAAGGTGAAAAGGCTCGATAAGTGGGCGCCTTGCGAGCTGACCACAAATCCAAAAAGTCAATGTTTTTAAGGATTGTCTTCTTTCGTTCTACGCAACAATGAAGCATTTCTCAATTGAATGGTGACATGCGATGGAAAGTGAATTTTATATGATGACTGGTGACAACCAGCTCAGTGGCTGGACCGAGAAGAAGCTCCAAAGCACTTCCCAAAGTCAAGCTTACACCAAAAAAACAGTCATGGTCACTGTTTGGTGCTCTGCTGCTCATCTGATCCACTATAGCTTTCTGAATCCCAGCAGTGAAACCATTACATCTGAGAAATATCCTCAGTAAATCGATGAGATACACCGAAAACTGCAATGCCTGCAGCCAGCACAGTTCAACAGAAAGGACCCAATGCTTCTCTATGACAACACCTGACTGCACATAGATACTTCAGAAGTTGAGCAAATTGGGCTACGAAGTTTTGCCTTATCCGCCATATTCATGTGACCTCTTGCCAACCAACTACCACTTCTTCAAGCATCTTGACAATTTTTTTTTCAAGGAAAATGCTTCCACAACCAGCAGGAGGCAGAAAACGCTTTCCAAGAGTTCATCGAATCCCGAAGTGCAGATTTTTATGTTACAGGAATAAACAAACTTATTTCTTGTTGGCAAAAATGTGTTGATTGTAATGGTTCCTATTTTGATTAATAAATGTGTGTTTGAGCCTAGTTATAATGATTTAAAATTCATGGTCCAAAACTGCAATTACTTTTTCATCAATCTAAATAACATAATGATGGTAGTAGTGGGAATAAACAGAATTAGATGAAGTCCAGTGATATTAAGGCCTTAGAATCAACAAGCTGATTGGAGAGAAAGATAAGAGATACCTAGACCAGGAGTCCTGACTGACCTGGGCATCTGGGGTCACTAAGCTAGAAGTCCCTTTAAGCTCTGCAGCTCCTCTTTCACCAATTTCAGTAGGAAAGCTTAACCTTCTATTTGGGAGAGACAGTGGAAAACTATGCTATGCTATGCTAAGTCACTTCAGTCGTGTCCGACTCTGTGTGACCCCATAGACAGTAGCCTACCAGGCTCCCCCGTCCCTGGGATTCTCCAGGCAAGAACACTGGAGTGGGTTGCCATTTCCTTCTCAAATGTGTGAAAGTGAAGTCGCTCAGGCGTGTCCAACTCTTAGCGACCCCATGGACCGCAGCCCACCAGGCTCCTCCGTCCATGGAATTTTCCAGGCAAGAGTACTGGAGTGGGGTGCCAGTGGAAAACTAGATGCTTTCAAATGAAAACGTCACTGAGTTCTGTTGCCCCATCGACCAAAACACATTCATTTGTTCATTCAAAAGGCAAGTATCTGCTGCGCATCTGCCACATGCCAGCACAGGGCAAAGCTCTGGGGAGGAGAGTGGCTGCAGACCCCACCCTCCTCAGCCTAGAGCCTCTCTCGTGGCTTGGTTTCCATTCCTACTCAGCTTCTTACGAGTGAACATTCAGCCATTCAGCACTGTTTCCCGTGATTTCAATCTACTTGTATTTGCCCCTTATGGACATTTTTCATGCTCAAAATTCTTCCATCTTAAACAAACAAACAAACAAAAAAAAACCAAACCCTTTTTCCTTGGCAATGTAGTGGGATCAAAACGTCAAATGTGCATGCCCTCTGTCCCCACTTTAGGAATTTGTTAAATGGAAATTTGTGTACACATATGAAAAAATACACAAGTAATATGTACAAGTATGTTCTGAGGAACATTATGTGAGGGAGCAAAAATGTCTAAATAAAACTCAAATATCCAGAGAATACTACAGCACAACAGAATACTATGTATCTGCTGCATATAGCCAGATGTCTAAAATATACAGACCGTACACCTGAAACTATCACAACACTGCTAATCAGCTATACTTCAATATAAAATAAAAAGTTTAAAAAATAAATAAAAATAGAAAAAGAATATATGGATAAGAATCTAAGAACACAAGCTTCAGCAGACTATATAGCAATAAACCCAATTTTTAAAAAGCGTATGTATGTGGTAGCACATGCACCGAAAATTCTGAAGGATGTTCCTCAAATTATTAACAGTGGTTATAAATGTGATTATGTGAGAGAAATGAGAGAATGTGATTATGGAGGCGAGTCTCCGTCCTATTTTTTTAATTTAAAAATTTTATAGTGAGTACATACTGTTTTAGTAAGCAGAATTAAACAATAAAGATAAGACACTATCATAAAAAGGAAACACAAGTTTATCGACCTTTCCCACTGCATCTACTGCATTATACTGCTATTACTACTACTACTAAGTCGCTTCACTCGTGTCCGACTCTGTGAGACCCCATAGACGGCAGCCCACCAGGCTCCCCCGTCCCTGGGATTCTCCAGGCAAGAACACTGGAGTGGGTTGCCATTGCCTTCTCCAATGCATGAAAGTGAATAGTGAAAGTGAGGTTGCTCAGTCGTGTACGACTCTTAGCAACCCCATGGACTGCAGCCTACCAGGCTCCTCCATCCATGGGATTTTCCAGGCAAGAGTACTGGAGTGGGTTGCCACTGCCTTCTCTGCTACTGCATTATAACACAGTCCAAAATCCTTCCTTACTCCCACCAGGGCACTGGGTGAGTTGGTGGGCCTCCGATGGGGATCAGCCTCTACTATCTGGCACCTGGTTCTAGCTAAAGTCATGTATGAGGTGCACAGAGATAAACTTAATGTGCTTTTTTCCCCCTTACCTTAGTGACATCTGAACAGCCATTAACATAACTGACCATGTGACCATGACCTCTTGTGAAGATTCTCTTCCCTTGCTTTCCTTTGCTTGGAGATTCTTATATCTCACTGGTCTCTTCTGTTGGTGCCTCCTCCCTAACTGAACGTTCACTTCTAAAAATATCCAGGGCTCTATCTGAGGCCCATTTCTCTGTAATGTGCCAGAAGCATCTGTGAACACCTCTAGGCCAAAGCTTCCAAGTGTATCACTCTATTTCTGATGTCTTTTTTAAACACCAGGTTTATACATCCAACTGCCCATGGGATGATTTGACTGAGAAATCTCCCAGGTGTCTCAGATGCAGTGTTCATACAGAACTTATATTTACACATGAGTATGAACACACACAGAGCTATTCTTTCTCCGTTACTTCTGGTTTCAGTAAATGGCACCACCATTTATTCAGCTCATCCAGCCAGACGCCTGAGTGTCCTCCCAGACTCCCTTCTCCGCCTCATCCCCACAGCCAACATTCACCAGCGTATGGTGCTCTGTGTTTCTTGATGCTGTCCTCCTCTCTCATCTTACACTGCTAAGCCTCCAGGAGCCCTTATCTGGACTATAGCACTAATCTCCTGACCTGCCAGCAACTTTTGCCCCTCCCAATCCTTTCTCCCTAGAGCAGCCAGAGACCTTTGAAAATACAATTCTGACCAAGTACTCTTCTACTTTAAACCCTTTAGTGGCTTCCCATTAGGAAGAGATTTTCAAATTTATGACAACAGGCATGTGTTATTTCTGTAATGGGGGGGAATAAGAACAATAATTTTTAAAAGAAGTGTGGTTAAAAAGAGACTGTAAGCACAATGAGAGCAGGGGTCATGTCTATTTAATCTGATGCAGACCCTCAGTGCCTAGTCAAGGTCTCTGCATTCAACTGACCCTAATAAATACTGGACTACTGAACACGGAATAAATGAATAAGACACAGCCGAACTTAGAATGGCCGTAGAGTTGAGGAAGGTATATTTTTGTTTGTTGTGCTTTGTTTTGTGAGATGAAATATATATTCACACGGTATATATTATGTATTCATACACACACACATGTTGATAGGCAAGAGTGAAAGAAAAACATGTAGGAGGGAGTACTGATGGAGAGAGAGGGGTGAACGTCAATCAGAGAAGCAAAGATGAGTGTAAACAAAAATTTACATGTACATTACACACACACACACACACACATATGTATTTATATATGGAAAAGAACAAAAAGCAGCCCAGAGCATCTCTTGAAAGTTTGCACTTCCTCTCTGGTTTACAGAGATGCTCTACTAAGCACGAGGGGAAAGGGTGTGACTAAGGACATGGAGAAAGCCGCGAGGAGTAGAAATCTTATCTGTGATTGATGAGAGCCATTAGGTGTGTGCACTTCAGTGTCTTTTCTGCTGGCTTTGCTCTGAACTCTTCCAATGCTCAACATTGTTTTTCTTTTTGACCTCTTGCTCCTGAGAAACAGTTCCCCGGAGTCAGTACTAGAAACAAGTGTTTCATAATAACCTGGAGGACTTTGATGAAATAATTCCTACACCCTACTCCATGAAGATCCTCTTAGTAAGTGGGGCAGGGGTGGTTCTCATTGCTCTAAGGAAGTTTGGGCTCGTGAGACACAAGTCACTGGCCTCATGGACCACATTTTCTCCCTAGTCACTGTACTGACCACTGCTGAGCACACTGGGTTAGCGATCACACCCATCAGTCAAAACCATACTGACGTGAAATGTCCACTGTCTTTCCATCTAACTGAGAAACAGCAACATGGAGCAGAGAGGAAATACAGATGGGGTATTATCTACTCACACATGGCTGGGATGGGAAGGGCACATTTCCTGGTGGGTTACAATCAAGACAGTCATCCTTGCCACAAGATAAAAGGGGAAAAATAGACTTCTTTCTTTATTATCTTTCTTGTCCTCCTGGCCCAAAACTAATACTTTATCTACTTATGAGAACTTGAATCCAAGTATGCTTTGGAGTTGAACTGCTATCGCCTGAAAATAGCACAGAGGGGGAAAAAAATCAGAATTTTTAACCTTTAACAGTTTCTTGTTCATGAAATATGGGCTGCAATTTTACTTGAGACTTCAAAAATGTCAGAGTTACAGAAACTGACAAATACAAGGAGAAGCTTACATTCTGCATTTTTTCAGCTGGCTGCTGCAATTTTGTTACTAAATCTAGTGCTCAGTTACACATAAGTATCTATTTAGAAATAAAACAAACTTATGGGTACAAAGAGACCTGACAATTATCTATTTCAATTCCCTGGTCTTCTAGATGAGGAAATAATGATGACAGAGAATGCTCACGATTAAATGCACGCATGCATGCTCAGTCGTGTCTGTCTCTGCCAGCCCATGGACCCACTAAGCTTCTCTGTCTATGGGATTTCCCAGGTAAGAATACTGGAGTGAGTTGCCATTTCCTCCTCCAGGGGATCTTCCCTACCCAAGGATCAAACTCACCTCTCCTGAGTCTCCTGCATTACAGGAGGATTATTTTATCACTTGAGCAATTGCGGCAGACCCAAGATTAAATGGTTTGCAGCAAATCTGGGGATAGACTCCAAATCTCCTAAATCCCAGCCCAGAGAACATTCCACCACACACCAGCCCCCAACTCTGACTGCAAGTAAGGAAAGAAGTGAATTTGGTCAAACTGGAGATTCAGAGCATATGTAGAAATCTGTTTCACAAGCATGATCAAATGCCTCATTAACAATTATTTAAAGAAGTACTAAACATATGCATTTAGTTCTGTTCCCTCTTCAAATACAAGAACATAAAGGAGATAAAGACAGAAAACAGAACTAGAGAGAGTAACACAATTTTGAAAGATGGAGAGCAAACAGACAAATGGCAACTGGCTGAATAGATTAGACAAAGTTCAGTCCCAAAATGGGACCACTTAGAAGCAGCCCCATTTAAATGATAAATCCCTAAGACTCCGAGGCTGGTGGCACCAGGTTCCTCTGGAACTGGTGGTAGAGGTGGGGCAGGGCAATGGTTGAAAGTCTGCTTAAGAAGTTTAAGACCCTCAGTACTCTCCCTCAATCCCTGAAGACAAGTGATTGTTCAACCCCCCAGGTGCCACCTAGGAGAAGACTAGAAATGTATCTCCTGAAAACAGCCAAGAAAGGATCTTTGGACTAGAGAAGTCTAGGCATAGTTGGGAAAGGCATTCCATACTGAAGAGATTACATGAAAAATTACTGCTCAATGGAGAGGCCACCAGCCTTCAACTTGGCTTTCTGACTAGTCATATTTTCACTGGGAATCTGATTCAGATCAGATCAGTCGCTCAGTCGTGTCCGACTCTTTGCGACCCCATGAACTGCAGCACGCCAGGCCTCCCTATCCATTACCAGCTCTCAGAGGTCACTCAGACTCACATTCATCGAGTCAGTGATGCCATCCAGCCATCTCATCCTCTGTCGTCCCCTTCTGATTAGGCTCATTTAAAAAAAAAAAAAGACATAACTATACTAACAGCAGGATTTCCAAAATAAAACAAATAGTGTAGCTTGGTCCCCATAGAATGAAGCCCCAAACTGCCAAATCCCATTCACTTTCAAAGCTAATCTAAAACAGGAGGAAACAGAAAGACTTTCCAGATATTAAGGTAAGCACATAGCAGAGACACACCAAAGCAACTCAAGAGGAAAGAGAAAGTCACAAAAAGATGAAATCTAAAAATAAGATTAAATAAAAGACTCGAGCATCTTCAGAGATCTGAGAAAAGTATATTCATGACATAAGGATAAGATATTATTAAAGACAGAGAAACAGAGAATGAAAAAGAGCTCACAGACATTAAAATGAAGGCAGATTAAAAATTCAATAGATGGCCTGAAAGAGAATTCAGGATTGTCCAAGAAAGTTGAATGGATGACAGAGATGAAAAACAGGAAAGATAAGAGAGTTTAGGGGCCAAATAAGGCAATGGCACCCCACTCCAGTACTCTTGCCTGGAAAATCTCATGGACGGAGGAGCCTGATAGGCTGCAGTCCATGGGGTCGCTAAGAGTCGGACACGACTGAGCAACTTCACTTTCACTTTTCACTTTCATGCATTGGAGAAGGCAATGGCAACCCACTCCAGTGTTCTTGCCTGGAGAATCCCAGGGACGGGGGAGCCTGGTGGGCTGCCATCTATGGGATCACACAGAGTCGGACACGACTGGAGCGACTTAGCAACAGCAGGACAGCTAATATCCAAATAACAGTGTTCATAGTCAAAGAAAAGAAGAAGTAACTGTGATTTCCAAAATCAAAGGACATTTTCTCCCAGAATTAAAGGACATTGTTTTTCCTTTATAGAAAGGACAGAAGTAGGATGTGGGAGAATGGGGTTTCCATAGTAAAAAGGCCAACTGAATTTCCAGCATATAAAATGCAGACAAACCTACTCCAAGGTACGTGCCTGAGTGGGTGCTTCGTCGTGTCCAACTCTCTGCAACCCCATGGACTGTAGCCTGCTAGGCTCTTCTGTCCATGGAATTTCCCAGGCAAGAATACTGGAGTGGGTTGCTATTTCCTTCTCCAGGGGATCTTTCTGACCCAGGGATTGAACTGGCATCTTCTGCATTGGCAGGTGGGTTCTTTTACACTGAGCCCATATTACTATGATCTGGGAATCATAGTAATTCCCAGATAAAGAGTTTTCGTATGAAGGATTGTAAGTCAGAATGACAGGAATTTCTCAAATGTAACTACGGATGGGAGAAACTTCAAAATTCTGAGAACAGGTGATTTCTGCCTTATAATTATAAATTTAGTCAAGCCATCAATTAAATGCCAGTGGAGAACAAAGGCAATGTTGGATCTACAAGTCTCAAAAAGTTACCTCTCACAACCACTTTTTCGTAAGAAACTGGAGAATGTGCTCCACCAAAATGAAGTCATAAACAAACAAAGAATAAGTCATAACTTCCAGAGACTGACAGCCCCAAAACAGTAGAGGCAAGAGGAGACGTCAAAAGGGCAGCAAAGGGGAAGCCCTAGCTGTTTTATGACGGAGAAAGCAACTGAGACAGATCAGAGGCTCTGGGAGGAATTTCCCCCAAAGATAAATCTGGTGGATCCTCTACGTTGGCTAATTTAGGGAGAAGATTTAACTGGGGTAGAGTCTGAGGCTGAATATTCATAAGTCCAAAAAAAATTAAGAGATTAAAAAAGTCAGTATCTGCTGGGCCGTCTTGAGAGGAAAAGTAATCAAACAACATTACAGGGCTCTTCTGTAGAAAGCATCACGAGCTATAACAAACAGTGCTTATTGATCTCACCAAAATTACAGTACAATACCAAATTACAATATAACACAGCTAAGAGGGTGGGGGCTGGAAGAGTGTGTGAGGAGGGGAGGGGGCAAGGGTAGATGAAGGAAGCTAAATACTCGCTTTTTCGGCAACTGATAACTCCTCAGAATAAAACAAATAGATAAGTAACAACACAAATATATTAATTAAAGATACAGAAGTAATTACTAAAATAATCAGCTAAAGTTGAAAACACGTGCCTCTGGGGAATAGAAAATGAAAGAGGAGATGCTGCTATTTTTCATAAAAAATCTTAAAGTATTAATTTTCTAATTATGTAAAATGCTATAAACTAATTATACAAAACTTTGACAAAAATAAAAGCTTAATTCTTTTCCTTTAAAAAAGGGGGGCGAGAGCTTATGTTAAACATCTCATGACAGACACATATCACACAAGAATCCATGTTCTAGTACCTACTGTGCATCAATGTTGTGAGAGAGGCAGAAGATGCAACAGCTAGTAAAGTAGAAGTCTCTTCAGGGAAGTTGTATTCCATAATAACAACTAAACATAAATCCTTTAAAAGTAATTGATTCTGCTTAGGGATAAGTAAATACAGTGGTCATGGTAGACAATAATAGAGAAAAGAAGAATTTTTGAGTAGTGCGGTCAGATCAGAGGAGGTTCCCTGAAGACTGATATTTGAGACTTGAAGGATGAGAGAGTTGGTCATGCAGGACTAAAGAAAGAACACTCAGAAAGAAAGAGCATTCAGGACTGGGGTGGCAGGGGGAGGGAAGGCAGGCGGGGAAGCAAGCTAAGGGTTCTGAATCAGAAACCTTGCTGTGTTGAAGGATATGATTAAAAGCAGTCAGTGTAGCTGAAGACTGAAGGAGTCAGAGGCTGAGAAATGAAGTGAGGCTGAAGAGGAGGCGGGAGAAGGGACACGCACTGCCGGGTGAGCAGAGAATGGCATCCCAGTGTTTCTGAGTGCTCTGCCGATCTCTGAGTTGGGAAAGGTCTCCTGGAGAAGGGAATAGCAACTCACTCCAGTATTCCGGCCTGGAGAATCCCACGGACAGAGGCGCTTGGTAGGCTGCAGTCCATGAAGTCACAGAGTTGAACATGACTGAAGCCACTAAGCATGCATGCACACGCCGTGGCTAGACAAGACACAACAGACCAGTTGCTAGACACCGTCAACAGTGAGTCAGGCTGTTGCTGGCACCAACCACCACCTGTTTCCTAAAGGTGTCACTTGCTCCACATATCAGCAGTAAGCACTGGTCCTGAGAAGGGCTTGTGCCCCAAACAGCTCCCATAGGGCAGCCTGAGACCTCACCTCATTGCCCGTGTGGCTCCCTTTCAAGTAGCAGCTTGTGGAGGGCAAGACGCTTTTCATTAGGCAAATCCAGTGTTGGTGCAAAGACTCATGAAGTAATGCCAGTGAGGGCTCACACTGTGGCAGAGCAGACACAAAGCTGTGTGACCTTGGGCACGTGTGTAACTTCTCTGAGCCTCCGTTTCCTCACCATATTGTGACAACGAAACAGGAGGACAAGTCTTTGCTCAAACTATCATACAACTGAACTCATTTCACATGTTAGCAAGATAATGCTCAAAATCCTTCAAGCTAGGCTTCAACAGGATATGAACCGAGAATTTTCAGAAGTACAAGCTGGATTTAGAAAAGGCAGAGGAACTAGAGATCAAATTCCAACATCCATTTATGATCAAATGCCAGATCATAGAAAAAGCAAAGGAAATTCCAGAAAAACATCTACTTCTGCTTCATTGACTATGTTAAACCCTTTGGCTGTATAGATCAAAACATACTGGAAAATTCTTAAAGATGGGAATACCAGACCACCTGACCTGCCTCCTGAGAAACTTGTATGCAGGTCAAGAAGCAGCAGTTAGAATCGGACAAGGAACAACAGACTGATTCCCAATTGGGAAAGGAGTACATCAAGGCTGTGTACTGTCAGCCTGCTTATTTAACTTCTATGCAGAGTACATAATACAAAATGCTGGGTTGGATGATTCACAAGGTGGACTCAAGACTGCCAGGAGAAATAGCAACTGCAGATATGCAGATGATTCCATGCTAATGGCAGAAAGTGAAGAGAAACCAAAGAGCCTCTGATGTAGGTAAAAAAAGAGAGAGTGAAAAAGCTGGCTCAAACCTCAACAGTCAAAAAATTAAGATCATGGCATCCAGTCCCAACATTTGTGTTGCTTGCTAAGTCACTTCAGCTGTGTCTGACTCTTTGGGACCCCGTGGACTGTAGCCCACCAGTCCATGGGATTGGATTGTGGATGGGATTCTGTCCTCGGTCCATGGGATTCTCCAAGCAAGAATACTGGAGTGGGTTGCCATGACCTCCTCCAGGGTATCTTCCTGACCCAGGGATCGAACTCATATCTCTTACATCTCCTGCATTGGTAGACAGGTTCTTTACCACTGAGCCACCAGGGGAAGACCTTTGGTCCCATCACTTCATGGCAAATAGATGGGAAAAAGTGGAAGCAGTGACAGATTTATTTTCTTGGGCTCCAAAATCACTGCAGACAGTGACTACAGTCACAAAATTAAAAGACGCCTGTTCCTTGGAAGAAAAGCTATGACAAACCCAGAGAGCATATTAAAAAGCACAGACATCACTTGGCTGACAAAGGTTCATATAGTTAAAGCGATGGTTTTTCCAGTAGTCATGTACAGATGTGTGAGTTGGACCATAAAGAAGGCTGAGCACTGAAAAATTTATGCTTTCATACTGTGGTGCTGGAGAAGACTCTTGAGAGTTCCTTGGACAGCAAGGAGATTAAACCAATCATTCATAAAGGAAATCAACCCTGAAAATTCACTGGAAGGACTGATGCTGAAGCTGAAGCTCCAGTACTTTGGCCACCTGATGCCAAGAGCCATCTCATTGGAAAAGACCCTGATGCTGGGAAAGACTGTGAGCAAGAGGACAAGGGATGGCAGAGGATGAGATGGTTAGATAGCATCACTGACTCAAACTCCAGGAGATACTGAAGGACAGGGAAGCCTGGCATGCTACAGTCAACGCAGTTGCAAACAGTCGGACACAGCAACTGAACAACAACAAGAGGTACTGGAGCAAAGGAGGACCATGAAGTAGAAACCTAGGATGATACCCAAGTTTCTGACTTTTTGCAAATGGGGAGGATGATGGTATCAAGATGGGATGTAGAAAGGCAGGTTCAGGGACATAGGATCAGGATCTGGAAGTGAACCAAGAGTTCTCCTTGAGCATGAGGCATCTGAAAGTGTCCAGGAAGCAGTCAGATGTGGGGCCTGGAGGTCAGAAGAGGTCAGTATTGGACACATATGTACAATTGGGAGTCATCAGCTAATTGATGGTGTTGTAAAGCCCTGGGAACCAATAAGCGTCCAGAGTGAGAAGCAAGCCTAAGCCACAACTTGAAGAATTCTCTACATTCTGAGGTCCCCAAAAGGAGATGCCAGCAAAGGATCAACAAAAGGGAATTTCAAGAACAGAATGGAAAACTGTGCTGAAAGCTACTCAGGGATCTAGTAAGACAGGATGGGAATGTACTTATTGGAGGCAGAGACACATAGAACTTGAATGACCCTGAGAAACCACACAAGAGTGATGAGAAAAGGCATTAGACCATCAAGAATAAAGGTAACACGAGTAAGAAAGAGCTATAGTACATCTAGATGTTTTAGAAATTCTAAAAGGGTACAGAGAAAATGGGGGAAGAGACAGATAGAGATATTAGGGTCTAACAAGGTATCCGGCTCTTTAATTTGTAATATAGGGCTACCAAAGAACTAGGGGGCTTCCCAGGGGGCTCAGCAGAAAAGAATCCACCTGATAATGCTGGAGATGCCAGATAGGCAAGTTTGATCCCTGGATCAGGAAGATTTTCTGCAGTAGGAAGTGGCAACCCATTCCAGTATTCTTGCCTGGATAATCCCATGGACAGAGGAACCTGGAGGCTACACTCCACAGGGTCACAAGAAGTCAGACACGACTGTCATGGCTGAGCACACATGCCAGAGCATTAATTCCCTATTCCTTCAGTTGTTCAGAAACTGTGTATTAAGCACCAGAACATCATCCTTAGGGATCTTTCCAATATGCCAGAGTTCAGAGGCAATAAACAAATACCCATTCGCATATTTCAGGTGGGGATAAATGCTTTGTAAACAAGTAAAGCATGTGAAGAGGACACAGTAACAGTGATATTTCACATGAGTCAGAGGGCCAGCTCGGAGTGGGTGGCTTTGAGAGAGAACTGAATAAAGTGCAGTAGAAGGAATTCTAGACAGGAGGGGGTTGGGAGGTGAGAGGGGATGACGACAGTGTTCTGGGGTAGGGCTAGGGGGTGTGGCTTGTCAGGGAACAGAGAGAGTCTGGTGTGTCTAGGGCACTTCAAGAGACAGGCAGTGCTAGAAAAGACAAAGTGGGAGCAGGGGCCTTAAGTACAACATGGCTGAGAGTTTGAACTGTACACTATTTGGAGGGAATCCACTGAAGATCTTATAAAAATCTAACACAGAAGGATCGCTGTGACTGCGTCTGAACTTGGAGCGAAAGGTACACAGCTGAGGCTCACTTAGGCAGTGGTTGCAGAATTCCCACAAGATTTGGTGGTAGTCTGCACTTGGATTTAGGAGTGTGGGTGGGAGGTTAGGAGCACTTGCATTTGGAATGGATGCTAATGGCTGGAATATGAGATGGGAGAGAAAGGCAGGGATCAAAGATGACTTCAGTTTCGTGGCTGGGCAACTGAGATGAGAAACAACAGGCGTGCAGGGTTAGAAAAGAAATCAAGAACTGGGTTTTGCACGTGTCAAAATTGAGATGGCTGTTAGACAAACAAGTAAAGAGGTAAAACAGGCAGCTGCAAAGCAAGGGAGAGATAGGAATTGAAGATAAGTCTGTGAAGTCATCAACATGTCAGTTTAAGGTATGTGAGGCCCCGGAAGTGAAGATCACAGGAGGAGTAAGTTAAGATGGGGACAGAGAACAAAGCCCTTGGGGCTGCAAAGTTTGAGGACCAGGAATGGGAAAAGACAGAAAGAAATGAGGGAGTTGTGAGCAGTATCAAGATGGAGAAGCATCATGGAAGCCAAGGAAGGAATTTCAGGAAGGAGGGAGTGGTCGGCCAAGCCCAGGGCTGCTGAGATAAGCAGGAGCTCCAGAAGAAAGCACAGGGGCCTCTGTGACTCATGATGAATGAACGATGCTCTGAGATAACATTCCTGGAATAGGGGCACTTTTATCAAAGTTGTAAGCAGATACACAGCAATCAAGCTGTTGCTGTTCTTGTCTTACTGACAAGGAAACTAAGGCACAGAGGTCAGGTCTCTTGCCCACCATCACACAGCATATAGTAGAGCCAGGGTTTTTCAGCTCAGGAACTGCAGGGCAAAGCATAAACTATCAATCATTTTGCTTTGCTGCCTCTCTCAAATCAAAGGCATGAAGTCTGAGCGAGATCACAAAATTCTGACACTGTATGTCTTGTGGCTAAAAATAGCCACTGCTGACCATTCCTTTCCTCCCTTTAAAATCATGACAATGAATACACTGGAACTCTTGAGGGTCACTACAATAACAACACGTCATTTTAAAATCAGAACTTTATAAGATATTGTGAGGACGTGCTTTTAACTGTGTCACATAAGTCTGTAAATGTTAACTTACTGGTGTTTAATAACAACTCTAGGGGAAACTAAGGCCAGCCTTCTTCCACCAGCACAGAAAATGCTCAGAGTTAATAACCAGGCTCTTTCGGAGATATCTTCATTCTCATGAAAGGCCATGTTAAAGGAAAAATACAAGGACTCTGGAATCAGACAGACAGGATTCAGATTCTGGCTCTGCTCCCTGGTGGAGAGGTGAGTACAGACCTCTTCACATGCAAAAATCAATGTGAATAATTCCTAATTTGCTGGGCAGTCATATCTGATGGCACAATATGGGTGAAAACACTGGTGAAAACATGGTATCTTACATATTTAGTAGACTCATCCTTCCCCTCCTTCCCCTTGGATGTACTCCTGAGCCTTCAAAATTGGTGAGACAGAAGTTGGTTACTTAGCAAAAACCTTTATTGGTTTAATTTTTCATCCAAGTAGCAGCAAAGAAGAGCCTGGAAAAGTGGGGCTTTAAAATTTCTTTAAAATTTTAAAGAAATTTAAAATGGTTTGTGGTTCTTTAAAATTTCTTACCTTAAAAAGTTATACAAATATTGACTTTTATTCCACAATATAATGAAATTATAATATAAAATATTGTATATTTACCTCCAGCTAAGTAACTTAGCTTTCTCCAGAAATTTTTAAGGACATTAGTTTGAGGAAAATTTCCCAATGAACAGTGGTTTCACTTATACTCTGACACACTGCTGCTTATGTGGGATATGAAAACTCTGAACCTCTGAAATCTTAGTAAGACTTCAGAAAGATTTCATACACATGGGTCATTACTGGCTACTGACTGCAACCTCTCTACATCCATCTTAATATCTACCCAACAACATAGCCCAGTTGGTAGACTTGACTCCAAACACTTTAAACTCTGAATTCTCCAAATGAGAAAAACAGCAACTTTCTGCTACCCTATGTGGAGCCTCCAGGACACCTGTAAGGTAAAGAGATACTGACTATATTCTAAGATAAATTTCTGTAATGGCTATAATAGTAAACATAATGAAAATCTGGAACCAATTTTCAAATAACAAGGTAATAGGATAAACATGACCTTAAGCAAACTGAGATGACAAAAGAGTGATGGTTTTTCACTGTTATTTTCATTTTTTATTTTTCAGGTACATATATATATTTTCAGATTATTTTCATTATGGTTTATTATATTGAATATAGTTCCATTGATTTTCATGTCCATTTCTGTGCCAATACCATTGTTTTGATTATTATAGCTTTGTAGCACTGTCCAACGTCTGGAAGGGTTATGCCTCCAGTTCTGTTTTTCTTCAGTACGGCTTTGGCAGCTCTGGTTTTTTTGTGGTTCAATATAAGTTTTAGAATTATTTGTTCTAGTTCTGTGAAAAATGTCCTGGGAATTTTGACAGAGGTCACATTAAATCTGTAGAGTGCTATAGGTATTAAGAGCATCTTAACAATGCTATATCCTCTTCCAATCCAAGAGCATGATACTCCCCTCATTTCTTTGAATCACCTTCAGTGTCCTTTATCAATCTTTTGTAGTTTTCAGCATAGAGGTCTTTCAACTTCTTTGTTAAGTTTACACCTAGATTTTTCTCTATGTGTATATGTATGTGTTTGGTGTGATTATAAATGAGATCTTTACTTTTGCTTTTTGATATTTCATTGTCAGGCAAAGAGATGCTACAGGTTTCTATATATTAATTTTAGATCCTGCTACCTTGCTTAATTTATCAGCTCTAATAGTTTTCATGTGGCATATTTAGGCTTCTCTATAAAATACCATGTTATCTACAAATAATGACAATTTTACCTCTCCGTTTCAATTTGGATACTTTCATTTCTTTCGTTTGTCTGACTGCTGTAGCTAGGACTTCCAATACTATGTTGAATAGAAATGGTGAGAGTGGGTGTCTTTGTCTTATTCATGAATTTGGTAAAAAAGCTTTCAGCTTTCACCTTAAGTATTATGTGTGTTGTGGGTTTGTAATAACTGGCTTTTATTATGTTGAGAAATGTCCCCTCTATACCCACTTTGGTGAGAGATTTTTATCATGAATGGATGTTGAATTTTATAAAAAAATGTTTGGCCTCTATTGAGATGATCATATGATTTTTGTCTTTTCTTTTGTTAATGTGGTATATCACATTGATTTGTGTATGCTGAACCATCCTTGCTACCCTGGAATGAGTCCAACTTGATTATGGTGTATGATCAATTTTTTTTTTTGGATCTGGTAATATTTTGTTGAGAATTTTCTCATCTATATTCAAAGGTATTTACCTGTCATCATTTTCTTTTTTCATGGAATCTTTGTATGATTTTGGTATAAGGGTGATGGTGGCTTCACAGATTAATCTATATTCCCTTCTCTTTAATCTTCTGGAATAGTTTAAGAAGGACTAGTTTAAGTTCTTCTTTATATGTTTGGTAGAATTCCCCAGTGAAGTGCTCTGGTCTTGACTTTTGTTTGTAGGGAGCTTTGTTATTATTATAGATTCTATTTCATTTTTAGTGATTTGTCTGTTCAAAATATCTTTTTTCTTGATTCAGTTTTGACAGGGTATATATTTCTAGAAAGTCATCCACTTCTTCTAGGTTACCAAACTGTTCACAGCATTTTCTTCAGATTTTTTTATTTCGGTGGTATTAGCTGTCTTTTCCAGCGAGTCAGTTCTTCACATCAGGTGGCCAAAGCTTTGGAGCTTCGGTTTCAGCATCAGTCCTTTCAATGAATACTCAAGATTGATTTCCTTTCAGATTGACTGGTTTCACCTCTGTGTAGTCCAAGGGACTCTCAAGAGCCTTCTCCAACACCATAGCTCAAAAGCATCAATTCTTTGGCACTCAGACTTCTTTATGGTCCAACTCTCACATCCATACATCAGATCAGATCAGTCGATCAGTCGCTCAGTCGTGTCCGACACATCCATACATGACTACTGGAAAAACCATAACTTTGATTATACAGACCTTGTCAGTAAAGTAATGTCTCTGCTTTTTAATATACTATCCATGTTGGTCATAGCTGTTCTCCCAAGGAGCAAGCATCTTTTAATTCATGGCTGCAGTCACTATCTGCAGTGATTTTGGAGTCCAAGAAAATAAAGTGTCACTGTTTCCATTATTTCTTCATCTATTTGCCATGAAGTAAGTGGACTGGATGCCATGATCTTCATTTTTTGAAAGCTGAGTATCAAGTCAGCTTTTTCACTCTCCTCTTTCACTTTCATCAAGAGACTCTTTAGTTCCTCTCTGCTTTCTGCCATAAAGGTGGTGTCATCTGCATATCTGAGGTTATTGGTATTTCTCCTGCAATCTTGATTCCAGCTTACACTTCATCCAGCCTGGCATTTTGCATGAGGTACTCTGCATATAAGTTAAATAAGCAAGGTGACAATATACAGTCTTGACATATTCCTTTCCCAATCTTGAACCAGTCTGTTGTTCCATGTCTGTTTCTAACTCTTGAACTGCTTCTGCTACATCCTATAGATTTTGTAAGGTTGTGTTTTCATTGTCACTGAAATTGAAGAATTTTCTTATTTTTTCTTTAATTTCACCATTGATCCACTGGTTTTACTGAAAAATGTTGTTTAGTCTCAATGCATTTTGTTTTTCCCGTTTTTCTTTCTGTGGTTGATTTCTAGTTCCATTCCATTGTGCTCAGAAATGATGTTTGAAATAATTTCTATCCCCTTAAATTTGCTGAGGCTTGTTTTGTGTCCTAATTTGTGGTCAATCCTAGAGACTATTTCAGGCGCACTTGAAAAGAATGTGTATTCGGTATTTTTTGGATGTAGTGTCCTATATATTAAGTAAGTTAAATTGTGTCATTTGATATCTCTGTTGACTTATTAATTTTGTCTGGTTGATCTGTCCATTGATGTCAGAGCGGTATTAAAGTCTCCAACTCTAACTGTATTTCTGTCAATTTCTCCCTCTATGTCTGTTAGTATTTGTTTTACAAATTTAGGTGCTTCTATGTGCTCTGCTTAAGTCACTCAGTTACATCCAATTCTTTGTGACCCCATGGACTATAGCCCATGAGGCTCCTCTGTCCATGGGGATTCACCAGGCAAGAATACTGGAGTGGATTGCCATCACTCCTCCAGGGGATCTTTCCAACCCAGGGATCGAATCTACATCTCCTGCACTACAGGCAGATTCTTTACCATCTGAGCCACCAGGGAAGCCCAAGAATACTGGAGTGGGTAATCTATCCCTTCTCCATGGGAACATCCCCAACACAGGAATTTAACCAGGGTCTCCTGCAATGCAGGCAGATTCTGTACCACCTGAGCTACCAGGGAAGCTCAGGTGTTTCTAAACTGGGTGTACATATGTTCAGATCAGATCAGATCAGATCAGTCGCTCAGTCGTGTCCGACTCTTTGCGACCCCATGAACTGCAGCACGCCAGGCCTCCCTGTCCATCACCAGCTCCCAGAGGTCACCCAGACTCGCATCCATTGAGTCAGTGATGCCATCCAGCCATCTCATCCTCTGTCGTCCCCTTCTCCTCCTGCCTTCAATCCCTCCCAGCATCAGTCTTCTCCAATGAGTCAGCTCTTCGCATGAGGTGGCCAAAATACTGGAGTTTCAGCTTTAGCATCATTCCTTCTAAAGAAATTTCAGGATTGATCTCCTTCAGAATGGACCGGTTGGATCTTCTTGCAGTCCAAGGGACTCTCAAGAGTCTTCTCCAACACCACAGTTCAAAAGCATCAATTCTTCGGCGCTCAGCCTTCTTCACAGTCCAGCTCTCACATCCATACATGACCACAAGGAAGACCATAGCCTTGACTAGGCGAACCTTTGTTGGCAAAGTGATGTCTCTGCTTTTGAATATGCTATCTAGGTGGTCATAACTTTCCTTCCAAGGAGTAAGCGTCTTTTAATTTCATGGCTGCAGTCACCATCTGCAGTGATTTTGGAGCCCAGAAAAACAAAGTCTGACACTGTTTCCACTGTTTCCCCATCTATTTCCCATGCAGTGATGGGACCAGATGCCATGATCTTCGTTTTCTGAATGTTGAGCTTTAAGCCAACCTTTTCACTCTCCACTTTCACCTTCATCAAGAGGCTTTTTAGCCCCTCTTCACTTTCTGCCATAAGAGTGGTGTCATCTGCATATCTGAGGTTATTGATATTTCTCCCGGCAATCTTGATTCCAACTTGTGTTTCTTCCAGTCCAGCATTTCTCATGATGTATTCTGCATATAAGTTAAATAAACATGGTGACAATATGCAGCCTTGACGTACTCCTTTTCCTATTTGGAACCAGTCTGTTGTTCCATGACCAGTTCTAACTGTTGCTTCCTGACCTGCATACAGATTTCTTAAGAGGCAGATCAGGTGGTCTGGTATTCCCATCTCTTTCAGAATTTTCCATAGTTTATTGTGATCCACACAGTCAAAGGCTTTGGCATAGTCAATAAAGCAGAAATAGATGTTTTTCTGGAACTCTCTTGCTTTTTCCATGATCCAGCGGATGTTGGTACATATGTTAATGAGTGTAAAATTCTCTTCTTGGATTAATCTTTATTGTTATGTAGTGTCTTTTTTTGGTCTTTCTTTTTAAATTATTTATTTTAATTAGAGGCTAATTATAATATTGTACTGGGTTTTGCCATACATTGACATGACTCAGTCACAGGTATACATGTGTCCCCCCATCCCATTTTTGTCTTTCTTTATGGACTTTGTTTTGAAGCCTACTTTGTCTGATATGAGTATTGCTAACCCTATTTTCCTGCAGATTCTATTTGCGTGAAATATCTTTTTCCATCCCCCCACTTTCAATCTATGCATGTCTTTTAGTCTAAAATGAGTCCCTCATAGGCAGTATATTGTAGGTTCTTGTGTTTTTTTTTTTTAAATCCAATATGTAACTCTATGTCTTTTGTTCAGAGCATTTCGTCCAAAGACATTTGAAGTAATTCTTGATAAATATATATTAATTGCCACTTTAAACCTTATTTTCTAGTTGACTTTGTAATTCTTCTTGTTCATTTCTTCTTTTTGTTTGTCCTTTTGTGATTTGATGGTTTCCTCCTGAATTATTCTTGAGTTCCTTTGTTATTTATTTTTGTAAATCTACTATATAATTTTGATTTGTGGTTACCCTAGTTTTTAAGTATGGTGATCTGTAACTATAATGACTGGCTTTAGACTATTAGTCATATAAGTTCAAACATATTCTAAAAGATTTTTTTTACTCCCCTCCCTCCACATTTTGTGATTTTGAGGTCCTATTTTATATCTTCTTGTTTATCTTTTCTATTAATTGTAGTTATAAGTACTTTCACACACAAAAAAAAATTCTGATTTTTCTTTTTAATCTATGTACTGGCTCAGCTACATGATCTTCAATCATTTTATATATTTGCCTTTCCTATTATGATTTTTCCCTTTCCTATAGATTCTTGCCTCTTTTCTATGCAGGAGATGCTGGAGACATGGGTTTGATCCCTGGGTCAGGAAGATCCCCTGGAGGAGAAAATGGCAACCAGCTCCAGGATTCTTGCCAGGAAAATCTCATGGACAGAGGAGCCTGGCAGGCTATAGTCCATGGGGCTGCAAAGAATCAGACATGACTGAGGGACAGAGTACATCCATTCCTGCATAGGGTGTCCAATATTTTTGGTCCTGGGGCTATTTCTGGTATAAATGCCTGCCACTTCTTTCCTCAGAGCATGCTGGGCTTTATCCCCTTGATAGGGGGTGTGACTGACATTCTGGTGTCCAGTTCCTGCACTGGGTGTTGGGCAGTGCCTGCTCTTTGCTCCATGGCTGTCACAGTCCTCTCAGTTGTGAGGTCTGCTCCACAGCTGTTGGAGCAGAAATCCTGAGGGTCAGGTTCAATAAAGCTCCACTGCCCTTAAATATATAATTTGCCCCTAAGGAGGTGAGCTCTGAAGCAAGTGAGACTAATGTGGTCACAGTGGACCTATGTGCTTCCCATGCAGGTATCCAAGATTTTGCCCAAATTAGCCCAAGGTCACATTCCGTTCTCTGGTATATTCACCCCAGACCTAGTGCTAAGCTGGTGGAGGGGCCAGAGCACTGTGGCTCCAAAAACTAAGGTGACTGAACTGTGGCCTGGGACCTACATTGCCTCTGTGTCAGGTCTCTTCCTAGATCTGTCCACCCCAGATCTAGCTCCAAGCTTTGGTGTGAGGTGAGTGAAACATTCCTACTGAGGAGGAAACTGCTACATACTCCTGCCTGGGACTGTCCGCCGAGGACATGGGATTCTGTGATGCCATCAGCCATGTCACATGCACATGAACAAAGTCCACTGCTGTTCAAACCTGCCCCTACTCTCGGACAGCTAATAAGCTCAGATGTCAGCCCTACCCCGACCCTGTACATGCTTACAAAAGCATAAATCACCAGAGCTGAGCCCTGCTATGAGGTAGCTATCAATAACAATGGAGCTCCACTGGTGGACACATATCCTGCCCTACTCGCCCTAACAATGGACCACACTTCAAGTCCTCCAGGCTGTCACCATGAAGCTAGACCAAGTCTTCTCCCAAGGTCCCTTCGCTGGAGTTTTAGGACTTCAGCACATACTAGCTGCCCCACCTAGCATGTGTTTCAGGCTTGGAAATGCAGCGAGGTGGCAGTCCTCAGTGTCGTGCTGGACTCACTCTGTCCTGACTGCTAGCAAGCCAGCATGTGCATGTTCCTCAAGAGTCCAGGCCCCTCCCCCGCCCCCAGCTCCCTATCTGTCCTGGCAGGCGTCCCAGCAGACACAGGAGTTTCACAAAGCAACCTGCCTGTGCAGACACTCTCTCCTTTATAGATAGATCCCTGCCAGGGGAGCTGGTCTCATTATTTTCAGTCCTACTCAGTTCCACGGGGATCTTTCTTGAGGCAGCTCTTGTCATTGAAGAGATCTTCCTCGAGTGTCTGGATGGTTTTTTGTGAGAATTATTCTATTTGTAGATAAAATTTTTAATATGCTTATGTGAAGAGTGAGTTTTGTATCCTATTCTGCCATCTTGATCTCGCCAGTAGTCTTCTAATCAGTTGAACAGACTTTAAAATACTAACCCAGAGAAGCCAAAGGATTTAATTCAGCTATGCTAGTGGATGTGGTTAATCAGTTACATACACAACATGATAAAGGAAATTTAAAAAAAAACACACATTTTTATTAAAGAGTATTATTTTCAATTTGTCTTAAGGTAACGCTAGGTGCTCCCTTTCACTGATGCTACACACATTTGTGTGTAGAGCTTCCCTTATAGCTCAGTCAGTAAAGAATCTGCCTGCAATGCAGGAAACCTGGGTTCGATTCCTGGGTTAGGAAGATCCCCTGGAGAAGGAAATGGCAACCCACTCAAGTATTCTTGCCTGGAGAATCCCATGGACAGAGGAGTCTAGTAGGTTCCCAGTCCATGGGGTTGCAAGAGTCGGACACGACTTAGCAACTACACCACCACCACCACATATACTTGTAAGTATGTTATTTGGAAGTCCCTAGATGTTATAAACACGCTTTACCCTGAGCAACAGGTAAACTCACAGAAATCTTGCTTCCATTACTTTTTCATCAAAATCTCCTTGATAAACTCTCCCCCTCCCAACTCTCTCTCTTGCAAGGCAAGGGTGGGCAGTCTTTGTGTTTGAGATCCTGACCCACAGCAGAGTGGGCAGTTGGAGAGGAAACAATAACATTTGCTTTCAGAAGCTACTTTCAAAAGGAGTAGATTATTTTTAACAACTCATGAGGGCTAACTGGCAAATAAAGAGTTAGGGAACTTCAATTCACCAAATATTATCCTCAGACTGTCAGCTCTAGAAGGACAAGGCCGCTGTCTTTCTTGTCCTTTCGTCAACTTGCTAGTGTGTGAAGACACTACGGAGCATGCACTTCTTCATCCTATGCCAGCAAATTACCAAAAGGACAAGACAGACATGGATCTTGTCCTTCTAGAGCTGACAGTCTGAGGGGAATGGTAAGGAGAGTGCTGTTAAATATAAAGGACAGACATCTTACCCAGGCTGGATGGGAGGAGAGTGGGAGGAGCCATTAAAGGCCTCTTGGAGGCAGGAACATTACCTAAAGGATGAGGAGGCATCAATAAATACAACAAATATACCTGGGCCAGGCTAGGCAGCAGACAAACCAGTCAAAGGCATCAGACCTGAATTCCAGACCTGCTTGCACAACAACCAGGATCTGACCTTGAGCAAGCCATCTGACCTTTCCAGTTCTTTCCCTCATCTATGATATGGAATGGTTAGATTGTGTCAGTTGACCTTAACCCTTGCAGTGCATCAGAAATCGTCTGGGAGCTTTCTAAAAATCCTGGATCCTGGATCCCCCCGCAAAATGTGGTTTTAATTGGTGGGGCAGTAGTTGCTTTTTGCAACAGCTTTCCAGGTGATCCTTACCTGCAGTCCGGGCTGAGAACCACTGGGTGAGATGAGCCCTCAAGCCTGCAGTTCTCAACCCTCAGTGCACTGTCACATCCTCCCAGTGTAGCCTGCATTCCCAGAAATTAAGCGAGACTCTCTGGGGTGGGACCATGGCATTAGTATTTCTGAAGGTTCCCAGGCTGATTCCCTGGTGCAGCTCAGGTTGAGAACCACTCTTCTAGGCCCTCTCGCAACTTCAGTTTCCGATATGGTCAATGAAAGATGGGAAAGGGAAGGAAAGAAAAGCCCATTTCTCTCATAAGAATGAGAATTTTTGTGTCAAATTAAAAAAAGAACTGAGAGCCAAAAGCTACCAATAGGTTTTATACAGAGTTGTACCCCACAGTAAGGTTGATTTTGGATATGTGTATAATTCATGTTGATGCATGACAGGTAGACAAGGTCCATCCCCAAATGCTCTCAGTTCTAAATTCAAAATTCCATGAACTGCGTCTTTAAAATGACTCCATGGTGTGTTCTCTGCAATACTCTGAATCTGATTTGCATGGTTGACTGTAATATGAACATTACATTCCCTACCCACAAGGTTACTTAAATCCACTTATTAGGCAATGCTGAACTAAACAAACAGCAATTAGAAACACTCCAGACTACCTTTTAAATCTGTTGCTAAATTATATTTTGCCTGCACCAAGCTCATACACACAGCATGTCTACAAGTGTCATGAAACCAAAGTCTCAGAAATATTTACATTAATAAAAGCATAAGCTACCTCTGGGCCCTCACATGGGATTCTTCAGGGATGTAAGGGCTGCTTCAGATAAAGGCTGTTCGTTACTGTTATTTCCCACATCTGGGTAAATAAAGCACTGCCCACATGTGGTTAGAAATCCCAGGAGAAAATGAACTCTCTGGAGGTCTGGAAATGAAGAACACCTCCAATAGACTGCCTCATTTCCTGAAATGAGTCAGAAATGAAAGTAATTCTTCAGAAAAGAACATCTGCATGGTGGCACAGCTTATAAAATAACACCAGATGATACCTGTGGCTAAGAGGCTGGGTCTGGGGACAGAGAGAGGGCCTAGAGAACAGGGCTGGGGCCCCTGCTCTGCACTTAATCTTGGAGCTGCTGCTGTTATCTTAGAGGGTCTGCAAATCCAACGAGCGGCTGGGCATCCTGGTCTCAGCTGTAAATCTTGATTAGCAGTAAGACTGTTCGCATTCCATTAGAAAGCTGGCCAGTGTCCAAAGGGTCGGAGCAGCCAGAAAGGATTCATGTGTCATTGAGGACATGGAAACAGCAATTTTTACAAGAAAAATGGTTTTGCTTAACTAGAAATAGCCGATGGCTATTGAGTTGGGAGAGCCTTTCCCCCTGAGGAGGAAGGACCACTGTACAGAGATGATCCAAGGCCACCCAGAGAAGGTCCTCCCTTCACATTAAGCAGGAAGAAGAGGTACTAGCATAAGGTCAGGGACTGGAGGGTGAGAAAGACAAGCACCTTTCACAACAACAATCCCAGTAAGAAGCAAGAAACAGGAAGGTGATAAACATTGGCTGTTGTCCCCAGAATCGGGTGCCAGTTATTTTTATTAAGTGAACTGTTACTATTCTTTCCACGATGGGTATTTAAAAGAACTCCATTGTTTATAAAGGCGGGGGGTGTGTTGGCTGGGGAGGCTGGAAACAACCTGAGTGCCTATTAATAAAGGACTAGTTAAATTAAAATTTGATACGCACACAACGGAATACTGGATAGCCATTTAAAAGAAGGCGAATTCAGAGCACGTGCAGACATAATATGTACTCTGGATGATACATTAGGGCCCGAGAAAAGAATGCTCCTGGACGCCGTATAGTAAACATGTATTGGTGTAAATGTTTTTAAAGAAGCTGCCTTAGAGTAGGAGGAGGGGGCTAGGAGGGGTCATTCTTCCTTTTACAACCTCAATACAGTCTGAGTTCTCTTTTCATGTACCTACCACCCCAAAGCTGTTAAATAACAGGCATTAATTAGAAAGGCTATTTTTGGTTTTCTCTTTGTACTAGTCTCTAAGTAATTTAAAACAAATGAATGCTATTTTAAATAGATATCATGGGCTGAACTGTGTCTCCTCAAAATTCATCTGTAGAAGCCCTAATTCCTGATACCTCAGAATGTGACTCTATTTGGAAACAGGCCTCTAAAGAGATGATGAAGTTAAAACCACATTGTTAGAGTGGACCCTAGTCCAATCTGATCGGTGTCCTTAAAAAAAGAGGAAATATGGATACGGAAAGACGTTGGGGATGTTCACACACACGGGAAGGACCATGTGAGGACACAGTGAGAAGGTGAGCTCTGCAGGCGAAGGAGAGAGGCCCCAGAAGAAACCAAATCTGCTGACACCCTGACCTTGGACTTCACAGGCTACAGAACTGTGAGAAAATAAACGCTAGTGTTCAACCTTCCCAGCTTGGTATTTTGTAGGGAAGTCCTGGTACACTAACACAGTACAAGTAGACCTTATTTTATTGCACTTCATTTACTGCACTTTGCAGATACTGCCTTTTTTAAAAGGGAAAAAAAAAAAGGAAGGTCTGAGGGAATCCTGCATCAAGCAAGTCTATTGGCACCATTTTTCCAAAACAGCATTTGGTGCTTCATGTTTCTGTGTCACATTTTGTTAATTCTCACAACATTTCTAACTTTTTCACTATTGTTATATTTGTTACAGCAATCTGGGATCAGTGATCTTTGACATTATTATTATAATTGTTTTGGGGCGCCATGAACTGCACCCACATAAGACAACAAATAATACATATTGTGTATGTTCTGACTGCTCCATTGACCAGCTGTTCCCCATCCTGCTACTTTGCCCTGGGTCTCCCTATTCCCTGAGATACTTACCACAATATTGAAACTAGGCTAATTAATAGCCCTACAAGGGCCTCTTAAGTATTCAAGTGAAAGGAAGAGTCAAGGGATGTGGCAAACTCCATTGTTGGGTTAAGAAACTGCCACAAGAAACCACCACCCTGATCAAAAGGCAACCATCAGCATCAAGGCAAGACCTTCCATCAGCAAAAAGATGCTAACTTTCTGATAATGAAAGTCAGATGACTTTCTGACTTTCAGGTAATGGTTAGTATTTTTTAGCAATAAAATAGTTTTAAATGAAGTTATACACATTGTTTATATGAAACAATGCTATTATATACTTAATAGACTACAGAATAGTGTAAAATTTTATATGCAGTGAGAAATCAAAAAAATTTTGACTTGCTTTTCACTTTATTGTGATGTTTGCTTTGTTGCATTCTTTGCTTCACCATGGTGGTCTGGAATTGAGCCCACAATATCTCCCAGGAATACCTGTATATACACAAATAGATGGATGCAGTTCAGGCTAACATAAAATGGAGAGAGGTACCCAGAAGTCTTTAGTGGTCAAAACCCCACCGTGTCTGCAATGATGTCGATGGCCTCATCTGACATATGAAGAAATTGAGGCTCATTGTGCTTCTGACTCGGAGAAGGCAATGGCAACCCACTCCAGTACTCCTGCCTGGAAAATCCCATGAACAGAGGGGCCTGGTGGGCTGCAGTCAATGGGGTCGCTAGGAGTCGGACACGACTGAGCAACTTCACTTTATTTTTTCACTTTCATGCATTGGAGAAGGAAATGGCAACCCACTCCAGTGTTCTTACCTGGAGAATCTCAGGGACGGGGGAGCCTGGTGGGCTGCCGTCTATGGGGTCGCACAGAGTTGGACATGACTGAAGCGACTTAGCAGCAGCAGCAGCAGTGCTTCTGACTAAATCAGGGTGACCCCATTTAGTGACTTGAGCCAGGACTAGAACAGGTTTCCCACCTCAGTCAGGACTCAGTGCATTTATGTCATTTATCTTTTATGATATTTTTAACAACTCCCATAACTCAAAGGACTAACTCAAAGTTCAAGATATTTTATTAGTGTCTTTTAAAGGCTTAGCTTATATTCAATAGGCTTTCTTCTTGTGCTGATAACTAATGAAGAAGAAGGTGTAACCATAATACTATTAATCAACTAAAAAAAAAAGATTTGGTATCAAGGTTTCTAAAAAAAATAGTCCAGAGAAACAGCCATATGACACATTTATGCACCCATCTAATTTTTTATACTTTAATACATGTGGTCTCAGGTCACAATGCAATATATTTTATTAAAAGTATGATATTCTAAGGCTAAAATTTATGAAATTTTATATATTTTTATAGATTAATCAATTCTTCCTTTAAAAAGTAGAGATTAGTAATCAAAGATAAGCTGAAACAGACTTTACCGATAGATTCCATAACCCAGAAGTAGGCTGAGATTCAGGCACATGAAAAGAAGATCAAAACTTGAAGACAGGTATCTGGTACAGTCAGTGTAGGTCACATTCAGAAGAAGGTAGACTCACTGTTGCTTTGACTGGTTAGGGAAAGTTTCCCCAAGGGCAAGAGTTGGAAACCAATTTGGGATTAGACATGTAAAGGCTAAGGAGAGGTAACGTGTCCAAGTCTGCCTGGGCATTGAGTATAAAATTTTGAACCAAGAACTGTGAACCTAAGATCCTAACAGAGTGCTTGGCACATAGGTTTTTGCCTGTGCTGGGGCAGTGGGGAAAAGACACAGTATCTCACCCCGGGGTCTGTGAGGCAGGTCCTGTAAGGAGGTTGTGGGATATAAAGGAAAAGAAGGTGGGGCCAACCTGTAGACTGATTAAAGTCTGGGGAGGCTTTAAAGGTGTTTCTAAAAGAGAATATTAAAGAACACAGATGGGACCAGCACTGACGTGCAGACTGGACCAAAAGTGGTAGGGACATGACAGGAATCAATCAATCAATGGGTTACTCAAAGGAGATAATCAGGTGACCTACTGGGAAAAGTCTCAGCTTCCTAATCTATAAAATGGGCATCACACTACCCTTTCTCCATACCTATGCATGTGAACACTAAAGTGGGCATGACACATGGCCTGACAGTAAGCACTTAAGAAAATGCAACTGCTATTATCATCATGAGTATTCCATGCTGGAAGCTAGACAAAGAAATGAGTGAGAGAAAAGCGTCAGGTGCAGAAGCAGGATATGTCTCCTTGAATTCTCAAGTCCCTTAAACAGAGGATGGATATGGATGTTTTAGAAGTGCAGTGTACAGTATTCATTCCTCATTTCTCAAGAACTTAATATATCAAATATAGGAGACCTAACACAGGAAAATCAGATGTCTGAAATGATCTCTAAAAATCAAGATACTCCAAAATCAATTTTTAGGTTGGTTTTGTATAAAAGTAACTATACAGGTTAAGGCTAATCAGTTTGCAAACACTACATTAACAGTTCAGTTCAGTAGCTCAGTCATGTCCGATTCTTCGTCACCCCATGGACTGCAGCACGCCAGGCCTCTCTGTCCATCACCAACTCCCGGAGTCCACTCAGATTCATATCCATTGAGTTGGTGATGCCATCCAGCCATCTCATCCTCTGTTGTCCCCTTCTCCTCTTGCCCTCAATCTTTCCCAGCATCAGGATCTTTTCAAATGAGTCAGCTCTTCGCATCAAGTGGTCCAATTATTGGAGTTTTAGCTTCAGCATCAGTCCTTCCAATGAACACCCAGGACTGATTTCCTTTAGGAGGGACTGGTTTGATCTCCTTGCAGTCCAAGGGACTCTCAAGAGTCTTTTCCAACACCACAGTTCAAAAGCTTCAATTCTTCTGCACTCAGCTTTATTTATAGTACAACTCTCACATCCATACATGACCACTGGAAAAACCATAGCTTTGACTAGACGAACCTTTGTCAGCAAAGTAATGTCTCTGCTTTTGAATATGCTGTATAGTTTTGTCATAGCTTTTCTTCCAAGGAGCAAGCATCTTTTAATCTCATGGCTGAAATCACCATCTGCAGTGATTTTGGAGCCCCAAAAAATAAAGTCAGCCACTGTTTCCCCACCTATTTGCCATGAAGTGATGGGACCAGATGCCATGATGTTTGTTTTCTGAATGTTGAGCTTTAAGCCAACTTTTTCACTCTCCTCTTTCACTTTCATCAAGAGGCTCTTTAGTTCTTCTTCACTTTCTGCCATAAGGGTGGTGTCATCCCCATATCTGATGTTATAGATATTTCTCCCGGCAATCTTGATTCCAGCTTGTGCTTCATCTAGCCCAGCATTTCTCATGATGTACTCTGCATATAAGTTAAATAAACAGGGTGACAATATACAGCCTTGATGTACTCCTTTTCCTATTTGGAACCAGTCTGTTGTTCCATGTCCAGTTCTAACTGTTGCTTCCTGACCTGCATACAGGTTTCTCAAGAGGCAGGTCAGGTGGTCTGGTATTCCCATCTCTTTCAGAATTTTCCACAGTTTATTGTGATCTACACAGTCAAAGGCTTTGGCATAGTCAATAAAGCAGAAATAGATGTTTTTCTGGAACTCTCTTGCTTTTTCAATGATTCAGCGAATGTTGGCAATTTGATCTCAGGTTCCTCTGCCTTTTCTAAAACCAGCTTGAACATCAGGAAGTTCACGGTTCACATATTGCTGAAGCCTGGCTTGGAGAATTTTGAGCATTACTTTACTAGCATGTGAGATGACTGCAATTGTGCGGCAGTTTGAGCATTCTTTGGCATTGCCTTTCTTTGGGATTGGAATGAAAAATTAGCAGTCTTAGCTATAAATCCAGAATAAATATTTTCATGATGAAAATACCAATGCCTTTTTAATTAAGGTTGGAATAGACAACATAAAAGACATCAGATAAATGAACAATTGTTCCTTTCTCTCATAAATGAAAGGACCTGATAACTAAATTATTTTGAGATACTGATTATCAGAAATTGTTTAGAACTTAAACTATAGAATTTTCCAACCGCATAATAATTTTCACCTCATATTGGGGCTGACAGCCTCAGACCAAATTTGGTGCTCTGGTTTTTTAAGATCGTTTTCTGGACCACAGCGCTATAGTCCATGGGGTAGCAAAGGGTCAGACATGACTGAGCGACCTTCACTTTCACAGCTCTATATTTTGAGTCAATAGGCAGATGAAGTTCTACTGAAGATAGTAGCATTTAGTCCAACACAGCACAATGTTAACTTTATTTATTTTTTTGTCAAGTTGACCTTAGAGGGAAGAGTTACTACACATAAAAAAAATATGCCCACATTTACATAAATATGGTTCCCTGGTGCCTTAGACAATGGTAAAGAATCTGCCTGCAATCCAGGAGACCCAGGTTCTATCCCTGGGTTGGGAAGATCCCCTGAAGAAGGGCATGATAATCCACAGAAATATTCTTGTCTACAGAATTTCAGGGACAGAGGAGTCTGGTGGGCTACAGTCCATGGGGTCACAAAGAATCTGACACAACTGAGAGACTGACACACACACAAGTACATGTGTATTCACGGTAAAAGTTTACCAACTAACCTTCATGTGTCAGATGAAATTAATACATCAGAGAATGCATTAATCTGTGCTAATATTACTATTATCAACATACATGATCTATTTAAAAACTGCTTACTCTTTGGCCCTGAACCAGATTTCCACATTCACTATCTCATTGGAATGTATGTTACTTCTTAAAATTAATTAAAAAAAAGAGAACTAACAACCCCCCCCCCCGCCCCCACAAAACCCAACAAAATTACCCAAAGGGATTAACACAAAGGGAGTAAGGAAAAAAAATAAAGAATAACTGATGAGTTTTGCCAGAGCCAAGAGAAACTTTCCAATAAACAAGACCAAAATGAAGAGAGAATTAGCAAAGAAATTAGTCAACCAAAGGAATATAAACACACCAGCATCATGTGATGACTCAAGATAGATATTAGCCAGCCCATATATATATTCAATGAGCTTCCCTGGGGACTCAGAGTTAAAGAATCCACCTGCCAAGCAGGAGAAGTGGGTTTCACCCCAGGGTCAGGAAGATCCCCTGGAGAAGGAAATGGCTACCACTCCAGTATTCTTGCCTGGGAAATCCCATGGACAGAGGAACATGGTGGGCTACAGCTATAGGGTTGCAGAAGAGTTGGACACAACTTAGCAACTAAATAATCACATACATATTCAGTACTAAAAGTGAGTAAAATCTTAGAAGAAAACAGGAGAGAACAAAATCAGGAATTTAGGAGTGGGAAGAAGAAAGGGTTCTTGTAAAGAGAAAAACAAAGGCTTAGACAACATGGTCAGGTAATGGGGTGACCACCAGATAAATCAAGAGAAACGAGTTGAATTTCTCTTCTTTGTCCACCCAACTGATCTCCTTTAGAATGTGTAACTCCTCTAAGCCCTTGATTCTTCATCTGTGTCTGAACAGAGCAATACTGCACCATATCCAAAAGTCTCTTGTAGCTTGGATAACAGACCGGAAGTTTTCTGTCCAGATGATAAACAGATGCTTTTTTTTTTTTTTAATAGGCTATTTTTATTGCACAGTGGGTTTCAAGTGCACTCATCTAGAGTTCCACAGAAGAGAGCCAAGCTTGTCAGCATATACACAGAGCACAGCCTTGAAGTCTGATCCAAACCAAAGCCTCTGAAATAAGTACAAACAGCCAGACAGTCCAAATCTTCCCTGTGCGATGTCCACCTCGGCCATGATCCCTCTGCCTCTGCACTCCCATGCTCCTCCCAGTGCGATAACACCCTTCACTCAGCCTCGATGCTTCACACAATCCTGCTGAGTGCAATAAGATATACATTCATTAAAAATCTGGTAGAGTTCACCAGGTGCAATAGGCAATGAAAATGTTAGGTCACCATTCTCTACCTTGAGAATGGCACAGTGATTGACAACAACCAGAGATCTAACAGAACACGCTTATGGCCCTGTCACAAGCAGTAGTCCAGTAGTTCCCCTCATCAAAATCTTCATAAGATAATCTGAAATGTGAACAAAGATTTATACCTACACTTATCTCACAGTATTACTCATAACAGTAAAATAATCTGCCACGCCTTAGAGATACAATAATCAAGGGATGATTGTATAAATGGTACCTCAACTTACCACTGAAAGAGGAGAGTGAAAAAGTTGGCTTAAAGCTCAACATTCAGAAAACAAAGATCATGGCATCTGGTCCCATCACTTCATGGCAAATAGATGGAGAAACAGTGGAAACAGTGGCTGACTTTATTTTGGGGGGCTCCAAAATCACTGCAGATGGTGACTTCAGCCATGAAATTAAAAGACACTTGCTCCTTAGAAGGAAAGCTATGACCAACCTAGACAGCATACTAAAAAGCAGAGACATTACTTTGTCAACAAAGGTCCATCTAGTCAAGGCTATGGTTTTTCCAGTAGTTAAGTATGGATTTGAGAATTGAACTATAAAGAAAGCTGAGCACCGAAGAATTGATGCTTTTGAACTGTGATATTGGAGAAGACTCTTGAGAGTCCCTTGGACAGCAAGGAGATCCAACCAGTCCATCCTAAAGAAATCAGTCCTAAGTATTCACTGGAAGGACTGATATTGAAGCTGAGACACCAATACTTCGGCCACCTGATTCAAGAGCTGACTCATTTGAAAAGATCCTGATGCTGGGAAAGACTGAAGGCAGGAGGAGAAGGGAATGACAGAGGATGAGATGGTTGGTGGCATCACCAACTCAACAGGCATGAGTTTCAGTAAACTCTGGGAGTTGGCGATGGACAGGGAGGCCTTGCATGCTGTAGTCCATGGGGTCACAAAGAATTAGACACAACTGAGAGACTGATCAGGGGAAGGCAATGGCACCCCACCCCAGTACTTTTGCCTGGAAAATCCCATGGACAGAGGATCCTGGTAGGCTCCAGTCCATGGGGTCGCTAAGAGTCGGACACGACTGAGCGACTTCACTTTCACTTTTCACTTTCATGCATTGGAGAAGGAAATGGCAACCCACTCCAGTATTCTTGCCTGGAGAATCCCAGGAATGCTGAGGGAGCCTGTTTTATATAAAATGCTATGATGAAAAGATCAAACACAGAGCAGTGAATGTATATAATGCCACTGAATCATACACCCGAAATTGGGTATACGTGCTCAGTTGCTAAGTCTTGTCCGACTCTGAGACCCCATAGACTGTAGCCCACCAGGCTCCTTTGTTCATCGGATGTTCCAGACAAGAATACTGGAGTGGGTAGCCATTCCCTTCTCCAAGGGATCTTCCAGACCCAGAGATCGAACCTGCATCTCCTCCATTGGCAGGGGGTTCTTTATGAATTACCTGGGAAGCCTGAAATTGGATAAAAAGGTTAATTTTATGTATTGTATACTTTGCCACAGTGAAAAATAAATATTAGGAAATGCTTATGAGGCAAGTTAAGTGAAAAGACAGGATACTGTGTGTCTAAACTCTATATAAAATTCTGTGTTTTAAAAAAACTGGAGAGAAGTACATTAAGGTGCTCATATTTGGTTTATCTTTGAGCAGTAGCATTATGGGTGATTTTTGTTTTATTTACAATTTTCTGTTTTTTTCCCCAAAATATCTACAATGGTCCACTTACAGTTGCCCCCTGGTCTCTGCAGGTGATTGGTTCCAGAATCCTCTGAAGTTACCCAAATCCAGGATTCCAAAGTCCCTCATATAAAATGGTGAAGTATTTGCATATAACCTCCACATATCCTCCTATATGCTTTAAGTCTTCTCTAGACTGCTTTGCCAACAAAAGTCCATCTAGTCAAGGCTATGGTTTTTCCAGTGGTCATATATGGATGCAAGAGTTGGACTGTGAAGAAAGCTGAGCACCGAAGAACTGATGCTTTTGAACTGTGGTGTTGGAGAAGACTCTTGAGAGTCCCTTAAACTGCAAGGAGATCCAACCAGTCCATTCTAAAGGAGATAAGCGCTGCGTGTTCTTTGGAAGGAATGATGCTGAAGCTGAAACTCCAGTACTTTGGCCACCTCATGCGAAGAGTTGACTCATTGGAAAAGACTCTGATGCTGGGAGGGATTGGGGGCAGGAGGAGAAGGGGATGACAGAGGATGAGATGGCTAGATGGCATCACCGATTCAATGGATGTGAGTTTGAGTGACCTCCGGGAGTTGGTGATCGACAGGGAGGCCTGGCATGCTCCGATTCATAGGGTCACAAAGAGTCGGACACGACTGAGCAACTGAACTGAACTGAAGACTACTTATAATACCTAATGCAGTGTGCTGCTAAGCTGCTAAATCACTTCAGTCGTATCCGACTCTGTGCAACCCCATAAACAGCAGCCCACCAGGCTCCCCTGTCCCTGGGATTCTCCAGGCAAGAACACTGGAGTGGGTTGCCATTTCCTTCTCCAATACTTATAATACCTAACGCAGTGTAGAAAATAGTAAATAGTTGTTGGCTTGTGGCAAATTCAAGTTCTGCTTTCTGGAACTTTCTGGAAATGTTTTTTGGAATATTTTTGATCCACGGTTGATTGAATTTGTGAATGCAGAGCCTGTGGATATAGAGGGCTGATTGTATAACACTCACAATCACAAAAATATGTGGTATGGCGGCTGTGGGGGATAGGAAGGTTTGAATGTCAACACGTTTCATCTGGATGGGAACCATTCACCTTGCTATGATCCTTGATGTGCTTATATACTGCACACCATCTGTGGTTGCCTACACTGTGATGACAATCCAAAAAGCATGCAAACAGGATTAAAATTTTTAACTTTATTATACTGATATGTCTTTTTCTTTTTGCTATGCTAGAAAGTACATATTACAAATTTTCTTCTCCCTAAGTATGTTTTGTCCTGGCTGAGAAATAGCAACGGATGATTGTTTTTGGACATTCAAGTGCCAAATTGGATGAAATGCACAGTTGTTCTCAGAAGTGAAATCTTTCCGGACCTGGGATGGGCCAATCTGGAACACCTCATAGAGAAGGAGGCATCCAGAAGGCCTCAGTAAACATGAGATTCATCACATTTACAGACAAATTAGAAGCAAGGCCTCTGGACTTGCACAAACTCAGGACTGAAGTTAACATATAACAAAGACCTACTATGATTGTCATCTTGAGTGTTCCTGGCCTCAAATAAATAGCAATAATAATACCTGCCCCTTGAGTATTAAATGGGATGATATCAACAAATCCAAGATGTAGGAAAACCCAGAGCAGAGCCTGCGGTCAGTAGGTGCTCAATCTGTATCACTGGTTTTCTTCTGTTTCCTTCTAATCAAGTGTCTAATCAAGTGTCTAATCTGGGACAGCAACAGTATATATGAAATAATCAACTGTCTATAACTCATCGAGTTAACATGACTGGAGTACAGGAAGACAGTTTCAACAATCTTTTAGTTTATCCCATTAATTCAGAGGCCCTCATGATATACTTCAAAACAATTTTCTATTCTCTGCTCCTTAGTAATTGTGCTAAGTCACTTCAATTGTGTCCAGCTCTGTGCGACTCTATGGACTATAGCCTGCCAGGTTCCTCTGCCCATAGAATTTTCTAGGCAAGAATATTGGAATGGGTTGCCATTTTCTACTCCAGAGGATCTTCCCAACCCAGGCATCAAACCCACATCTCTTGCACTGGCAGTCGGGGTGGGGTTGGGGGGAAGCGGCCGGGGTGGGGGGTTCCTTTACCACTAGTGCCACCTGGGAAGCCTTCTTTAGTAATCAGATCAGATCAGATCAGATCAGTTGCTCAGTTGTGTCCGACTCTTTGCGACCCCATGAATCGCAGCACGCCAGGCCTCCCTGTCCATCACCAACTCCCAGAGGTCACTCAGACTCATATCCATCGAGTCAGTGATTCTATCCAGCCATCTCATCCTCTGTCATCCCCTTCTCCTCCTACCCCCAATCCCTCTCAGCATCAGAGTCTTCTCCAATGAGTCAACTCTTCACATGAGGTGGCCAAAATACTGGAGTTTCAGCTTCAGCATCATTCCTTCCAAAGAAATCCCAGGGCTGATCTCCTTCAGAATGGATTGGTTGAATCTCCTTGCAGTCCAAGGGACTCCCAAGAGTCTTCTCCAACACCACAGTTCAAAAGCATCAATTCTTCGGCGCTCAGCCTTCTTCACAGTCCAGCTCTCACATCCATACATGACCACAGGAAAGACCATAGCCTTGACTAGGCGAACCTTTGTTGGCAAAGTAATGTCTCTGCTTTTGAATATGCTATCTAGGTTGGTCATAACCTTCCTTCCAAGGAGTAAGCGTCTTTTAATTTCATGGCTGCAGTCACCATCTGCAGTGATTTTGGAGCCCAGAAAAACAAAGTCTGACACTATTTCCACTGTTTCCCCATCTATTTCCCATGAAGTGATGGGACCAGATGCCATGATCTTCGTTTTCTGAATGTTGAGCTTTAAGCCAACCTTTTCACTCTCCTCTTTCACTTTCATCAAGAGGCTTTTTAGTTCCTCTTCACTTTCTGCCATAAGGGTGGTGTCATCTGCATATCTGAGGTTATTGAGATTTCTCCCAGCAGTCTTGATTCCAACTTGTGTTTCTTCCAGTCCAGCGTTTCTCATGATGTATTCTGCATATAAGTTAAATAAACAGGGTGACAATATACAGCCTTGACATACTCCTTTTCCTATTTGGAACCAGTCTGTTGTTCCATGTCCAGTTCTAACTGTTGCTTCCTGACCTGCATACAGGTTTCTCAAGAGGCAGGTCAGGTGGTCTGGTATTCCCATCTCTTTCAGAATTTTCCAGTTTATTGTGATCTACACAGTCAAAGGCTTTGGCATAGTCAATAAAGCAGAAATAGATGTTTTTCTGGAACTCTCTTGCTTTTTCGATGATCCAGCGGATGTTGGCAATTTGATCTCTGGTTCCTCTGCCTTTTCTAAAACCAGCTTGCACATCAGGAAGTTCACGGTTCACATATTGCTGAAGCCTGGCTTGGAGAATTTTGAGCGTTACTTTACTAGCATGTGAGATGAGTACAATTGTGTGGTAGTTTGAGCATTCTTTGGCATTGCCTTTCTTTGGGATTGGGATGAAAACTGACCTTTTCCAATCTTGTGGCCACTGCTGAGTTTTCCAAATTTGCTGGTATATTGAGTGCAGCACTTTCACAGCATCATCTTTCAGGATTTGGAATAGCTCCACTGGAATTCCATCACCTCCACTAGCTTTGTTCATAGTGATGCTTTCCAAGGCCCACTTGACTTCACATTCCAGGATGTCTGGCTCTAGGTCAGTGATCACACCATCATGATTATCTGGATCATGAAGATCTTTTTTGTACAGTTCTTCCGTGTATTCTTGCCACCTCTTCTTAATATCTTCTACTTCTGTTAGGTCCATATACTCTGTACTTCATACACCTGAGATCATGAAGCCACCCTTCAATTCCTTCTTCAATGTCCCCATCTTAAAATCTTTCATTGCTTTAAACACGCTGTGGCTCCTCGGGGCCTTTGTGAATTCTCCCCACACTATAAGGAACCCTCTGAATTCTTTCACATGAGGCAGTCACTTGTTCTATGCATACCAGTGTTGCCCTTGGAAAATACAACTAATCATTATGTTTCTGAAGGTCACTTGACTTGGGGTAACTGATGAGGGCATGTGGGTACTCCTGAGACAGATCCAAGTGTGACCAAGAGTGCCCTCCATGTCTGCTTCCATAGTAACCTTTGTCCCTTCCTTTGCTTCATCATTATCAACAGTGTTCAGCAAGCTGATAGCTTCTGAGATTGCATCAGATTCAACAATGCATCAAATCCCTTCCTTCAAAAAAGCAGTCTTATCTATGCAGAAGATCTGCTCCCTTTCTTATCATCTCTTTTTCTTCAGTGCCTCACAGAACAAAGGAGGAAAGGAACCAAACAAAGATTATGGAGATCTTCAGTTGTTCAGGTTTTCCTTTGTGCAGGCTAAACTCTGAACCCTACTACCTTCAGGCTAGAAAGCGCAAGTGCATTCTCTCAATAAACCTGTCCTGGGCCTAGCACGAAAACCTGGGCATTCAAAAAGAAGCTAGTCTTGACTTGTGGAAGAAAAGAGTATTACCAAGTTCACCACAGTGCGACATGGTCTACATCAGAGGTATGCCCAGGGTGTTACTATAGCTGAAAGGAGCAGGAGAGGAGGACACTGGGTCTGCCTGGCCGGGATTCTAGGAGTCAGGCAATTCACACACCTCTTTACTGGCTGCCGAGCAATGAAGGAGCTGACCCTACAGTGTCTCTGGGGGCTTAATGATGTTGCCGTCTGTTAATGCAGTCTGTTAAATACCACTGCCATTGAACTGCTTTGGTTACTGCATATACATTCATATCCTCCTCATGTATTCACCTCTTTATTTTCAGAATAAAACATATGGTGCTTCCATTCCCTTCCGAGGCTTTCAACCTCATCGTGCTTCCTGCCCTGGAGAGTTGCTTTGACTATCAGGAAAAGAACACTGTAATGACTTGGATGGAGCAAACAAAAAGGCAGGAACGGCCTGCTTGCTGAAAGGAACTAGAAAAGCGGGTGTGGAGCCATTACCAGAAGTGCCCATGGTGACCAGGCCCTCGGTGGTCCCAGCTGGTGAGTGACTGCCCTGTGGGTGCCCACATGCATCCCCATCAGCTGCAGCTAAGTACGGTTTATCTTCTGATCATTTTTTATCCCCCACCCCTGGCCTCACCCATTTCAAGTGGTAGAATATTCATCAAGAATGGTTTTTAACCTTTCACAGGTCAAACAACTCTTTGGAAAAATGGTGATTTCAAGGATCCCGTCTCCAGAAAATTTCTCAGAAGCACGTGAACACAAAATATTATACACATCTTTTGGAGATTCACCAACTCCTGAAGCCCATACATGGATTACGAGGAGGGGCATACTGTTTAGTTTGAATGTTTTTGAATTTCTATCTTGTGCCAAGCACCTAGCAGAACCCACCTCAGACTCAACTTGTCACCGTTCTCAGTGTCAAACTCTTTTCTATGCCCAGCTACATTATCAGCAACCAGAGGGTACATATGGGTTGTAACTTAATCATCTTTTATTTCCAGCTTCTATTAAGTTCCTTATTCTGGAGAAAAAGAGTCCACTGAGTGAAACAGACACAAATTCAGATAATTTTATCACTGAGATCCTAACGGTCAACCTTACGGGATGAGCGACTTTAAGCTAAATACCAGAGGAGGGACAGCAGTAAATGAGAAAAGTTAGAGGTGGACGTTATAGGCAGAGGGGCACACAGACAGGAAATAACATGTACAAGGAATGAAGTAATTCAGGATTCACGGTGACTAAAAAGACAGGCAGGAGGAACCTGGAAGAGTTGAGGAGGAAGCAGTAAAGAAAGCTGAGGTTATGGAAGGCACTGAAGGAGGTGTAAGGGAGCCCAGATTTATTTTGTAAAGGTAGGAAGTCACTGAAAGACATTTTTTTCCTTTCCCACTTGAAAGTAATAGATGATAGTTGTACAAAATGGGGGAAAGTCATAAACATTTAGAACCCTACCATACTGAGAAAACCACTAACACTGTTCTTTCATCATATATATGTATGGTTGCCTAGTGTTTAGGATCACCGGCTTTCACCCTAAGTCATGTCCAGCTCTTGCGACCCCATGGAACCCGCCAGGCTCCTCTGGAGATGGAATTCTCCAGGCAAGAATACTGGAGTGGGTTGCCATTTCCTTCTTCAGGGGATGTTCCTGACCCAGGGATCGAACCTGGGTCTCCTGCATTGCAGAAAGATTCTTTACCAACTGAGCTACCAGAGAAGCCAGTGACCCAGATTAAATTCCTGGTTGGGGAACTGAGATCCAGCAAGTTGTGCAATCAGAGGGAAGAAAAGAAAGAAAAAAAAAGAGAGAGAGAGAGAGAGAAAGAACAAAAGTGCACCCAGATTGATACTTTAAGTAACACCAGAGTTTCAAGTCAAGCAGAGGAAGGAGGAGATCAAGAAGGAAGAAATAGACAGACACAGAGCAGAAAGAATACTGAGACCATCCTGCCCTTGAACTTCTTATGAAGAATTTTTTTTTTTTCAATTCGAAGGTCGTTCAGTCGACTTCAATGATTAAACAAAATCAGATTACAAAGTCCATGATGAGGATAAGAATTTACATCTCCTGGCTGCCTCTCCAAGCTTTATCCACGAGCCATGTGGAGTTGACAATTAATATTCAGTAGGAAGTAGATTTATAATCATGTGCCTGCCATTCAAATGTGAGAAGAAATGTTTTCTTCTCAGTACACCCAATAATACATTAATACATCTCCAGTTTAAAATACATTTATGAATAACATTATACATTTTATAAGTTTCCTGGCAAGAATGATAATAGAACAATCTATTTTCACTGCTATGTGAAACAAAAAAAGAGGAATGAAAGGTTCAGTTAATCAAGGAATTTAATATGCTTTATAATAAGTATCAAACAGTCATTACCTGGCCTATACAAAGGGTGGTGGAGGTCAAAAGACGATTATAACAGCTAGAGTTTGTGCCCATATTTATTCTCTGTTGGTTGCTTATATTTGCATAAAAAGTATCCTCTACTCATGAATTTTTTACCATATTAGAATGCTAGAAATCAAATTTGTTTTTTCTGATTTATATATGGGCAATAACAATAAGATTTTGTAATGATTAACAGTAGGAACAATCAAATAAATGGAAAACACTAGCCCTTCCAAGGTACCAACACAACGACCAAAAGACAGATATGAAAATAAATTACCTTCACTGCCTTAGGTAAAGACTGGAAGGCTTAGAAAGCCAGGAAAGGGACAGAATTTGAAAGGATTACTGTGTCAGTTTTTGATACAGCCAGGAAAGGCCAAAGACTGTGAATTCTTCATCTTCTGTTGTTTTTGCCAATAGTATGTATGTGTACACAACATATGCACACTCAACTTGATGGCAGTGTGATCATAAAAAGAGAGGCAATAACTTCAAGATTATAGTGGTGAGACGTGGGCTAGAAGGAGATGCAAGCACTATTTATCCAGGAACTGATGGAGTCATAATTTCCTCTCTTGATAACCAACCGGAACTAGAGGCCACAACTAGTAGATACCAATATTTAATAAAATGACTTGTACAAGTGAGCTTATTTACAAAGCAGAAACAGAGTCACAGATGTAAAACATAAATTTATGGTTACCAAGGGGGATACCAAAGAGTCAGGCATGCCTGAATGACTAACACACAAAGGGGATAGCTGCTGCTGCTGCTGCTGCTAAGTCGCTCCAGTCGTGTCCGACTCTGTGCAACTCCATAGACAGCAGCCCACCAGGCTTCCCCCGTCCCTGGGATTCTCCAGGCAAGAACACTGGAGTGGGTTGCCATTTCCTTCTCCAATGCAGGAAAGTGAAAAGTGAAAGTGAAGTCGCTCAGTCGTGTCCGACTCTTAGCGACCCCACGGACTGCAGCCTACCAGGCTCCTCCGTTCACGGGATTTTCCAGGCAAGAGTACTGGAGTGGGGTGCCATTGCCTTCACACTACCATATATAAAATGCTACTGTGTTGTTATTTAGTCGCTAAGTTGTGTCTGACTCTTTGCAACCTCATGGACTGGAGCCCACCAGGCTCCTCCGTCCACGGGGCTTCCCAGGTAAGAATACTGGAGTGGGTGCCATTTCCTTCTTCAGAGGATCTTCCAAATCCAGGGATCAAATTCTGTCTCCTGCATTGGCAGGCAGATTCTTTACCACTGAGCCACCAGGGAAGTGCCCCCATATATAAAATAGATAACTAATAAGAACCTGCTATATAGCACAGGGAACTCTACTCAATACTCTTTAATGACCTATAAGAAATAGAATGTAAAAAAGAGTCGATATATGTGTATGTATAACTGATTCACTTTGCTGAACAAACATTGTAAATCAACTACACTCCAATAAAAATTAACTTTAAAATAAATAACTTTAGGATGATCTTCCTAAATTGAGAATCCTATGATTCCATGATGATTCCTTTAGGAATAACATCTGTCACAATTACCTCCAGCAACATTTCTGCTTTTAATGAGGGAAAGAATTCCAAGATGAGACAAAATATGGTAATGATGGCTAATCATCTCTAAGTGTTCAAAGGTGAGCAAGATTAAGGGCTTCCAATATATTAAATACTCAATAAATACCAGAATAATAAAACCAGGGAAGGAAGGAGAGAGGAAAGAATAAACAACTAAATGATGGGGGGGGGGGGGGGGGGGGGGAAGGTGTTATAAAATTAAGAACACTCTAGTAAACAGGAATAAAGTTTTATTGAGTTTGATGATCTGGACAGGCAACTTAATTTTCACTGTCTACAATGTTAAGAAACATTTACCATGGCAAGTTTAAGTAAAAAATGAGCTTACTCTAAACTATAAAGTATGTAAAGGAGTTACTAGTTTGATAACTTAAATCTTGCCAGGGTTATAAAATATGATTATCTCATGGCATAAAATTTAAATAAAAATATACACTAAAATCACAGAACTAGGAAACTTTATGCATTCAAATATATTGAGTTTATCTGTTTATAGAAGAACTTGGTCATTATAGAATTTCTACTTCATTTTCAACTGATAACTGGGTTTCATTGTTTGTATTTATAATTTTGAGAAATATCCACTATTCATTTAACATAAGTATAGCTACTGAAGGAAGGAAGGAGAAGGAAATGGCAACCCACTCCAGTGTTCTTGCCTGGAGAATCCCAGGGGCGGGGGAGCCTGGTGGGCTGCCGTCTGTGGGGTCGCACAGAGTTGGACACGACTGAAGCAACTTAGCAGCAGGAGCATAGTTACTGAAAAGAGTTAAATGTCACCATTTTATGTTCACTCCAAAGTGTGATAAACACTTGATTAGTCAAACTAAAAAAAAAAAAAAAAAAAACAAATTACTGATACTAAACTACATTTATTTTCAAAAAAAAAAAAAACTTAAAATCTGACAATAAAGAGAGTTGGTTCTTTAACTACAAGTCATTTTAGCATTTTCATGCCTTCAACAAACCTGCCCAGTCCTGCACAGCCCAGTCTTCTGGGAAAGAGGCTGCACCATGGTCAAAGAAATGGCCTCTGGAGCCAGGCGGCCTCGGTTCAATTCCCAGCTCAACCACTTGCTGATATTATGACCTTATGACCAAGTTACCTCATCATTCTGTGTCTCAGTTTCTTCACCTATAAAAATGGAATCATAAGAGCACCTAACCAACCAAAGCTGTTGTGAGGAGTAAATGCATTAACGTGAAGGATGTAATAGAGCTCCTGCCACACAGCTGTTGTTCAGTCGCTCAGTCGGGTCCGACTCTCTTTGTGACTCCATGGATTGCAGCACGCCAGGCTTCCCTGTCCTTCACTGTCCCCCAGAGTTTGCACAAACTCTATCCACTCATGTCCACTCATGTCACTCACGTCCAGTGAGTCGGTGATGTCATCCAACCACCTTATCCTCTTTCCCTCTTTCTTCTCCTCTTTCCCTCAATTCTTCTCCTCTTTCCCTCAATCTTTCCCAGCATCAGGGTCTCTTCAAATGAGTCGGCTTTTTATATGAGGTGGCCAAAGGATTGGAGCTTCAGCTTCAGCACCAGTCCATTTAAAGAATATTCAGGGTTGATTTATTTTATGACTGGTTGGATCTCCTTGCTGTCTAAGGAATTCTCAAGTCTTCTCCAAAACCACAGTTCGAAAACATCAATTCTTCAGCATTCAACTTTACAGTCTAACTCTCACATCAGGACATGACTATGGAAAAACTATACCTTTAACTATAGGTACCTTTGTCAGCAAAGTGATGTCTCTGCTTTTTATCATGCCGTCTAGGTTTGTCATAGCTTTTCTTCCAAGGAGCAAGCATCTTTTAATTTCATGGCTGCAGTCACAATCCACAGTGATGTTGGAGCCAAAGAAAATGAAGTCTGTCACTGTTTCCATTGTTTCCCCATCTATTTGCCACGAAGTGATGGGACCGGATGCCATGATCTTCGTTTTTGGTATATTGAGTTTTAAGCCAGCTTTTTCACTCTCTTCTTTCACATTCATCAGGAGGCTCACAGTATATACTCAATAAAGATTAGCTTATTATTATAGTTTATTATAATTATTGTTATCATCATCTTTATTAAAACTATTACCTATTTTGTAGGCATTCCATGAAACAAAAATCAACTCAGGTCTGAGTCCTCCGGTCTAACTAATGAGCAGTTCTCACAGAATACCATACGTCCTCCATAGCATAATCACTGTCTAGGATCTGTGCATGCTTCCGGTGAACTGTAAGACACTTATTAGGTAAAGGCTAGTGAGGGGTAGATACAGGTCTGGACTGGGTATTCTGATTCTTGACGATGTTCCTATTTCTCATGGTGGTTTCTAATCTTGGTAGGCGTTCAGTAAACAGCAACAGGCTCAAAAATAAAGCTATAAGTAAATAAATAACCCACCAACGAACATATTTCCCCACAGACCACAATAAAAGCAAGGGAAATATACTGAAAACATCCAGTTGAAAGTTTTATGGGCTCAATTCTTTGGCCATGTGTGTTCTCCATGTGAAAGTAAAACAGGAAAAGTAGTCGTCTCTCAGCCAAAGCCATGTTCTAGCACGTACCGCCTAAAGGCAATCACCAGTAAAACCCCATGTTTCACTCCTACTTCTTGGCCTACTTCCAAGAGGTGTGGACAACTGTGTTACAAATCTGAATTTCCAGAATCTTGGAGTAACCTTCCCCAACTCTTTAACTATAACTCATAAGTCTTTCCCTACTGACCTCTCCTTTCTGTACCATCCAGTATGCATCAACCCCCTCATTCATAATACAGGTGAGTGTTCTGGAAAATAACATGCAGAGTTCTGAAGTGCTTTTGAAAATCTAAAGTGTAACCCAAATATCACTAGCCTCATTATAAGAGTTATTAATGTACAATTATGCAATCAGCAAGCTGGGGTGGAGGCGAGGGGTCAGGTATTATCTAAACTCTTTATTGTATAGGTAAGGAAACTACAATACTGTTCACTTATAGCCAAAATAACAACTCATTCAAAGTAACTTAATGTGTTCATATAACTTTTAAGGCACTCATTAAGGAAAAACTTATTTACACACTTTGACATTTTGATGTTGAGAGAGGCTAATCATGTAAATCCAGGTTGTTAATAATACTGTATACCTTCTAACTTGTAATCATGTGCAAATTTAGAATAATACTTCAACTTTCTAAATCCTGGGCTTCTTCCGTGGACCCACATTTCACATTTTGTCATTACTAATGGTATCATCAGATGGTCAACATCGAAATCAGATTGATTATATTCTTTGCAGTCAAAGATGGACAAGTTCTATACAGTCAGCAAAAACAACACCAGGACCTGACTGTGGCTCAGACCATGAACTCCTTATTGCCAAATTCAGACTGAAATTGAAGAAAGTAGGGAAAACCACTAGACCATTCAGGTATGACCTAAATCAAATCCCTTATGATTATACAGTGGAAGTGAGAAATAGATTTAAGGGCCTAGATCTGATACATAGAGTGCCTGATGAACTATGGAATGAGGTTCGTGACATTGTACAGGAGACAGGGATCAAGACCATCTCCATGGAAAAGAAATGCAAAAAAGCAAAATGGCTCTCTGGGGAGGCCTTACAAATAGCTGTGAAAAGAAGAGAAGTGAAAAGCAAAGGAGAAAAGGAAAGATATAAACATCTGAATGCAGAGTTCCAAAGTATAGCAAGAAGAGATAAGAAAGCCTTCTTCAGCGATCAATGCAAAGAAATAGAGGAAAACAACAGAGTGGGAAAGACTAGGGATCTCTTCAAGAAAATCAGAGATACCAAAGGAACATTTCATGTAAAGATGGGCTCGATAAAGGACAGAAATGGTATGGACCTAACAGAAGCAGAAGATATTAAGAAGAGATGGCAAGAATACACAGAAGAACTGTACAAAAAAGAGCTTCACAACCCAGATAATCATGATGGTGTGATCACTGACCTAGAGCCAGACATCCGGGAATGTGAAGTCAAGTGGGCCTTAAAAAGCATCACTAGGAACAAAGCTAGTGGAGGTGATGGAATTCCAGTTGAGCTATTCCAAAATGTGAAAGATGATGCTGTGAAAGTGCTGCACTCAATATGCCAGCAAATTTGGAAAACTCAGCAGTGGCCACAGGACTGGAAAAGGTCAGTTTTCATTCCAATCCCAAAGAAAGGCAATGCCAAAGAATGCTCAAACTATCGCACAATTGCACTCATCTCACACACTAGTAAAGTAATACTCAAAATTCTCCAAACAAGGCTTCAACAATATGTGAACCATGAACTTCCTGATGTTCAAGCTGGTTTTAGAAAAGGCAGAGGAACCAGAGATCAAATTGCCAACATCCACTGGATCATGGAAAAAGCAAGAGAATTCCAGAAAAACATCTATTTCTGCTTTATTGACTATGCCAAAGCCTTTGACTGTGTGGATCACAATAAACTGTGGAAAATTCTGAAAGAGATGGGAATACCAGACCACCTGATCTGCCTCTTGACAAATTTGTATGCAGGTCAGGAAGCAACAGTTAGAACTGGACATGGAACAACAGACTGGTTCCAAATAGGAAAAGGAGTACATCAAGGCTGTATATTGTCACCCTGCTTATTTAACTTATATGCAGAGTACATCATGAGAAACGCTGGACTGGAAGAAACACAAGTTGGAATCAAGATTGCTGGGAGAAATCTCAATAACGTCAGATATGCAGATGACACCACCCTTATGGCAGAAAGTGAAGAGGAACTAAAAAGCCTCTTGATGAAAGTCAAAGTGGAGAGTGAAAAGGTTGGCTTAAAGCTCAACATTCAGAAAACGAAGATCATGGCATCCGGTCCCATCACTGCATGGGAAATGGATGGGGAAACAGTGGAAACAGTGTCAGACTTTATTTTTCTGGGCTTCAAAATCACTACAGATGGTGATTGCAGCCATGAAATTAAAAGACGCTTACTCCTTGGAAGGAAAGTTATGACCAACCTAGATAGCATATTCAAAAGCAGAGACATCACTTTGCCAACAAAGGTTCGCCTAGTCAAGGCTATGGTCTTTCCTGTGGTCATGTATGGATGTGAGAGCTGGATTGTGAAGAAGGCTGAGCGCTAAAGAATTGATGCTTTTGAACTGTGGTGTTGGAGAAGACTCTTGAGAGTCCCTTGGACTGCAAGGAGATCCAACCGGTCCATTCTGAAGGAGATCAGCTCTGGGATTTCTTTGGAAGGAATGATGCTAAAGCTGAAACTCCAGTATTTTGGCCACCTCATGCGAAGAGTTGACTCATTGAAGACTCTGATGCTGGGAGGGATTGAGGGCAGGAGGAGAAGGGGATGACAGAGGATGAGATGGCTGGATGGCATCACTGACTCGATGGATGTGAGTCTGAGTGACCTCCGGGAGTTGGTGATGGACAGGGAGGCCTGGCGTGCTGCGATTCATGGGGTTGCAAAGAGTCGGACATGACTGAGCGACTGATCTGATCTGAATGGTATCAATATACTTCTCAAAAATTATTTTCAAACAATGAATAACTCTGTGTTTAAGCTTTCTGAATTATGTCTTCTCTTTCTGCAACTGGGTCAGGGCAGGAACTTGGACGGACATGAGATGCACTGTCTGGACTTCTGACTTCAACCAAGAAAGCCCAGCGGGACACAGCAGGTTGAGGACATTTTACAAGATGGTAAAAGAATCTGCCTGCAATGCAGGAGACCTGGATTTGATCCATGGCTTGGGGAGATCCCCTGGAGAAGGGAACAGCTACCCACTTCAGTATTCTTGCCTGGAGAATTCCATGGACAGTCGAGCCTGGAAGGCTACAGTCCATGGTGTGGCAGAGTTGGACATGACTGAGTGACTTTCACACATCTTTTCCTAAGATGTTCTCTGCCTTTAACAAGATGCACGTATCCTCTTACATTTACTAAAGGGAACTCTTTCGTTATTATATGTTTGGCAACCCATGCACATGCTAAGTCGCTTCAGTCACATCCGACTCTTTGCAACCCTATGGACTGTAGCCCTCCAGGCTCCTCCATCCATGGGATTCTCTGAGGCAAGAATACTGGAGTGGACTGTCATGCCCTCCTCCAGGGGATCTTTCTAACCCAGGGATCAAACCTGTGTCTCTTATGTTTTCTGCATTGGCAGGTGGGTTCTTTAGTGCCACTTGAGAAGCCCAAGGTAAGTCAAAAGTAAATTCATAGACAAATAAACGAGGAAAAACTTTATTTTTCAATTCTGTATTTCTTACACACAAACTGAAGTTGGTAGACTCAGACTATGAAAACATTCGAACGCTTTAAGGGGCAGAAGTAAGAAAGCTAATTGTTTAAAACAGACAGCAAGTCTACATATACAAAGGGAAATAGCCAGAGAGATATAACCCAACACCAATTTTAACCAGACAATATAGATCATGAAAGATCAATCCACTCTGATTAGATGGGGCCTGTGCCATACTGGCTCTTACGTATTTTTTATTTAATTTATATTTTATTAAACATAAATGTTTAACTCCTAACGTAAAGAAAATGTTGGTAAACATTTTTAGCTGCTATCATTTTGAGTCTTCCTCTGTGTTTTCTCATCTTCTTCCAGTGACAATGTAATTTTTATGCCATTAATCAAATGTGATGTTAAACAATCCACACTATAGAATGTTCCGGAGAAGGCTATGGCACCCCACTCCAGTACTTCTGCCTGGAAAATCCCACAGACAGATAAGCCTGGTAGGCTGCAGTCCATGGGGTCGCTGAGGGTCGGACACAACTGAGCGACTTCACTTTCACTTTTCACTTTCATGCACTGGAGAAGGAAATGGCAACCCACTCCAGTGTTCTTGCCTGGAGAATCCCAGGGACGGGGGAGCCTGGTGGGCTGCCGTCTATGGGGTCACACAGAGTCGGACACGACTGAAGTGACTTAGCATGCATGCATGCATTAGAATGTTCTCTACTCGCTGAAAGGATCTTAATTTATGTTATGCTCATCTATAGATCATCTCACTATAATAAAGCAAAGAAATTTTTTTGACAGAACAAGGAAGGGTGGCCACTTTTAAAAATAGACACAAAGAGCTTTTCATAAAAAGCTAATTACTAAAAGACAATAAGTGTTAATAAAAGGTTAATCAATAAAAGGCTAATAAAAGTGTTGATATCTTCAGTATCTGCAGAGAATAAAGCAAGAACAATACCATGGTAACTTTTTTCCCTGAGCAAGTCTCAAGAGAAAGACATCAGCATCTGAATGAGCCAGGAATCCTGTTATGTGAAGTTTCCACAAATCCCCAAAGCTAACTTACAGAAAGAGATTATAAAGACCAGGTCCTTACTGTAATTTGTCTCCTCAGGGACAAAATTTTTATTTATATTTAGGTGCATCAATGAACAAACCATTATCTATAAAGTGTAATGAAATAAGACAACATAACATTTTTTAAAAATAAAGTAAATGTTGTTTTCCCCACTACTTCCTTGGACAGAGGAGTTCATGGGGGTGGAAGAGTCGGACGTGATTTCCCAACCACCACCATCACCATCACCATCTCCTAGTTCACTCTGAGCCTCAGTAAAAATGGGAGAGTTCTTTGGGCTCACAGAGGGTGAATGAATGCCCTGGTGTGGTGGCTGGTGCAAGGGCCCTGCTCTCAGGTTTTCATGGGCCTGGGTAACAAAATCCCTTCATAGCAGCAAAATGAGTATTTAATGAGGACACTGTCAGCCAAATTTCAGCATGTGCCTCTGTCCAGGAAGTAAAGGAGAGATGTCATTTCTTATACATTATAGCTAATAAAAACCATAGCTTAAAAAAATAACCAAAATATAAGATTAAAATTTTAAAAATCACTTCCAAAAAAAATGATTAAGCATCTTTGGAGATACAGATAGGTTTGTGTTTAGAGATTTCTAACCACTTTCCTATAATATCTGGCTATTAATTTCTTTAAACCTTTTACAACATCACCTGTTATGTTCAGAATAAATACAGGTATCCAGGAGAGATGATTTCAAAGTGTTTCATTTAACTTCAATATTACAGAAACATGATCAGATCAGGCGGTTTGGCTGTTGAAAGACAAATTACCCTCAATTTTCCAAATGCTGAAATAATCTTCATGGTTGTTTGTGTGCTCAGCCAGAAAAAGCCAGCACTTTCCCCAGCTTCTCCACTTCAATTAACCACAGAGAAATAAGAAGGCTGGATCCTTAACTATTAGAGAAATGCACATCGAAACTACAATGAAGCACCACATCACACAGGTGAGAATGACCTGCATGAAACACTCTAAATAACAAACGCTGGAGAGTGGAGAAAAAGGAGCAAACCCTCCTCTACTGTTGACAGGAATGTAAACTGGTGCAGCCACTATGGAAAACAACAGCACGGAGGTTCCTCAAAAAAATAAAACGAGTTACCACACGACCCATCAATCCCATTCCTGGGCGTATATTCGGACAAAGCTATAATTCCAAAAGACACACGCAGCCTTATGTTCACAGCAGCGCTACTCACAGTAGCCAAGACACGGAAACGACCTACATGTTCATCAACAGATGAATGGATAAAGATGTGGCACACACAGACAATGCACTAGTCCTCAGCTATAAAAAAGAATGAAATAATGCCATTTTCAGCCACATGGTTGGACACAGAGATTACTATATTAAGAGAAGTAAGTCAGAAAAGAAAGACAATACCATAGGATACCACTTACATATGGAATCTTATTGTGATACAAATGAATTTATCGATGAAAGACAAACAGACTCAAAGACATAGAGATTAGACTTGCCAAGGCAGAGGGGGTGGGAGAGAGATGGATTGAGAGTTTGGGATTGGTAGACACAAATTCGGGGAAGGCAATGGCACCCCACCCCAGTACTTTTGCCTGGAAAATCCCATGGACAGAGGAGCCTGGTAGGCTCCAGTCCATGGGGTCGCTAAGAGTCGGACACGACTGAGCGACTTCACTTTCACTTTTCACTTTCATGCATTGGAGAAGGAAATGGCAACCCACTCCAGTGTTTGCCTGGAAAATCCCAGGGACAGGGAGCCTGGTGAGCTTCTGTCTATGGGGTCGCACAGAGTCAGACACGACTGAAGCGACTTAGCAGCAGCAGCAGCAAACACAAATTACATACAGGATGGATAAACAAGATCTTACCGCATAGCACAGGGAAGTATATTCAATATCCTGTAATAAGCCATACTGAAAAATATGGAAAGAAGTATACATGTATAACTGAATCACTTTGCTGTACAGCAGAAATTAACACAACATTGTAAATCAAATCACATCAATAAAATAAAATTTTTTAAAAAAGAAAAAAATAAGTTTGGGAAACACCTTGTTCATTTCACCCCATGTCAAGCCTTTGGAAATATGCTCTCAAGCTCCACTTTCCAAGATCTTAGTACTCTTTATATTCTATTATAATAATAATAGTAAAGCTTAAACAGTGGTTGAGGGACCTTGAGATGTAAACTGAACAAATAAAAGTTTATAAAAATTAAATGAACAAGAAAACATTTCCAGAGAATGGTCAAGAAAAAAATGAATGGAGAACAGGGTATTAATTTTGGTCATCAGCGTTCTCTCCTAGGGCATAAGGATGATTTTTCTATGCTGCCAAGGTTTTGAGAAGGCTAAATTCAAAATAGCAAGTTTTACCACAGGTGAACAAACTTTACCATCCGTGGTGAATGGGACTATGCTGCTGCTGCTGCTGCTAAGTCGCTTCAGTCGTGTCTGACTCTGTGCGACCCCATAGACAGAAGCTCACCAGGCTCCCCTGTCCCTGGGATTCTCCAGGCAAGAACACTGGAGTGGGTTGCCATTTCCTTCTCCAATGCATGAGAGTGAAAAGTGAAAGTGAAGTCGCTCAGTCGTGTCCGACTCTTAGCGACCCCACGGACTGGAGCCTACCAGGCTCCTCCATCCATGGGATTTTCCAGGCAAAAGTACTGGGGTGGGGTGCCATTGCCTTCCCCGAATGGGACTATAGCAACTTTAAAACATGGCCGGCCATTAATTCTCTGAATCTTCTCTCATTAGGTGATGGAGGCTGTGTCCCCTCCCCTTGAATCTGGGTGGAATGGTGACTGCTTCCTCCAAATCGAGTACAATGGAAACAGTGCTTGTTAATTCAAAGGTCACACAGGTCCCTTCTCATCCACGGGAACGTGGGGCTCTGAACCCTGAGTTCCCTATCATAAGCCACACTACCCTGAGGCTGCCAAGCTGATGGACAGCTCCAGCTGAGATCAGCCTTCCAGACTCCCTGCCAAGGTTAGACAAACATGAGTGAAGCCGTCTGGGACATGACTATCTGCCAGCTGGGCACTAGTCACGGAGCCGTGGCTGAATGTCTGTGTAAAGTCACATGGGTACTGTTCTAAGTCACTAAGCTTTAGGAGAGTTTGTTATGCAGCAACTTGTAGAGAATCACAGAACTTAGAAGGTGCTTTGAAGATCTCCAGGTGATACGCTCTGTTTACTATTTGCTTTCGAGGAAACAGATCCAGAGTAGTTAAGTGTCCAAGGTCTCTTGTTAGCAATTAGGTTAAAACTGAAAAACAGGTTTTGGGGCTCCCAGGTCTGTTCTTTCAAAGAGCCCACCTTGGTTTCATCACATCCCATGTCCACATTTTTATTTTGTTATTGTGGAAACTCAAAGAGTAGTATTAGGGCATGTCCTTAGAAGTTGTGTCTTCCATTAAAAATTAAGGACAATCTGACATGTTTTCTTTCTCATGCCTTTATCGTAAACATTTTCCTTGGGTGAAACTGGGAAGAATTACTATTTGGAGAGTCTGAAATAAAAATTCTAACCAGAATTTGCTTCAGTAATGTGGACAGTAGTATTAGCTTCAAAAGGTATGCCTAACGTTTCACCTCTCTTCTCATTTCATATGAAATATCTTCAGGGTAAACCTTGGTGGCGCTTTTGATAAAAGAAATTTTCACATATTGCAATACAGGAAAGACATTCTGGCTTCTTCATGAGTTAACTTGAATTTGATACTAATCAGAACAGCCTGTTGGTGGCCTATCAAACACACACTGTACATCTGCTTTAATTATTAAAGAAAAGGCACAATGACCAGAAGTAAAGAATGTCCATGTTAAAAATAAAGACTAAATGCCTCCCTTCCTGGGATGCAATTTTGGTCCACCTTTGATAAAACTCCCTTCCCAGTTGCCAAAGCCATACTAATACACTGAGTATATGGTAATCTGGTTTTTTGTTGAAACCTTGAAGGAAGGTATCCTGGACTTGTTTGATATTCTTTGTTCTGACAAGATACAAAGCAGGGCTTTAAACCATGCATCTTCAGAGCAGTCTCTCATAGTTATCTGATAAGCTGTCTTCCAGGCTGTAGTCCTCAGTTTGGCTCCAATAAAAATCTTTCTTACTTCTATTATAGATAGATCATTTTCACTGACATTTTCTTTTAGTATTTATATAGTCAATGCTTTGCTCCAACTTGTTAAGATTATCAATGACCTGTGATTAGCACTAGTAACCCAGTTCTTGAGCTTTGCTGCTACTGCTGCTAAGTCGCTTCAGTCATGTCCGACTCTGTGCGACCCCGAGACGGCAGCCCACCAGGCTCCCCTGTCCCTGGGATTCTCCAGGCAAGAACACTGGAGTGGGTTGCCATTTCCTTCTCCAATGCATGAAAGTGAAAAGTGAAAGTGAAGTCGCTCAGTCATGTCCGACTCTTAGCGACCTCATGGACTGGAGTCTACCAGGCTCCTCCGTCCATGGGATTTTCCAGGCAAGGGTACTGGGGTGGGGTGCCATTCATTGCCTTCCCCGTCTTGAGCTTTACTTATACCTTTTCAGTCAGCTGAACTAGATGTTAAAAGTCAACACTAAGCTTCACAAGGGGCCTTCTGTGTGGCATTTTCACAAGTTCTTCAGGCTCCATATGATCCTGAAGGTACAGATCAACAATCTGCTCCGTCAGAAGATTTCTCATTAAGTACTTCAGTCTTTTGGATGCTATGTTTCATTAAACTGTTAATTAGCAAGGAAAAGAAGACAATACAAAGATAAAGAAACAGGCGCTGGCAGCCATTTAAAAGGAAAAGTAGACAAGATACTGACGTGTAGGTAACTGGCACTCTGTAAGTATCTAAAAGTCACTGTAAGTACCAAAAGGTCAGACAGTCAAAAATAACTGAATCATCTGGAGGATCCTCAGTATCATTTTCCTCCAGAAGAAATTTACTCTACAATTCCATGAAGTATCATCCAAATTTTTGAAAATCAAATTTAATATCTGACCAAGTGCCTCTTCTTTCCTTAACAAACCTATATCCTCCATGCCCTATCCCAAACACACAAAAAAGAGATCCCTACAATGCTTCAAAACGGGAATATCTTGCCCTGCCAATGCATTTGTCCCGGGGGAGTGGGGAACCTTCTGATTTTGCAAACCTTTATAAACTGGCAGAATGCTTAATAAATCAAATTCAAAATGTCAAACTGTTACAGTTACTTACTCTTGGCCCAGGATATTACAGCAGTTGGGATAATACTCTGTATTAGCTTCAAATTAAGTATTTTTTGAAGCAGTTTCCCACCTACTCTATCAATTCATTCCTACAAAAAGTCCTATGTGGTACCACCAGTAAGTATTATTAGAGTTTTAAGACAACCTAAAGCTCTGTGAGGCTGAGCTCCATCACCAGACTAACAATCCTGAACTCAGAGTACCAGCTTCCATCTCCACAACAGACGCATTCTCAAGAAAGCAAGTGTTATAAACGGCAGGTCTTACTTTTGGCTTAAGGCTAACCCAATGAGCCCAGACCGGATATCCTTGGAGTAGCATCAGTCAATGAAAAAAATTGCCTGCTATGTCAGTAAACAAAGAGTGTAGAAGCCATCAAGCCATGACATTACAGCTGTCCTATGGTGAGCCCTGAGTAGCCTCAGGATAGAAACCGGATACCCATCATCAAGCCATCAGTCAGTGATGTACCCCCAAGGAGATTCAGGATGAGAAACCACAGGATGCTGGCCGCAGATAGCTGAGGTACATATCAAAGGAACGATTTCAGTAAGCCCAGACTCTTGCATCTTCCCATATATAGCTAGTGGAGGTGATGAAATTCCAGTGGAGCTATTTCAAATCCTAAAAGATGATGTTGTGAAAGTGCTGCACTCAATATGCCAGCAAATTTGGAAAACTCAGCAGTGGCCACAGAACTGGAAAAGGTCAATTTTCATTCCAATCCCAAAGAAAAGCAATGCCAAAGAGTGTTCAAACTACCACACAGTTGAACTCATCTCACACGCTAGCAACGTAATGCTCAAAATTCTCCAAGCCAGGCTTCAGCAATATGTGAACCGTGAACTTCCTGATGTGCAAGCTGGATTTAGCAAAGGCAGAGGAACCAGAGATCAAATTGCCGACATCTGCTGGATCATGAAAAAAGCAAGAGAGTTCCAGAAAAACATCTATTTCTGCTCTATTGACTATGCCAAAGCCTTTGACTGTGTGGATCACAATAAACTGTGGAAAATTCTGAAAGAGATGGGAATACCAGACCACCTGACCTGCCTCTTGAGAAATCTGTATGCAGGTCAGGAAGCAACAGTTAGAACTGGACATGGAACAACAGACTGGTTCCAAATAGGAAAAGGAGTACATCAAGGCTATATATTGTCACCCTACTTATTTAACTTCTATGCAGAGTACATCATGAGAAACGCTGGGATGGAAGAAACACAAGCTGGAATCAAGATTGCTGGGAGAAATATCAATAACCTCAGATATGCAGATGACACCACCCTATGGTTGAAAGAGAAGAACTAAAGAGCCTCTTGATGAAAGTGAAAGAGGAGAATGAAAAAGTTGGCTTAAAGCTTAACATTCAGAAAACTAAAATCATGACATCCGGTCCCATCACTTCATGGCAAATGGGTAGAGAAACAGTGAGACAGTGGCTGACTTTATTTTTGGGGGCTCCAAAATCACTGCAGATGGTGACTGCAGCTATGAAATTAAAAGACAGTTACTGCTTGAAAGAATAGTTATGACCAACCTAGACAGCATATTAAAAACCAGAGACATTACTTGGCCAACAAATGGCTGTCTAGTCAAGGCTATGGTTTTTCCAGTGTTTATGTATGGATGTGAGAGTTGGACTGTAAAGAAAGCTGAGTGCCAAAGAATTGATGTTTTTGAATTGTGGTGTTGAAGAAGTCTCTTGAGAGTCCTTTGGACTGCAAGGAGATCCAACCAGTCCATCCTAAAGGAGATGAGTCCTGGGTGTTCACTGGAAGGACTGATGTTGAAGCTGAAATTCTAATACTTTGGCCACCTGATGCGAAGAACTGACTCGTTGGAAAAGACCCTGATGCTGGGAAAGATTGAGGGCAGAAGGAGAGGGAGATGACAGAGGATGAGATGGTTGGATGGCATCACTGACGCAATGGACGTGAATTTGGCTAAAATCCGGGAGCTGGTGATGGACAGGGAGGCCTGGCGTGCTGCAGTCCATGGGGTAGGAAAGAGTTGGACATGACTAAGTGACTGAACTGAAAAGATACATTGAAAAATATTAAATTCCTCAACTTGAGATACCTGGCTTTCTTTTTTTTTTTTTTACTTTTTATTAGAGGATAGTCGATATACAATATCACGATAGATAATCACGATTGTGGGATCACTGACCTAGAGCCAGACATCCTGGAATGTGAAGTCAAGTGGGCCTTGGAAAGCATCACTATGAACAAAGCTAGTGGAGGTGATGGAATTCCAGTTGAGCTATTCCAAATCCTAAAAGATGATGCTGCGAAAGTGCTGCACTCAATATGCCAGCAAATTTGGAAAACTCAGCAGTGGTCACAGGAGTGGAAAAAGTCCGTTTTCATTCCAATCCCAAAGAAAGACAATGCCAAAGAACGCTCAAACTACCGCACAATTGCACTCATCTCACACACTAGTAAATACTCAAAATTCTCCAAACAAGGCTTCAGCAATATGTAAACCGTGAACTTCCTGATGTTCAAGCTGGTTTTAGAAAAGGCAGAGGAACCCGAGATCAAATTGCCCACATCCACTGGATCATGGAAAAAGCAAGAGAGTTCCAGAAAAACATCTATTTCTGCTTTACTGACTATGCCAAAGCCTTTGTGTGGATCACAATAAACTGTGGAAAATTCTGAAAGAGATGGGAATACCAGACCACCTGATCTGCCTCTTGACAAATTTGTATGCAGGTCAGGAAGCAACAGTTAGAACTGGACATGGAACAACAGACTGGTTCCAAATAGGAAAAGGAGCACGTCAAGGCTGTATATTGTCACCCTGTTTATTTAACTTATATGCAGAGTACATCATGAGAAACGCTGGACTGGAAGAAGCACAAGTTGGAATCAAGATTGCCTGGGAGAAATATCAATAACCTCGCATACACAGATGACACCACCCTTATGGCAGAAAGTGAAGAGGAACTAAAAAGCCTCTTGATGAAGGTGAAAGTGGAGAGTCAAAAAGTTGGCTTAAAGCTCAACACTCAGAAAACGAAGATCATGGCATCCGGTCCCATCACTTCATGGGAAATAGATGGGGAAACAGTGGAAACAGTGTCAGACTTTATTTTTCTGGGCTCCAAAATCACTGCAGATGGTGACTGCAGCCATGAAATTAAAAGACGCTTACTCCTTGGAAGGAAAGTTATGACCAACCTAGATAGCATATTCAAAAGCAGAGACATTACTTTGCCAACAAAGATTTGTCTAGTCAAGGCTATGGTTTTTCCAGTGGTCATGTATGGATGTGAGAGTTGGACTGTGAAGAAGGCTGAGTGCCGAAGAATTGATGCTTTTGAACTGTGGTGTTGGAGAAGACTCTTGAGAGTCCCTTGGACTGCAAGGAGATCCAACCAGTCCACTCTGAAGGAGATCAGCCCTGGGATTTCTTTGCAAGGAATGATGCTAAAGCTGAAACTCCAGTACTTTGGCCACCTCATGCGAAGAGTTGTCTCATTGGGATTGGGGGCAAGAGGAAAAGGGGACGACAGAGGATGAGATGGCTGGATGGCATAACTGACTTGATGGATGTGAGTCTGAGTGACCTCCGGGAGTTGGTGATGGACAGGGAGGCCTGGCGTGCTACGATTCATGGGGTCGCAAAGAGTCGGACATGACTGAGTGACTGATCTGATCTGATTTACAATGTCAAGTCATTTTCAGGTGTACAGCAAAACGAATCAGTCATACGTATACATAAGTCCACTCTTTTTTAGATTCTTTTCCCATGTAGGCCATTACAGAATATTGAGTAGAACCCCCTGTGCTATAGAGTAAGTTTTTATCAGGTATCTACTTTATACATGGTAGTATATATATGTTAATCCCAATCTCTCCATTTATTCCTCCCTACCCACCTTAACCCCTGGTAACCATAAGTTTGTTTTCCACATCTGTAACTCTATTTCTGTTTTGTATATAAGTTCACCTGTACTCTCTTTTTAGACTTCACAAATAAGCTACATAGATTGTCATACTGAGTGAAGTAAATCAGACAGGGAATAATGCACAACTTTAAATGCTGAGATTAACTAACTATAGCAGTAAATGCTGGAATCATCAAAATCCTCAAGATAACGTTACAGGCCATGACTGACACATAGTTTTTTTTTTAATTGGAGCATAATTGCTTTACAATGCTGGTTTTATGGGTTTTCTCTAACAGTAATCTTTTGATGTTTCGACTACCTGGTCTTTGTTGCAAAAACTCCCATAAACAATGGCTCCTGCCTTACCTCTTTGGAGCAGTCTCTCAGAGTGACCTAAGGGGTTATCTTCTGGGCTTATGTCCTCAGTTTTGTCCACCAAGTAAATTATAATTCTCAACTTTCAGGGTGTGCTTTTTTTTTTTCCAGTTGACACATTCTAAGACTGACTCAGTGGGGGACCCATAATACCAGCTATTGGTATAACCGTTTGCTAAAATGCCTTTTGTCAGTGTCTTCTTCCATATTCCTTCAGGTCAACTGACTCCAAATTTTTTTATTCTTTTCCTAAAAAGTTTACTTACATGAAACACATTTACTTTACTATCTCATATATCTTCCCTATAAACACACACACACAAAAATGCAGCCACACTATTTGGCAAAAGGTTTGTAAACTGAGCAACACAACAGTGTGGTTACAAAAGTTCAGCATAACATGGCAGGTGGGTTTCATCATCCATAAAACAGATGTCCTGCCAACGTTACAGGATTGTTGTAAGAATCAAGTGAGACTCAAGTGCTGTGTTAACTGTAAGTGCCACAGTTACACAAAGTGAAGTCATAACCATTACATATGTTTGCCAAGGGGGGAAAAGGTAACTTTATACCAGTATTTATCAAACTCTTTCTTTCATTAACTCCAAGGACTCACTATTATATCCAGATCAGCCTTCCACCTAGGGAAAAATTAGCAGGGTTTTCAAGTAGAAGAAACAAAATTAATGGCAATGAGATTCCTTATGAAATAAGATCCATAGTCCCCCAGTACATTAGCTAATCAAACATGTATACTGTTCTTATTTCATTTCCATTTTGGTATGCATAACTAGACTGTCTGCTGCTGCTGCTAAGTCGCTTCAGTCGTGTCCGACTCTGTGCGACCCCATGGACTGCAGCCTACCAGGCTTCTCCGTCCATGGGATTCTCCAGGCAAGAATACTGGAGTGGGTTCCCATTTCCTTCTCCCTTCTCCAACTAGACTGTCTAGGAATCAGCATAATGATTGAGCCTAAGTTCCAATTCTGCTTTCTTCATTTACTTGCTGTGTGACTTTAGTGAGTTATTTAACTTTCCTGACCCTCTTTTATCATCCATAAAAAGGGTATTATAATAATAGCACTTATCTAACAGTGGAAGGAAGCAGAACTCTGTGGGCCCTCCACCCCCAAGTACAAAGGCCCATCCATGTCTCCTTCCTCTTGTTTGTAGAGAATCTTAAGTCTCGCAGGCCTCCCTGAGTTGTTTTATAAGTACTTTAACTGACATCAGAGGAAAAGGGCTGACTGCATGATGACCAGACCACAGCCATAACATCAGCTTCCCCATCTTGAGCAATACTGTCAGTGGCTAGCACAATTCCTAGAACTGGCCTTAAGAGAATGGGATTAACACTATTGCCCATAATAATCTACATTTTTGTGCACATCAAAATAATCATAGCTTGTCCTGCCTGTATAGGGTACAGCCCTCTGTCAATACTTCCCACTCAGAGAATATGGTATCCTATGTCAGCAGGAAGAAGTTACTGAAGACAGACCTCTTCCCATTATCCCATGGAAATGGAATGATATTCTGACAAGTGGGGGTTTGTAAGCAACTTCAGGCAGGAAAGAGCTTTTTGCAGAAAAGAGCTCTCTGCAGGAGGCTTCTTTGTCTTGTCACTAAACCTTAAACCAGACACTGCCAGGCTCTACTCATCTCAGGTCCAAGCACACCTTTCAAATCTTTCAATCACACAACAGTTTGCCTAACTTGTTAGGTCTTTCCACAGACCAAAGAAATAGAAATGAAAAATAAGTAATTAACAGATAACCAGATCTCTTCCCCAGTTCCTCCTTCAGTAGTCTCGAGAACAAACTGTGAATAAGACAGAATCTAAAGAAAAATCACAAGCCTGCACACAGTGGGGAATGGAGATGACTCTAACCCCCTATTCAACGATTAACTGAGATTACTTTCCTTTTTCCTTTTAAAAGCTTTTATAGCTGAGGGACTTTCCTGGTGGTCTAGTGGCTAAGATTCTGTGCTCCCAATGCAGGAAGCCTGATTGGATCCCTGCTCAGGGAACTAGGTCCTGCACGCTGCAACTAAAGACTCCCTCATGCCACAACTAAGACCTGGCAGAGTCAAATTAATAAACAGACAAATATTTTTCTTAAAAAAGCTTTCATGGACTAGCAGAATCTTTGAAGGTGGTTTTAAGGGAACATTGAGTCCACTATCTCCCCAGATGGTCAGCATTTTGATTAAAAGCAACTTTCCTTTCTATCAACATTTCTTTCTCCCTCCCTCTCCCTCGCCCATATTGATTTTTAAGCAGCTAGCAGCCAGACTTGATTTGATAACAGTAGCATTATTATAACCAGTAAATGTATTAATACCTATAAAATATGTGTAATTATACATGGTGCTTAATATATGTTCCTCTTTTTATACAACTGCTTAGTGTTTAACACTGATAGGCATACAGCAGACAATTAAATTCTGGTTGATGGATTTCATTAGAAAGCGGGATGGAACAAACCCACATGGAATCATCTGGTATACCACCACAGGCAGCAAGGCTGTAACAATCAGACCAACCCAACCCCTGCTTGGTCTACTTTTAAACATTCTTAGGGAAAAATCTATATTTGGAACACGTTAAGTGTTTAACAATCTATACCATTACCTTAATTATAGGAATGAATTCCCTGAATCTGCTAGGATTCCCTCTTTATGCATTTTCCATAGCTGGCCTCTCTACATTATTACAGGCTACTGGTCAGCTTTCTTTTTTAAAGCCCAACAACCTCAGCCCCATTACTCTGCCCTCAGGGTTAGCCATGTTTATTTTGTTTGAATTCCCAAGTGTAGAAATGTTTCAGGCACTATACTGACCCAGGTTAAAAAAATCCTGAAAAACTCAAAGAGGATTACACTGGAAAGTGCAAGAAACCCCAAAACCACAAAGTAAACTTTCAATAGGTTTCAGTCGTGTACTCATTGGCACCAAGGAATGTCGTTGATATAACAATTCTGATCAAAACTATTTACTGAAGGTAAATGAATATATTCATTTTTATTCATCCCTATTACAATATTATGAAAAGTGAGCCCTAGTACAAACTGAATAAAGTCCCCCAAGGAATAAAATCAGTTATAGATGTACTGTGTACTTATACTCAGACTTGAAAATTCAGCACTTTAAGCTAATTTCCCTCTTGATATTTTCAAATTTAATTCAATAACCAAGTACTGCTTATTAGTAATATTAATGCACCATATGCTATCTCTGTCATCTTAACAATCTTCTTGGTTTTTTTTTTTACTAAAATGTCAATCTAATCCTACCCAAGAGAATCTATGCAAAATTACAATGAACATATTCATTCTATAGACATAATAATTAGCCATGAACCCACGCATGAATGCCTATAATTAATTTCTTGTATACATTATAATAATTTTACTTAAAATTATAAAATTTGCATAATTTGGCTAATATAAACAGCTACTAGTCTGAGGCACTGTACAAAGTCCTTTAAGTACATTTTCTCATTTTATCTTTACAAAGAGAGAAAATAGTTCAGGGAATCACCAACTTACTTAAGTTTGCACAACCAATAAGCATCAGAGTAAAGATTTTAATTCAGTCATCCTAATATCAGAAAACCTTCCCAACAAGACTTTTCTGCTGCTTTACACTGGAGATGTATTTGAAAAGCATTTGTGGTAACACAGTAAAAAATCAGATTAAGCCAGGGAAATATCTTTTCTATAAAGAGCTGTCAACACCACCAATACAAGGAAAGAGAGAAGGGCTGGCTCCAATGAGCCTCCTCACTCAAAGAAAAATCAGTTTTAATGTTTTGTTTGTTTTTAAGACAGAACAATAGAAAAGATATTATGACTCCAATTTTTATATTAAGAAAAAGCAAACATAAAACTATTAAGTTACTGTGACTATTAAAAATTACACTTCAGTACTGTGAACTGATTATTTCACCACAGTTTTTGTTTCAGAATTTAACGATACAAAAGTTCAAAAGAAATTTTTCTTTATGTGGCTTAAATAACTCCAATCTTGGGGGCTCATCAACAGACCCTGTGACTCATGTCCACAATGGTGGTTACAGAGGTCGTTATATAATTTTATCAGTGTTATCTGGTGGGATTTCTAGGACTAAGAAATTACCCGAATGCTTTCTTTCTGTGGATGATGCGGTAAAAGGTGGGAAACCACCACTTTCCTCAGCTACAATGGGAGAGCTGGTGCAGCTGAGAGTCCCTTCCATAAGACCCGAGGGCAAGGTTGGCTCCTGGAACTAAAATCACCCCTGAGCCTTTCACTTCTTGTACGAATAAATTCCCTTGATTATTCAGGCCATTTAATTAGACTTTCTGTCCCCTGTGACCAAAGATTCCTAATTAAAACAGAAAGTCAAAAGTCAAGAAACATAAAAAACACATATATAATAAGAACATTCTCTATTCCTTCCCTAGTCTTCCCCCGGTACAGCCACACAAGGGAATCCACAGTCATGAACACATTTTAAACCAGGTGGACCTCAGGATTGCCAGTGTGGGAGCAGACAATGACAGCACGTTCCAAAAGGCAGTCCTGTTAGTGAACGTACAGCCTGTGCAGTTGACAAACCTTAATGCAGGACTTCTCTATCATAATCCTCCCAGTCTCACTCAACTGGCAATTCAGTCCTCTTGGATCAACAAGTCCCTTAAGAGTCTGATGAAACCACAATGAGGCACCTATTTCATGCTGGTCAGATGGCTGCCATCAACATGTCTACAAACAACAAATGCCGGAGAGGGTGTGGAGAAAAGGGAACCCTCTTACACTGTTTGTGGGAAAGCAAACTAGTATAGCCACTATGAAGAAGAGTGTGGAGATTCCTTAAAAAACTGGAAATAGAACTGCCATACAACCCAGAAATTTCCACTGCTTGGCATACACACAGAGGAAACCAGAATTGAAGTCACACATGTACCCCAATATGCCTCACGACACTATTTACAATAGCTAGGACATGGAAGCAACCTAGATGTCCACTGGCAGACAAATGGGTAAGGAAGCTGCAGTACATATACACAACGGAATACTACTCAATTGTGCAAAAGAACACATTTGAGTCAGTTCTAATGAAGTGGATGAAACTGGAACCTATTATACAGAGTGAAGTAAGCCAGAAAGAGAAACACCAATACAGGACATTAACACATATATATGGAATTTACAAAGACGGTAATGATAATCCTATATGCAAGGCAGCAAAAGAGACACAGATGTAATGTAAAGAACAGACTTTTGGACTATGTGGGCAAAGGCGAGGGTGGGATGATTTGAGAGAATAGCATTGAAACATATATAATACCATACGTAAAACAGACGACCAATGCAAGTTTGATGCATGAAACGGCACTCGAAGTCGGTGCTCTGGGACAACCCAAAGGGATGGGGAGGGGAGCGAGTCGGGAGAGGGGGTTCAGGATGGGGACACATGTACACCAGTGGCTGATTCATGTTGATGTATGGCAAAAACCACCACAATATTGTACAGTAATTAGCCTCCAATTAAAATTAAAAAATAAAAAAAAAGAGTCTGATGAAACTTATGGATTCCTTTCACCAGAGACCTATAAATATGCAAATAAACCCTCTTCTCATACAGTTTAGGGGATCCAGGAGTCTTCCTACTCCCAAGCCCACCCATGTCAATCTACTGACCCAAGTCAAGAACCCAGTTATTGGCTTGAGCAATATGAACAGAAATGGGGCAGCAAGCATCTTCCTGCTCAGTTTCTCAAAAAGTTCATCCTCAGAAATTCCCTGGTGACCCAGGGGTTAAGACTCTGCACTTCCACTGCAGAGGGCACAGGTTTGATCCCTGGTCAGAAAACTAAGATCTCACGTGTCACAGAGCATGGCCAAAAAAGAAGAAAAGAAAGGCCATCCTCCATGCCAGAGACTCCCACAAGCCTCTCCAAAGAAGATGCCTCACAGACACTGTCCTTTCAAGAGCCTTCTGAAAACTTGCAAAGTCTTTCACTCACTCATCCTCTAATGGCTACAATAAAAATAAGGCAGGAATCATGAAGAACATGAACAGAAGCTTTTGCTATTCTCTCATCAAAAATCAAGTATGATTTTATACTGTTTTGGATTTTCCTGACAATCAATTTTTAAGTTACAGGAAAAGCTTTATATAGCACTTATACTGGATTCAAGTATTTTGTGATTATTTCTATAAAACACAGGACAAAAAAAAAAAAAAAACCCTTGCTACAATCTTCCTTTTTATACTATTCCTACAAGAAAATAAGCTTCCAATGTAAGTTATTTAAATATTTCTTTACAACACACTCTTCTAGGAGATTAAATGAAAATGTACTATGTCTAAATCTCTCTTATTTAACTGCAGTAATGAATTACACCAAAAAGTGCATCTATAATCACTCTAATGAAACCAGAAAGCAGGTAAATTCAATCACTCTTTTATATTTGAGGAGAGAGATTCATAGAAAAATAAAATGCTTTATTCCAGGGTGTCACGAGCAGATAACATTAAGAAAGTGGTGCTTTTAAAAGTTCAGAATGTGGGACTTTCCTGATGGTCCGGTGGTTAAGAGTCCACACTTCCACTATAAGGGGCACAGATTTGATCCCTGTTCAGGGAACTAAGATCCCACATGCTACATGTTCTGGCCAAAGTTAAAAAAAAAAAAAAAAATGAATGCACGGATGGACAAGGTGAGTCCTATGTTCAATAAATTCATTTAGACTTCAAAAAGTTACAAAGCAATTTGTTACCATATTTTATTATCCAAATAACCTCCTACTGAAGTGAAGTGAAGTCGCTCAGTCATGTCCGACTCTTTGCAACCCCACGGACTGTAGCCTACCAGGCTCCTCCCTCCATGGGATTCTCCAGGCAAGAGTACTGGAGTGGGCAAATAAAGTCACGGATTATGGACTTTCTACATGTGTTTACAAAATATTAACACATACATTTCTATTCCAGTAGCTGATTAAAACTCAGCAGTCACACCAGCTTTTTTCAAAGGCATGTGAAACACTGTAACCTTAGATATTGTATAAAATTTTAAATTCTGAAGGGCATCTTTCTCAATCCCTTTTCAGCTTCACATGTGAAAGCTTAATAAAATGAGTGACAAGGTCACACACTAGTATCATCAGAAGTCTGATAATAAACCTTAAATAGTCTGCCTATTCACACCATTTATCACTTTTCGAAAACAATTAAAATGTGAACCTGACGTCTTCTAGGTTCTGTCCCAACAAGGTTAAGGCTGTCTTGCCTGTGTGTTCACCTGAGCTAATTTCCCTCACCAAACTCAGGTTAAGAACCCTCTTTCCATCATATATAGCCTCTGCCATTTCCAAAGACAGTCAGCCTGGCCCAGGGAGATTCAGGATGAGGCTGTGGAGGTGGCCTGGGAGGAAGGAGGCCTGAGAGCAAGTGCCTGGACTAAGCCCAGTGCGGGAACCAGGAGGCAGGCCACCTGCCAGAGGATGTGGTGACCAAGGAATGTGAAGGCAGACAAGCACGCTGCCTCAGAAATGCCATCAGCACCAAGAAGGGAAGGGGAAAGCTCAGAGTGCTTCTCTACTTTTTAGATTTTCAACACATTTTCAAATACTGGAAATTTTGACCAGACCAGGGACTTTTCTTAAAAGTGTACATGCACAAGACTGAGAAAATATCCACTTTCCATATCAAAGAACAGGGAAAGAAGGTTTCTAGCCCCAGCTAGCACACTCTCAGCTGAGTATTAGCTCAGCTCAGTTACCCCCGATGCTCAACCTGGTCCCTCCTCAGCCGTGGGAACTGCTTTTGAATAGAACTGTTTACTAACAAGCACAGACTTCTACCAGGCCCAGAAGGTGGTGTGCCCACATTCCAGTAAACACTTGATTTCTTTTTAGGTGCTGGGCTGAAGTTACATCTCCTATCTCTTATTGCAGGAAACTGTATCCCACTCTTACTCACAGTCAGCATGCATGACTAATGAAATAAAGTGAAAAGAAATACATTTTGATGGAAAATTGCCAAGATTTAAGGTACCACTGGTAAAATAGCTCAAGAAAGGGACAGAGATACAGCTCGTGTTATCAAATCTGAAGACAGACGCAGGCCTGTGGGGGCCTGGCATGGGGCAGGTGGCACCACACAGGAGGAGGAAGGCCTTCACTTCCCACGAATGGGAGAAATGAAGAGATGCTGATGAGACTAAGACAGGACCTGAACAGCTAGAGAGACTGGCGTTCTAGGCACGCTTCTGAGAAGAGTAGGCAACTAGGGATAAATGACTGAAATGAAACACAAGCACAAGTTGACACTGCACTGATACTAAAAGTTCAGTTATAAAATCCTGCTTGCCTGGAGTCAAAATTGGTTACAGACTGTGGAGTGGCTGAGCCAGGAGGTGGGAATCAAGGGCGTGGGAGCAGGGGCGGGCTGGGGGACACAGGGGTTGGTATACTGTGAAGGTTGGAATCCGGCGGAATCTAACAGCCTGCTTTAATCCAAGCAGTGCGGATGACTAACAGTGGAAACCAGACTCAAGAAATCATGAGTCACCCTTAAGAGGAACCAACGTCAGTGTCAATAACTTCTCTGGGAACTTGGAACACATGTGCTAGAACAAATATTTTGGAACTGAATATCTTGCACCAACATTGAATCACTCCTTCATTTTGGATAGATCACTATAAATGTCCTTGTTTTCAGAGCTCTTCAATTACCAAATGAGGCTAATAATATCGGTTTAGATATTTTTACCAGTTAAAAAAAGTCAACAACAACTGACCTTTTGGAAAAATGAATTATTGCACTTGAACTTCTTACCCTGGAGAAAAGTGCCCACAAATAGTCCACTCTGAACTGAAAAATTGTTAGTGGGCTAATGCTCAGAATGAATATGCTGTTTGTTTTCAAACCACAGCAGGGCGATTACAATCTGAATTTCTATAAAATGAGATATGAGTTCATTTTCCTCACACATTCTCTCCCAACTTAAAGAAAACATTCGCTAATTTCCTATTACAGGCAAGGCACTGTATGAGCTTCTAAAAAGATTACAAAAGTACAAAAATAACTAAGATAAAAAAATACTTGACCTTAGAGTAAAGACAGAATCAAAAGGTTAAGTATTGTTAGTCTGCTCTTTATCAGAGATGTAATATGTTAAGACTTAAATCAAAATATTTTTCCAGATATTCTTACAGTTAAAATACACTAGACATTCATCCACAACATGGACGAACTTCGAAAAGTACTACGCTAAGTGAAAGAAGTCAGCTACACAAAAGACTAAATTCTCTATGATTTCATTTAGATGGAGTTTAAGAACAGGTGAAACCAATTTATGTAGTAGCTATCCTTAAGTGTTTGCCTGGATTGTGGGAGGGGGTGGTGACAGCTTGAAGTGAAAGGGTGATGAAAATGTCCTCTGTCTTATTTTGGGTGGGTGATTATACAATTGTCAAAACTTACCAAGCTGAACATTTAACTACAGTATGTGAAGATGTCTTTTACATATTAAAAAAAAATACAACTGAACTAAGTAAAAATGACCAAGAGTGGAGGGTTTAGATAAAAAGCATGGCAAAGGGTTAATGGCATCTCTAGATCTCTAGGTCTCAATGGCATTTATAAGAAAACAGTCTCCATCTGAAAGGAACTAGTTGTAATGGATATAACAATAAGTTTAACAATACAACCACGCTGCCTACCAGATTTCAGTCATGTATGAAAGATTCTAACACATAAAAACAACAGGATGTTTTAAGAGTAAATGGAAACAATTTGCATCTGTTTCTTTATGCCCTATCAAGTGAAAACACAAAAGTAGTTTTAATTTACATCTTCCATACTACTTCCAGAGAAGGCAATGGCACCCTACTCCAGGACTCTGGCCTGGAAAATCCCATGGATGGAGGAGCCTGGTAGGTTGCAGTCCATGGGGTCGCTAAGAGTCAGGCACGACTGAGCGACTTCACTTTCACTTTTCACTTTCATGCATTGGAGAAGGAAATGGCAACCCACTCCAGTGTTCTTGCCCGGAGAATCCCAGGGACAGGGAAGCCTGGTGAGCTACCGTCTGTGGGGTCGCACAGAGTCGGACACGACTGAAGCGACTTAGCAGCAGCAGCAGCATACTACTTCAGTAATTCAGTTGGTAAAGAATCTGCCTGCAATGCAGGAAACCCAGGTTTGATTCTTGGATCAGGAAGATACCCTGGAGAAGGAAATGGCAACCCACTCCAGTATTCTTGCCTGGAGAATTCCAAGGACATTGCTGGCAGGCTACAGCCCATGGGGTAGAGAGTCAGACACGACTTAGCAACTAAACCACCACCACATAATACTCTAACACCAGGGTGCTTTGGCTATTCACAGGGAAGGAATTCTAGAGAATGTTTCTTTTTTATATTTATTTTAGGTTCAATATTTTTTTTTATTGACGTGTAGTTGATTTACAATGTTGCATTAATTTCTGCTGTATAGCAAAGTGATTTCCTTTCCATGGTTTAACATAGGATATTGAATGTAGTTCTCTGTGCTATACAGTAGGACCTTATTTATTAGAAAGTGTTACAGGAGACCTCCTGCAGTGCAGGAAATTCAGGTTCAATCCCTGGTTTGGGAAGACTCCTTGGAGAAGGAAATGGCAACCCACTCCAGTATTCCTGCCTGGGAAATTCCATGGACAGAGGAGCCTGGCGGGCTGCAGTTCATGGGGTCACAAGTGTTGGACATAACTTAGTGACTGAACTGCCACCACCACCACACTAGTTGTAGGATTTGTCAAGGGCAGAAATTCTTGAATATGTACCTCAGAGTCTCTGTGGGGCTTTTCCACCATCATACAAATTCTGATTCATGCCGCAGGGGCTTGGTTATGACTCCCAGCTAACATTGGTCACTTCCAAACAGGAATGAGTCACACCCCTCAGCTGGTGGGGCAGGAAGACAAGAGAACCAGTTTCTGGTTGAGAATCTAGAAAAGGAATTCTTGCTAGCTCCCCGCCCCTCTAAGTCAGGAGAGGAAAGGGTGAGGCACGGGGAACAAGAGGTACGTGCTCCACCTCCCCATCCGTCCTCCTCCTCTGGAAGCTCAAGGAAAATACACAGAATTGCTTGGGCCATATCTCATCTTCTCCTTCAACTTCCATCAGAACACTACACTAAACTGAGCTACAAAGAAAGAGAAGTAAGTTTTGCTCCTTTCCAATCCAGTGCTTGGGCTTCCCTGTGGCTCAGCTGGTAAAGAATCTGCCTGCAATGTTGGAGACCTGGATTTGATCCCTGGGTTGGGAAGATCCCCTGGAGAAGGGAAAGGCTACTCACTCCAGTTTTCTGGCCTGGAGAATTCCATGGACTGTGTAGTCCATGTGGTCACAAAGAGGCAACATGACTGAGAGACTTTCACTTGACTTCTCTGGTGGCTCAGATGGTAAAGAGTCTGCCTGCAACGCAATGCGGGAGACCCGGGTTTGATCCCTGAATTGGGAAGATCCCCTAGAGAAGGAAATGGCAACCTATTCTAGTATTCTTGCCTGGAAAATCCCATGGATGGAGAAGCCTGGAGGGCTACTGTTCATGGGGGTTGCAAAGAGTGGGAGATGACTCAGTGACTAACATTTTCACTTTCAATCCAGTGCTAACATTTTAGCCAATCTACCCAGGGGTACACAGACACAGGTCCACTGGCACAGCAACAATGCTACTCGCTTACTTTTGCAAGGTGCATTAACAGCTACTGAAATCCATACCAACAAAGCTCCCATATGGAGGATCCCCCCCGCCATTACAACTGGAGTTGTAAGCCTGAAACCACGTGTGGTGTTTTACACATTAATCTAAGGTACATCTTGAAACTTCTCGAAGACGTGCCTTTTAAAGACTGTAATCTAAGGTCGTGCTATTTTTAGAATTATGAGAACAACAGCTGCACTTGTCAGCCATCCCCCAGGGAGGGCCCAGTCCTCTGACCGGGCTTCGGATATGCCCCACTTCTGTTCTTGGCTGTGCTGTCCTGGTTCTGCCTCTTTTTTCACAATCTTTAAATATAAATTTGCTGGTGACTGGTTGGCATGTTTGTCTTCCCTGCCAGCGGGCCTATTCATTGAGGGCAGAGGCTGTTTCTTCTGTCTTGTCTTTGAATTCCTAGTGCCCAGCACAATGCCTGGCACAGAGAGCGTGCTGAATAGATATTAGGTAAATAAATGGATTTCCATGTGCATGTGTGTGTGGGGGGGTAGCATTTGATTATTTATTAGACTATAAGCTCCACCAGAGATGAGGTCTTCTCTACCTGGTTCTGTGCCCTCAGACCTTAAACAGCACATGACCTATAGGAGGTCTTCAGAAAATATTTACTGAATTAATAAAAATTGTGAGATGAGATCAAACCAGCTTGGAGCTAAATGATCTTTGCACATGACTTTTTGAAAAAAGCAACAAACCTGATCTGATCTATAAAGGCCACTGCTAGCAATACTATGATCAGCTTTCAAAGGGATTTTTGTGTATGTGCCAAATAAGTTAGTCAAGATTGTGACTGAACTCTTCAAAATAACCGTTTTGAAGTACAAAACAAGCCACTAGCCACAGTTGAGGCAACTGTAAGCCTCAAGAAAACCATGATTACCCCATTGCTCAAAAGCCATCTGCTCTGTTGCTCACCATTAAGAGTGGATGGCAAGGCCTGTTAGAAATGTTCCCGTCTCCTCTGTGACTTTGGAGCTGCAATATGCCTGTTATAGAAGCATGTACCCAGTGAGCACCAAACACTATCTAAATTTAAATGGAGGCAGGAAATACGAGTCAGTCAGGGATCTTGTGGAGGGAGCACAGGCTGAAACCCAGGGGACAAGAAACGCAGTTCTAAGTGCAGTAACTGAAGGATGTAACTCTGGCTTTTATTGACAAGTCCCTTCTAGGGAAGACTTAAATATACCGCAAATAACAGTAAACTCTATTTGGGGATCAAAGCAGCCTTCCCCCTTTTCCTTTGCTCTTGCCTACCCAAAAGGCATGGAATGTCTAACTTTTCTCAGGTCTGGTGCTGCTGGAGGGGAACCTGGCAGTGTTCCATTTCTAACAAACCGATATGGGCTGACTCATTCCCAAACGTCAAGCTTATAAAATGAGAAACCTTGTTTCATATACCTATTTTGCAAATTATATACGGTCTATTTCCTTACTTTATATCACTAAATTTAAAGCAATTCAAACCATAAGGGTAACAGTTTCTTTACATGTTCATGTTTTGTCATTTTGAGCTATGTCACATCCATCTCTTTCAATAGGCTTTTTAATTTGACTTCAAACTTTTCAATAAAACTCAACAGAAATTTTAATAACTGATCATTCACATGATAAGTAAAATTACATATTTATTTAAAACTACCTATCTTATTAAATGTTTATTAAAAGTTCACATGATCAATATCAACAATTACCTTTTAGGCCTCGATGAAAGATACTTTCAAAAATCTTAAATTTGTTGGATTAAGAGACACTCCTATTTCTTACATATTTTTTTAGTGTAAAGCTTATCAAAGTATCACTTAAATTTCATTATGAATTTTAATCCTATATTCTCCTTTCTTACTAAAATTATATATATTCATGATATAATTCTACTGTGAAATGCATCTACTGGAAAATCCAACTTAGGCTATGCTAGTCACTTATATTTCTTCAGGTGGCTCAGCAGTAAAGAATCAGCCTGCAATGTGGGAGACCCAGGGTTGATCCCTGGGTTGGGAAGATCCCCTGAAGAAGCGAATGGCAACCTACTCCAGTCTTCTTGCCTGGGGAGCTTCATGAACAGAGGAACCTGGAGAGCTATGTACAGTCCAGAGGGTCACAAAGAGTCAGACACAACTGAGAGACTAACACACTTTTTAAATTTCTCCATTTTTAATTGTTTTATAATAAATGCCACTATTATTTATTGGTCTGTTATATGTCTGGAACTATCTCTCATCCTTTTATATGTCAGTTTTAAACTTTATAAAAATCTTATAAAGTATATAGCATTACTCTTCTGTATTATTATCTCTATTCATTTTTCTGATCGGGAAACCAAGGCTCCAAAGGTCCATGAGCCTATCCAAGGGTGGATCTGTATCCAACGTCCCACCTTTCCAATTATACCATACCACTCTTCAATAATCAATATCTTTCATTCATTGCCTAACTCATTCACCAAGATTGTATTGACCACCTACTCTGTGCCAGGCATTATGCTGCTCACTGAGATAATAGCTCTCAAGATGCCCTTAGTTTAATGAAAAAGACAAAAACAACAATGAGCCATATAAATGGAAGAGTAGTAAAATCTCTAATAAAAAGAGATATACCTGAGTTAAAATACAGGAAAAAACAGCTATCCACAATACTAACATTATCTCCTAATTATGGAGGGCTTTATTCTATTAGACACCACAATCCTGCAAAGTGAGCTTTTTAAAATTATGTCATTTTTGACATAATTACCCTTGAATAGGTTCTACATTTTACAGAGGAGGAGAAAGTTACATTAATCACTCAAGGTCACCCAGCTAGTGAATTTATAGGTTAGAATTTGAACTTCTATCTGCATAAAACTTAAGGTTAAGTAGTGGTGGCCTTCATCTCTGCAGACCCAGGCTAAGGGCCTGATGAAAATACTGGAACAGGGGCAAGACAACAGACCCTGAGGAGAATGACCAGCCACTGAGAGGCAGGAGAAGCTGGTGTGGGATAAATTAAAAGGACCACAAACCAGCAGAGTGGCCCCTTTCTCCTTCATTACAGACATTCGCAGTCCAATAGAAAGCAAGTCCACAGCCTTGGCCAAGGTCAGGCTATCTGTAAAAGATGGTGGAAATACTCTTTCAACACAAGGAAGAGTCATCCTCTTTTACCTCCAACATCAGATCAGATCAGTCGCTCAGTCGTGTCCGACTCTTTGCGACCCCATGAATCACAGCACGCCAGGCCTCCCTGTCCATCACCAGCTCCCGGAGGTCACTCAGACTCGCATCCATCGAGTCAGTGATGCCATCCAGCCATCTCATCCTCTGTCGTCCCCTTCTCCTCCTGCCCTCAATCCCTCCCAGCATCAGAGTCTTCTCCAATGAGTCAACTCTTCGCATGAGGTGGCCAAAGTACTGGAGTTTCAGCTTTAGCATCATTCCTTCTAAAGAAATTCCAGGATTGATCTCCTTCAGAATGGACTGGTTGGATCTTCTTGCAGTCCAAGGGACTCTCAAGAGTCTTCTCCAACACCACAGTTCAAAAGCATCAATTCTTCGGCGCTCAGCCTTCTTCACAGTCCAGCTCTCACATCCATACATGACCACAGGAAAGACCATAGCCTTGACTAGGCGAACCTTTGTTGGTAAAGTAATGTCTCTGCTTTTGAATATGCTATCTAGGTTGGTCATAACTTTCCTTCCAAGGAGCAAGTGTCTTTTAATTTCATGGCTGCAGTCACCATCTGCAGTGATTTTGGAGCCCAGAAAAACAAAGTCTGAAACTGTTTCCACTGTTTCCCCATCTATTTCCCATGCAGTGATGGGACCAGATGCCATGATCTTCGTTTTCTGAATGTTGAGCTTTAAGCCAACCTTTTCACTCTCCACTTTCACTTTCATCAAGAGGCTTTTTAGCCCCTCTTCACTTTCTGCCATAAGAGTGGTGTCATCTGCATATCTGAGGTTATTGATATTTCTCCCGGCAATCTTGATTCCAACTTGTGTTTCTTCCAGTCCAGCATTTCTCATGATGTACTCTGCATATAAGTTAAATAAACATGGTGACAATATGCAGCCTTGACGTACTCCTTTTCCTATTTGGAACCAGTCTGTTGTTCCATGACCAGTTCTAACTGTTGCTTCCTGACCTGCATACAGATTTCTTAAGAGGCAGATCAGGTGGTCTGGTATTCCCATCTCTTTCAGAATTTTCCATAGTTTATTGTGATCCACACAGTCAAAGGCTTTGGCATAGTCAATAAAGCAGAAATAGATGTTTTTCTGGAATTCTCTTGCTTTTTCCATGATCCAGCGGATGTTGGCAATTTGATCTCTAGTTCCTCTGCCTTTTCTAAAACCAGCTTGAACATCAGGAAGTTCACGGTTCACATATTGCTGAAGCCTGGCTTGGAGAATTTTGAGCATTACTTTACTAGCGTGTGAGATGAGTGCAATTGTTCGGTAGTTTGAGCACTCCTTGGCATTGCCTTTCTTTGGGATTGGGATGAAAACTGACCTTTTCCAATCTTGTGGCCACTGCTGAGTTTTCCAAATTTGCCGGCATATTGAGTGTAGCACTTTCACAGCATCATCATTCAGGACTTGGAATAGCTCCACTGGAATTCCATCACCTCCACTAGCTTTGTTCGTAGTGATGCTTTCTAAGGCCCATTTGACTTCACATTCCAAGATGTCTGGCTCTAGGTCAGTGATCACATCATCATGATTATCTGGGTCTTGAAGCTCTTTTTTGTACAGTTCTTCTGTGTATTCTTGCCACCTCTTCTTAATATCTTCTGCTTCTGTTAGGTCCACACCATCTCTGTCCTTTATTGTGCCCATCTTTGCATGAAATGTTCCTTTGGTATCTCTGATTTTCTTGAAGAGGTCCCTAGTCTTTCCCATTCTGTTGTTTTCCTCTATTTCTTTGCATTGATCACTGAAGAAGGCTTTCTTATCTCTTCTTGCTATTCTTTGGAACTCTGCATTTAAATGTTTATATCTTTCCTTTTCTCCTTTGCTTTTCGCTTCTCTTCTTTTCACAGCTATTTGTAAGGCCTCCCCAGACAGCCATTTTGCTTTTTTGCATTTCTTTTCCATGGGGATGGTCTTGATCCCTGTCTCCTGTACAATGTCACGAACCTCATTCCATAGTTCATCAGGCACTCTATCTATCAGATCTAGGCCCTTAAATCTATTTCTCACTTCCACTGTATAATCATAAGGGATTTGATTTAGGTCATACCTGAATGGTCTAGTAGTTTTCCCTACTTTCTTCAATTTCAGTCTGAATTTGGCAATAAGGAGTTCATGGTCCGAGCCACAGTCAGCTCCTGGTCTTGTTTTTGCTGATTGTATAGAGCTTCTCCATCTTTGGCTGCAAAGAATATAATCGATCTGATTTCGGTGTTGACCATCTGGTGATGTCCATGTATAGAGTCTTCTCTTGTGTTGTTGGAAGAGGGTATTTGCTATGACCAGTGCATTTTCTTGGCAAAACTCTATTAGTCTTTGCCCTGCTTCATTCCGTATTCCAAGGCCAAATTTGCCTGTTACTCCAGGTGTTTCTTGACTTCCTACTTTTGCATTCCAGTCCCCTATAATGAAAAGGACATCTTTTTTGGGTGTTAGTTCTAAAAGGTCTTGTAGGTCTTCATAGAACCTTTCAACTTCAGCTTCTTCGGCGTTACTGGTTGGGGCATAGACTTGGATTACTGTGACATTGAATGGTTTGCCTTGGAAACGAACAGAGATCATTCTATCGTTTTTCAGATTGCATCCAAGTACTGCATTTCGGACTCTTTTGTTGACCATGATGGCCACTCCATTTCTTCTGAGCGATTCCTGCCCACAGTAGTAGATATAATGGTCATCCGAGTTAAATTCACCCATTCCAGTCCATTTTAGTTCGCTAATTCCTAGAATGTCAACATTCACTCTTGCCATCTCTTGTTTGACCACTTCCAATTTGCCTTGATTCATGGACCTGACATTCCAGGTTCCTATGCAATATTGCTCTTTACAGCATCGTACTTTGCTTCTATCACCAGACACATCCACAGCTGGGTATTCTTTTTGTTTTGGCTCCATCCTTTCATTCTTTCTGGAGTTGTTTCTCCACTGATCTCCAGTAGCATATTGGGCCCCTACTGACCTGGGGAGTTTCTCTTTCAGTATCCTATCATTTTGTCTTTTCATACTGTTCATGGGGTTCTCAAGGCAAGAATACTGAAGTGGTTTGCCATTCCCTTCTCCAGCCGACCACACCCTGTCATATCTCTCCACCATGACCCGCCCATCCCAGGTTGCCCCTTAATGGCTTAATCTCATTGAGTTAGACAAGGGTGTGGTCCTTGTGTGATTAGATTGACTAGTTATCTGTGAGAATGGTTTTAGTGTATTTGCCCTCTGATGCCCTCTTTCAAGTACCTCTAATGAAAGTGAAGTTTTCATCTGCAAATCCAAGCCTCAAGTAAAGACCACTTTTACCTGATCCCTAATATCTGCACTTATCCAGGGCTTCGTTGGTGGTTAGGGATCCTGGGGCCTCGTCTCTCCTCCCCTACTTAGGGATCAAAGTAGATGTCGATTCCCAAGGCATCCCCCAACCCTGTGAGACTGGGTTTAAGTATGCTGGGGCAACAAAGGCCGAGACGGTCCTCTCTCAAAGCCCCAGGGATAATCTCCGAAGATATTAAGAGAAGGTGGGGCCAAGACTGACAGTGCCTGCAAACACAACAGTCAGAAATTGGGAGAGGGCTGGTGGAAAGAATGTCAAAGAGAGTTTTTTTTTTTTTTTAGTTGTGCTAGGCTTTCTTTGTTGCACTCAGGCTCTCTCTAGTTGCCTTGAACAGGGACTACTCTTCATTGTGGTGCATGGCCTTCCCACTGTGGTGCCTTCTCTTGTTGCCGAACACAGGCTCAAATGCATTCCGGCTTCAGTATTTGCAGCACATGGGTTCAGCAGTTGTGGCACGTGGGCTAAGTTGCTCTGCAGCATGTGAACTCTTCCCAGACCAGGGACTGAATCCGTGTTCCTTGCATTGCAAGGAAAATTCTTAACCATCAGGGAAGCCCTCACAGAAGTTGTTAACATCATCAGGTCAATAATCGTTCCTTTACTGCCTTGTGACTGCCCTTTCTCCAAGGAATGCTGAACTCTCTGAAATGCTCCAGTATCCACCATTTAGTAGAGATAAAAGAATCATGGAGAACGCTGAGCACCGATAATCTCATCATCAATCATTCCCTCCTCAGTCCTCCTGTGATCTTCTAAAAGCTCAATTTGTAATAAATTCACCTCTTGCTTAAAAGTCTTCTTCCTCTCTTCTTGTGCATACAATTACATGGTGACACACGGGGCTGACGGCAATTGGGAGAATGGGAAAAGCCACAGGTGCTACCGATGAAAATATCATCTTACACTTATGAGTCATTTATCAGGAGCCCACAAAGTGTCAGCTGTTGGAATCTTTTGCTAAGATTCCCTGAAAGAGATTCCCCCTGAAATAGGTTTCCTGGAATCTGAAGAACATTATCATCCCGTCTGAAGATCAGTAAGAATATAGGAAAACACATAGTAATTATCTCTTTGCAGAAACCACATGCTATTCTTCAACTCTTTTATCTTTAAGTACCTGTGTCTGCAGCACAGCCACGGTCATGATCTCCCTTAACCTGACACTTAGTGGGCAGTTCCTGCACGCATAATGTGACACAGACAGCAGGGAAGGACTTGGGGCTCTCCGAGGTTAAGAGCAGCCGTTCCTATGACTGCTGTTAAGTAAAAGAATTCATTATGATGGTGATATTGTAACTGCCACTCAGGTAGTATGAGTGAAAATGCCCCATACCCAGGACTGTTGGGGCTTCCCAGGTGGCACCAGTGATAAAGAACACACATGCCAATGCAGGAGACATAAGAGACGGGAGAGATCCCCAGGAGGAGGGTATGGCAATCCACTTCAGTATTCTTGCCTGGAGAATTCCATGGGCAGAGGGCCTGGCTGGCTGCAATCCATAGAGTCGAAAATAGTTGGACACAACTGAAGCAACTCAGCACACCAGCACTATACCAGCCTCCTTGCCTCTTCTTAGCAACCCCACAAGGCCGAAAACACAGGCTGTGAAGTCAAGAAACTTGCTCCAGTTGATAGATTCTAAGGGGCCAAAGCCAACCGCGAATTCAGGTCTTCCGACTACAGGCCTGTCTTCCCTCCTCACGACTCTGTATTAGCACAGGCTTCATAGGCTCTTTCTTCCTTTTGCTTTAAACTGTCCTCTTTAGGGAATAACTCACCCCAATGAATCCAAGAGGCTCTGTCTTTAAAATCTTCTACTTTCCCTAAGGAGCATCTATGATCAGTGAGCTTACACTCTCTTCACTACCTGTATTACTTAGAAACAAAGGTGGGTTTGATTTGTTGGTTTTTCTTTTTTTGCTTGTTGGCTTTAGAAAAATAAAAGTATCTTATGTTTAACACAGATTGAGCATTCAAGACTTGTTTAATAAGTAGAAGGAAATAAAACAATACAACAAATGAATGCAATTGTTTAAAATCATAATATAAATTATAATAAAACATTTAAAATAATGTTAAGGGTTTATATGTGGGGAGGTTGTATTATTTTTGTTTTAAATTTAGTGGGGAATAACTTTTATTAGAAACTTCACACAAATCAGAAAAAAGTAAAAATAAAAACATGTTTTAGTTTATGTCTATGTGATGCCACAAGAAAAATCTCACCATCATCTTGTCTGTGCCAAGTCAAGAACTATTTTTCAAACATCTAGAGAGAATGTCTGAAGAAATCATAAAAAATAAATTATGTAAACATAATGTTAGTTTATATAAAACAAGCTTTATAAACAAACCTATAATTTGCATAATTGCACTTTTTCAAAGAACATCTATTTACATGACTTTGACCTTTGGCTCAAGTTCTGCCAAAGTTAAAATAAAAATTATAGAAAAGAGAATTTTAATGACTAATATCCTTTTTTTCCCCCAATTTCAAGTATCTGTACTTTCAAATAATGTAGGAAACAGTAGAGTTTCAATGTTCTAGATTGAAAGCATTAAATATAAAAGCAACATCTGGACTACACAAAAGAATACATTTTCTTCCATTTGTATTTTTGGCTGCTGAACAACTTTCTGTAGCAAGTTCTTTCAATTAATATTCAGACATGTAGCCAGGGCAGTAATAAGTACCATGGCAGAGAAAGTTGCCTATTAACCCTTCAACTTGTCTTCTGTGCAAACATTCCATCTGATTTGGGGCTGAATAGTATTTGGATTGCTCTTTGGAACATGTGCAAAATATTCTATTGTTGACATTTTCATCAAGCAGTGTTTAAACTGGCTACTTCTTAAGATGGGTGCTAAATAATTTTAGTTGCATTTTAAAAGGCAAGACAAAACTAAAGGAAAAGCAATAATGACATAAAACAATGACTGCTGCTGCTGCTGCTGCTAAGTCGCTTCAGTCACGTCCGACTCTGTGAGACCCCATAGACGGAAGCTCACCAGGCTCCCCCGTCCCTGTGATTCTCCAGGCAAGAACACTGGAGTGGGTTGCCATTTCCTTCTCCAATGCATGAAAGTGAAAAATGAAAGTGAAGTCGCTCAGTCGTGTCCGACTCTTAGCGACCCCATGGACTGCAGCCTACCAGGCTCCTCTGTCCATGGGATTTTCCAGGCAAAAGTACTGGGGTGGGGTGCCATTGCCTTCCCTGTATTAAATTCTCACAATCTCTACATTTACATATGAGTTACCAATCAGTCAAGAAGTACATTTCCTTGGTTGAAGGTGACTGGAAATATATTTTTCTGTTCTAAAACTAGTGATTTTTTGCATAGATCCAAACCCTGAATGATTTGTATCAAAAGCAGATCAACCAGCTTATAACTTGTAACAAAAAAGCTTTGCATTACAATCTAAAATACCATCTCTTAACAAATATTTGGACTCTGTGAAAAGTATTATGATACTTAGGTTGTAGGGTACAAAGGAAATAAGATAGCACTTCTCCTAAGGCTATACAGTTTGCTAAAAAGTAACTGGAATGCAAAGCACAAAGTGATGTGTATGATAAAAGAAGAAAACCTAAAGAATTAGCTAGAGTGGAAACTTCTATAAAATACAGTGATTTTAATCTAACTTGCTACAAATAACACTGAGAGTGCAAGACCATCCTTTAACTAAACATTAGACTGGGACATCCCTGGTGGTGCAGTGGTCAAGACTCCATGCTTTTACTGTAGAAGGAACAGGTTGGATCCCTGGTCAGAGAACTAAGATCTCACATGCTGCTTAGCATGGCCAAAAAACATAAATAAAACTAAACTGTGGAGTTCCTAACATATGATAATCTTCCTCCAAGAATGTCAGAATTTAAATAGCATCTCTGAGGGTAATCTTTACAGGAGTCTAAATTTCTTGGGGAGAAGGCGATGGCACCCCACTCCAGTACTCTTGCCTGGAAAATCCCATGGATAGCGGAGCCTGGTAGGCTGCAGTCCATGGGGTTGCTAAGAGTCGGACACGACTGAGCGACTTCCCTTTCACTTTTCACTTTCATGCATTGGAGGAGGAAATGGCAACCCACTCCAGTATTCTTGCCTGGAGAATCCCAGGGATGGGGGAGCCTGGTGGGCTGCTGTCTATGGGGTCACACAGAGTCGGACACGACTGAAGCAACTTAGCAGCAGCAGCAGCAGCAAAAGAAAGAAAAAAAAAAAAAAAAAGAAACACATGGCCATCAACATATATGATTGTTGCAACCTCTTGAGAAAAAAATAGGGGTGGGTGTGTGTAGAACTCTTTCCCTCTTTTAGAGCTGTTTGTGTCAGCTCCAAAGAACAATGAGACAGGTAAGAGAAGACTGGGGAACCTTTTGGAAAGCAATTATTTGACTTGAGAGTTAGAACATGGAAGATACATTGTGACTGTGGATTTGAAATTGAAAATAACAAAAGGTTTACGCAACAGGGTAAGACTGACTATGCTCAAACAGAAGGACTTTAAGCACAGTTTGCTTTTTAGCCATCATACTCTGGTAGAGAATACACATATACACATGCACACCATATACATAAGAGCCGCTTATCAGAGCAAATAAGGCCAGGACAGCATCGCGGATGATTTGCTGAGAAAGCAGGCCACATTTATGAATGCTCAGAACACTCCACTATTTTAGCATCCCCTCACCTATCTGGCCATTCCTTGAGGGCCAGCACTGCCTCTCTAAAGCCATCCTGGATTGTCCTAAGCAAGGTTACATATTTTGTCCTTGGTGCCACCATGACACTGGTACACACCTTGATCCCAGTCTAGCATTAATCACACAGATGACAGCAATTATCTATTCACATATCTGCCTCCTTCCCAGATAGTGAGGAACTGGAAGGTCAGGGACCGCAGAACCTAGCACAGAGCCGGGAAGAATATCTACAATCAGCACTTTTATAATAGATGACTGTGGGCATCTCCAAGTGCCAAAGAAAAGGACTGCACAAGGGCCACAAAAACCACTAACCATTATGCTTATTATTTACTTAATTAAATTTACTGAACTTACATAAATTTATTTAATTAAGTATTTTAATTAATTAATTATTCTAATTAATTATTTATTTCTTTCTTCTTCCTTTCAACAATGATTTACTTGCTTTCCACTGAAGATATCAAGCATCATTCTAGGCACTGAAATTAACCCAGTCGTGTCCAACTCTTAGAGACTCCACAAACCATACAGACCATGGAATTCTCCAGGCCAGAATACTGGAGTGGGTAGCTGTTCCCTTCTCCAGGGGATCTTTCCAACCCAGGGATCGAACCCAGGTCTCCTGCATTGCAGGAGGATTCCTTACCAGCTGAGGCACCAGGGAAGCCCAAGAATATTGGAGTGGGTAGCCTATCCGTTCTCCAGAGGATCTTCCTGATCCAGGGTCTCCTGCATTGTAGGCAAATTCTTTACCAGCAGAGCTACCAGGGGACTAACTTAGAACAGAAAACACACAAAACACCGCAGAAAGTTTATTACATTTTAGAGGAGGGTGAGGAAGAGAGAATTTTCTTAAATTATAGGAATGGAATGTCTATAACATTTGGGATATTTTTCATGACCTAGTCTCAGCCCTCAAGAAATTTACATTATAATTGGTGCAATTAATGCAAAGATAATGAATAACAAAAATACAAGGTGAGTGCTAATTGTATGGAATAAAAGAATTAGGGGTGTGAGCGTCCACTGGTGGCCACTTTGGGCTTAGAGAGATCAACAACAGCTTTCTGGGATTGCGATGGGTTGGAAGGGGAGGGAGCTGCTGAGAAAGAGAAAGAGAGTCTGGTATTGCTGGGAAGGGGAATGGTCTGAGCTACAGCAGAAGAGAAAAGTGTAAGGCTTGCAGAACAATGCAAAATTCTCCCCTCCTGCACATCTGTTCTCCTCCTGCTGCTATTACTTTCCACCTAATCTCTTAGCTCAAGTCCCCACCTTGGACTCCACTCTGCTGGAAGCCTTCAGTCTCCAAGACCTTAAAGGTGCTGCCTCTCTCACAAGCTCTCAGTTCCACTTCTCTCTATTCCCATGACCACCACCGGCCATTTCTGAACCTGACTACCAGAAAGGCTTACCTCGACCAATTGTCCCTCTCCAACCCATTTTGCAATGCACTGCCAGGGAGACCTTTCCAAAAGCAAATTTGATTCTATCACTCCTTTCCTAATCATCTTTCCTGAGCTCCAGATCACCTACAGCTGGGGTCCCCAACCCCTGGGCTACAGACCATCCCTTACATTACTGCCCGAGTTCTGCCTCCTGTCAGATCAGCAGCAACATTAGATTCTCAAAGGAGCATGAACCCTATTGTGGTGAACTGCGCATGTGAGGGATCCAGGCTTCATTCTTCTTATAGAATCATCCTATCATCCCCCACCCCATCCATGGAAAACCTGCCTTCCGCAAAACCAGTCCCTGATGCCAGCTGGGGTCCACTGACCTACAGGGTAAAATCCAAAACCCTTAAAATGTTTGGAGGATTCTTCATGGTGCCACACTTTCCTGGCTTCCCAGACTCGTCAGTGCTCTCCTCCACCACAGGCAATACTTGGAACTCCAGACTTTCTGCCTGCCTCCTTCTTCAACACCTGGCCCAGCAATCTCCTCTGTGCAGGCGTTTTCTGTCCTCCTCCATGGTTGTGGACATACTTCAATAATAGCACTTACTGCAAATGGCTTGTTTGGTGGAACCTACTCTCTACGGCCAGAACATGCATCTTACTCTCCCCACAACAAGCTCAGCACTTAATCCTACAACTAGCACAGGTTTGCTCAACTAATGGTGACAAAGCAAAACCGGTACAAGAATCAGATTTGCAAGTGACTAAAGGTAAAGTTTGTAGTGAGGGGACAGAGATAGTGCAGAAGTTATGTCTATATAAAAATGCAAGAGTAAAAGGAAAGCTAACAAAGATACTTGAGAGGTATAGCTGGACCATCGCCTCTCAAAGCTAATAGGCTTCTTCCCACCCATCCCCCACTCCAGTGAAGGACTATTAACTGTGGGCTCAGAGAATAAACTCTACCATAGGTAGTCTGGAATCCAAAGTAGCCAAAAAATGTCACCAGCCCTTCCAGTAAATGAAGATGTTCCTGCCATAAACTCATCAACCACTGCAGCCACCTCATGATGAACTCTGAAGGGAATTCAGGATGGAGGGAAAACAGGATCCTAGGTCCTAGATAACAGTTAAGATGAATATCAAAGGAATGATTTCAATAAGTCCAGATTCTGGCATTCTCCCATACACAGAAAAGCACTAAAACCTCTAACTTGAGATGTCTGGTTTTTGTGATTAGCAGGAATCTTTTGATGTTCAACTACATGTTTCTTGTTCTTCATGCTTTTAAAGCAAAAACTCTATATCCTGGGTCCTTCCTTGCCTCTTTGAAACAGTCCCTCAAAGCTACCTGAGAGGCTGTCATCCCAGGCTATAGTCCTCAGTAAGTTCCCAAACAAAATTAATTCTCAACTTTCAGGTCACACTTTTTTTTCTAGTTGACACAACCAACCATCTAAACAAAAACCTTTTTGCCTGAACTATCTGAAGTGTTCCTGATAAGCCTTCTTTTTGGAGAACAATTTCTTCCCTCAGCTAAGTTTGAACAATGGAAATGCAAGAAACAAAATAGCATACTAGATATCTACATTCTGACCATAAAAGATATTTCTATCACTTTCTACACCAACAGGAAGAGATGTTAATTCAATTCACTGATTAACGAGGTGGCAGGATGTGGGGGAATTGGACGCAAGGCAGCTAAGGACTTGCACACCAGGCACACAGAACCTACCTCAAATGTGATATCCATCGGCACCAGTGCAATAAAGGCCATGAGCCAAATGCCTCCTGCCATCACTGCCCTGATGTAACATCTGTGGTTCGTTGTTAGAAATGATTTATAAAATGAGTGGCATTTTGCAAAAATGCTCCCATGCCATTAGGCTCCTTCACAGACCTCTGGCGATTATTTCATGCTAACCAAGGAAGCAAGCCTTACACTTAAAGTACTCAACAATGCTTTGGAAGTAAGCAGAAACCCACACATCTAAAAAAGGGGGGGGGGGGGGGGAGGGCAGTGCAAATTCCAGTCTACTAGATGGCACACTTCTAGTAGAAGTATATAGTTTAAATAGTTTTTCTTTTTGTCTCTTGCCAATTAATTGATGACAGAGGTTTTACCCAGGAAATTGGGTCAAAATAACTCTTCTGCTCTGAATTATAAAGTTAATAGCTATAGAGAAGTTTCATATAAACCTTCAGTAACTGAGTGGGTTTTAAATTATCACACAACTCTCAGTAGTAACAAGTGATGGGAGAAATATGTTAGTCAATAGGTTTAGCAGAGCCCTGCATCACAAAACTAGAGGTAGAGGTTAAAATTATAATCTTCATATCAACAGAGTCTTCTCTCCCATAGTTGGCAATTATAATTATTTCATAAAAGGTTACATATATACCATTAGCCTACCTCTGGTAAGCTCTAAAAAAGCTTATTTTACAGTCACAAACTTTCCACTGATATGGTAAACATCTCCTGATATAAAACCACTGCAACCTACATTAAATTTGTGTAACAACTCCAAATTGTTGAAACCTGGTATTTGTTGACTGACACAAAATATGTTGACTTGACCGCTATATACAATAAAGTATTAATATCAGTAGACTCTGAAGGGTGGGATGAAAAAAGAATAGAGATATTTATTTTCTTAAATACAGCTACACTGCTTGACTTGATACAACCATCAGGTAAATACAGAATAGCCCAAGTTAGGTTTTTCCCCCTAAAGTGAAATCTCTTGATGGCATGGTTAACAAAGCTCAGTCTTGCTTACTTTAATTTTTATTTGAGTTTTCACTCTTCTTTATTTACAACTGTCAATGTAAACAGTGACACCTCACTATAACAGGCAAAACTGTTTTCCTATGAAACAGATTGTGCTAATTTTATTATAACTTTTTAAAGTTTGCTCCTATGATTTATATTTGTATGTAATAAGAATTTGGGCTTCCCTGGTGGCTCAATGGTAAAGAATCCACCTGCCAATGCAGGAGATCCAAGCTCAATCCCTGGTTCCAGAATATCCCCTGGCAAAGGAAATGCCAACCCACTCGAGTATTCTTGCCTGGAGAATCCCATGGACAGAGAAGCCTGGTGGGCTACAATTCACAGGGTCACAAGAGTAAGACACGACTTGGTGGCTAAACAATCAGTACTAGTATACTGAGGAAATTGGGTCAAGCTGGAGGAGTAGAGGGATATGTGCTCATCTTCTCCTGCCTGAGCACCAAATCACAACTAGCAGGTGAACAACCACTGACAGGAAGACACTGGAACCCACCAAAAAAAAGATACCCCACATCCAAGGACAAAGCAGAAGACACAACTAAATGGTAGGAGAGGCACAACCACGATAAAAGCAAATCCTATATCTGCAGGTGGGCAACCCACAAGCTGGAGAACATTAATACCAAAGAAGGTTTCACACTGTTGTGAAGATTCTAGGCCCCACATCAGGCTCTCCAGCCTGGGGATCCAGCCAAGAGACTGGGAATCCCCAGAGAATCTGACTTTGAAGGACTGCAGGATTTGATTACAGGACCTCCATAGGACTGCAACAAACAGGATTTACTACCATAGCCTGCTAAACAGTAGTATAATACCCTGACAGCTGGAGCGACGAGGTGGAAGGGCATCAATCTGCACAGGTCTAGGAAGTCAGAACACCTGGGTTTGAATCTTAATAAGCTGTGTGAGAAGTTAGGCAGATCAACCTGTGAGCTTCAGTTTTCTCTCCCATAAAAATGAACACTACTATTTGCTCCCTCCATATGGATGAATACCTTATAAATTATTCTCAAGTAAATCAAAGTATGGAGTATATAATACCTTCTATTCAATTTGGCTTTGGATTTAAATGAGCAGTGCCTACAATAGCTAAGATATGGAAAGACAATAATTATCTGTCTACATGTGAATGAACAGAGATGATGTGATATGTACAGGTATGCTGCTGCTAAGTCATTTCAGTCGTGTCCGACTCTGTGCGACCCCATAGACGGCAGCCCACCAGGCTCCCCGTCCCTGGGATTCTCCAGGCAAGAACACTGGAGTGGGTTGCCATTTCCTTCTCCAATGCATAAAAGTGAAAAGTGAAAGTCAAGTAGCTCAGTCGTGTCCGACTCTTAGTGACCCCATGGACTGCAGCCCACCAGGCTCCGCCATCCATGGGATTTTCCAGGCAAGAGTACTGGAGTGGGGTGCCATTGCCTTCTCCATGTATAGGTATACATACATGCATATAATATGGGATATTAGAGCCATGAGAAAGAAGGAATCCTGTCATTTGCAACAACACAGATGGAACTTGAAGGCATTATGTTAAGTGAAATAAGACAGAAAGAGAAATACTGTGTAACTTACATGTGAAATATCTTAAGAAGGTGAACTCACAGAAATACTAAAATGAGGGGGAGAGTGGGGAGATGTTAGTCAAGGGTACACTTCCAATTATAAATTGAGTAAATTCCAGGTATCTAAGCATAGTGCTTAGAGTTAATAACACTGTATCCTATACTTTGAGATTAGATCCTAAATGTTCTCACCAGAAAAAAGACATGGTAATTAAATGACATGCTGGAGGTGTTAGCTGTCTGGCGGTGATCATTTTGCAATATATAAATGTGTCAAACATGTTTTACCTTAAACTTACACATTGTTAAATGTCAATTATATCTCCATAGAGTTGAAAACAACAGAAAAATAAATACATGAGCAGTACCCAAAATGTGAACGAAAAACCACACCGAACTCCTAAAATTAAGTTACTACTAAAGTTATTACAGAAGAATATATTAGAGAAGAGTGTTAGTACGTAAGCAGGAACTGTTATTGAAACTGATTTGGCGTCCAGGAAACTGAGTCGGAGTCTGCCTGGTAATTTAATTGCGAGTCTTCCGGATGGGCTCTATCTGTCATCGTTAGATGACAGTGTTCTCTTTAGGGACCTGACTTTGTCTCCACTCCAACTGCTTTCCCCTTCCTCACTTCCTCCCACCCTTTTCGGTTAACTCTTAAACAACTCTCCCTCGGCTCCGTGCACCACTTCTACAGAATTTTTAACCAGAAAGAGGGCACGCAGGGCCTCCCCCCCACCCCCACCCCCACCCCCACCCCCCACCCCCCGCCGCGAGCTCCGGGGGGGGGGCCCCCTGGACGGGTAGGAAATGCCCAGCAGTCCACCCTGCCTCAGGGCTTCCTCCACCGCATCACTTCCCCCGCCCGCGCCACGGAAAAAGGATCCTGGCCCACGCCCAGAGGACTCAAATCAGTCCCGGGCCGCCCCACCCAGCCCCAGCCCTCTGAACCAGGGCCGCGCGTCTGCTTTCACCTAGAGGTGGCTTCAGGCGGGTCACACCCCTGCTCTCCTAACCAGGGCGCGCTCCTTGAACCCCACCCTCGGGCTAGTAGCCCGCGCTGGCTCCCCGGAATCCCCCGCGCCAATTCGAGCCGGAGAAAATGACCCAAAGTTGGTGTCCAAAGTCAAGACTTCCCGCGCGGGGGGGCTTCCCCGTATCTACGATGCCCGATCAGGGCCCTTGTCCCTCGCCCGTCCCGAAACTGACACGGAGACCCGCGCCTCCCAGGCCTTTCCCGGGGACGCCCGCTAGCCCTCCCGCCGCGAGCTGAGCCGGGAGGCGGCCGATCAGCGGCTGAAAGCGACCGCATTGCGGCCGCAGGCGGGCGGCGCGGGCTTCCTTCTCCCGGTCCCTCTGCCCCCGACCTGCTGCGGGTCCCAGCAACCTCCCTCGCCGAGAAGGGTGCGGCACCCACGCGCAGTCCCCGAGTCCTTCCTGCCTGGGCTGAGGATTTCGGGGACCGGCGCCCGGCCCCGCGCCGCAACCCCCCCACCCTGGGGAAACCCCACGCTCACCGATATCCCCATCTTCTTCGTCGTCCTCCTCCAGCTCCATTTCTAGCAGAACGTCCCTGGTCATCATGGGCATGTCTCCCCCCACAGCTCGGAACTTGGCGCGAAGTTGGGGGCTCCTTGGAGTCCGGAACTTCGGCTCTCTGACCCGGCGGGCGCCCAGGCAGGGACAGCAGGGCGCGTCTCACTCCCGGCTCAGGGGCCGCTGTGCTCAGCCCGCGCTCGGTGAATCCCGACCCTAGTGGTGTGTCCAAGACAACCTCTGGCCGCCGGAGCCGGGCCGGGCCACTGAGCATGCCCAGTGAGCGCCGTGGCTCGCTGCGGAGTGATTGAACTGCCGCGGGTTTAAGAGCTCCCAGAAGGAAGTCAGGCGAAGAGAGAAGGGAGTAGCTGGTATTCAGGCTGTGCCCGCCAGTGAACTCGCCGAAGGGGGAGGCGAGAGCGTGGACTCCGAAGGAGACAGCTCTCTGTTTCAAGTTCATATATGGGCACGTCCTGGGCTCGCTTTCTTTGATATCCGCTACGCGAGAGGGGAGAGACGCTGCTACAGCTCCCAGGAAAGACCCTTTAAGGCGAGCGAGTCTGGATAGTGTTTAAAGGGGAAGTGGAGCCCATGGCGGATCTTAAAGTATCAATTACTCTGACTCCAAGTGGGGAAACATGTATTCTGTAGGGGAATGGGGAGGTGGCAATTACAAAGAAGAGGCCAAACTCGTAGATAAGAAACAACAGAAGAAAACAAGACTAAGAGAGCGAGATCCAAAGACATGTTCACAAGAGGCAGGATTTCCGCATCTAGTGGGGTTAGGTTAGGAAAGGGAGAAGCTTCCCCTACTCCCGCCCGTAGGGGCGCATTCTGGGAGTAGTCGGATGATTGACAAGAGATCATCTTGAAAGCTTCATCCTCCGTGTCACAAGGGTAAAGGAAGCGAAGACCTACATTATGGTTAGGTGTGAATTCTACTCTGGAGCAAAGGCGTGAATTGTACTCTTGAGCAATGTGAAAAACCATCATAACCAGAGGAAACAAAGTACTGAAATAAAGTTGAGGCAGAGAGTATAAGAATGCATTCCTGGTGACCAGAGGGAGCAGTAAGACAAATACAAAGGGATTTCTGCTTTCAGACAGATGGGGTAATTTGAACTGCGGGTTCCTGGGGTTGTACATCAGCAGAACTTTTTTCCAGAGAAGCTGGTGTATTCCCATGGGCCCATTTTGACTTCTCCAAAGGGCTGCTGCTGCTGCTAAGTCACTTCAGTCATGTCCGACTCTGTGTGACCCCCATAGACGGCAGCCCACCAGGCTCCCCCATCCCTGGGATTCTCCAGGTAAGAACTCTGGAGTGGATTGCCATTTCCTTCTCCAATGAATGAAAGTGAAAAGTGAAATTGAAGTCGCTCAGTCATGTCCAACTCTTAGCAACCCCATGGACAGCAGCCTACCAGGCTCCTCCATCCATAGGATTTTCCAGGCAAGAGTACTGGAGTGGGGTGCCATTGCCTTCTCCACTCCAAAGGGCTAGAAGGTGCATTTGAAATCCTTGTTATATTCATTGTTTACCTAAAACTTATTGAAAATTTTTGTATTTTTTCCACTTAAGTTCAAAATTGTTGTGATAATGAGAATAAATATTCAGACAACAAATGTGCATTTTATTCTCCTATATACTTATTTCTCGTGTTTTCTTATGAAAGAAATAAAGCATTGAGATCAACTGTCAGTGGGAGTGGGAAAACAGCTATGAATATGCATTATAAGACAAGAGGAAATTACTTTGAAGAAAATATCCAGGAAACATATTTGCTTCTTAAGGAAACTTTTGGTGAAAAGCTATTTTTAATATAAAGAGAAACCAATACAGCATTTTAAAGATAGGAGGCTGAAGAAAAAAAAAATGAGAAAAGATTATTTTCTTTTAGTAAACTTTGCCCCTAATGCTTATAATATGGTTCCCACTAAAATGGAAATTCCAGAAGTATTTTGGTTACATGTGAATGTGATTAACATTCACAATTTTCATTTTAAAAATGCATATGGTAGTTTTTATGTGCTAGGCACAGTTCTAAATGTTCTGTTGTTGTGCTTGCTTGCTTGCTCAATTGTATCTGACTCTGTGATCGGATGGACTGTAGCCCGCTGGCCTCCTCTGTCCATGGAATTCTCTAGGCAAGAATACTAGAGTGGGTTGCCCTTTCCTACTCCAGAGGATCTTCCTCACCCAGGGATCAAACCCAAGTCTCTTGCATATCCTGTATTGGGAGGCAGATTCTTTACTCCTGTGGCACCTAGGAATCACTCTAAATGTTTTACATTCAGTCATTACTCTTCATAATAACCCTAAGATTCACCACTCCTTCACTCAAGCACAGAGCCATTGAGTAGCTTGTCCAAAATCACATGGGGATTAAGTGGTTGAGCTGGGAGTCAACAAGCATCTTATTCCAGAATCTGTGTTCGTAAGTCACTTTGTAAACCCCTTCAGAGACATTTTTAAGCCATTTTTTAAAATCACTTTTTTTCCCACCAATTTTTTAAAAATATTTGTCTATTTATTTCTTTGGATGCATCAGGTCTTAGTTGTAGCATGCAGTATCTTTAGCTGCTCCATGTGAACTCTTAGTTATGGTATGTGACATCTAGTTCCTTGACCATGAATTGAACCTGGGCCCCCAGCATTGGGAGCATGCACCATGAATCAAACCTGGGCCTCTTGCATTAGGAACATAGTCTTAGCCACTGGACTATCAAGAAAGTCCTTCCCCACCAATTCTAAAGCTTTAAAATTCTCATCAACTCCCTGCTATAGTTCTTTCACCAAATAGTCTAGTTCTTTGGGCCTAGGATTTTGTTCAGTATTAATCAGTAGTTAGAAAACCCTTGTGATTGATTTTCCATTAGGTTTCACTGAGTCATTTGAAATTCTCTGCAGATTTAAAGTTTACATTTTTCTTGCCTGATAAATGTTGCAGAGACATTGCTAGACTTATATGTAAAGGTGACTGTTGCTAGAAGGGAAATGAATTATTTACTTTGGTTAGCTGTAAATTTATTATTAGTAGTCAGTTATTTCATTTAATCCATTTTATTTCCTACAGCTTCTTTCATGCATCATTTTTTTCAACTGAGTAATATATGCTTGAAAAATAATCAAGGTAACAGGCCTGGGTAAGAACCACACCTTTGACTGAAAAATTATCATCTATATCATGAATAGTTTATGAAATAAAATGTACCTAAAAATCCATGGCCAGGTGATAGGACTGGCAAAGCTTTTCCAAGTCAGGGATCATAGACCAAGTATCTTCCCCTTCATTGGTCTTCTGATTAATTGCAAGCTTTGTCTGGCCACAGAATGGCCCATCTTTCTCTGCCCATGCCTTAAATGTTGGTACTTTTCTGGCTCCCATCCTCAGACCTCTTTTCTTCTCATTTTTCCCTACTTAACTCATTCAGTCTTATAACTGTATTATCTTTTCCTAGCAGGGCTAGTTTCATGGGCATACCAACAGTTCATTCACACAGGGCCCTGCACTCAGAAGGGCTTAATATACTTGAGGTCTTGAGGTCTTAATGCTCTGTGGTTGCCAGCTTGAAGATCTTACTAACAATATCTTTGGCTTTTTGTTTTGTAAGTGAAGTCCATTGACAGTGGAGCATGCCTCCTGCCACCTCTGCCTCCCTGGGATAGGTTCAGCTGCCAGCTCCTCTCATTTTCTGGCATTTCACACCTATACACTCTCCCCCTCACCTCATCCAGGACCAGGGAGAGACTTGGGCACAGGTGCAGGGAAGGTGACGCTTATTTGTGTGCAGGGCATGGTGGCAGCTGTCCTGTGTCAATGCCACAGTGTACCTAGGGGTGACTTGTTAGGAATGAGCCTCTGACCCATGCACAAGTGCATCTGAGCCTGGAAATTGTAGTCTCTTGGAGGTGTGCGTCTGATGTGGTTTAGAGATTAGGAACCATAGGAAGGGGCTCAACTTCTCCACTCCCATCCAGAGCATTCAGTTCTACAGATTTTTGGGAGGAGTACCAAGCAGCTCATGGATCTCAAAGGCTCTTTGAACAAGGGACCCTGAATTTGCATTTTTCACTGAGCCCTCCAAATTGTAGAGTTGGCCTTGATTTCAGGATATTTATTTCCAGCTCAGCTTTCTGTGTTGCACATGCTGTATCTGCCTACTTGCTTGAACATCTTCACTTGGATATTTGTTAAGACATTTCAGATTCAGCAGGTTTAAAACTAAATTTATAACCTCTGCCCCATATCTGTTTCCCTAAACTAAGAATGGCACCACTAGTTACAAAAGCCAATGATTTGAGCCTCACTTTGACTCCTTCCTCTCTCTCTTCCCCTCCTATTCAATCAGTTGCTAAATCCCATGGCATTGACCCTATTTTCAGAATATCTCAAGTACATCTCCTGTTTGTTGCCTATTGTTACATTGTTGCATAACCACACAGCTTGACATTTTAGCAGAGACTTGAAGTTGAACGGTTCTATGAAGAACTACAAACCTTTTAGAACTAATACCCCAAAAAGATGTCCTTTTCATTATAGGGGACTGAAATGCAAAAGTAGGAAGTCAAGAAACACCTGGAGTAACAGGCAAATTTGGCCTTGGAATATGGAATGAAGCAGGGCAAAGACTAATAGAGTTTTGCCAAGAAAATGCACTGGTCATAACAAACAATCTCTTCCAACAACACAAGAGAAGATTCTACACATGGACATCACCAGATGGTCAACACTGAAATCAGATTGATTATATTCTTTGCTGCCAAAGATGGACAAGCTCTATACAGTCAGCCAAAACAAGACCAGGAGCTGACTGTGGCTCAGACCATGAACTTCTTATTGCCAAATTCAGACTGAAATTGAAGAAAGTAGGGAAAACCACAAGACCATTCAGGTATGATCTAAATCAAATCCCTTATGATTATACAGTGGAAGGGTCTAGATTTGATAGATAGAGTACCTGATGAACTATGGAATGAGGTTCATGACACTGTACAGGAGACAGGGATCAAGACCATCCCCATGGAAAAGAAATGCAAAAAAGCAAAATGGCTGTCTGGGGAGGCCTTAAAATAGCTGTGAAAAGAAGAGAAGCAAAAAGCAACAGAGAAAAGGAAAGATATAAGCATCTGAATGCAGAGTTCCAAAGAATAGCAAGAAGAGATAAGAAAGCCTTCTTCAGCGATTAATGCAAAGAAATAGAGGAAAACAACAGAATGAGAAAGACTAGAGATCTCTTCAAGAAAATCAGAGATACCAAAGGAACATTACATGCAAAGATGGGCTCGATAAAGGACACAAATGGTATGGACCTAACAGAAGCAAAAGATATTAAGAAGAGATGGCAAGAATACTAACAGAAGCAAAAGATATTAAGAAGAGATGGCAAGAATACACAGAAGAACTGTACAAAAAAGATCTTCATGACCCAGATAATCATGATGGTATGATCACTGACCTAGAGCCAGACATCCTGGAATGTGAAGTCAAGTAGGCCTTGGAAAGCATCACTATGAACAAAGCTAGTGGAGGTGATGGAATTCCAGTTGAGCTATTTCAAATCCTGAAAGATGATGCTGTGAAAGTGCTGCACTCAATATGCCAGCAAATTTGGACAACTCAGCAGTGGCCACAGGACTGGAAAAGGTCAGTTTTCATTCCAATCTCAAAGAAAGGCAATGCCAAAGAATGCTCAAACTACCGCACAGTTGAACTCATCTCACACACTAGTAAAGTAATGCTCAAAATTCTCCAACCCAGGCTTCAGCAATATGTGAACCGTGAGCTTCCTGATGTTCAAGCTGGTTTTAGAAAAGTGAGAGGAACCAGAGATCAAATCGCCAACATCCACTGGATCATGGAAAAAGCAAGAGAATTCCAGAAAAACATCTATTTCTGCTTTATTGACTATGCCAAAGCCTTTGACTGTGTGGATCACAATAAACTGTGGAAAATTCTGAAAGAGAAGGGAATACCAGACCACCTGATCTGCCTCTTGAGAAATCTGTATGAAGGTCAGGAAGCAACAGTTAGAACTGAACATGGAACAACAGACTGGTTCCAAATAGGAAAAGGACTATGTCAAGGCTGTATATTGTCACCCTGTTTATTTAACTTATATGCAGAGTAAATCATGAGAAATGCTGGATTGGAAGAAACACAAGCTGGAATCAAGATTGCTGGGAGAAATATCAGTAACCTCAGATATGCAGATGACACCACCCTCATGGCAGAAAGTGAAGAGGAACTCAAAAGCCTCTTGATGAAAGTGAAAGTGGAGAGTGAAAAAGTTGGATTAAAGCTCAACATTCAGAAAACAAAGATCATGGCATCCGGTCCCATCACTTCATGGGAAATAGATGGGGAAACAGTGGAAACAGTGTCAGACTTTCTTTTTCTGGGCTCCAAAATCACTGCAGATGGTGACTGCAGCCATGAAATTAAAAGACGCTTACTCCTTGGAAGGAAAGTTATGACCAACCTAGATAGCATATCCAAAAGCAGAGACATTACTTTGCCAACAAAGGTTTGTCTAGTCAAGGCTATGGTTTTTCCTGTGGTCACGTATGGATGTGAGAGCCGGACTGTGAAGAAGGCTGAGCGCCGAAGGATTGATGCTTTTGAACTGTAGTGTTGTAGAAGACTCTTGAGAGTCCCTTGGACTGCAAGGAGATCCAACCAGTCCATTCTGAAGGAGATCAGCCCTGGGATTTCTTTGGAAGGAATGATGCTAAAGCTGAAACTCCAGTACTTTGGCCACCTCATGCGAAGAATTGACTCATTGGAAAAGACTTTGATTTTGGGAGGGATTGGGGGCAGGAGGAGAAGGGGAAGACAGAGGATGAGATAGCTGGATGGCATCACTGACTCGATGGACGTAAGTCTGAGTGAATTCCCAGAGTTGGTGATGGACAGGGGGGCCTGGCGGCTGCGATTCATGGGGTCGCAAAGAGTCGGACACGACTGAGTGACTGATCTGATCTGATCTGATCTGAAGGAAGTAAGAGATCAAGACATAAAACTGTCTGAGGGAGTCAAATTTTAGGCAAAAGAGAAACCAAGTATTAAAGTTCCAAGTCAGTTCAGTTCAGCCACTCAGTCATGTCCAACTCTTTGCAACTCCAAGGACTGTAGCACATCATGCTTCCCTGTCCATCACCTCCCAGAGCTTACTCAAACTCATGTCCATCGAGTTGGTGATGCCATCCAACCATCTCATCCTCTGTCGTCCCCTTCTCCTCCTGCCTTTGATCTTTCCGGGCATCGGGGTCTTTTCCAATGAGTCAGTTCTTCACATCAGGTGGCCAAAGTTATGGAGTTTCAGCTTCAGCGTCAGTCCTTCCAATGAATATTCAAGACTGATTTCCTTTAGGATTGACTGATTGGATCTCCTTGTAGTCCAAGGGATTCTCAAGACTCTTCTCCAACACCACAGTTCAAAAGCATCAATTCTTTGGCACTCAGCTTTCTTTATAGTCCAACTCTCACATCAGTACATGACTACTGGAAAAACCATAGCTTTGACTAAACGGACCTTTGTTGGCAAAGTAATGTCTCTGCTTTTTAATATGCTGTCTAGGTTGGTCATAGCTTTTCTTCCAAGGAGCAAGCGTCTTTTAATTTCATGGCTGCAGTCACCATCTGCAGTGATTTTAGAGCTCAAGAAAATAAAGTCTGTTACTGTTTCCATTGTTTTCCCATCTATTTGCCATGAAGTGGTGGGATTGGATGCCATGACTTTGTTTTTTGAATGTTGAGTTTTAAGTCGGCTTTTTCACTCTCTTCTTTCACTTTCATCAAGAGGCTCTTTCGTTCTTTGTCACCTTCTGCCATAAGGGTGGTGTCATCTGCATATTTGAGGTTATTGATTATTATCCTGGCAATCTTGATTCCAGCTTGTAAAGTTCCATGGAGAACCACAAAGAGGTCATGGCAATGGTGGCATAAAAGATTAGCCTCAAATGTAGTGACTTAGAGTGAGGTGGAAGCTACATCTTTGTTAACTCATACATTATCATTTCTGCTGTTGGTCATACAGATAAGTCAGCTCTAATCATTGAGGGAGCTTATACAGAGGATGCACTGCAGATGGTGACTGCAGCCATGAAATTAAAAGCCGCTTACTCCTTGGAAGGAAAGTTATGACCAACCTAGATAGCATATTCAAAAGCAGAGACATTACTTTGCCAACAAATGTCCGTCTAGTCAAGGCTATGGTCTTTCCTGTGGTCATGTATGGATGTGAGAGTTGGACTGTGAAGAAAGCTGAACGTTAAAGAATTGATGCTTTTGAACTGTCATGTTGGAGAAGACTCTTGAGAGTCCCTTGGACTGCAAGGAGATCCAACCAGTCCATCCTAAAGGAGATCAGTCCTGGGTGTTCTTTGGAAGGAATGATGCTAAAGCTGAAACTCCAGTACTTTGGCCACCTCATGCAAAAAGTTGACTCATTGGAAAAGACTCTGATGCTGGGAGGGATTGGGGGCAAGAGGAGAAGGGGACAACAGAGGATGAGATGGCTGGATGGCATCACTGACTCGATGGACATGAGTCTGAGTGAACTCTGGGAGTTTGTGATGGACAGGGAGGCCTGGTGTGCTGAGATTCATGGGGTCGCAAAGAGTTGGACACGACTGAGCGACTGATCTGATCTGATCTATACAGAGGATGAAGACCAGAGGTGGGGATCTTCGGGAGCTATCTTGGAAGCTGGTTGCCACCCATCTCTATTGTCACTGTTCTGATACATACCACCATTCTCCATTCTTAGTTCCTGAGAACTAACTATTTGCTGGCCACTTTCCTGGATTTTGGGGATTTAATAGAAAAAACAAAACAAAACAAAAAACAAAGACAGATGACATCACTGCCCTCATGACCTTCCATTCCAGTGGATGAAGACAAATGTGCTTGTTTATTTGTCTCTTTCAGGAAGCAACAGTTATAACCCTGTATGGAACAACTGATAGGTTCACGTCTGAGAAAGGAGTATGACAAGATTGTTTACTGTCACCCTGTTTATTTAACCTATACACTGAGCACATCATGAGAAATGCCAGGCTGGATGAGTTACAAGCTGGAATTAAGATAGGCTGGAACTAAGATAGGCTGGAACTATTTACAATTGCTAGACATGGAAGCAACCTAGATGTCCATTGGCAGATGAATGGATAAGGAAGTTGTGGTAGGTACATATACACAATGGAATATTCCTCAGCTATGAAAAGGAAATGCATTTGAGTCAATTCTAATGAGGTAGATTAAACTGGAGGCTATTATACGGAGTGAAGTAAGTGAGAAAGAGAAAGATAAATACTATATATTAACACATATATATGGAATTTAGAAAGATGATAACGATGATCCTACATGTAGGTCAGCAAAAGAGACACAGATGTAAAGAACAGACTTTTGGAGTCAGTGGGAGAAGGCAAAAGAGGGATGATTTGAGAGAATAGCACTGAAACATGTTTGTTACCATATGTGAAATAGATGACCAATGCAAGTTAGATGCATGAAGCAGGGCACCTAAAGCCAGGGCTCTGGAAGAACCCAGAAGGATGGGGTGGGGAGGGAGGTGTGAGGGAGGTTCAGGATGGGGGGACACATGTATACCTGTGGCTGATTCATGTTGATGTATGGCAAAAACCATCACAATATTTTAAAGTAATTATCCTCTAGTTAAATTACTTAATTTTAAAAAAAGATAGGCTGGAGAAACATCAACAGCGTCAGATATGAGGATTATACCACTCTAATGGCAGAAAGCGAAGAGGAACTAAAGAATCTTTTGGTGAGGGTGAAGGAGGAGAGTGAAAGAGCTGGCTTAAAACTAAATATTATATATATATACAAAAAAACACTAAGATATGGCATCCGGCTCCATTACTTCTTGGAAAATAGGAGGGGAAAAGGTGGAAGTAGTGACAGATTTCCTCTTCTTGGGCTCTAAAGTCACTTTGGATGGTGACTGCCACCATGATATGAGAAGACGGTTGCTTCTTGGCAGGAAGGCTATGAAAAACCTAAACAGTGTGTTGAAAACCAGAGACATTACTCTGCTGACAAAGGTCCATATAATCAAGGCTGTGGTCTTCCCAGTGGTCACGTACAGTTATGAGACCTGGACCGTAAAGAAGACAGAGTGCCAAGAATTGATGCCTTCAAACTGTGGTGCTGGAGAAGACTCCTGAGAGTCCCTTGGACAGTAAGGAGATTAAACCCGTATCTTAGGGAAATCAATCCTGAATACTCATTGGAAGGCCTGATGCTGAAGCTGAAGCTCCAGTATTTTGGTCACCTGATGCAAACACCTGACTCATTGGAAAAGTCCTTCATGCTGGGAAAGATTGAGGGCAGAAGAAGAACGTGTCAGAGGAAGAGGTGGGTGGATGGCATCACCAATGCAATGGACATGAACTTGAGCCAACTTTGGGAGATTGTGAGGGACAGGGAGGTCTGGTGTGCTACAGATCATGGGGTCACAAAGAGTCAAACACAACTCAGTGACAGAAAAGCACCCACTGGGATTCCCAAATAAGCATCTTTGTTTTATTTGACTGGGCAAGAGTAATAGGGAATGATGGTTAAGGGATGGATTTACAGAATGGTTAAGGAAAACCTCTCTACTAAGGTGACATTTTTAGCAGAGATCTGAAGAAAGTGAGGGAATAAGACATGTAAGTATCTGAAAGAACAGTTTTAAGGAGAGGTAAATGCAAGTGCAAAAGCCATGGTGACAAGTATGTTTAGTGTCTTCAAGAAAAGCAGAGAGGCCATGGTGGCTGTAGTGTCAGTGATGGAGGAGGAGAGAGGTAGGAGGTCAAGCTTGGTGTGAAAGGGGGAGGGCTGCAAACCACTTTTGCCATCAGAAGACTTCGGCATTTGCTATGAATAATGTGGGAAAACTTTGAACAAATGAATAGCATAATTGGACTTATATTTAAAAGGATCCTTCTGACTTTATCAGACTATGCAAGAGGAAGCATAAAAGAAAGACGACAGAACTTTATTTTTAAGACAGAACTTCAAAGAGACAAAGTTCTTTAATTTTGACAAGGGGTGATAGTCTTGAACCAGAGTGATAGTGGTAGATATGGATTATAGATATATTTTAAGGTAGATCTTAAAAGTTTCTGATATAGTGAATATGAATATTAGAACAAAAGGGAGTTAAGGATGACTCCAAAGTTTTGATGTAAGTAACTAGGGGAATGGAGTTGTTGTTTTGAGATATGGAAGGACTAGAGGGCAGTAAGGGATAAGGGAGTTTGAGTTTGGATCCATAAATCTGAAGTCAATATTAGATATCCATGTGGAGATGTTCAGTAATCATGGGTCTGGAGCTTGGAGGAGAAATCTGCACTGGAGATATAAACTTAGGTCTGGAAAAGACTGCTTGGAAAATTAACCTATATAGAGATAAGTCCATGGGACTGAGCTCTAGGACTCTCCACTCCAACACTTGCATTGCAAAAATGAGGAAAAACCAGCAAAGGAAACAGAGGGAATGAGAGTCCAGTGAGGAATGAGGAACAACAGAAAAGGGTGAGGTTCACTTAAATTTTTTTTCAAAAAATGGAGACATGGGGAACCTAATACTAAACCATTCATAGACGATCTGCTTCTGGACAGGGGTTTTGTATGTAGCAGAGCAGCTCCCTCGCTACAATCTATTGAAAGTCAGCCCTTGACACAAGGGTTTGAAGAAAAAAAAATTTTTAATAAAATAAAAATGAGAAAAAAATTTTAAGTATAAAAAATATTTTTAAAATGAGATAATAAAATTAGAAAAAAATTAAAAAAAAAAATAAAAATGACCTCCTGTGTCAAATAAACCTGATAAGATGACTTTGTAAAGACTTCCAATTTTTTGTAAGCTGGAATAGTTTTCTTTGGGTATGAAGAGAATTGGTCATTGGATTTAACAATGGGAGGTCAACAGTGACTTCAGTTGCAAATAAGTGGTAGGGGGGACAAAAGTCTGAAACTAGTTCCCCAATATGCTTTGTCCAAACCACAAGTAAGTCTGAAGTTCTCAACAGGCACTTGACTATGTGTCCTACAATTTACTCAATTTTGACACTATTTACCTAGAGAGAACATCAGGTCACATAAGTTAAGTGTTTAGTCCCACAAAATCGCATCCCCTCCTCCATTTCAGATGCCAATCACAGGTCCAGGTTGTCACCTAAGCTTCTGGCCAACCTGCTACAGACTGGAGGTTCCCACACCCCGAACTTGGATTTGATTAATTTGCTAGAACTGCTCACAGAACTCAGAGAAACATTTATTTACATTTACCAGTTTATCAAAAGAATTTTCTAGAGGAAACAGATGAATAATCAGATGAACAGGTGCACAAGGCAAGATCCAGAAGCATCCCAAGTGCAGGAGCTTTTGTCCCCATAGAACCGGGGTGTACCATCCCCCCAACCTGTGCATGTGTTCACCAGCCCAGAAACTCATCAAATCTTGTTTTCAAGGGTTTTTATAGAGCTTAGTCTGCAGCACTTTCCTTCACCTCCTCAGAGGTTGGTTGTTGGGGCTGGAAGTTCTAACTCTAATCACATGGGTGACTAGCCCCATCCTAAGGCTACCCAGGAGTATCACCCTAAATCAACTCATTAGCATAAGCTCAAAAGGGGATCCTCAGGAAAGACAAAAGACACTGTTATCACTCAGAAAATTCCTATAGGGACTTCCCTGGTCATCCAGTGGTTAAGATTCCACATTCCCAAAGCAGAGGGCCCAGGTTCGATCCCTGGTCAGGGAACTAGATCCCACATGACACAACTAAGACCTAGTGCAGTCAAATAAAGGGAAAAAAAAAAATTTTTTAAGGAAAAAAAAAAAAAGGAAAGTTCCAAGTATTTGAGGTTTCTGCTAGAAATTAGAGACAAAGACAAAGTGCATTTTTTAACATACCACAAGTGCACCGGGGAAGGAGGAAAGAGGACGTGATAATGATGACTGCAGACAACCCTCTTGAGGAGATGTGAAACTTTCTGAGACACATGAACTCTAGACTTCTATATCCACCTCCACTTGCATTCTAACAAGCAGCGAAAATTTCGTATTCAGTGTGAAACTTCTGATCTTCTTCCAAACTCTGGTCTACACATAATCTCCATCTCAAATAATCAATTCATCCTCTGATTGCTCAGGCCCCAAACCCTGGAGGCATCTTCAATTCCTCTCTTTCTGGTATACCCCATTACCATGCCATCATGTTCTTTTAAGTCTATTAAAATATACATCTAGAATTGAACCACTAAACACCACTTTTAACACAAACATCTCCTCTAACATCATCCTCTCTTCCTTGAATTATTTTTCTACCTCGTTTCCCTGCTTCTACCTTTGTCTCCCTTCAGTCTATTCTCAACACAGTAGTCAAAGTGATGCTGGAACCATCACCAGAGTCAGATCATATTGCTCTCTGCTCAACAACAGCTCTTTATTCTAACAGTAGGTAAATCGAAGGCATTTACAAAGCCACTCTATTTAAATTGCAAAATCTCCAGAGTCACTCCACATGGTTGTGCAGGATGTTTATTCTATACAGGTGCCTGGTCAAGGGAAATAAAGTGAAGCCTGAATTCTAGCTGAGGCTGTGCTTGCCAAGTCATGTGCCTTGGTATAAGGCTCTGTCTGTACAGTGTTTCGTAGAGGTTGTTAACACACCTGGATACATCTACACATGTACTCCCTCTTTCTTACTTTGCTATATTTTCTCTTTATTTCCTAGCCTCCTCTTGTACATCATTTGTTTACTTATTTGTTTATTATCTGTGTTCACCAACTAAAAGATGAGGTCCATGAGAGTGGTGGTTTTGTCTTTTGTTCATTTACTATATCCTCAGCCCATAGTAGGTATTCAGTAAATATTTATGAAATTGAATTGGGGTTTTTTGTAAAAGGTAGTGGGAAAATGCATCAGTAGATAGAAAGGTATGTGGGCCCAAAGAGGGAAAATGTTTCATGTGGGAGAGAAAAGGAAAAATTGCTGACATAATGTCCTCAGGTAAGTGAAAGTGATAAGCTCTGCTAAATCGTGGAGACAATGACTGTACAAAGCAAAATAAAACTTCCATCACAAAAACCACAGGAAAGACATAGTGTATGAATGCCGAGGCAGGTGTGTTGGTAAATGTTTAGGTAGGAGCTGTAGAAGCTATCATTTTCCCCTCCAATGTTTATTTGGAGAGCTTTCAGACATACAGAAAAGTTGAAAGAATAGTGTAACAGACATCTATACATTCATCACCAAGTGTCAGCAATTGCAAATATTCTGTTCTATATGTTTTATCCGTTTGTCTCTCTGCGTATATTTCACTGAATCATGTTATTCCTGGAGACCTCATAACATACTATCCCTACATAAATAATATAGTCACAAAGAAGATACTTCTCTCATACCAGCTAATACCTAATCCATATTTAAACCTCAGAGATTTTAATGGTCAAGGCTTTTATATGTCTTATACATTTCACACGTGCAACTGATTATATTCCTTGATGTTTTCAGGAGAACAGAATGTGAATGATTTTTTTTTCCCCTAATGCTGTTCAGTGTCTAGCATTTGTTGTAAACTGGACATTAAATGAGAGGTTATTAGATTCAAGCAAAATATTTTTGGCAAGAATCTGTCATGAGATGCTGTTGTTTCCGTGTGGCATTACAGTAGGAGGCATACACTTGCAGATTATTCTACCATTATTGGTGCTAAGTTAGAGCACCAAGCTACATAAGAAATGCCAGATCTTTCCATTAGGTCAAGGTTTGAACCCAATAGTGTGACTCCAGAGTCTTTGCCTCTAACCACCTTACTATAGGGCCTCTTGAGGTAAGAGCACTGGCCTCAAGGACCAACAGCGCATACACAGTAGCAAGGCTAGAGTGTCCACCCCCTCTACATGGAAATGACCTGTCAGTTTATAATCTTAAAAAAGGGCCCTGGGAACTTGTACCTCCTGGTGAAAGTAAACTCCTTCTTCATGTGTTCTCTATTTATTGAAGAAAGGACAAATACATGTGTCAGCTTCCAAGCTAGTACCAAGGATTGGGTTGATTTGCTCCAGGGAAGAGAGAACTCAGATTTTAACTGATTTTCTAGATTCTGTATTGATTTATTATCATTCCCCAAGATCCATTTTTATTATGTACAGAAAAATGAGTAAATGAAGTGGGAAAGTGGCCTTTGATAAGGGTATTAATCTCTTTGATTCTGTGATAACCTGAGTTCTGAGGAAAGAGTGTTCTAATATTGGCAGAGCAGAAATTTGAGATTAGAATTGTTTTCTTAAGGGCAATTTAGGCCAGATTACCTGTAGCTCTGCTTAAAAGCAATGAATTAATCCAGATAATTTTTTAAAATATTTATTTATTTGAGCTTCCCTTGTGGCTCAGTGGTAAAGAACTTGCCTGCCAATGCAGGAGATGAGGGTTTGATCTCTGGGTCAGGAAGATCCCCAGAGATGAAAATGGCAACCCACTCCAGGATTTTTGCCTGGGAATCCCATGGACAGAGGAGCCTGGCTGGCACGCAACAGTCCATGGGGTCACAAAGAGTCAAACACAACTTAGTGACTAAGCAACAACAATACATTTATTTATTTATTTACTATTCTGGGGTGTATGGACTTCCCACTGTGCGGCTTCTCTTATTGCAGAACATGGGCTCTAGGCATATGGGGTTCAGTAGTTGCTGTCTGTGGGCTCAGTAGTTGTGGCGCACAGGCTTAGTTGCCCTGGGGCATGTGGGATCTTCCCAGACCAGAGGTCAAATCCATGTCCCCTGCATTGGCAAATGCATTCTTAACCACTGAGCCACCAGCAAAATCTCAGATAGCTTTTTGGTTACTAAATTTTCAGAGGTAGGTATTTTTGGTTTTATTTTGCTAGGGAAGATCGACAAACGGACTTCACTTGAAGAGGTTGGAACAAAGTGAGTATAGTGCCTCCCCTCTGGCAGTCTCCAAAGCCTCAACTCAGGGCTGCTTCACTTTCCTGCAGTGGCAGAAGGATCACGGCAACAATTAGGATAAGGATTACCCACAATACTGGCTTAGATTGGAATCACAGTATCAGGACAGGTAGACTAGAGGTGGGCAGGACACTTTCTTAAAAAAGAAACTTTCCTACTTGGCTTTTGTTCTGTTTGTTTTGTTTATATTCTTTGCCTATGAAACTGAATGGAGGCTTCAGCTTGGCCTATAGCTGGTCCTCAGCTTCTGTACAGGATGGAAAATATCAAATATCCCTAAATTCTCACACAGCTGGTTTGATACTACAGAATCTAAGTCATTGCCGGTGAGGAGGGGGGATTTCTATAACAAAATTTCAAAGTTATTTTGATTTTAATCCCATTTTTAATGTTTGTTTTGGACTGTGCTGGGTCTTCGTTGCTGCACATTGGCTTCCTTAGTTGTAGCAAGTAAGGGCTACTCTTTCGCTGTGGTGCACTGACTTCTCATTGTGGTGGTTTCACCTGCTACGGAGTCTGGGTTCTAGGGCTGGAGGGCTTCAGTAGTTGAAGCTCACAGGCTCTGGCGAGTGGACTTAGCAGTGTGGTACATGGCCTTAGTTGCCCCATGGCATGTGGAATCTTCCCAGACCAGGGATCAAAACTGTGTCTCCTGCATTGGCAAGCAGGTTCTTAACCACTGGACTACCAGAGAAGTCCTTAATCCCATTTTAAAATATATAATACTCTGCTAAGCTAGGTGTGTGCTAAGTCACTTCAGTTGTGTCTGAGTTTTTGTGACCTTATGGACTGTACCTGCCAGGCTCCTCTGTCGATGGGATTCTCCAGGCAAGAATACTGGAGTGGGTTGCCATGCCCTCCTCCAGGGGATCTTCCCCACTCGGGGATGGAACCTGAGTCTCCTGCATTGGCAGGTGAGTTCTTTATCACTAGAGCCACCTGGGACCCAAGCTAGGTGAGACATCAGGAAAAAATGATACGAGGGTCTCACACTTCCAAAAATTAGAAATAACTTTCTGTAACAACTAAAGTAATGGTTTAGGGAAGTGGACAAACCACATGAAGACATGATTCCCCATGGCCCATTGACCTGCCTTATAATCTCATCTTCACTAGCATTTAATTCACAAATAACTTTGTGAGTGAACATGAGATAAAATCCCTTTTTCTAGAACTTTGCTAGATATTTTTGCAATTCACAAGAAGGAACATGTTTTATGAGTGTAGTCAACTCACAGAATTATCTAAGCCTTCTTGGAATCATTTACTGAGCAAATGGCCTGCAAATCTGAAAATACTCACCTTTACAGAAAGTTTGCCAACCCTGGTTTATACTCTCTCTTCTCTTGACCCAACATTTGGAAGGTGTATTGTACTTCTGAGACAAAGCTGTTTCAGTAGATAAACAATCTGCACTAATGGGTATCTATAAAGAAACATTTATTTATGTGTTGATTTTCATGTGTTATTTTCAGCAATTACACATTTTTTGCCCTGTAGATTATCATGGAAGAAATCACAAAAGATGTCCTAGAATTAGCAGCCAATTTAAAGTAAGTGCTCAACTGGGATTTTTTGACAAGTACTAAATGTCATTCTGGTTGCATAGTACAGGCAACAAATACCTGCCCACGAATGGAGTGGTAAGTCTAGCTCAACATTAAATTTTCCCCCCAAACTGGACTTGAAGCCCATCAACATTCTTGAATTAAAAAAAATAAAAACAGCCAGATACTTGGGTCTTGGCTCTATCCTCCAGGCATTGGGGGAAGTCAGTTCTCACCCATCCCGAGCAGCACACACGTCCCCTTTTCTCCGCTTCCTAAGTTCCTTGGCATAGATTCTGGTTGGTAATGCTGAGATTTGTTATTCGCTGTGATGTCCTGGCCAGTCCTCCTTCACCTGCATTCCGTTCTTAGTATCTTCCTCAGACTTCTTCAGGGATACCAACACCTTCTTCTTTCTGACAGGCTCACAGGGCGACTTCCTCTGTAGTCTGGGCTGCAGCCTGAAAGTTCTGAGACTTTCTGCTAGATACCTTCACGTTTCTTTCTGTATTGGCAGGGTTTTCTTGTGGCAGTAGCTCTGCACAGATATCTCTGTTTTGTTTTCATTGGCACCTCTGCTTGAATATGGAAGTGCCTGAGACCAGATAGTAGGGGAGGCTGTGGCCAGGGACAGGAAACCTGGGGTGAACACCATGCACCGGACTGAGAGTAGATTACATTGCAGACTGAAAGATTTGTTTTTTCCCTTTAATTGTGATAAAGACCATGTAAGGTAAAATTTACCATCCTAAGCATTTCTAGGAGAAGGCAATGGCAACCCACTCCAGTACTCTTGCCTGGAAAATCCCATGGACAGAGGAGCCTGGTAGGCTGCAGTCCATGGGGTCGCTAAGAGTCAGACACAACTGAACAACTTCACTTTCACGCATTGGAGAAGGAAATGGCAACCCATTCCAGTGTTCTTGCCTGGAGAATCCCAGGGACAGGGGAGCCTGGTGGGCTGCCATCTATAGGGTTGCACAGAGTCAAATACGACTGAAGAGACTTAGCAGCAGCAGCAGCAAGCATTTCTAAGTGCAGGTTCCGTAGGATTACATATATTCACGTTGTGCAACAGATTTCTAGAATGTCTTCTTACAGAACTGAAACTCTATATGCTCATTGAAAAACTCCCATTTCCCCTCCCCCTAGCCCTGGAAAGCACCACAGAACAGAAAGTTCTATGAGTTAAGTTACTTTACATACCTCATGTACATAGGATTATACAGTGTTTGTCTTTTTGTGATTGATATAATACAATGTGCTCAAGATCTGAAAACTATCAAATAATTTCTATTTACTTGTGTATGCTGCACGCTGCATGCTAGCCTGCTCAGTTGCTTCAGTCACATCCTACTCTTTGCTACCCTACGGACTGTAGCCCACCAGGCTCCTCAGTGCATGGGATTCTCCAGGTAAGACTACTAGAGTGGGTTGCCATGTTCTCCTCCAGGGGGTCTTCCTGACCCAGGGATTGAACCCTCATCTCCTGCATTGAAGGTGGATTCTTTACCCACTGAGTAATATGGAAACCCCTAAAATAGAAAACACAGATCAGTAGCAAGCATAAGAATGTGGAAGGATGTTTAAACAAGGAGAAGATTTGGAACACTATCTAAGAAAGCTGGAAAGTAAATGTACTATTGAAACAGCATAGGATCACACTAGAGACCCATATGAAGTCAAGAATCTAAAGTAAAACCTGTTAGCATGCTCATATTTTTTTTTTCCAGGCACATTCTGGTACTCAGGTCCATGTATCAAATAGGTGGACAGTTTGATATAAATAGGATGGGGTTTTGGAAAGTAAGTTCAACAGAGGGAAAGAAGGGGTGGAAATTGATGGTATAATCAAAAGAATGCTTCTTCATTCCTCTATTTTTGTCACATCCATATCCTATCTATTCAATAGATCTGATTCATTCTACTTCCAAAATGCATTAAGCATCTTGTTATCTCCCATGATGCACCCTGATCCAAGTAACCATCATAGATGACGAAAGCGGTCAGCAAAATTTTATCTGATCTTCTTAATTTCCCTTTTTGCTACCCAACAACCCATTCTTCATTCAGTGACTAAAGAGATTCTTTGAAAATCTCTAGATGAATATATTCTGTCCCTGCTTAAGACCCTTCACAACTGAGGAACCTGGAACACTCCCTAGATATTTAATGATATTAAGACATAATTATGAGGTAGTTACATACGGATGTGAGAGTTGGACCAGAAAGGAGGCTGAGCCCTGAAGAATCGATGTTTTCGAACCGTAGTGCTGGAGTAGACTCTTGAGAGTCCCTTGAACAGCAAGATCAAACCAGTCAATCCTAAAGGAAATCAGTCCTGAATATTCATTGGAAGGACTGATACTGAAGCTGAAACATCAATACTTTGGCCACGTGATGCGAAGAGCTAACTCATTGGAAAAGACCCTGATGCTGGGAAAAATTGAAGACAGAAGGAGAAGGGGACGACAGAGGATGAGACACTTAGATAGCATCAGTGATTCAACGGACATGAGTTTGAGCAAACTCTGGAAGATAGTGAAGGACAGGGAATCCTGGCATGCTGCAGTCTGTGGGGTCTCAAATAGTTAGACTCAACTTAGCGACTAAACAACAACAAAAACAACAATGAATTTTCAAAATGTGATAGTAGTATTGTAGTTGAAAGTTTTTATGTGCATACAACTTTATAGATAAAATGATATGATTTCTGGGACTGTTTCAAAATAATCCAGAAAGAAGGGGTATTGATAGACAAACTGGTCAGGGACTAAGAATTGATGCAAGGTGATGGGGAGGGGGCAGTATACCCTTATCCTTATTTTTTGTGTTTTTAATTTTATTTTTTTAAAAAGGAGGAAAATCCTTCAGTTTTTTTTTTATCCTCTTTGCTTTTCCCTTATTTTTGTCTTTAAATAAATTCATTGCTTTTTTTCCCTTTCCTGCCTTAGAGGTAGCCATGGCAGACCTCCCCCTAGCGTGGAGCTGCACCAGAGAAAGAAGGGCTGGAGAAGGTGCCTCGTGCTGCTGGGGCACATGCTGGGTTGGCACAGGAAACTGGCCAGAGCTCCAGGTCATTTCTTGTCAGTCATTCTCCCAAGAGTGAGCAGTTATGTGAGTGCGTTCTTTAGGAGTGGACGCTTAGTTTCTAACAGCCCTCCTCTACGTCCTTTTGGTTTTCCAATCAGCTAGGATGACTTTTCTTCCTGGTGTTGAACCCCAGGGCTGGGCTTCCCATTATGTGGTTCGAACCCCTCATTTCTCAGGGAGGATCTCTGAGCCCATGATATTCGCCTTCTCTTCTATGTCCCCTGCTAGGAGCACAGGTACCTACCTGATTGCTACTTCTCCCTTCATACCTGACCCCATGTGAATCTTACTTTCCTGCCTTGGCTGTAGGAAAACCTTTCTGCCAGTCTCCAGCTTGTTTACAGTAAGAGCGGCTCCATATGTAGATGCATTTCTTGTTGTTGTCAAACTTTTTATTTTATGTTGGAGTATATCTGATTAACAATGTTGTGATAGTTTCAGGTGAACAGCAAAGGGACTCAGTCATACATATAAATGTATCCATTTTCCCTTAAACTCTCCTCCCATCCAGGCTGCCACATAACACTGAACAGAGTTCCCTGTGCTATATGTAAGACATTGTTGTTTATCCATTTTAGATATATTTTTAATTAATTATAAAATGCTTATTAGTAAGATACAGTTTCTGTGTGTGTGTTAGTCACTCAGTTGTGTCTATTTGCGACTATGGGATTTTCCAGGCAAGAATACTGGAGTGGGTTGTCATTCTCTTCTCCAGGAGGATCTTCCCGACCCAGGAGATGAACCTTGGTCTCCTGCATGGCAGGCAAATTCTTTAGTGTCTGAGCCACCAGGGAAGCTCTACAATTCCTGGGCAATATATAAAATTAACCTTTTGGAAACCATCCCCCTAACAGAGGAACATAATTTTTGACATTAAGAAACATACAAACTCTTCCCTAATACAAGTCCCCATTACCAACTCCATTAGTGGTGGATACTCCTTTAGAGCATGGAATTGTCATAACTAAGATGATGATCCATTTGTCTTCCAGTGTATTTTTGATGTGCTCATGGGGGGAGGTAAATTCAATATCCTCCTTTCTTCCGTCTTGATCGCCTCCCAGAATGCAACTAATAAGTGTTGAATGAATTGTGAAATTAGGAAACCACCACTTGGCAACCCCAGTGACAATGATTCAGGCATAAATCATCAATGGATCCAATAAAACCAGGCAGTAGAAGATTATTGAGGAATGGGATATTTACATAATCTGAAAGTTTTTCTTTCATAAGATAACTTATTACCTGGGTTAAAAACATTAATTTTAGAGTGAAGAAATAGTAATAGATCCTCCTTAATCAAAATTAACATTATAGGAATGAGACAAATTAATGTCATGAACTCTCTTACATGTTGGCTGAGAAGAATACAGCACAACTTGTGTGAATTTCCTACCAAAACAGCATAATGTGAATCTAATTTTGAAGAAACCTCAGAGAAACCCAAACTGAGGGGCATTCTGTAAAATAGTTGGCCTGCAACCTTTCAAAATGTCTAGGTCTTGGAAGACAAGGAAAGACAGAGGAACTATTCCAGGTTGAAGTAGATTAGAAAGATATGACAATTAAATTCAACCCATGGTTTTAGATTGAATCTTCTACCTAAAGATGACAATTTTCTATAAAGTATATTATTAGGAATATTGTAGAAATTAAATGGGGTCTCTTAGCTTATAGGTTTGTATCAATTTCCTAATTTCAATGGTTATGCTATGGTTTTGTAGGGGCACATGGGTGGAAGGTATACAGGAGTTCTTTGTATATTCTTGCCTCTTCTCTGAATTTTGAAAGTAGCTCAAGATAAAAAATGAAAAACGATAACAAATTAACAAATCCCAAGCAAGAGGGTCCAGTGTCTTATTGCCACATGTAGCTCGACAAATATGTTCCCTTACTTTGCCCTGATGGTCACTGCCTTTGTCTTCCTTCACTTTACTCTTGTTGGAACCACTCCAGCCACTTTTTTCCTTTCACTTCTACAAACAGTCAAATGGGTTTCCATGTCAAGGTTTTTATATTTGCTGCTCTTCCTTCCTCAAAGTGTTCCTTCCAGTCTTCTCATGGAAGACTTCCTTTTCATTCAGCTCTCAGTTCAAATGGATCCCATAAGGCTCTTTTATCTTCTGCACTGCACTTGTGAAGCTTCCTTCTTTATTTGTTTTTTTTTTTTTTTTCCTATCTCTGTTCAGTAAATGTGAGTTCTCTGAGGGCAAGTACTTTGTCTATTTTAACCCCCTGGGCTTCTCGGATGGTGCTAATGGTAAAGAGCCTGCCTGCCAATGCAGGAGATGTAACAGACACAGGTTCAATCCTTGGGTCGGGAAGATCCCCTGGAGGAGAGCTTGGCAACCCATTCCAATATTCTTGCCTGGAGAACCCATGAACAGAGGAGCCTGGCTGGCTCTGGCTCACAGAGTCACAAAGAGTCAGACATAACTGAAGTGAGTTAGCACGCATGCATGCACCCAACAGCTAGGATAATGCCTGATGAATAATAGCTGCTTATTCTTCATCATTGTGTCTGACTGATTCTGAAAGGTCTGTTGACTCACTGACATACAGAAACTTTAAAGCAGTCTTTCAGTTTAGTATTCCAGTCCTTTGACATGTCTTGGTTAAAAGAGAAAAAATTAAAAACTAAAAAGAAGAAAAGAGACTTTGGTGGTTAAACACGTGATGGAAATGCCCCGCTCTGCGCCTCCCTTAGAAACTCACAGAAGCCCTACTGAAGTGAATTCTGCTTCCCTTTATGTACCAAAACGTGTCTTAATTGTATTTGAACATGGGATCCTTTTTTCAATTTGGTAGGAGAATATAAAACTGGAATCTTTCTGTACTCCATGTAATATGCTCCAGTAATGGGGGCAAAACCTATGGTGTATACATATGTGAAGTGAAGTGTTAATCTCTCAGTCGAGTCCAACTCTTTGTGATCCCATGGACTGTCGCCTGCCAGGCTCCTCTGTCCATGGGATTTTTCAGGCAAGAATACTGGAGTGGGTAGACATTCCCTTCTCCAGGGGATCTTTGTGACCCAGGGATTGAACCTGGGTCTCCTGCATTGCAGGCAGATTCTTTACTGTCTGAACCATCAGGGAAGCTCATGGTGAAAAAAAAAAAAAAAAAAAAAAAAATCTGAACATATTAGAAGATGTCTCCTGTTTGACTTTACAGTGAAGCCATGGATGCCACACTGTTCACTGCCAACTGGGGCTGCCTTGTCTTTGACAACCAGATGTACTATGTCCCTCCTTCCTCCAGCAGCTCTCCCCAATAAAGCTGTCACTAGACGCTGTGCCAAAAGGTCATGAGAGCAAGCTGGGGATCCCAACCCAACTGCCAACACCAGTGGAAGAAGTGTGCAGGCAATAAGGAATTATTGCTTATCTCCTGGATTCCAGAAAAGAGAACTCAACAAAACAACATAATTAAAATGAATTTTGTAACCAATAATAAAGTTTTTGCTTAGTAATATATGAAAGGTGTACTGTTCCTAAATAATCAAAACTGTATTACATATTTTATACTTTTTTTGGAATGAATTTTGAGAGTATTCATTCTCTTCGTACTGTATTACTAAGGAAGTTTATTTTATACCCAATAGTACCGCATTTGGGTATAAAATAAACTTCCTTAGTAATACACACTTGCAATCTGCATGTACGAAGAGAATGAATACTCTCAAAATTCATTCCAAAAAAAGTATAAAATATGTAATACAGTTTACCCAACTAGTACCGCATTTCGGGGAAGGCAATGGTACCCCACCCCAGTACTTTTGCCTGGAAAATCCCATGGACGGAGGAGCCTGGTAGGCTCCAGTCCATGGGGTCGCTAAGAGTCGGACACGACTGAGTGACTTCACTTTTGCTTTTCACTTTCATACGTTGGAGAAGGAAATGGCAACCCACTCCAGTATTCTTGCCTGGAGAATCCCAGGGACAGGGGAGCCTGGTGGGCTTCTGTCTGTGGGGTCGCACAGAGTCGGACACGACTGAAGCGACTTAGCAGCAGCAGCAGCAGTACCGCATTTTGGAGAAGGCAATGGCACCCCACTCCAGTACTCTTGCCTGGAAAATCCCACGGATGGAGGAGCCTGGTGGGCTACAGTCCACGAAGTCGCCACGAGTCGGTCGCAACTGAGCGACTTCACTTTCACTTTTCACTTTCACGCAATGGAGAAGGAAATGGCAACCCACTCCAGTGTTCTTGCCTGGAGAATCCCAGGGACGGCAGAGCCTGGCGGGCTGCTGTCTATGGGATCACACAGGGTCGGACACGACTGAAGCGACTTAGCAGCAGCAGCAGTACTGCGTTTGGCACGGTTTGGTTTTACTAGCTGTTTGGTACTTTCATATCTCCTCTAAGTGGAAAACTGACTACATTTTAGAAATGAAGTGTTAAAAGAAGATGTTACATAGCTTCTCCACGAGGAATTTCTCTGATCTAAATCTGCTTCCCTTTACTCTTCTGTCCTTGGGCTATACCCAAGCTGCCCTATCCACTCTTCCCCTGCCCCAGTCTTGTCTCCCACAATAGCAGTAAGAAAACAGAAAAGAGGCTTAGTGTTTGCTACCAAATGCCTACAAGTTGCAAGATCATTGCTTTCATAAAATTTTTTGTTTCCCTTTAAACAGGAGGACTATTTAAAGTCCCTCCCCACCCCCAAGGCCTCCCTTCCCCAAATACATTTTTGTTCCCTTATTATCTTTCCATATATGTTCTAATTTGAGAAAAATATTTTTTCTATCAAGATATAATACAAATCTTAAAGGACCCAAAGTTCAGGTGAGGGAAGGTTGTGTAGGGTAGGATCTTCCTTGTCTGTATACTTCATCACCACTGGGGTAGCTGTGGGGGTAGACTTGATTCCTAAGTGGGTGCAAAACTGTACAGGTACAATCATTGCTCCAGAAAAGCAAATGGGATTGAAGGCAAATTCTACCACTGATCTTTGCAGCTACAATTTCTCACAAAAGAGTGTTCACCAGTTAAGATTCATGATGGCATATTCTAAGAATATTTTTCTATCCTCACATCCACGGGCAGAATTGGAAGGGTACTGAGATGGTTTCCAAACACTCACCCTGAACAGAGTCCACCTTTGTGATTCAGGTTAGAGAAAAAAAGGAGTGAGTGGTAAGAGAAGGAAGGGGTAAAAATGAAAGAATGAAGACAGAAAGAAAAAAAGTAATAAGTCCTTATCATCATGAATATCTGAGACCTAGTACAATATTTACAGATAATACTTGAAGAACCTTGTGAACCTGGGCATACACACAATATTAAATACAAATAAATATTAATTTAGTTTATTTGAGTTGAGTGGATCCTAAGAAGAAATACAGAAGGATGGTCAATTATAAGTTTATGTTTTTCAAGTTAGTAATTCAGAGATAGCATGGAGGAAGAGCCTCTGAATCTAAACAGAGAAAAAATTTTCATCTGGAATTTTTCATTCTCACCTAATTTTTTAATATCCAAATATCACTGCATAAGCATCCAACTATAATGTACTTAAGCCAATATCTTTCAAATCAGTTGCAAAAAACATCATGCCTCTAAAAATAGCAATGGCTTATAAAAGTAGAGACGTTGGGAGGGAAAGTACGTTGGGAGGAAAAACTCTGCCCCCTTCAGAATTCTGAGTCTTGAGTCAGTTATAACTAGCCCTTTATAATAAAAACCTCAGCAGCCATCAGCACGAAGATACTAGTTCTGCTTATCCCCTCCCTGAAGAGCAGCAACCAATCTTGTCGAGGATCAGTGACTCTTCTGTTGCTCTGATACTCATGATGAAAGTGTAAAGGGTGTTGCAAATGAACTCCAATTAGAACATGATAGCTCTGCTAGTGGCGTCTCTCCTTTTTCTTTCCTCTCTAGAGTAAATACCACCCAGGGTTGAAGGCTGGAAATTTGCTAGTCTGGCTATTTAACAAAGATCTTTTTGCAGAAAATTCTAGAAACTTTTTTTCCCATAGGGATCCCAAAAGTTCAAGTTATACTATAAGATCATTGGAATAAGATGGGAGGGGTACTTTAGAATAGTTTATACCCTCTAAAAGTAACTAGTAGGAAAATGACCACTGCTGTAGGGTTATATAGTACCTAGACAAGTTTGTAAAATATACACAAATACTTGAAATGCTTTCCCTTAAGGTTGTTTTTCTTTATCTATTAGTGCTCAAACATATTTCTTGTCTCAAAGTCTGCTCTCAAAAAAAGTATTTATCTGGATTGAAAGTGCAAAGATCTTAAAATGTGGAGCCACTAAAGTCCAGGTTTGGGGCGAATATTGACTCTGCTACTTAAAAACCAAGCCAGCTTGGAAAAGTTGCTTGACTTTGCATGCCAGTTCCCTCCTTCCTTGGGTTGTGGGGGAGGGAAGAGAAGTGATGAAGATAAAAATAGCTAACTCATTTTATAATGTATCAATGTTCTCTACACTCAACAAATATTGAGTCTTACTGTGTGCTATGCACTTGGGATTCACTGGAAAAAAACACAGTACTGGCCCTCAAGAAGCATATGGTCTTGCTCCTCAACAATCAAGGTCTGAGATATCTGGACTTAAAGAAGAATGACATCAGGCTCAATGGTATGCTACTCTTGCCATTAAGCCATTAAGAAACAGAAGTGGAAAGCCAAGGACATGCTGGAAAAGAAACACAGCAATAGTGTGGATATGATAAGAAGGCTGGAGGGCCGGTGGTGAAAAATGAAATCTTGAAGACAGTCTAGACTAGAATTTTGACTGCCTATAATGGGACATCAAGGATGAATTGACCTGGTGACCCCCTAGATAATTTTTTTCCTGATGACAAATAGGAGATGGTTGCCTATTCTGTGAACCATTCTGAGTCTAGAATGGCTCAGTTAGTTCTGGTAAATTGTGGAGGGCATGACATCCAAATCAGCTACCTTGGAGATATTAAGGGTCACGTTATACATAGATTAGTCACTGAATTGCAGGCACCACAGTAAGAAGAATTCCAGCTCAGCTGTACACTTAGCTTCTAGATGTCTTTGAATATGCCATGTTAATGTTGTCTCTGGAATATATCTTACCCACCTACTGGGGTATTCAGTTCAGTTCAGTTCAGTCGCTCAGTCGTGTCCGACTCTTGGGAGACGTTAATTTAAAATGTGCATGAATGCAAATAAAAAAGTTGCGGACAGGGGAAGCTTACAGTGTGATGAAAACTTCTGAGTGCTTTTTAAAAGTTTTTTGATTTGCTGGGACTTTCACACATACGGAGAAGATGATGGCACCCCACTTTGGTACTCTTGCCTGGAAAATTCCATGGACCGAGGAGCCTGGTGGACTGCAGTCCATGGGATCATGAAGAGTCGGACACAACTGAGAGACTTCACTTTCACTTTCACAACATCAACCCACCGTCACAACTGCAGAGCTATCACTAGAGATTCCTGAGCACTCACAGCTTGGAATTTATCTAGGGCCTATCAGGGGCCAGTGTTGTGTTAGACACTGGAGATTTAACAGGGAACCTTGTTGCTGGACCTACTGGACTTCATCTGATTAACTCAATGATTTCCTGAATTTATTCAAACAACATTTGGAGTGTCTTAGACTGGAGTGTATTTTGTACTGTGCAAAATATACAGCTGTATGATTCAGCTGTGTCATTAACCCTGACATTCAGTCTCTGTACTTTAGATTCATTGAAAAAGTACAAGAAACATGTGTTCCTAAGTTGTTGAAGGGAAGACAACAAATATTTATCACACTCCTTTCATTTGTCAGGCTCCAGTCCTCCTGTATATTTCTCACTTAGGCTTCACAACAAAGATGAGGTGTAGGCATTATCCTGTTTACACAAGAATTGTTGAAGTTACAGTCTGAATTGCTGTAATGAAGAAACCAGAAAATACAGTGGGTTAATTAATTAGTGAATGAGTCAAATTTGCTCAGTCATGTCCGACTCTTTGCAACACCATGGACTGTAGCTCACCAGGCTCCTTAGTCTATGGACTTTTCCAGGCAAGAATACTGGAGTGGTTTGTCGTTCCCTTCTCCAAGGACTCTTCTTGACCCAGGGATCAAACCCACGTCTTCTGCATTGCAGGCAGATTCTTTATCATCTGAGCCACCAGGGAAGCCCTTATTTCTGTTCATTTCTTAACAGCTCCAGTGTTAGCATTCCAGGTTGTTGGAGCAACTCTACCCAATAGGCTTATTCTGGGGCCCAGATTCCCTTTCTATTGCTACTGCCATCTCCTGCATGGCCAAAGCTCAGTCACCAACATACACATGTTCCAGGTTATGGGAAAGGAAATAAAATAATGTGTTGGCTAATGAATTTGTTGGTTTTTTTCCATAAAATGGCTATAGGAACACTTAGTTCTCTTTAACTTCATTCAAAACAATTGTTAGATTGTATTGTGACAGCTGCCATATCAGCATACATTTAAAAAATTGTCAAAATTGGTCAATTTTGTATAGCCATTTTAATATTGGTGATGGAAGAAAAAAAACATTTAAAGCATATTATGTCTTACTATTTCAAGAAAGGTAAAAATGCAACTGAAATGCAGAAAAGGTTTGTGCAGTTTATGGAAAATGTTCTGTGACTGATCAAATGCGTCAAAAGTGGTTTGCAAAGTTCTGTGCTGGAGATTTCTCACTGGACCAATCTCTACCATCAGGTAGACCAGTTGGAAGTTGATAGCTCTCAAATTAAGACATTAACTGAGAGCAATCAACGTTATACCATGTGGGAAATAGCTGACATACTAAAAATATCCAGATCAAGTGTTGAAAATCTTTTGCACTAGCTTTGTTATGTTAATCACTTTGATGTTTGGGTTCCACGTAAGTTAAGCAAGAAAAACCTTCTTGACTATATTAAACCTTCTTGACTGTATTTCTGCATGTGACTCTCTACCTAAACATAACAAAAATGTACCATTTCTAAAGCAAGTTGTGACAGATAATGAAAAGTGGATACTGTACAATAATGTTGGATGGAAGAGATCATGGGGCAAGCAAAATGAATGATAACACCAAAAGTTGGTCTTCATCCAAAAAAAGTGATGTTGTGTATATGATGGGGGTGGCAGGGAGTCCTCTATTATGTAAGCCTTCCAGAAAACCAAAGGATTAACTCCAATAAGTACTGCTTCCAATTAGACCAACTGAAAGCAGCATTCGACAAAAAGTATCTGGAATTAGTCAACAGAAAACACATAATCTTCCATCAGGATAACATAAGACCACATGTTTCTTTGATGACCAGGCAAAAACTGTTACAGCTTGGCTGGGAAATTCTGATTCATCTACCATATTCACCAGACATGGTACTTTAGGGTTTCCATTTATTTCTGTCTTTACAAAATTCTCTTAATGGAAAAAAATTTTCAATTCCCTGGGAGACTGTAAAAGGCACTTGGGACAATTGTTTGCTCAAAAAGATGAAAAGTTCTGGGACGATGAAACTATGAAGTTGCCTGAAAAATGGCAGAAGGTCGTGAAATAAAATGGTGAATACATTGTTCAATAAAATTCTAGGGGAAAGTGAAAAATGTGTCTTTTATTTTTACTTTAAAACTGAAGGAAACTTTGGCCAACCCAATATATTGCACAAGTGGCTTTGTCCTGAATGAGATAACCCAGAAACTGGAGCAATCTTTTCTGCTCATATCCTTCTAATCTGAATTTAGATGCATGGCCACATCTAATTGCAAAGGAGGCTGAGAAATGTAATCTATAGATGGGTAGCCCTGGACTCTGCTAAAACATAGTACGTTCTACTTTATACAAGATAGTTAGTGGGAAGTTGCTCTATACAACAGAAAGCCCAACCTGGAGCTCTGTGATGACCTAGAGTGGGGTGATGGGAGGGGAAGGGGGCGCAGGAGCAGGAGAATAAATATATAATTATGACTGATTCACGTTGTATGGCAGAAACCAACACAATGTTATAAAGCAATTTTCTATCCATTAAAAAAACTTTAAAAATAGAGTGTTTTATGTTCAATTAAAACATAAATTGACAATGAACATTTACAGTAGTTAGTAGACTCAGGCATAGGTAATAGGTAATGAAACAGGAATTCAAGCTTAGATTTACTTGAATCCAGTACCTTGCCACTCTCCCCTAAACACAAGAGCTAAAGAAGTATGCCTCACCATCCATTTATCTGCAGAGGAGAATAATAATAATATTTTACTATTATAGTTTATGAATGAGCAATTAAAATTAGTTGTCAACTTTTCAAAATCATAGGAGCATTTCTCTATAATATTAGTTTGTCAGTTGCACTCATCTCACATGCTAGTAAAGTAATGCTCAAAATTCTGCAAGCCAGGCTTCAGCAATATGTGAACCGTGAACTTCCTGATGTTAAAGCTGGTTTTAGAAAAGGCAGAGGAACCAGAGATCAAATTGCCAACATCTGCTGGATCATCAAAAAAGCAAGAGAGTTCCAGAAAGGCATCTATTTCTGCTTTATTGACTATGCCAAAGCCTTTGACTGTGTGGATCACAAGAAACTGTGGAAAATTCTGAAAGAGATGGGAATACCAGACCACCTGATCTGCCTCTTGAGAAATTTGTATGCAGGTCAGGAAGCAACAGTTAGAACTGGACATGGAACAACAGACTGGTTCCAAATAGGAAAAGGAGTACGTCAAGGCTGTATATTATCACCCTGTTTATTTAACTTATATGCAGAGTACATCATGAGATATGCTGGATTGGAAGAAACACAAGCTGCAATCAAGATTGCCGGGAGAAATATCAATAACCTCAGATATGCAGATGACACCACCCTTATGGCAGAAAGTGAAGAGGAACTAAAAGCCTCTTGATGAAAGTGAAAGTGGAGGGTGAAAAGGTTGGCTTAAAGCTCAACATTCAGAAAACAAAGATCATGGCATCTGGTCCCATCACTTCATGGGAAATAGATGGGGAAACAGTGGAAACAGTGTCAGACTTTCTTTTTCTGGGCTCCAAAATCACTGCAGATGGTGACTGCAGCCATGAAATTAAAAGACGCTTACTCCTTGGAAGGAAAGTTGTGACCAACCTAGATAGCATATCCAAAAGCAGAGACATTACTTTGCCAACAAAGGTTCGTCTAGTCAAGGCTAAGGTTTTTCCTGTGGTCACGTATGGATGTGAGAGCTGGACTGTGAAGAAGGCTGAGCGCCCAAGAATTGATGCTTTTGAACTGTGGTGTTGGAGAAGACTCTTGAGAGTCCTTTGGACTGCAAGGAGATCCAACCAGTCCATTCTGAAGGCGATCAGCCCTGGGATTTCTTTGGAAGGAATGATGCTAAAGCTGAAATTCCAGTACTTTGGCCACCTCATGCGAAGAGTTGACTCATTGGAATAGACTCTGATGCTGGGAGGGATTGGGGGCAAGAGGAGAAGGGGATGACAGAGGATGAGATGGCTGGATGGCATCACTGACTCTGATGGACATGAGTTTGAATGAACTCCGGGAGTTGGTGATGGACAGGGAGGCCTGGTGTGCTGCAATTCATGGGGTCACAAAGAGTTGGACATGACTGAGCGACTGATCTGATCTGATCTGACAGATGCCAATATCTCCCTCTCCCACCCTTTCAGTTTTCTTGGAAATATCTCAAATTTTAAGCAGCCTGGCCTTGTGACTCATGTGAACTACTTGTTGAATAAGTTACAGAAGAAAGAAAGGAAAATGTGGTGACTTTAAAAAACTTTCATTTCTTTGCCAAATCTGTCAGAGGAGATACTTTAAAGATAGTACAGTATAGCAAAGTATAGGTTTGGTCAAAACTGGATAATGTGTAAAAAGTCAATAAGTGACATGCTTTTCTTTAAAAAATGGTTTCTTTGCTCCCATCACACTTACAAACAGAGATCCTCGAAACTACTTCTGAGGATAAAAAAGGAATAAACCATGTTTTCATATTCTTGGCAAAGAAAGAAACAGTGGTTTCTTTTTAAAGGGAAGAAAAACTGTAGTTCAGAATGAAAAAAAGATGCCACGTTCATTGTAAACTATTGTTTCTATAACTGAGAAACCATTGTTTGTTTTTACTTATTTTTTTATCTTTATAAGTAAATTCAATTCTTATATAGAATGTATAGGGTGGATAAATAGCAACCTTTAATGCTGGCCTTCTCATTGTAAAACATGTACTTTTTTGTTTCCCTTTCCCTCTGCACTTGATGGGTAATCACTAAGTATAAGGTAGTTGTCTGGATCACAGTCACCACAAATCCTTTTTCCTTCTTTTACTTTTTTTTAGTCCCTGAAATCTTGGACCTCTATCTTTGGTCCAATCATTCTAGAATGCTTTCTATAAGAGCTTCTAATTGACAAATGTAACATTTGTACAATCCTACTACACTTTGCTTCCTTGGTGGCTTAGATGCTAAAGCATCTGCGTGCAATGCAGGAGACCTGGGTTGGATCCCTAGGTCAGGAAGATCCCTTGGAGAAGGAAATGGCAGCCCACTCCAGTATTCTTGCCTAGAAAATCCCATGGACAGAGGAGCCTGGTAAGCTACAGTCCATGGCATTGCAGAGTCAGACATGACTAAATGACTTCACTACACTTTGCAGCTTTGATTCTACTGACCATACTTTTTCTTTTTGCAACTCTCATTTTTTCAGACCTTGACTTCTAAAATATTTTGCCCTTGACCCTCAGTTCTCCCTGTCTTTCTCTCCAACAGCCCATTCCCATCTGATCTCACCTCTCCTATTGCTTCGACCTGCAGCTTTACGCTGTGGTTTAGGATTTAACATCTAGTTCCTGGACCACGGGAAGAATGAATTTGCTAACACATGTCTTGTGTCAGATCTCTTTCCTTTTCCTGCACTTTGCTTCCACCTGAATCTATTCTGCACTGTATTCCCACTCGAATCTTCTTAAAGCATTACCTTCATTCAATCACCCTCAAGAAATCTTCAGTAACTCCCTGATGACTAAAGTCCCAATACCTTACTCTACTTTTAATTTCAGCATATGCCAGACATGCTTTTAACCATTAGGTGAAGGGATCTTTCCCATCCCATACCAAAGTTCATGAACTTCTTTTTACATTCACAGCTACCACCATCAGCCCTTACCAAGACATTGCTAGTAACTCCTGTTTCTATTTTTGTCTTACTGTACTGCTCTCTTCACAGTCAGAAAGTTCTTTTAAAAAGTGAATGGCTTGTGCAATAACTGTCCTATGTGCTGACAGTTTTGGCTTTTTTTTTTTTTTTAGTTACTGATTCAACCTCCTTACTGGTAATTGGTTTATTCATGTTTTCTATTTCTTTCTACTTCAGTCTTGGAGCTTGTAATTTGTAGAAATTTGCCCATTTCTTGAACATTGTCCATTTTATTGGCATGTAATTGTTGTTGTAATCTCTTATGATCTTTCCTATTTCTGTGGTGTTGGTAGTAACTGCTCCTTTTTTATTTCTGGTTTTATTGATTTGGGCCTTCTCTCTTTTTTTCTTGGTGACTCTGGCTAAAGAGTTATCAATTTTATTCATCTTTTCAAATAACAGCTGTTAATTTCACCAATCTTTTCTATTTTTAAGTTTCCATTTTTTATTTTCAGTTCTGATCTTTATGAATTCTCTCCTACTTACTTTGGGTTTTATTTGTTCTTTTTCTAGTCCTTTAGGTGTAAGTTTAGGTTGTTTGAGATTTTTCTTTTCTCCTGATGTAGCCTTGTATCATTATAAACTTCCCTTTTAGAACCAGTTTTGCTGAGTTCCAAAGATTTTGGATCATTATATTTTCATTTTTACTTACCTCCAGTTATTTAAAAAATTTTTTCATTTGATTTTTTTCAGTGATTCACTGACTGTCCAGCAGCATATTGTTTAGCCTCCATGTGTTTGTGTGTTTTGAAGTGGTTTTTTTCTTATTGTTGGTTTTTAGTCTTGCAGTGTTATGGTTGGAAAAGACGCCTATTATAATTTCAATCTTCTTAAATTTACTGAGATTTATTTTATGGCCTAGCATGTGATCTCTTCTGGAGAATGTTCCATGTGCACTTGAAAAGAATGTGCATTCTGCTTTTGTTTGGAATGTTCTGCTGCTGCTGCTGCTAAGTCGCTTCAGTCGTGTCCGACTCTGTGCGACCCCAGAGATGGAAGCCCACCAGGCTCCCCCGTCCTTGGGATTCTCCAGGCAAGAACACTGGAGTGGGTTGCCATTTCCTTCTCCAATGCATGAAAGTGAAAAGTAAAAGGGAAGTCGCTCAGTCATGTCTGACTCTTAGAGACCCCATGGACTGCAGCCTACCAGGCTCCTCCAGCCATGGGATTTTCCAGGCAAGAGTGCTGGAGTGGGGTGCCATTGCCTTCTCCGTTGGAATGTTCAACATATACCTATTAAGTACATCTGATATAATGTATCACTTAAAGTCAGTGTTTTGTTACTGATTTTCTGAGTGGGTTGGTCCATGATGTCAGTTGGGTATTAAAGTCTCCTACTATTACTGTGTTATTTTCAGTTTCTCCCTTTTTGTTTGTTTATATTTGGTTTATGAATTTAGTTGCTCCTATCTTGGAGCAGCTAGTATATATTTACAATTGTTTTATTTTCTTCTTGTATTGACCCTTTGGACATTATGTAATGCCCTTTTCTCTCTTATTACAGTCTTTGTTTTAAAGCCTATTTGGTCTGATATAAGTATTACTGCCCTGGCTTTCTTTTAATTTCCCTTTACATGGAATACCTTTTTCCATCCCCTCACTTTCAGTCTATATGTGTCTTTACATCTGGAGGTGGTGTGTAAGCCTGCTGGTGGGCAGGGGTAGGGCCAGGATTCAGGGGTTCCTGGGGCTGATGCCTGCCCACTGGCAGGTGAGGCTGGTTCAAGTGCCAGTGCTCGTGCACTGGTGGGTGGATCTAGTTCCATGATCTCTGACTGCAGGGTCTTGCAGTTCCCAGAAAAGGTTTTCAGGGCCAGGTTCTGGTCCCTCTGGTGAGTATAGTTGGGTCCTGGGGAAGCTGTGGTCTCAGGTGGTGTTAAGGCATCAGGCCTGTTGGTGGGTGGGGCTGTGCTCCTGCCTGGCTAGCGGTTTGGCCTGAAGTGTCCCAGGATTGGTGTCAACAAACTGGTAGGCAAGGCTAGGTCCTGGAGCTAATAAAGTTAGAGGGAGCAATCCAAACTGGCAATTACCAGCAGCAGTGTCCTTGTGGTGGAATGAGCTCCCCAAATTGGCTGCCACTCATGTCTATGTCTCCAGGGTGAGCTTCAGCTGCCTCCTGTCCCTCTGGGAGCCTTCACAAGATGAACATGTGGGTCTGATCCAGGTTTTCTTCAAATTATTGTGTCTACCCTGGGTCCCCAAGCATGAGATTTTGTTTGTGCTATTCAAGAGTGTAGCCTCTATTTTCCACAGCACTCTGGGTCTCCTGAAAGTAATTTCTGCTGGAATTTAAGCCAAATGTTTTAGGGGCTTATCTTCCCAATGCGAGACCCTTAGACTTGGGAGCTCAAAGTGAGACTTGGACCCCTTACTCTTTGGGAAGAATCTTTGCAAATGTAATTATCCTTGCATTTGTGGCTCACCCGACCAGGAGCATGGGTCTTGGATATAATGTGACTTAGCCCTCCTATCTGTCCTGTTATGGTTCCTCCTTTATATCTTTAGTTGTTGAAGACATTTTCTGCTAGTCCTCTGGTCTTTATCATCAGTAATTGCTCCATAATGCCTATAATTTTGTTGTGCCTGTAAGAGGAGGTGAGGTCAGGGTCTTCTAGCTTGGCCATTTTGGCCACTCTCTCCTTATATTTAATTTGGTATTTGTAAGTTTGTAGTCTTTTTCTTAAAGAAGGATCTTCATACTGTTTGAACTTCAAGGCCCATACAATCTAGCTCCACCTTTGTTAACTACTGTTTTCTTGGGACCTGGAATTGTTTGCATCTTATAATAAACACTCAGTAAATGAAAGAAAGATGCCTTGCATTTTATAGGAATAACTAATGTGTCTTCCCATTCCAGGGAGGTAATTTCCATTCCTCTCACATCTATTCTGTACTTAGCTTCCACATTAAACATCTTAAAATAACACCTTCATCCTGCCACTTCCCTATTCTAAACATCTCCAATAACTCCAACATCAATGGAGAACAAAATTTAAATCTCTTAGCCTGCCATTCAAGACTTGAGACAACTTGAGTTACCTCCTACTTCTTATCTTCATGAATACTGCATTATAGGCAGATAGATCTATTTACCACTTCAGGAACATCTTTACTCCTTCTATTCCCAAGCCTTCACATTATCCATTTATGTTATCTGGAGGAACTTTCCTCTAATCTTAGTGATCTGGAAATCTTATTCCTATGCAAGACCCTTTTCCATGAAGTCTGCCCAGATGCCAGCAGATCCAGTGTTCTCTCCCTTTCCTGAACTATGGTCAAACATGGCATTCTATTGGTCAGAATTGTCTTTTATTACTAGTTATCTTCTCTTGTCTCTGGTTCTATTTACACATCTGGATTATTCAAGCACTTTTCTCAGGGACCATAATCTCATTAGAGCTATCCCCAGCTTAGAAGCCTCAGTGGAGACTGAAGAGGTCATAGGGAGCCAGGGCTACCCAGATGGTGCTAGTGGTAAAGAACCTGCCTGCCAATGCAGGAGACACAAAATATGCAGGTTCAGTCCCTGGGTTGGGAAGATCCCCTGGAGAAGGAAATGGCAACCCACTCCAATATTCTTGCCTGGAGAATCCCTTGGACAGAGGATCCTACTGGGCTACAGTCCATGGAGTCGCAAGGAGTCAGACACAACTGAAATGACTTAGCACACAGCACAGCACTGGAAGAAATAATAGAATTTTACAGCCTCCTTAGAACCAAATAAAATCACCAAAAATATAAACAGAAAAGAAATAAAGTCTTGTAAGAATGGCAATATAATACTTTAATCTATGTTCCTAAACCATAAACTCTTCATGGGCAGCTATAAACCGGAAAAGTAACTGGAGCAGGCTGCAAAATTACACTTCCAAAGATATTACAGTATAGCAGTTGGTAATGTGATGATCATGGTGGTGGTGATGATAATAGCAATGCGAAGAAAGCTCTTGTTCTTTAAGCTGTATGAGGCATTGGTATTGCTTAATGGGGTCCTGCATGAGAAGAATTTACTCTTATTGCTTTCTATGTTAGACACCAAAGGAAGCAAACTTTTTCCAAAAGAAAGAACACTTTATATATCATTTTTAAGAAAATGGCTACATTTCCCCTGAGGCATAATGGAAGACTCTTCTCCAAACAATACACTTATGGAAAAGGAAGTACTCTTAGGAAATGAAGAGCTTTGTTTCCTGTTAACATCAGGCTTCTTTGTATTCTTTTATGTGTTTCAATGACAGGCAAAACAACAGTACCTTAGTAGAAGTTAAAATTATAACTTTAAAAAATCTACTCAAATATTATACTTTATTTCAGTTTAGAGTCATTTCCAATTGTGCTTAATCTTTTCCAGCTTTGTTATTGCTTTCTCTTAGAGTTTCCACTGTGAAATGACATTTTTGGTCTCTTTTGCCCTCTATTGAATTGCCCTGGTAATAACAGTAACTAGCAAAATGCTAGTTCTGTAGCATGTGGGGGAAGACATAAATATTTGATTTCAGATCAGTGGTGTGTATAATTGTTACTATAGAGAAAATTTTTGATTGCTGTCCAAAACTGGAATCCTATTAAAATTTGATTTCTGGGTCTTCTTCATATATATAAAGTACAGGACATTTCATAGCATATAAGTTAACCCTTGGCTGGTCCTGTGACAAACTATATTTTATTTCCACAGGGATTGAACAAGAAGAAACACAACTCATGTGCAGGAATACTATTTAGATATTAGAGAGTAATATTATCTTTAATTTTTTTAGGGTTCCTTCAAAGAATCCTAAAAGTCAAGATTTAAATATCAAAGGAAACTGTAGATTGTCTACTCTAGATATATTATAGACTCTCAATTTTTTGCTTATCTTTCTGTTACTAATATTGCTATTTTCTACAAAATCAAAGAAAAGCAAGATAATAGAAAAAATAGATATTTTAAAGCAATTACGTATTAGCTTGGGTTTCAGTTCAGTTCAGTTGCTCATTCGTGTCCAACTCTTTGCGACCCCATGAATTGCAGCACGCCAGGCCTCCCTGTCCATCACCAATTCCCGGAGTTCACGCAAACTCACATCCATCGAGTTGGTGATGCCATTCAGCCATCTCATCCTCTGTCGTCCCCTTCTCCTCCTGCCCCCAATCCCTCCCAGCATCAGTCTTTTCCAATGAGTCAACTCTTTGCATGAGGTGGCCAAAGTACTGGAGTCTCAGCTTTAGCATCAGTCCTTCCAAAGAACACCCAGGACTGATCTCCTTTAGAATGGACTGGTTGGATCTCCTTGCAGTCCAAGGGACTCTCAAGAGTCTTCTCCAACACCACAGTTCAAAAGCATCAATTCTTTGGCACTTAATCACTTTAAAAAATTGAATCAATACTACAAAACTAGGAAAGCTATTATTTAACAGCAATTTAATCATAATTCATAAATCATATTTACAGAATTTCATTCTTAAAAAAGAAACAAAAAAACATTTGCTCGAATGTTCTTCGGGCAAAATGGCAGAAATATATGAAGTTTTACCCCCAATACTTAATTAACATCACAGTTGTAAGTGGGATTTGGCTAATGGCTAAGTCATCTCATTAGATCCAGATGAATGAAGGACTAAAGAAGTAGATAATCCTGAAGCTTAATTTTGTACATTAGTTCCTAAGTCTCTCAGCTTTACCCAAAGCTGTTATGATAACACTATTAGGTGATCTATCTCCCACCTCTTCTAGGTCCCCTTCTTTGATGGCTGTGCTTAGTCGTTCAGTCGTATCTGACTCTTTGTGACCCCATGAACTGCAGCCTGCCAGGCTCCTCTGTCCATGGGGACTCTCCAGGCAAAAATACCAGAGTGGGTTACCATGTCTTCCTCCAGGGAATCTTCCCAACCCAGGGACTGAATCCAGGTCTCCTGCATGGCAGACGGATTTTTCACCAGCTTAGCCACCAGGGAAGCGCCTTCTCTGATAGGGTGGGATATAAATCCTAAAGGAATAAAAAGGTTAGCAGAGCATAAAGATTGGTGAGCTAGGAATACATATATACTTATGACTATACATACATATCTGCCCTAAGATAAGTCAAGATCGACCAAAGGGGATATCTAAGAAGAAATCTAAGGAGATTTTTTTAGAAATCTAAGCTTCCCTTGTGGCTCAGATGGTAAAGAATCTGCCTGCAATGTGGGAGACCTGGGTTTGATCCTTGGTTTGGGAAGATCCCCTGAAAAAGGGAACGGCTAATCCACTTCAGTATTCTTGCCTGGAGAATTCCATTGACAGAAGGGCCTGGTGGGGTACAGTCCATGGGGTCGCAAAAGGTTGGACACGACTGAAATGACTTAACACACACACAAGATTCTCTAGTTGGCACGTGTCATGCAACTAATTTTCTGAGATTTAAGATAAGAAAACCCTAATAACAAATGCCTGGGGCTGGAGCACTGGGACGACCTGGAGGGATGGTGTGGGGAGGGGAGAGGGAGGAGGGTTCAGGATGGGGAACACGTGTATACTGGCGGTGGATCCATCTTGATGTATTGTAAAAGCAATACAATATTGTAAAGTTAAGCAAAATAAAAAAAAATAATAAAGCTGTAAATGTGGGAAAAAAAAAAAAAAAAATAAGAAAGCCCTAAACTACTAGTTTAAGAAACCAAGCTCTGGAGTCAATCCAAAATTCCAATACTGATTATGCCACTTAATTGCTGTATGATTGTAAGCAAGTTTTGTTTTTTCTTTTTTATCTTCCAGGTCTAAATTTTCTAGTCTGTATAATGAGAAGGATAAGACTTCACAGAATTGGGGAGGCAGTCCTAAGATGGCAGAGGAGACCACTTTCTCCCCCACAAATTCATCAAAAGAACATTTGAATGCTGAGTAAATTCCTCAAAACACTTCTGAATGCTGGCAGAGGACATCAGGCACCCAGAAAAGCAGCCCATTGTCTTTGAAAGGAGGTAGGAAAAAATATAAAAGATAAAAAGAGAGACAAAAGAGGTAGGGACAGAATCCAAATGGGGAAGGGAGTCTTAAAAAGAGAGACGTTTCCGAATACCAGGAAACACTCTCACCAGCAAATCTGTGGCAAGCCTTTGAATCTCAGAGGGCAACATAACTGGGAGGAAAAATAAATAAATAATTAAAACCCACAGATTATGTGCCCAGCGGTAACTCCCAGTGGAGAAGCAGTGCAGACGCCCACATCCACCACTAGCAAGCGGGGGCTGGGCAGGGAGGTGTTGGGCTGCATTGCTTAGGGTAAGGACCAGGCCTGAATGCCCCAAAGGCAATCTGAGGGAACTAACTTGAGATAGCAACCCAGACTGTGGGATAGCTATCCCGCAAAAAGCCCTAACCTAAGACACTGCCAGGCTCACAGAACAAAGGACTGAGCAGAGCTAACCAGCTGTGGACCGGTCCATCCCCTGCCAGAGAAAGGCAGGCGAGGGCAGCCAGAGCCCAAAGGGGGCAATCGCGGCCCCGGAGAGGTATCATCTACCAAACTGCAAGCAGGCTTTGTTGCTAACCAAGACTTCTTGGGATTCTAGATGATCAACATCTGCCCGGAGGGTTGTAGCCAGAGATCAGCTCCCCAGAAGAGATACACGGCACACCTGAGAAGGTGCGCTGGTTGTACACCCAGAAAACTGAGCAGCAGGGACGGGGGAGGTGATAAGTTGCAGCAACCGCAATCACCAAGCACCAGGTCACCTGAGCTGCTCGGACTGGGAGAGGGCACAAAACACAGGCCCATTCAAGTCTGTGCCTTTGTGGAGTACCCAAGAACCTGAACCTGAACGGCTTAGAACTGGGAAATGCACTCAACCCAGGGCCCACCTCAGACAGTTCCCAGCAGAGCAACCTAGAGCCTGAGAGTGTAGACTGGGAAAGTACACATGCTGTGAGCAGGGGAGAGGGAGGGGGAGAGGTGGTGCAAACCCAGTGTGGCTGAGACACTGTGAGCACACGCCAGTGTTATTTGTTTGCAGTGTTCCTCCCTCCCCACAGCACGACTGAACAAGTGAGCCTAAAAAAGTGTCCACCACCGCCCTCTTGTGTCAGGGTGGAAATTAGACACTGAAGACACCAGCAAACAGAAGAAGCTAAAACAGAGGGAACCGCCTTGGAAGTGACAGGTGCAATAGATTAAAACCCTGTAGTTAGCACTGACTACATAGGAAGGGGCCTATAGATCTTGAGAAGTATAAGCAGGATCAAGGAACTATCTGAAAATGAACTGACCCCACACTGCCCACAACATCAGAGAAAGTCCTAAATATATTTTTACTATTATCATTTTTAAAATTAAAAATAATTTTTAAGTCCTCTATTACTCCTTTAATTTTCATTTTATAACCTATTATTTGCAAAAAAAGACTCTACTTTTTAAAGAAACTTCATATATATATATTTTATAATTTTTGTGACTGTTTTTTTTCTTTAATATTGTACTTTTGAGAATCCAACCTCTACTCTAGATTTTCAATCTTTGCTTTTTGGTATTTGTTATCAATTTTGTATCTTTAGGAACCCAATCTTCAGTGCCAATTTTTACTTGGGAGCAAGATTACTGGCTTGACTGCTCTCTCCCGCTTTGGACTCTCCTTTTTCTCTACCAGGTCATCTGTATCTTCTCCCTCCTCCTTCTCTTCTCTACCCAACTCTGTGAATCTCTTTGTGTGTTCTGGACTGTGGAGAACACCTAGGGAACTGATTACTGGCTGGATCTGTCTCTCTCCTTTTCATTCCCCCTTTTATCCTCCTGGCCACCTCTGTCTGCTTCCTCCCTCTTCTCTTCTCTGTATAACTCTGTGAACATCTCTGAGCGGTCCAGACTGTGGAGAGCACATAAGGAAGTGATTACTGGCTAGCTTGCTCTCTCCTCTTTTGATTCCCCCTCTTCTCCTCCTGGTCACCTCTATCTCTCTGCTCCCTCTTCTCTTCTCCATGTAACTCTGTGAACCACTCTGGGCGCCCCTCACTGTGGAGAAACTTTTCATCTTTACCTAGATGTTTTATCATTGGTATGGATCGGGGAAGGCAATGGCACTCCACCCCAGTACTTTTGCCTGGAAAATCCCATGGACGGAGGATCCTGGTGGCTCCAGTCCATGGGGTCGCTAAGGTTGGACACGACTGAGCGACTTCACTTTCATTTTTCTCTTTCATGCATTGGAGAAGGAAATGGCAACCCACTCAGTGTTCTTGCCTGTAGATCCCAGGGACAGGGGAGCCTGGTGAGCTTCCATCTATGGGGTCGCACAGAGTCGGACACGACTGACGCGGCAGCAGCAGTAGCAGCAACTGTATGGATGGAGAAGTCTTGAGGCTACTGTAAGAACAAGACTGAAAACCAGAGGCAGGAGGCTTAAGTCCAAATCCTGAGAACACCAGAGAACTCCTGACTCCAGGGAACATTAATTGATAGGAGCTCATCAAACTCCTCCATACCTATGCTGAAACCAAACACCACCCAAGGGCCAACAAGTTCCAGAGCAAGACATACCATGAAAATTCTCCAGCAACACAGGAACATAGCCCTGAGCTTCAATATATAGGCTGCCCAAAGTCACTCCAAACCCACTGACATCTCATAACTCATTACTGGACACTTCATTGCACTCCAGAGAGAAGAAATCCAGCTCCACCCACCAGAACACTGACACAAGCCTCCCTAACCAGGAAACCTTGACGAGCTACCCATCCAGGCCCACCCACAGAAAGGAATCTCCACAATAAAGACAACTCCGCAAACTGCCAGAATACTGAAAGGCCACCCCAAACACAGCAATATAAACAAGATGAAAAGGCAGAGAAATACCCAGCAGGTAAAGGAACAGGATAAATGCCCACCAAACCAAAAAAAAAGAGGAAGAGATAGGGAATCTATCTGATAAAGAATTCCAAATAATGATAGTGAAAATGATCCCAAATCTTGAAAATAAAATGGAGTTACAGATAAATAGCCTGAGGACAAGGATTGAGAAGATGCAAGAAAGGTTTAACAAAGACCTAGAAGAAATAAAAAAGAATCAATATATAATGAATAATGCAATAAATGAGATCAAAAACACTCTGGAGGGAGCCAACAGTAGAATAATGGAGGCAGAAGATAGGATAAGTGAGGTAGAAGATAGAATGGTAGAAATAAATGAAGCAGAGAGGAAAAAAGAAAAAAGAATTAAAAGAAATGAGGACAATCTCAGAGACCTCTGGGACAATGTTAAATGCCCCAACATTCGAATCATAGGAGTCCCAGAAGAAGAAGACAATAAGAAAGACCATGAGAAAATACTTGAGGAGATAATAGTTGAAAACTTCCCTAAAATGGGGAAGGAAATAATTACCCAAGTTCAAGAAACCCAGAGAGTCCCAAACAGGATAAACTCAAGGCAAAACACTGCAAGAACATATTAATCAAATTAACAAAGATCAAACACAAAGAACAAATATTGAAAGCAGCAAGGGAAAAACAACAAAAATAACACACAAGGGAATTCCCATAAGGATAACAGCTGATCTTTCAAGAGAAACTCTTTAGGCCAGGAGGGAATGACAGGACATACTTAAAGTGATGAGAGAAAATAACCTACAGCCCAGATTACTGTACCCAGCAAGGATCTCATTCAAATATGAAGGAGAAATCAAAAGCTTTACAGACAAGCAAAAGCTGAGAGAATTCAGCACCACCAAGCCAGCTCTCCAACAAATGCTAAAGGATTCTCTCTAGACAGGAAACACAGAAACAGTGTAACTCAAACCCAAAACAATAAAGTAAATAGCAACAGGATTTTACAATAATTACCTTAAATGTAAATGGGTTGAATGCCCTAACCAAAGACAAAGACTGGCTGAATGGATACAAAAACAAGACCCCTACATATGTTGTCTACAAGAGACCCACCTTGAAACAAGGGACACATACAGACTGAAAGTGAAGGGCTGGAAAGATATTCCATGCAAATAGAGACCAAAAGAAAGCAAGAGTAGCAATACTCATATCAGATAAAATAGACTTAAACAAAGGCTGTGAAAAGAGACAAAGAAGCACACTACATAATGATCAAAGGATTAAGAAGAAGATATGCTATGCTAAGTCACTTCAGTCGTGTCCGACTCTGTGCGCCCCATAGACGGCAGCCCACCAGGCTTCCCCATCCCTGGGTCTCAGGCAAGAACACTGGAGTGGGTTGCCATTTCCTTCTCCAATGCATGAAAGTGAAAAGAGAGTGGTACTCGTCGTGTCCACTGGCTGTCCTCCACCCCCCCTGGGATTTTCCAGGAGAGTACTGGAGTGGGGTGCCATTGCCTTCTCCAGAAGAAGATATAAGAAGAAGATATAACAATTATAAATATATATGCACTCAACAAAGGAGCACTGCAATACGTAAATGCTAACAAGTATAAAAGGGGAAATTAACAATAACACAATAATAGTGGGAGACTTTAATACCCCCACTCACACCTATGGATAGATCAATTAAACAGAAAATTAACAAGGAAACACAAACTTTAAATAATTCAATAGACCAGTTAGACCTAATTGATATCTATAGGACATTTCACCTCAAAACAATGAATGTCACCTTTTCCTCAAGTGCACACAGAACTTTCTCCAGAATAGATCACATCCTGGGCCATAAATCTAGCCTTGGTAAATTCAAAAAAATTGAAATCATTCCAAGCATCTTTTCTGACCACAGTGCAGTAAGATTAGATCTCAATTACAGGAGAAAAACTTAAAAAAAATTCCAACATATGGAGGCTGAACAGCACGCTGCTGAATAACCAACAAATCACAGAAGAAATCAAAATATGCATAGAAATGAATGAAAATGAAAACACAACAACCCAAAACCTGTGGGACACTGTTAAAGCAGTGCTAAGGGGAAGGTTCATAGCAATACAGGCATACTTCAAGAAACAAGAAAAAAGTCAAATAAATAACCTAACTCTACACCTAAAGCAACTAGAAAAGGAAGAAATGAAGAACCCCAGGGTTAGTAGAAGGAAAGAAATCTTAAAAATTAGGGCAGAAATAAATGCAAAAGAAAGAAAAGAGACCATAGCAAAAATCAACAAAACCAAAAGCTGGTTCTTTGAAAGGTTAAATAAAATTGACAAATCATTAGCCAGACTCTTCAAGAAACAAAGGGAGAAAAATCAAATCAATAAAATTAGAAATGAAAATGGAGAGATCACAACAGACAACACAGAAATACAAAGGATCATAAGAGAATACAATAAGTAGATCAGATCACATCAGTTGCTCAGTCATGTCCGACTCTTTGCAACCCCATGAATCGCAGCACACCAGGCCTCCGTGTCCATCACCAACTCCCGGAGCTCACTGAGATTCACATCCATCACGACAGTGATGCCATCCAGCCATCTCATCCTCTGTTGTCTCCTTCTCCTCTTGCCCCCAGTCCCTCCCAGCATCAGAGCCTTCTCCAATGAGTCAACTCTTCGCATGAGGTGGCCAAAATACTGGAGTTTCAGCTTTAGCATCATTCCTTCCAAAGAAATCCCAGGGCTGATCTCCTTCAGAATGGACTGGTTGGATCTCCTTGCAGTCCAAGGGACTCTCAAGAGTCTTCTCCAACACCACAGTTCAAAAGCATCAATTCTTCGGCGCTCAGCCTTCTTCACAGTCCAACTTTCACAACCATACATGACCACGGGAAAAACCTTAGCTTTGATTAGACGAACCTTTGTTGGCAAAGTAATGTCTCTGCTTTTCAATATGCTATCTAGGTTGGTCATAACCTTCCTTCCAAGGAGTAAGCGTCTTTTAATTTCATGGCTGCAGTCACCATCTGCAGTGATTTTGGAGCCCAGAAAAAGAAAGTCTGACACTGTTTCCACTGTTTCCCCATCTATTTCCCATGAAGGGATGGGACCAGATGCCATGATCTTCGTTTTCTGAATGTTGAGCTTTAAGCCAACCTTTTCACTCTCCACTTTCATTTTCATCAAGAGGCTTTTTAGTTCCTCTTCACTTTCTGCCATAAGGGTGGTGTCATCTGCATATCTGAGGTTATTGATATTTCTCCCAGCAATCTTGATTCCAACTTGTGTTTCTTCCAGTCCAGCATTTCTCATGATGTACTCTGCATATAAGTTAAATAAACATGGTGACAATATACAGCCTTGATGTAGTCCTTTTCCTATTTGGAACCAGTCTGTTGTTCATGTCCAGTTCTAACTGTTGCTTCCTGACCTGCATACAGATTTCTCAAGAGGCAGATCAGGTGGTCGGGTATTCCCATCTCTTTCAGAATTTTCCACAGTTTATTGTGATCCACACAGTCAAAGGTTTGGCATAGTTAATAAAGCAGAAATAGATGTTTTTCTGGAACTCTCTTGCTTTTTCCATAATCCAGTGGATGTTGGCAATTTGATCTCTGGTTCCTCTGCCTTTTCTAAAACCAGCTTGAACATCAGGAAGCTCACGGTTCACATATTGCTGAAGCCTGGCTTGGAGAATTTTGAGCATTACTTTACTAGCGTGTGAGATGAGTGCAATTGTGTGGTAGTTTGAGCATTCTTTGGCATTGCCTTTCTTTGGGATTGGAATGAAAACGGACCTTTTCCAGTCCTGTGGCCACTGCTGAGTTTTCCAAATTTGCTGGCATATTGAGTGTAGCACCTTCACAGCATCATCTTTCAGGATTTGGAATAGTTCAACTGGAATTCTATCATCTCCACTAGCTTTGTTCGTAGTGATGCTTTCTAAGGCCCACTTGACTTCACATCCCAGAATGTCTGGCTCTAGGTCAGTGATCACACCATTGTGACTATCTGGGTCATGAAGATCTTTTTTGTACAGTTCTTCTGTGTATTCTTGCCACCTCTTCTTAATATCTTTCGCTTCTGTTATGTCCATACCATTTCTGTCCTTTATTGAGCCCATCTTTGCATGAAATATTCCTTTGGTATCTCTGATTTTCTTGAAGAGATCCCTAATCTTTCCCATCCTGTTGTTTTCCTCTATTTCTTTGCATTGATAAGTAATTATATGCCAATAAAATGGACAACTTGGAAGAAATGGACAAATTCTTAGAAAAGTACAACTTTCCAAAACTGAATCAGGAAGAAATAGAAAATCTTAACAGACCCATCACAAGCATGGAAATTGAAAGTGTAATCAGAAATCTTCCAGCAAACAAAAGCCCAGGACCAGACGGCTTCACAGATGAATTCTACCAAAATTTAGAGAAGAGCTAACACCTATCCTACTCAAACTGTTCCAGAAAATTGCAGAGGAAGGTAAACTTCCAAACTCATTCTATGAGGCCACCATCACCCTAATACCAAAACCTGACAAAGATCCCACAAAAAAAGGAAACTACAGGCCAATATCACTGATGAACATAGATGCAAAAATCCTTCACAAAATTCTAGCAATCAGAATCCAACAACGCATTAAGAAGATCATACACCATGACCAAGTGGGCTTTATCCCAGGGATGCAAGGATTCTTCAATATCCACAAATCAATCAGTGTAATACACCACATTAACAAATTGAAAAATAAAAACCATATGATTATCTCAATAGATGCAGAGAAAGCCTTTGACAAAATTCAACATCCATTTACGATAAAACCCTCCAGAAAGCAGGAATAGAAGGAACATATCTCAACATAATAAAAGATGTTTATGAAAAACCCACAGCAAACATCCTCAATGGTGAAAAACTGAAAGCATTTTCCCTAAAGTCAGGAACAAGATAAGGGTGCCCACTCTTATCACTACTATTCAACAGTTTTGGAAGTTTTGGCCACACCAATCAGAGCAGAAAAAGAAATAAAAGGAATCCAAATTGGAAAAGAAGAAATAAAACTCTCACTGTTTGCAGATGACATGTTTCTATGTTTTTCTACATAGAAAACTCTAAAGACTCCACCAGAAAATTACTAGAGCTAATCAATGAATATAGTATAGTCGCAGGATATAAAATCAACACACAGAAATCCCTTACATTCCTATATGCTAATAATGAGAAAATAGAAAGAGAAATTAAGGAAACAATTCCATTCACCATTGCAACGAAAAGAATAAAATACTTAGGAATATATTTACCTAAAGAAACAAAAGACCTATCTGTAGAAAACTATAAAACACTGGTGCAAGAAATCAAAAAGAACACTGCTGCTAAGTCGCTTCAGTTGTGTCCGACTCTGTGCGACCCCATAGATAGAAGCTCACCAGGCTCCCCTGTCCCTGGGATTCTCCAGGCAAGAATACTGGAGTGGGTTGCCATTTCCTTCCCCAATGCATGAAAGTGAAAAGTGAAAGTTAAGTCGCTCAGTCGTGTCCGACTCTTAGCGACCCCATGGACTGGAGCCTACCAGGATCTTCCGTCCATGGGATTTTCCAGGCAAAAGTACTGGGGTGGGATGGAAAAATATATCATGTTGATGGATCAGAAGACTCAATAGAGTGAAAATGAGCAAACTACCCAAAGCAATCTATAGATTCAATGCAATCCTTATCAAGATACCAACGGTATTTTTCACAGAGCTAGAACAAAATTTCACAATTTGTATGGAAATACAAAAAGCCTCAAATAGCCAAAGCAATCTTGAGAAAGAAGAACGGAACTGGAGGAATCAACCTGCCTGACTTCAGGCTCTACTACAAAGCCACAGTCATCAAGACAGTATGGTACTGGCACAAAGACAGAAATATAGATCAATGGAACAAAATAGAAAGCCCAGAGATAAATCCACGCACCTGTGGACACCTTGTCTTTGACAAATAGGCAAGAATATACAATGGAGAAAAGACAATCTCTTTAACAAGTGATGCTGGGAAAACTGGTCAACCACTTGTAAAAGAATGAAACTAGAACACTTTCTAACATCATACACAAAAATAAACTCAAAATGCATTAAAGATCTAAACATAAGACCAGAAACTATAAAAGTCCTAGAGGAAAACATAGGCAAAACACTCTCTGACATAAATCACAGCAGGATCCTCTATGACCCACCTCCCACAATATTGGAAATAAAAGCAAAAATAAACAAATGGGACCCAACTAAAATTAAAAGCCATTAAAAAGAATACATTTGAATCAGTTCTAATGAGGTGGATGAAACTGGAGACTATTATACAGAGTGAAGTAAGCCAGAAAGAAAAACACCGATACAGTATACTAACTCATATATATGGAATTTAGAAAGATGGTAACATAACTCTGCATGTGATACAGCAAAAGAGACACAGATGTATAGAAAAGTCTTTTGGACTCTGTGGGAGAGGGCAAGGGTGGGATGATTTGGAAGAATGGCATTGAAACATGTATATTATCATATAATGGAATGAATCACCAGTCCAGGTTCAAAGCATGATACAGGGTGCTCGGGGCTGGTGCACTGGGATGACCCAGAGGGATGGGATGGGGGGGAGGAGGGAGGTGGGAGGAGGGTTCAGGATGGGGAACACATGTACACCCATGGCGGATTCATGTCAATGTATGGCAAAACCAATACAATATTATAAAGTAATTAGCCTCCAATTAAAATAAATTTATATTAAAAAAAAGACTTCACAGAGTTGTTCTGAAAGTTAAAATAACAATATCTATAAAATATTAGGGAAGATTAGGCCAGAAGAGACTTTTGATTAGTGTTAGTCATTATTAGTATCATCACGATGATTATAATTCTCAACATTGTCATTATTATTTTTAGAATTAACAACAAAAATAATAGTGATAACCTTAACAGGCAAAATTTCCCTAGACATTTTCTGGAAAAGAAAGCTGAGAGGAAGTTTGACTTCTTTGCATACTTCTTCCCAACTCAGTATTGTGTTTGAGGCTGTGACCCAGAATAGGATCTACAGGATTCTTTGGCATCACCCAGGGAACACCATCTGGTCCTATGCCTCCTATACATTTTCTCAGCAGGACTCAGAGCTATTTAGGTATTGATCAGTCAGGAGCCACAGAGGCCTTGAGCTGTCAGTTAAGCAATTCTTTATTTCTGATATGCACAGTCCTGGTTTGAGCCAAGAAGTAGAATAAGAGAATTATTTGACTTTAAAAATTTTTTCACATGGAAAAATATTGCACAACCCTAGGCCCTGAAAGTCAAACAGGATATTTACACTGTCAACACACGCATAATTCTGCAGTAACAAGTAGCATTTTACTTCAAACATAAACATTTATAAATTGGAAATGGATTTTTTTTTCCATTGCTTTTTTTCTTTTCTTGTTGAAGATACCAGCCATCCACATTCACTTACCATTGCCTTTTTTCTTTTGGGGGGTCAAGAGAGGGAGATGTGTGGAAATATATTGTCCTCTCCATGGAGCATTAGCTGTTCTTTCAGATGGTCTTTGCAGATGATATATTCAAGTAAAGAGGAAGACTCTGAATTTGGAAGTGATTTTCTCCAAGAATAAAGAAACTGTTTTTAGTATGTACCTGGAGACACGGGGAGTCTGAGCAAGGTGACTAGGGTTGAGTCTCTAATGCCAGTTATTATGTAATCTCTCTAAAGAAAGACTAACTTATAAAGGGAAATGAAGGCTGAAAACCAAGGAGGCTAAACTGATCAATGCGTTTTCTTTTTCTCAAGAGACAAAATGGAATCTGAAATACTAGTATGACTAGTATTAACTAGGATATAGAAGGAATGTTTTTCTAAGGAGGTGGGATGGAATAACAAGCTTTTATGATTTGAAATAATCTCTTCCTCAGTCTTATTCCCTTACTCTCTTTCCTTCTTTTTTTTCCCCCTTGTTTTCAAAAATTTAGTTAATACCTATTGAATGGCTGCTACGTGCAAAAGAGCACGTCGGCACCTTGGTCACACAAATGTGCCACCATCCCTGGTCAGCTTGGATATTATGGTAACAAGAAAGAATACGTATTTTTTCACAGCAATCTAATTAATTAGGATTTTTATTTATGCATCAGTCAGGGATGATTTGGTTAATGTGAGTCCCAAAGAGGCTGATTATCTAAACATATTGACCAAATTGAGCTTCTGAACCTACAGAGCAGAAGCTCAAAGCAGAGAACCAAAGAAGCAGAGAACCAAACCTGGTCCCTGGAGACCCACTGAGGCACTGTGACCCAGGGCGCTGCTTCTGGTTGTTTAGTGGGCATCCTTCTCTCTGAAAACTCCAGCTCGTTCTCATTAATTTCTCCATGAGGGAGTTCCTATGCCAATTCATGCATATCACCATTCAGATACCCTTGTTGAAAAAGAGGGAAAATGGACTTGATTTTTGTTTTAGTTTTTAGTGGCAGTATATGTTGACCTGCCACTCATGGTATGTATGTGCAATTCTAGAAGGATAAAATGACTGGTAGAATGTACTAGAAACAGAGGAAAGTGAAGGGAATTTTTCAAATTATAAAAATTGTCATTGAGGCACTGGATATAATCCAACAACCAAAGAAAGTATTAAAACTATGATTTCACAGCATCAATCAAGCTCTTGAGATGCCACATTTTCAATAATTGGTTCTATAATATTTTTATTATTTTATGTCCTGAAATTACCCAAGTCATGGGTCTAAATCTAACCATGTGATTATAAATTTCTTGAAAAGTCATGAAATCCTTCACGAATTATTCATTTACTCAAGATTAAGTGTTACATTGGCTATTATATTCTGTAATAAATCCTAATATTGATTATTTTTACAAATGATTTACACATTTAACTGCAGTTTAGCTTGCTGTTTGTTAAGTCTTAAACCCTTAAAAGGAGAGAAAAAAATTGCTTAGGATAATATATTTTACATGGATTAAATGATTTAGAAATAACTTTAAAAGATGTAAAGTCAATTGTATCTACTAAGAATAGCAAAGTAACGCTCAAAATTCTCCAAGCCAGGCTTCAACAGTACGGGAACCATAACTTCAAGATGTTCAAGCTGGATTTAGGAAAGGCAGAGGAACCAGAGATCAAATTGCCAATATCCGTTTGATCATCGAAAAAGGAAAAGAATTCCTGAAAAACATCTACTTCTGCTTTATTGGCTATGCCAAAGCCTTTGACTGTGTGGACCACAACAAACTCTGGAAAATTTTTCAAGAGATGGGAATACCAGACCTCCAGTTTCTCAAGAACTGCCTCTTGAGAAATCTATATGCAGGTCAGGAAGCAACAGTTAGAACTGGACATGAAACAACAGACTGGTTCCAAATAAGGAAAAGAGTATGTCAAGGCTGTACATTGTCACCATGCTTCTTTAACTTATACACAGAGTACATCATGAGAAATGCTGGAATGGATGAAGCACAAGCTGGAATCAAGAATGCTGGGAGAAATATCAATAACCTCAGATATGCAGATGACACCACTCTTATGGCAGAAGGTGAAGAAGAACTAAAGAGCCTCTTGATGAACGTGAAAGAGGAGAGTGAAAAGGTTGGCTTAAAGCTCAACATTCATAGAACAAAGATCATGGCATCTGGTCCTATCACTTCTTGGCAAATAGATGGGGAAACAATGGAAACAGTGAGAGACTTTATTTTTGGGGGCTCCAAAATCACTGCAGATGGTGACTGCAGCCATGACATTAAAAGACGCTTGCTCCTTGGAAGAAAAGCTATGACCAACCTAGACAGCACATTAAAAAGCAGAGACATTACTTGGCCAACAAAGGTCCATTTAATCAGTTCAGTTTGGTTCGGTCACTCAGTCGTATCTGACTCTTTGCAACCCCATGGACTGCAGAACGCCAGGCCTTCCTGTTCATCACCAACTCTCGCAGTTTACTGAAACTCATATCCACTGAGTCAGTGATCCCATTCAACGGTCACCCTCTGTCATCAGCCTCCTCCTGCTTTCAATCTTTCCCAGCATCAGGGTCTTTTCAAATGAGGCAGTTCTTCACATCACGTGGCCAAAGTATTGGAGTTTCAGTTTCAGCATCAATCCTTCCAATGAATATTCAGGACTGATTTCCTTTAGGAATGACTTATTGGATCTTCTTGCAGTCCAAAGGACTCTTAAGAGTCTTCTCAAACACCATAGTTCAAAAGCATCAATTCTTTGGTGCTCAGCATTCTTTATAGTCCAACTCTCCATGTATAGTCATCCATACATGACTACTGGATAAACCATAGCCTTGACTAGCTGGATCTTTGTTGGCAAAGTAATATCTCTGTTTTTTAATATGCTGTCTAGGTTGATCTTAACTTTTCTCCCAAGGAGTAAGCATCTTTTAATTTCATGGCTGCAGTCACCATCTGCAGTGATTTTGGAGCCCCCCAAAATAAAGTCTGACATTGTTTCCACTGTTTCTCCATCCATTCATCCATTCCAGTGCCATGAAATGATGGGACCAGATGCCATGATCTTTGTTTTATGAATGTTGAGCTTTAAGCCAACTTTTTCACTCTCCTCTTTCACTTTCATCAAGAGGCTCTTTAGTTCTTCTTCACTTTCTGCCATAAGGGTGGTATCCTTTGCATATCTGAGGTTATTGATACTTCTTCTGGCAATCTTGACTTCAGCTTGTGCCTCATCCAGCCCAGTGTTTCTCATGATGTACTTTGTGTATAAGTTAAAGAAGCATGGTGACAATGTACAGCCTTGACATACTCCTTTCCTTATTTGGAATCGGTCTGTTGTTCCATGTCCAGTTCTAACTGTTGCTTCCTGACCTGCATATAGGTTTCTCAAGAGGCAGATCAGGTGATCTGGTATTCCCATCTCTTTCAGAATTTCCCACAGTTTCTTGTGATCCACACAGTCAAAGGCTTTGGCATAGCCAATAAAGCAGAAATAGATGTTTTTCTGGAACTCCTTTGCTTTTTCGATGAGCCAGTGGATGTTGGCAATTTGATCTCTGGTTCCACTGCCTCTTCTAAATCCAGCTTGAACAGCTGGAAGTTCACAATTCACATATTGTTGAACCCTGGCTTGGAGAATTTTGAGCATGACTTTACTAGTGTGTGAGATGAATGTATTATGCAGCAGTTTGAGCATTCTTTGGCATTGCCTTTCTTTGGGATTGGAATGAAACTGACCTTTTCCAGTCCTGTGGCTACTGCTGAGTTTTCCAAATTTGCTGGCATATTGAGTGCAGCACTTTCACAGCATCATCTCTTAGGATTTGAAATAGCTTAACTGGAATTCTATCACCTCCGCTAGCTTTGTTCATAGTGATGCTTCTTAAGGCTCACTTGACTTCACATACCAGGATGTCTGGCTCTAGGTGAGAGATCACACCATCGTGATTATCTTGGTCGTGAAGATCTTTTTTGTACAGTTCTTCTTTGTATTCTTGCAACCTCTTCTTAATATCTTCTGTTTCTGTTAGATTCATATCATTTCTGACCTTAATTGAGCCCATGTTTGCATGAAATGTTCTCTTGATATCTCTAATGTTCTTGAAGAGATCTGTAGTCTTTCCCATTCAATTGTTTTCCTCTATTTCTTTGCATTGATCGCTGAGAAAGGCTTTCTAACCTCTCTTTGCTATTCTTTGGAACTCTGCATTCAAATGGGTATATCTTTCTTTTTCTCCTTTGCTTTTGGCCTCTCTTCTTTTCACAGTTATTTATAAGGCCTCCTCAGACAGCCATTTTGCTTTTTTGAATTTCTTTTTCTTGGGGATGGTCTTGCTCCCTGTCTCCTATACAATGTCACGAACCTCCTCAGGCACTCTATCAGATCTAGTCCCTTAAATCTATTTCTCACTTCCACTGTATAATTGTTAGGGATTTGATTTAGATCATACTTGAATGGTCTAGTGGTTTTCCCTACTTTCTTCAATTCAAGTCTTAATTTGGCAATAAAGAGTTCATGATCTGAGCCACAGTCAGCTCCTGGTTTTGTTTTTGCTGACTGTATAGAGCTTCTCTATTTTTGGCTGCAAAGAATATAATCAATCTGATTTCGGTGTTGACCATCTAGTAATGTCCATGTGTAGAGTCTTCTCTTGTGTTGTTGGAAGAGGGTGTTTGCTAAGACCAGTGTGTTCTCTTGGCACAACTCTATTAGCATTTGTCCTGCTTCATTCTGTACTCCAAGGCCAAATTTACCTGTTACTCCCGGTGCTTCTTGACTTCCTACTTTTGCATTCCAGTCCCCTGTAATGAAAAGGACATCTTTTTTGGGCATTAGTTCTAGAAGGTCTTGTTAGTTCTAGCAGGTCTTCATAGAACCATTCAACTTCAGCTTCCTCAGCATTTCTGGTTGGGGCATAGACTTGGATTACTGTAATATTGAATGTTTTGCCTTGGAAATGAACAGACATCATTCTATTGTTTTTGAGATTGCATCCAATTATTGCATTTTGGACTCTTTTGTTGACTATGATGGCTACTCCATTTCTTCTAAGGGATTCTTGCCCACAGTAGTAGATATAATGGTCACCTGAGTTAAATTCACCCATTCCAGTCCATTTTAACTCTCTGATTCCTAAAATGTCAATGTTCACTCTTGCCTTCTCCTGTTTGACCACTTCCAATTTGCCTTGATTCATGGACCTAACATTTCAGGTTCCTAGGCAATATTGCTCTTACAGCATCAGACCTTGCTTCTGTCACCAGTCACATCCAGGTGTTGTTTTTGCTTTGGCTCCGTCTCTTTATTCTTTCTGGAGTTATTTCTCCACTGATCTCCTGTAGCATATTGGGCACCTACTGACCTGGAGAGTTCATCTTTCAGTCAGTGTTCTGTATTTTTGCCTTCTCATGGGGTTCTCAGGGTAAGTATACTGAAGTGGTTTGCCATTCCCTTCTGCAGTGGACCGTATTTTGTCAGAACTCTCCACCAGGACCCGTCCATCTTGGGTGGCCCTACACAGCATGGCTCATAGTTTCATTGAGTTAGACAAGGCTGCGGTCCATGTCATTAGATTGATTAGTTTAGTCAAGGCTATGGTTTTTCCAGTACTCATGTATGGATATGAGAGTTGAACTATAAATAAAGCTGAGTGCCAAAGAATTGACACTTTTGAACTGTGGTGTTGGGAAAAACACTTGAGAGTCCCTTGGATCACAGGGAGATCCAACCAGTCCATCCTAAAGGAAATCAGTCTTGAATATTCATTGGAAGGACTGATACTGAAGCTGAAACTCCAATACTTTGGCCACCTGATGTGAAGAACTGATCATTTGAAAAGACCCTGATGCTGGGTAAGATTGAAAGCAGGAGGAGAAGGGATGACAGAGGATGGGATCATTGGATGGCACCAATGACTCAATGGACATGAGTCTGAGTATCTCTGGGAGTTGGTGATGGACAGGGAGGCCTCACAAGCAGCAGTCCATGGGGTTGCAAAGAGTTGAACACAACTGAGTGACTGAACTGAACTGAAGAATTGCAAAATGAGTTCCAGCTATGTGGATTAAAGCTCTTCTCTATTCTTATTTGACAACTTTTATCCAGTACTTAGGAATAATTGGTTTTCCTTAATTACTCTGAGCCTACAGTGGGAATAGGAATAAGATAGCACGAACAAACCCTGACACATTTCTGGAGAAAGCTCATCTTGGACTTAGTTAATGCATGCAAAAGAGACTTCAAGGGCTTTCTTTTTTCTGGTTTCTTTTTCTCTCTGGCACAATTCTGGAAGTGATCAATAGATTGTTTCCCTTTGAAGGCCATGGCTCTAGTTGAAAAAGACTTCAGCCAGGAGTAGCTATCTATTTTCTTTGTGCCTAAGGAATACACGCTCATTAATTTAAAAAGAAGTTTTATTTTAGTGCTGCTAAGTTGCTTCAGTCATGCCCAACTCTTTGTGACTCTATGAACTATAGCCCACCAAGCTTCTCTGTCCAAGGGATTCTCCAAGCAAGAATATTGGAATGGGTTACCATGCCCTTCCCCAGGGGATCTTGCCCACCCAGGTATCAAACTCACATCACTTTATATCTCCTTTCATTTGCCACTAGCACCACCTGGGAAGTACACAATGCTAATAGTAATATTACTATTACTGTTAAAAAATTAACTATGTCAACCAGGTATCCAGCTTGAAAGTGAAAGTCACTCAGTTGTGTCCCACTCTTTGCAACTCCTTCGACTACACAGTCCACAGAATTCTCTAGGCCAGAATACTGGAGTGGGTAGCCTTTCCCTTCTCCAGGGGTTCTTTCCGATCCAGGAATCAAACCCAGGTCTCCCACATTGCAGAGGGATTCTTTACCAGCTGAGCCACAAGGGAAGCCTTATGGATATGAAATACTTCCTACTAAAAAACTGGCTATGTCAACTGATTAATCAGCATGTAAATATCAAGACTAGATTGTGTTATAGCACACCTTGTTTTGAAATACAGTCTAAATTTTAGACTCATTAAGTCCACAAAAAAAAAAAAATTACAAAGAAAACAGGTAAGTGCAATCTCAAAAGAGTTAAAATTGAGGGACACGCTATGTGGCTGGCACCATGTCAAATGCTTCATGTGTTAACTCATCTAATCTTGATGACAATTTTGGAACATAGATACTATTATTCTTTCCATTTTAGAGATGAAGAAGGTGGAGTCACAGAGATATTAAGTAATTTAACCAGCAGGTATAGCAAGCCACAGCAGCAAGATCTGACACCAGGCAGTCTGGCCAGAACTCATTCACCATTCAGCTGTGCTAAGTCTTGGTGATATCACAAACTCACAAATACTAATTCAGAAAGGAAGTCAGGGATCATTAATTCAGATTCTTTTTAAGACACATAATCACTGTTTTCCGAGGCCTGTGGGAAAAATTAATGTCAAAAAACAGCACTTGTGGGCAGTGTGTATGCCATACCAAGAGCGGAAAGTGGGCTTTAGCTGTCAGACATCAAATGTTCTGGTCCCACCGAGTCTGTTTGTGGAAGACAGATGCATCACACCCAGATGCTATGGAACAGTTGTCACCTTATGATCTTCTGGTTGCTGCTTGCTTTTCCTGTCAGCCTGCCTAAAGGAAGAGAACGCTCTGACCACAGAGATATGAGTGTTTTGATCCCTGAGATGTCCAAGTCTTCTTATAAATTATCAGATTGATATTTATTTGCAAATGCCCTGCAGATAAAATTGGCCCCATATCCAGCTTTAGACGTAAGGGAAAGTAGCACACCCTTGGCTCTACTCAAAGTCACTCCCTTTGTCCATCTTCCCAATGTCCTTGGACCCAGACACTGAGCCTCGGAATGGAGCCTCCTCAGGAGCCTCCATCTTTCCTCAAATATGCACTGGTGTATATCCCAGCCCATGTTCCCCAGCATGTCAGGCTCTCCAAGTGGATCACTGTCTCAACAACATCCTAAAACAACAATGTCGCTGCTGCTGCCGCTGCTAAGTCGCTTCAGTCGTGTCCGACTCTGTGTGACCCCATGGAGTGCAGCCTATCGGGCACCTCCGTCCATGGGATTTTCCAGGCAAGAGTACTGTAGTGGGGTGCCATTGCCTTCTCCGAAAACAACACTCGATAAATAAAAATTCTGGCATGGCTCTGATAAGGAAAAGGAAACTCCTTGTTTAGATGACGATTAAGGAGCAGTGATGAGTTAATAAAGAGCATGACCAAACCCCAGGGTCCTGATTCCCAGTTCCGTGCTGCCTCCTAGTGGTCTAATGTTAATAGCCCTCTTACGCAAGGTACGGAGAAGGCAATGGCACCCCACTCCAGCACTCTTGCTTGGAAAATCCCATGGATGGAGGAGCCTGTTAGGCTGCAGTCCACGGGGTCGCTAAGGGTAGGACACGACTGAGCGACTTCACTTTCACTTTTCACCTTCATGCATTGGAGAAGGAAATGGCAACCCACTCCAGTGTTCTTGCCTGGAGAATCCCAGGGACCGGGGAGCCTGGTGGGCTGCCCTCTATGGGATCACAGAGGGCATATATAATCAGATGTACATACATACATAGATACGTCCGATCACAGAGTCGGACACGACTGAAGTGACTTAGCATACCCAAGGTAGAGAACAACGGTATTCTTCCCTTCCTCTTTTGCTTTCCCTCAGAAGAACTAGAATAAATGAACCGATTCACAGAACAGCACGGGAGTTGAATCAGAAAGAAATCTCCTAATTTTAATAGGAATGACGACCCTATCAAAAATTCTTCTGATTTAACTAAAATGGCATGACTGCTTTGAGGATTAAATTTAAAAGGCTCCTTTGAGGATTATTTGGTGCTTTAAAGGAGATCGGTCCTGGGTGTTCTTTGGAAGGACCGATGCTAAAGCTGAAACTCCAATACTTTGGCCACCTCATGGGAAGAGTTGACTCATTGGAAAAGACTCTGATGCTGGGAGGGATTGGGGATAGGAGGAGAAAGGGACGACAGAGGATGAGATGGCTGGATGGCATTACCGACTCGATGGATGTGAGTTTGAGTGAACTCCGGGAGTTGGTGATCGACAGGGAGGCCTGGCGTGCTGCGATTCATGGGGTTGCAAAGAGTCAGACACGACTGAGCGACTGAACTGAACTGGTGCTTTAAAAGGTTAGAACAGTTAGGATAGTAGCTTTTGAAATACATTGTGGTGTGTGCCCCCTACAAATTATTTTTAAGGGATAGGCTAGAATCTTAGAATTCTGCCTTTCTAGACTATATTGTTTGTGAATTTTTATTGACCTTCAAGTCTGTGAGAAGGAAGCAAATATTGATACATAAAACGCCAAATAAAAATATTGTTTCTCTTTAAACTATTTCAAAGGAACGGACTGTGTTCTTTTCATTCTCTCCTGATATGTTCCTAATAATGTATGTGCTTGCAAATACCACGTGACAGTATGTTTAGTGGAATTGCCACTTTCAATATGAAGTTTCAGTAATGTGTCCAAAATCTTACATATATCTATATATACACATATATACTCACACGTATCTATGTATGTATGTACATCTGATTATATATTAATTACTGTATTCTACAAAACATTACACAGGCATGTGAGGAGGAAAATATTCTGCTCAAAAGCAAATCCACATATTGTGATTCGGGTTAAAAACTTGAGTATAACCTTTCCAACTTCACAAGCCAAGAACAAATGATCAAAGCCCTGTTTCTTCAGTTTATCCTGAGAGATTGAGGGTTCTGATCACTTAAAACTTGGCAAAATTGAGGTTTAAATCAAATTTCACAAAACACTTGCTACAGCAATAAATTTGAACCCGTGAGGAAATAGCAATTCTGTAAATGCCAACTTTTGATTGCAATCTACAATATGGTCTGGGATCAACTGTTGTTCACAACAGGTGCAGCAGATGGTGTCACCCTCCAGCACTCCCCAAGATGCCTTTGTTCTGCCCTTTTCCTGTTGTTGCTGCTTGGTCACTAAGGAATGTCCGACTCTTTTGTGACCACCCCCAGGCTCCTCTGTCCATGGGATGTCCCGGGCAAGAATCTTGGTGTAGGTTGCCATTTCCTTCTCCCTTTTAATCAGCAGGCAAAAAAGCCACCACTTAGTTTGGTGAATTTGTTCATCATAGAGGGCAGAAGACTTTATTTTGTCTCCGTTTCTAATGGCTTGGTGGTCCACAGTGAAGCAGCCAGGAAGTGTTTAGGTCATGCTGCTGTCTCTAGGCTAAGAGAGAAAAGAATACAGCAGTCTGCAGTGTCGATTTGGGATCTGTTGAGATGTACTGGGCTTTGTGTGTTTTTTTTTTTTTTTTAATAAACTCGTTGGAATATAATTTCCTCTGCTTTGGAAATATTGATGTCTGTCATATGGGATGAGAGACTTTTACCTATTCAGTCGTGGTGACGTTTGCAGAATGCTCTGAGCAAACTCTGCTAAAAGGAGGAGTCCTGAAAATATATGATAAAGAAGCTCCAATTTAACATGATAGAAAAATCCAGGTCATTTGTCTAAATGGTCAAAGTAATCTTGAGGAAAGTGAGTAGAGGCTTAAAAACAGGATTTATTTAAAAAGTGAGAATTTAGAATCCCTGATTTGATGTCTGAAGGGTGACTTAAATGATTTTAAATACATGAATTGTTTTACTAATTTCAGAGATGTAGACAATCACCTGTTTTGCATACCCATTACTTACAGATTATAGCAGGGAGGCTTCAGGATATGAACTACACAAAGAAAATCTTTCTTACCATAAGCAGTACTATACTTCATTGATTTACTAAAGGAACAGGCAGTGCAGGGACACAGCACAGAATTTTTGCATAGTTAAAATGCCTAGTGAGTTTGCAGGAATCCCTTTATACAACTTGCTTCACGGATGTCAAATAGCTTTTCCCTAAATGCTTTCAGTAATAAGAAAACCACTGTCTCAAAGGGCAAGTCATTCTGTTTTCAAATAACTTGAATCATTAGGCTATTTACCCACTCCAGTATTCTTGCCTGGAGAATCCCAGGGACAGAGGAGCCTGTTGGGCTGCCGTCTATGGGGTCGCACAGAGTCAGACACGACTGAAGTGACTTAGCAGCAGCAGCAGCAAGGTGAAATCTATCCCTGGAAACTTCCATTCCTTGGTATTCTCTCTGGAGCTATAAGAATAAGATTTGTTTCCCTTCTGTAAAATAATACACTAGATATTCAAAGTTCACCATTATCAATATATTTAACCCAACTCTTTCCTCCATCCTGGATAAATACCCTATTTTCTCAAAGCACCCATGATTGAATCAATAATTTTTTTTTCTTACCCATCCTCTCCTGATTGTGCTCAAATTTAATGTTTTGAAATCTCGAATGTATTTGCCTTTTTATACTGTTCATGGGGTTCTCAAGGCAAGAATACTGAAGTGGTTTGCCATTCCCTTCTCCAGTGGACCACATTCTGTCAGACCTCTCCACCATGACCCGCCCGATTTGGGTGTCCCCAAATGGCATGGCTTAGTTACACTAAGTTAGACAGGCTGTGGTCCGTGTGATCAGATTGGCCAGTTTTCTGTGATTATGCTTTCAGTGTGTCTGTCCTCTGACGCCCTCTCCCAACACCTACCATCTCATTTGGGTTTCTCTTACCTTGCACATGGGGTATCTGTTCATGGCTACTTCAGTATTCTTGCCTTGAGAACCCCATGAACAGTATGAAAAGGCAAAATGATAGGATACTGAAAGAGGAACTCCCCAGGTGGGTAGGTGCCCACTATGCTACAGGAGATCAGTGGAGAAATAACTCCAGAAAGAATGAAGGGAAGGAGTCAAAGCAAAAACAATACCCAGTTGTGGATTTGACTGGTGATAGAAGCAAGGTCCGATGCTGTAAAGAGCAATATTGCATAGGAACCTGGAATGTCAGGTCCATGAATCAAGGCAAATTGGAAGTGGTCAAACAGGAGATGGTAAGAGTGAATGTTGACATTCTAGGAATCAGTGAACAAAAATGGATTGGAATGGGTGAATTTAACTTAGATGACCATTATATCTACTACTGCGGGCAGGAATCCCTTAGAAGAAATGGAGTAGACATCACGATCAACAAAAGAGTCCAAAATGCAGCACTTGGATGCAATCTCAAAAACAACAGAATGATCTCTGTTTGTTTCCAAGGCAAACCATTCAATATCACGGTGATCCAAGCCTATGCCCCAACCTGTAACACTGAAGAAACTTAAGTTGAATGGTTATATGAAGACCTACAAGATCTTTTAGAACTAACACCCCAAAACGATGTCCTTTTCATTATAGGGGACTGGAATGCAAAAGTAGGAAGTCAAGAAACACCTGGAGTAACAGGCAAATTTGGCCTTGGGGTATAGAATGAAGTGGGACAGAGGCTAATAGAGTTTTGTCAAAAGAATGCAGTGGTCATAGCAAATACCCTCTTCCAATAACATGAGAGAAGACTCTACACATGGACATCACCAGATGGTCAACACTGAAATCAGACTGATTATATTCTTTGCAGCCAAATATGGAGAAGCTCTATACAGTCAGCAAAAACAAGACCAGGTGCTCACTGTGGCTCAGATCATGAACTCTTTATTGACAAATTAAGACTTAAATTGAAGAAAGTAAGGAAAACCACTAAACCATTCAGGTATGACTTAAATCAAATCCCTTATGATTATACAGTGGAAGTGCGAAATAGACTTAAGGGACTAGATCTGATAGATAGAGTACCGATGAACTATGGAAGGAGGTTCGTGACATTGTACAGGAGACAGGGAGCAAGACCATCTCCATGGAAAAGAAATGCAAAAAAGCAAAATGACTGTCTGGGGAGGCCTTACAAATAGCTGTGAAAAGAAGAGAAGTGAAAAGCAAAGGACAAAAGGAAAGATATTCCCATTTGAATGCAGAGTTCCAAAGAATAGTGAAGAGAGATAAGAAAGCCTTCTTCAGCGATCAATGCAAAGAAATAGAGGAAAACAGCAGAATGGGAAAGACTGGAGAGCTCTTCAAGAACATTAGACATACCAAGGGAACATTTCATGCAAAGATGGGCTCAATAAAGGTCAGAAATGGTATGGATCTAACAGAAACAGAAGATATTAAGAAGAGGTGGCAAGAATACACAGAACTGTACAAAAAAGATCTTCATGACCTAGATAATCATGATGGTGTGATCACTCACCTAGAACCAGACATCCTGGTATATGAAGTTAAGTGGGCCTTAGAAAGTATCACTATGAACAAAGCTAGTGGAGGTGATGGAATTCCAGTTAAGCTATTTCAAATTGTGAAAAATGATGCTGTGAAAGTGCTGCACTCAATATGCCAGCAAATTTGGAAAACTCAGCAGTGGTCACAGGACTGGAAAAGGTCAGTTTTCATTCTAATCCCAAAGAAAGGCAATGACAAAGAATGCTCAAACTACCACACAATTGCACTCATCTCATATGCTAGTAAAGTAATGCTCAAAATTCTCCAAGCCAGGCTTCAGCAATACGTGAACCGTGAACTTCCAGATGTTCAAGCTGGTTTTAGAAAAGGCAGAGGAACCAGAGATCAAATTGCCAACATCTGCTGGATCATTGAAAAAGCAAGGGAGTTCCAGAAAAACATCTATTTCTGCTATTGACTATGCCAAAGCCTTTGACTGTGTGGATCACAAGAAACTGTGGAAAATTCTTACAGAGATGGGAATACCAGACCAACTGACCTGCCTCTTGATAAACCTATATGCAGGTCAGGAAGCAACAGTTAGAACTGGACGTGGAACAACAGACTAGTTCCAAATCAGGAAAGGAGTTCGTCAAGGCTGTATATTGTCACCCTGCTTATTTAACTTATATGCAGAGTACATCATGAGAAATGCTGGAATGGATGAAGCACAAACTGGAATCAAGATTGTCAGGAGAAATATCAATAACCTCAGATATAGAGATGACACCACCCTTGTGGCAAAAAGTGAAGAAGAACTCAAGAGTCTCTTGATGAAAGTGAAAGATGAGAGTGAAAAAGTTGGCTTAAAGCTCAACATTCAGAAAACAAAGATCATGGCATCTGGTCCCATCACTTCATGGCAAATAGATGAGGAAACAATGGAAATAGTGAGAGACTTTATTTTGGGGGGACTCCAAATCACTGCAGATGGCGACTGCAACCATGTAATTAAAAGATGTTTGCTCCTTGGAAGAAAAGCTATGACCAACCTAGACAGCATATTAAAAAACAGAAACATTACTTTGCCAATAAAGATCCATGTAGTCAAAGCTATGGTTTTTCCAGGAGTCATGTACGGATGTGAGAGTTGGACTATAAAGAAAGCTGAATGCCAAAGAATTCATGCTTTTGAACTGTGGTGTTGGAGAAGACTCTTGAGAGTCCCTTGGACAGTCAGGTGATCCAACCAGTCCATCCTAAAGGAGATCAGTCCTGGGTGTTCATTGGAAGGACTGATGCTTAAGCTGAAGCTCCAATACTCTGGCCACCTGATATGAAGAACTGACTCATTTGAAAAGACCCTGATGCTGGGAAAGATTGAAGGCAGGTGGAGAAGGGGATGACAGAGGATGAGATGGTTGGATGGCATCACCGACTCAATGGACATGAGTTTGAGTAAGCTCTGGGAGTTGATGATGGACAGGGAGGTCTGACGTGTTGCAGTCCTTGGAGTCTCAAAGAGTTGGACACAACTGAGCAACTGAACTGAACTGAATCATTTTGATATCTTGAAGCTCTCATTTTGTTTTCTCTGTTTTTTATTTTAAAAATAAGCAAGCACATGCTCAGTCTCCATTATCTTCTAGCTTTCTTTCTATTTTCCTTCTTATTCAAGTTTTTGAAAAAAATATTTGCACTCCTTTTCCCTACTTTCTCACTTCCAAAGCCCTCAGGCTGGCTTCTGTCTTGATATCCCTCTGAAATTGTTTATGATTATATCACTGATGGCCCTTGAAGGTGAGTTGGTAAAGTGGTCTGAGGATGAGCTATGGTGTCAGACAGATGTGGTTTCTCAGATCTACCACTTGCTGGTTGTGTGACCTTGGCTATGTATTTAATGTCTCTCAGTCCCACTTTCTTTATTGATAAAATGGATTGTTGTGAGGACCAAATGAAATGATGTAAGAAAAGTGTCCAGTGGCACAGCCCACAGTTGGTGATAGCTTCTGTGGTCATCATCATGGTGTTCCTATAATTGCTCACATCAGTGGGTGTCAGATTGCAGCGCATATCAGAATCTCATGATAGCTTTCTTTTTATTTTTATTTGCATGGGATACCTTTTTCTATCCCCTCACTTTCAGTCTGTATGTGTCCCTAGGTCTGAAGTGGGTCAGTTGTAGACAGCATATATATGGATCTTATCTCTGTATCTGTTCAGCTAATCTATGTCTTTTGTTTGGAGCATTTAATCCATTTACATTTATGGTGATTATTGATATGTATTTTCCTATTGCCATTTTCTTAATTATTTTGGATTTATGTCAGTCTTTTTTCTTCCATTCCACATTTGTTCTCTTCTCTTGTGGTTTGATGACCATCTTTAGAATTGAATTTGGGTTGCTTTTCCTTTTGTGTGTGTATCTACTGTAGTTTTTTTGGTTTGCATTTCCCTTGATGCTTATATGTGGCATCTAAAAGATATGGTAAAAATGAACCTATTTACAAAACAAAAATAGAGTCTTAGATGTAGAAAACTAACTTCTGGTTACCAAAGGGGAAAGAGGAAGGGGAGAGGGATAAATTGGGAGATTGGGACTGACATATACACACTACTATAAATGAAAGGAAGGCAATGGCACCCCACTCCAGTACTCTCACCTGTCCCATTCATGGGGGCCTGGTGGCTGCGCCGGGTCAGGCCCTGCATGGGGGGGCAACCCACTCGGTCTGCTGGAAAATCCGGGACAGGGGAGCCTGGTGGGCTGCTGGTCTTGGGGTCGCACAGGGGACAGACGGGACAGCAGCAGCAGCAGCAGCATAAATGAAATAGACAACCAATAATGACCTACTATAGCATAGGCGAATCTACTCAATACTCTAATGACTTACATGGGGAAAGAATCTAAAAAAGAGTGGATGTGTGTATATAAATATATAACTAATTCAGTTAGCTCTGCAGCTTAAACTAATACAGCATTGTAAATCCACTACATAATCCAATAAAAGTTTTTAAAAAGAATTGCATAGTTGGTTTGTTAAAACAGATGTCTGTGTCCCACCCCTAGGGTTTCTGATTCAGGAGGTCTGGGGTGGGGGGTAAGAAAGTGCATTTTAAACAAGTTACCTGGTAATGATGATGCTTCCGGTTCAAGAAGCACACTTTGAGAAGCATTCTGGCCTCAATCTTTGCCTTTCAAGTGTACCATCGTCATTGACACTACCCAGGGGCTTTTTAGAAATGGCACATGCCAGACCTCTTGAATCATATTCTGCCCGTTAACAAGACACTAAGTGATTCCTTCACATGTTAAAATTGGAGAAGCACAGACCTACTGTGTGATATTTCTTGGTTCTTACAACAGTTGATCAAGTAATACCTTGTGCATTGTTTCTCCCTTCTTTTAGTTATTTCTTTAGCTTTTCAGATAAAATTTTCTTCTGGTTTTCTTCCTATCTCTCCGATCATTCATTCTCAGTCTGATTCCCCCACCTCTGTAGCTAAAATCCTCTCTTGGGTTCTGCTGCTGCTGCTGCTAAGTCGCTGCTTGTCTTCTATTTCCACTCTCTGTTCTTGTATTGTTTAAGATTAGATTCCACAGCAAGTAATAGTAATGCCTCCCCTCCCCCCACCCAAAGACAGTGGTTTAGACAGGATAAAATACCACTTCTTTCTTATGTTTAAGTCCAGATATGAGCAGTCCACTGTTGTGTGATGTCTCTGCCCCATGAAGCTTTTGATTACGCACTCCTTTTGCTCTGGTTCTTCATCCCTCATGGCAGCCACTCCTGATGTCATTCTTGGCTTAAACACACTCATCACATCTGCATTTCAGTCACCAGATAGCAGGAAAGAATGCAGAAAAAAAGGGGCAAAGGACAGCTCTCAGCTGTCTATTAAGGAATACCACTGGAAGCTGCCACCAGATACATCTGATTATGGCTCATTGGCCAGAACTTAGTGACCTGGCCAAATGGAGCTGCACTGGAGAGTGAGAAATGTACATAATTTGGCTCAGCTAAAAAGTGAGGATGTGTTTAACATGAGATAGATCAACTAGCAGCCTGCCACAGGTGCCACAATTCACCTGTGTATTATCCATCCTACTGCACATAGAATACACTCAACTTCTCCCCAGGGGAGATGTATTAGCTTGTGAGGGCTGTCATAAAAACGTGCCACAGGCTGGGCAGTTTAAACAGTAAAAGTATGTTGTCTAGCAATTCTGGAGGCTGGAAGCCTAAGCTCAAGGTGTTGGTAGGATTGGTTCCTTCATAAAGTTATGAGGGAAACAGCTATTCCAGGTCTCTCTGCTTGGTTTGTAGGTGATCCTTTTCATGTTCACATGGTGTTCTCCTTGAATGCCTATCTATGTCCAAATTTTCCCCTTTTGTAAGGATATCAGTCATATTGGATTAGGGGCCCAACCTACTCCAATAGGACCTCATCTTAGCTTAATACATCTTCAATGACCCTATTTTCAAATAAGGTCACCTTCTGAGGTATTAGGTGTTAGGGCCTCAGCAAATGAACCTGGAGGGGGACACAATTCAATCCATAGCAAGATATAGTTGCTATTTCCTATGCAGTTATTGAACTCAACCCCAAATCTAGGATACCTTGGGTCAAATGTCCATATCTGGTCCACATGTTGAGGCTGGCATGCTGGAAGAGGAGGTAGAAGATATTGCCATCATGACTGCCTATATCTTCCAGATGGCCAGTGATTATGTTAAAGGTGGTTCCCTTGGAAGGGATGGGGTTGGACCCATCTACACCACTGATGTGATGGCTAAAGCTATCAATCCTGCCATATGCCTAACATCTCCCCTTTCTTTCACACAAACATATTTGCAGTACTTGCTGCTTTCTCTTCTTTTCTTTTTATAATTATTGAGTCATTTGTTTTATTTATTTATTTTTACTGAAGCATGATTTATAGTATTCAGTTCAGTTCAGTCGCTCAGTCGTGTCTGACTCTTTGCGACCCCATGAATTGCAGCACGCCAGGCCTCCCTGTCTATCACCAACTCCCAGAGTTCATTCAAACTCACGTCCATCAAGTCAGTGATTCCATCCAGCCATCTCATCCTCTGTCGTCCCCTTCTCCTCCTGCCCCCAATCCCTCCCAGCATCAGAGTCTTTTCCAGTGAGTCAACTCTTTGCATGAGGTGGCCAAACTACTGGAGTTTCAGCTTTAGCATCAGTCCTTCCAAAGAAATCCCAGGGCTGATCTCCTTCAGAATGGACTGGTTGGATCTCCTTGCAGTCCAAGGGACTCTCAAGAGTCTTCTTCAACACCACGGTTCAAAAGCATCAATTCTTCAGCATTCAGCTTTCTTCACAGTCCAACTCTCACATCCATACATGACCACTGGAAAAACCATAGCCTTGACTAGATGGATCTTTGTTGGCAAAGTAATGTCTTCTTTTCAATATGCTATCTAGGTTGGTCATAACTTTTCTTCCAAGGAGTAAGCGTCTTTTAATTTCATGGCTGCAGTCACCATCTGCAGTGATTTTGGAGCCCAGAAAAATAAAGTCTGACACTGTTTCCACTGTTTCCCCATCTATTTCCCATGAAGTGATGGGACAAGATGCCATGATCTTCGTTTTCTGAATGTTGAGCTTTAAGCCAACTTTTTCACTCTCCACTTTCACTTTCATCAAGAGGCTTTTTAGTATTATATTAGTTTCAGGTGTACAACATAGTGAATCAATATTTTTATAGATTATACTCTATTTGAAGCTTAAATATGGGCTATATTCCTTGTGCTCTATAATACAACCTGTAACTAATTTATTTTATACATAACAGTTTTTAAAAATTGAAGTAGAGTTGATTTATAATGCTGTATTAGTTTCTGGTATATAGCAAAGCAGTTCAATTATATACACATATTCTTTTCATATTCTTTACCATTATAGTTTTTTATAGAATACTGAATATAGTTCCCTATGGTACCCAGTAGTACCTTGTTTATTTTATAAATAAAATAGCTTATACCTGCTAATCTAAAACTCCTAATTTATCCCTCTGCCACCCTCTTTCCCTTCTGATAACCATAAGTTTGTTTTCTATGCCTGTGAGTTTCTTTCTGCCTCATAAATAAGTTCATCACATTTTAGATTCCACATATAAGTGATATCCTATGGCATTTGTCTTTTTGCTTCTTACTTCACTTAGTATGATAATCTCCAGATATATCCATGTTAATGCAAATACCATTATTTCACTCTTTTTAATGGCTGAGTAGTATTCCAGTGTGTGTGTGTGTGTGTGTGTGTGTGTGTGTGTGTGTGTGTGTGTATACCACATCTTTATTCATTTCTCTGTTGATGGATATGTAGGTTGCTTCCATGTCTTGGCTATTATAAATAGTGCTGCTATGAACATTGAGGTGTATGTATCTTTTCAAATTATAGTCTTCTTCAGATTTACACCCAGGAGTGGGACTTCAGGATCATATGACAACTCTAATTTTAGTTTTTTGAGGAACCTCCATACTGTTTTTCATAGTGGCTTCACCAATTTGCATTCCTACCAACAATGTAGGAATGTTCCCTTTTCTCCACACTCTCGACAACATTTATTATTTGTAGACTTTTTAGTGATGGCCATTCTGGCTGTATGAGTTGGTAACTCATTGTAGTTTTTATTTGAATATCACTAACAATAAGTGATGTTGAGCCCCTTTCAGATGACCTATTGGCTATCTATATACAGAGTAATCTGCACCTGTCAGTCACCTCCTCTATCCTGCCCCTCCTCTTTTCCTCTCCCGGCTGGTAAACCACTGGTTTGTTCTCTGTGTCTGTGAGTCTGTTTCTGTTTTGTTATGTTCATGTTTGTTTCATTTTAAAGATTCCTCATGAAAGTGAGAACATGCAGTATTTACCTTTCTCCGTCTGACTTATTTCACTAAGCACAATGCCTTCTTGATACATCTTCTACAGAGAAGACTTTAGGGACCACCCTGTCTGCAACAGCCCTTTCCTCTCACCACTTTCTACTCCCTTACTATGTTTCATTTTTCTTTTGAAAAATTTATCACTGCCTGACATTGTATTTCATTTATCTGTTTTTTTCTCTATATCCTTGCTAAGCTGCTAAGTTGCTTCAGTCGTATCCGACTCTGTGCGACCCCATAGATGGCAGCCCACCAGGCTCCCCTGTCCCTGGGATTCTCCAGGCAAGAACACTGGAGTGGGTTGCCATTTCCTTCTCCAATCTCTATATCCTTACTAGAAGGTAAATTCTATGAGGACAGGGATTTTGTATATTTTATTCACTTCTGTAGTGCAAGCATCTAGAATGCAGTGCTCAGTAAATCACTGAAGGAATGAACAAATCCTTCAAGATTTTGTTTCCTTACCTAATGCAGATTTTGTAATCTGTAGATGAATAATATCTTAGAGTGAGAGAATGAGTACCCTAAATTTTGCCTCTGGGCTAATATTTCTATAAGTTTATGCTTCTGTATAAGTTAAATAGGTATGTAGGCATAATGGCCATTTGACGCTTCACCTGGTTTGCAAATTCCTCTGTTTTCCTATCTTACTTGATACTGCTGCTAAGTCGCTTCAGTCGTGTCCGACTCTGTGCGACCCCACAGGCAGAAGCTCACCAGGCTCCCCCGTCCCTGGGATTCTCCAGGCAAGAATACTGGAGTGGGTTGCCATTTCCTTCTCCAATGCATGAAAGTGAAAAGTGAAAGCGAAGTCACTCAGTCATGTCCGACTCTTAGCGACCCCATGGACTGGAGCCTACCAGGATCCTCCGTCCATGGGATTTTCCAGGCAAAAGTACGGGGTGGGGTGCCATTGCCTTCCCCGTCTTATTTGATAAGCATGTACTAAACCACAGGTTCTCATTAGAACAATGTTTTCAAACTATGAGTCATGACCCATTAGGAGGTCATGAAGTTGATTTAATGTAGCATAACCATTATTAATAAAATGAAAAGAAAACAGATTATATGTCGGAGTTTGTCACGTGTTTCAAGAATAAATACTGTTTTGTGAAATTTCTCCTTTGGTTTTCTATATCTATGTATATGTGTACTGTGTTACAAAGTATAATGTATTTCTTACTTTGGGTAATGGTCAAAAAACAGTCACAGCTTCTGTCCTTGAGAGACAGAAAAGCAAGCTTATCTTAATGTAATCTTTAGTGATTGAATTTTAACTCACTTCTTCAATTCAGCTCTTCTGAGGCAAGAACAATAGATTTGGTTAATATTTATTGTTTTTCAAAACAATCTTTGCCCTTGAAAATCTTAAATTGTAGCAAGGAAATCTTATATTGTACCATACACAGTATGAGAGATTCAACATGAAGCAAAATCTTATAGGAATCCAGAGCAAAAAAAGCATTGAATTTTGCCAAGAGAGTTCTCTAAGAAATATGCTCACAGTTTAGGAGATGTAAAGTGCTATGATATATATGTGATATATGATATGTGATATATGATATATCATATATGATATATATATATATATATATATATATATATATATATGATACATGATATATGATATCTAGCACTCATGACAAAAACACGGGAAACAAGTTTTGTCTCTTTCATGCTTTTGATTAACTCCATCCTGGGTGGAGGAATGGTGTTGGACGACCAGCTATGCATGAGTACTCAGTCACTCAGTCGTGTCTGACTCTTTGTAACCTCATGGACTGTATAGCCCACCAGGCTCCTCTGTCCATAGGATTCTTCAGGCAAGAATACTGGAGCAGGTTGCCATTTTCTCCTCCAGGGGATCTTCCCAACCCAGGGCTAGACCCTGTGTCTCCTGCATTGGCAGGCAGATTCTTTACCGCTGAGCCACCTAATCTATTTTTCTTGGAGCTTGATAGCATTTGGATGCATTTTAATATCATAAATATATTCTCTTTTCATAGTTTTGTATACAAAATTCTCCATAGGAATAGTCAGATAACATATTTGTTCTGGTACCCATAGGAATATAATAACAATCTTAATGTAGGTTTTAGGCATTGCAGTTCAACTCATTCTTTTCCAATTCAGAATTATTTTCATTTATGGAGAAGTCCAATTATGTGTTTTTCTATATGATATCTATTGCTTTCAGCACCCGAGATCAGAGCACCCATACTTCCTGGATAGTTCCAGGAAGGTTATCCTCACCACCATACAATTGCATTCTTTTGTAAAACAATGACACATTAAATATTTGACAAAGTATCACTAAGCATTTACACATTTGTAAGAATTTGATATAGAAGAATCACAAACATGAGAAATCCTTTATCAGGATAAGTCTTGATTTGGGATATCTCAGTCATGGTCAATACACTCAACAGTACAATTAATCATGTGTTGAATTGTTACTTGGTGTCAGTGTATATGAGCCAGAGCTTTGGGTTGCAAGTTACAGAAGCTGGGACTCCAGCTGGTTTTAGAGTGATGGGAACATGGACTTGGCAGCCAGTTGTTTGTTCTATCTTCTTTCTGCTCTTCTCTGCATATTGCTGGCTTTCATGACACAGTGGAAAACATGTCAGTAGCTTTTCTCCTCATTCCTTGCCAATGTACCACTCAGGAGGGGCCAAGATGCTCTCTAGTCCCAAGTTAATAAACAAACAAACAAAAACTATAGCCTAAGGAATAGTTTGAATGACCTTAACAGATATCATTTTCCCCATCCCAGACCAGTAAATTGTATGCAGGGTGTGGGATACACTTTCTGTCTGATAAGTATGTGTCAGTCAATCAATGGTGCTGACTAGTTGGGGTTTGTAAGAAAATGGCAATTTCTCTTTTAATCATGTGCCTAATTCCAGAAAGAGGTATTATTTTGAGTGGATCTGAACTTCATTTCTTACTTAGATGTAATGCTAAGTATCTTATACATATTACTTCAGAGAATCCAACCACATATGCAAATAATCCTTAGGATTCAACTCAGCTTATAATCAAATTGTTTTGTCTTCAGGTATAAAATTACAGGTGCTTTGGGGCCCCTCTATGTGGGTCATTCTGGAAGAGAAGTCTGATAAAATCTACCCTATCTGGTCTTATTTGCTAGCGGTTTGCAGTGATGGAAGAACAGATTTTAGATGATATAGCAAGTACTATCAAAAAACACTGTAAGAAGGTTTACCTTGAAATTTTCTGTGCAAAATGCTGATTTGACCTTTTTTTCCCATATGGGCTGACCCATTCTCTGCTGTTTTTAGCAACTTCTCTGAAGGTTACAGAGTCCGTTGCTTACAGTTGCTTTAGCAGAGAGTGGCCAGACTGAGCTCCAGCCTTTGGACAGTTTGTTAACCCCTTATCAGTTAGTTAGAAGTCTAATATGGGTTACTTATTTTATAGACAGGCATTTCTGTTCCAGTTCAGTGTCGACCAGAGGAGCTGATGAAAAGGAAAATTCTTATTTCCTTCCTTTTTTCTTCCCCTTGTTTCCTTCTTTGCCTCCTTCCACTTCCCATTCCTTCCCCTTCTTTTCTTGCAATTACCATTTATTGCAAATATGGGATAATAGGTTGATTTTTTTCTTCCCCTTCCTCCCCATCACAATTCTAGATTCAAGATATTTTCACTTTACTTTTCTCCCTTAGCAATATTTTAATTAAAAAATTTCTTTAACATTAAAAAATAAGCTCTGGTGTGATATGACTTCTTCTAATATTTTATTTACATATGTGAAATCATAACTCAACTTGTCAAATGTTATTGCTAGAAATACAAAAAGGAAAAGGTAGATTGTTAACTGTCATTTCAGACTCGTGACATCTTTAGATGTATTGTAGTGACAAGAACAGGAGAAATAAATTGAATTCTAGAAAGACATGAAAATTGTCTATTTGAGCAAAACAACCTGCAATTGAAGGACTTTAAAATACAACTTTATTTACTTTATTTGCTATAAATAAATACTGTGTAACTACTCTTTTAGTCTTCTCTAATCAAAGAACTGTGAGTGGCTCAAGTTGTCTATTCAAGTATTTACCATATTTGGCATGTACTAGTCATGCAGGAACAGAAGTAAATAAGACTGACATTGTCCTTGATATGATGGAACTATTTAGTGTAAGAGACATTAAATACGCATTCCCCAAGTAACAAATTACAATTTGTATGAATGTCATGAAAGAAACGCACAGTGTGAGGTGGAAATATGTAATACGGGGATGATTCCTAGTCTGGTGTTTGAATGAGGGAGCATTTTAGGGCTGGTGTCTCTGAGGCAGGGACACATAAGGTAAGCAAAGGTTGGCTAGACCAAGAAAGAAATAATATCAGATTCAAGAAAACATGTGTAGAGACGCCAGGCTGGAAAAGGGGTTTGGCAGGTTTGAAGAACTGAAAGAGTGATTACAGCATAGTGTGAGGAGGAAAAAGAGAGAGCATGGTATAAGGGCATATTAAAAATTTTAAGTTGATTTTACTGTCACTGTATCAGTTAGCTATTGCTGCATAACAAACAACCACTGAATCTCAGGAGCTTTAGACAGGAAGTGTTTATTTCTTGTTTACACATATCATTTGAGTTGGGTTGGTTTGGCTAGAGGCTACACGTCTGATGGTCAGCTAAGAGGCTCTGCTTCATATGGATTGTTTTAGAGCAGTGGTCTAAGGGTCAGTGGCTGGTGAAGTTCTCTTCATGGTTGATGGCAGAAGCATAAAAGAGCAAGCCTGGCAGCAAACAATAGGCAAAAATCTGGCTGTCACATGACTAATATCTCATTGGTTAAAGTAAATCACATGGTCATGCTGAACATCAAGGGGGCACAAAGTGTAATCTTCTAAAGGAGATGATAGGAGAGCGAGTGAGGATTTTTTTAGAGTAATACAATCTCCTATAGAGGACACAACAACTATAACCTGGAAGTGGAATAAACAGATTCGTTTTTAAAATGGGCATATTAGGGAGTGTGGAGAATGGATTAGAGGCTTCAGGAATAACTGTAAGGAAACAAATTAGGAGATTATCATGTTATTATAAGAGACATACAATGGTGACTTGAGCTAGGTGGTGCTAATGGAGATGGATGTGATGGATTCACATGATATATGGATATAGATTGTAGTTATAATAAGATGTGCTTAGAGTAAAGGACGGAGAAGGCAATGGCAGCCCACTCCAGTACTCTTGCCTGGAAAATCCCATGGACAGAGGAGCCTGGTGGGCTGCAGTCCATGGGGTCGCTAAGAGTTAGACACGACTGAGCGACTTCACTTTCACTTTCAACTTTCATGCATTGGAGAAGGAAATGGCAACCCACTCCAGTGTTCTTGCCTGGAGAATCCCAGGGACGGAGGAACCTGGTGGGCTGTCATTTATGGGGTCGCACAGAGTCAGACATGACTGAAGCGACTTAGCGCTAGCAGTAGCAGCAGAGTAAAGGAAATGTCAAGACCAACACTCTAGTCTTCGCCATAAGCTCCTTGATGGATGGACATACTTCTCATTGTGATAGAAAAGAAAATCTTTATGGGGCAAGATGATGAGTTTAGTTTTGTACATATTTAATTTCAGGAGGACAGTTGGTTATCTAAGTCGAACATCACCTATGTCATCATTGTGAATCACATCTTAATCACCCATGTTTATTTTCATAATTTCTCCAATAATAGTACATGTTGTACTATATTTGCTAGTAACTAGAAGAAATTGCAAGTGGATATTTCAACAGATACATTTAACAAATAGCAAATAATTTTATGGTTTTGAGATAACTTAGTCTAACTCCTTCACTTGACAAATATATAAAAAAAAGACCTAGAGGGGTATTTTATTCTGTCTTATTAGATGCATTATTTATGAAATCATAGCCTACATGGGTCAATCACTAAACAAAAAATTTTGTTGGACATTCATGGAACATTTGTATTTTATTCACTGATTTGTGGTATGAAAATAATTTTAATAACAATTATGAACACTAACAATATAAAATATTTCTTAAGTGCTCTATGCAAAGCATTTAAAAAGTATTTTTCCAGAATCATCTCATCTATTCTTTATTAAAAGAGTGCATTTATTAAGAAACCGAGACTTAAAATGGTTAGTAAGTTGTCCGATGCCCGTGTTCTTAACCATTATATTATTTTGGTCCCTGACTTACAGCAGTCAACAACATGATGAGAGGGACCAGTAATGCACAAACATAGAAAACTGTACAGAAAATATAAAATACTATTCATTAAATAGTAAGTTTGGAGGTTACGAACTGCTATAAATTTGCAACCCAACTCAAATGATATGTGTAAACTGCTATAGCTATAATAACTGCTATAAAATTGCATAGATTAGAGAATTCAATTTAGAGGAATAATAATGTAAGCTTTATGTGAAGTTCATTCACTTTGGAATCAGGATGGATATGCTCACCCATGAACTACTCTAAAGTATGTTCTCATTGTTACACTTCCAGAGAGTTTGCATGTGCTGAGCAGATCTATCCAATAACCTCTTTAAGATTATCATCCTGATTTTGAGATAATGCTTTCACCCTTGCCTGACTTTCCCTTTTCTATCACCCTCGTGGCTCGTGGCTTGTTGCTCTTGTATAAAATATTAGCATCTTAATCTGTGCTTTAGATTCTTGTTTCCTAGAAGATGTGGGTGAAGACAATGTTTAAGGTTTCAGCTTCTTGACAGTGACACAAAGTTTTCATTGCATGCACTGATTTTTAACTTTGTCAAGGCAAGAGGATAAAGCATAAGCTTCTCAAAGGTGGTGAGCTTCTCAAAGATGGTGGGCTTCTCAAAGATGGTGGGCTTCTCAAAGGTGATGAATGGGATCAAGTCATTTAGAAGTGAGTGAACACTATAAAGCACCAATAATCCATATCACAGTGGCACTTGATTAGTTTATATTTTTTCGTTAGCACATTTGGGGGGTATAAATCACCTGCTACATTGTTTTTATAAAGTATGAGGATACATCATGCCCACAATAATGCAAATGACTTTGTAACGTGAGGTGTATATAACTTGGGGATCCCCAAAACTCCAAGGTCTTTAGGATGCCCCAGTCATTTTAATTATCTTGGGATGATGAAATTTTGTATTTTATATTGACAGAATTTTGTGGGTCCCATTTAGAGAACTATAGCTGGGTTTTAAGGTATTTCATTCAGTTGTGACATACTGAAATAAATGGGCATGTTATGATGTGGAATGCAAAAATATATGTGAATTTTAGAAGACAAAATTCAAGACTTCAAAGAAATAATACACTTGGCATAGGCTGCTTTGAGATAACATGCCCGGTTCCTCCTGGAATTCTGGCTTGTTAGGAATAATTACTTTGGAAATTTGAGAAATGCTGTGTGGGTGTATGTATAACTTTCTCCCCATCATATATATTTGTACATCTATAAAGTGAATAAAAATGTTATTTCAAAAACTGCCCTCAGGTCTGGGGATGTAGCAGAATTATTTTTCAAAGGAAGAGTACTTTTTAATTTGGAAGAAATCGTTGCAGTGGGCCTCTTAGTTTGCTAAATTAAGTAAATCCCAGGGGCCAGTCTGGAAGGGAAAGGCTGAAGCACAGAGGGTTAAACTCCTTCCTCTAGAAGCGTAAATAGCTGCTGTCATTCCATGTAGGTTGGCAACTTTTACTGATTATTATGGGGCTCCCTGAGGTAGCCCCTACTGGTTGGGCTTAAGGGAAAGGAATGTTTGGGCTGTGGACATGAAGGGAGAGTTTGGGCAAGAGCCAGACCCTCATTTGAACCGACGTTGGTTCCAGCAATACAGCAGCTGGCTGGGGGCTATGGAGAGACTGCCAAGAGAGGACCCTACTTCCAGGATATGATACCAGTGAGAGTTGATAACCCAGATGAAGCTCTGTTTCTCTCCCCCGCAAATCTCCTCTGTTCTTGAATCCTCAGTTGTGCTTTGTGGAATAAAGGGGGTCTGCGTTTGGGGGCAATGTGCACCTGCGAACTGTTGGGTGGGCATATAAAGTGAGGCTGCTGCTGCCAGAAATGATTAGGGAAATTAGGGGAGCAGAAGTTTGCATAAGAGGACAACCACAGTGGAGTGTGAGCATTTTCTGGGTATTCTCAGAATTATGCAGAGGAGTTTAAGTTGGCTTGTTTGGATACAATAGGTATTGAGTCATTTCTGTTTGTGTTCTCTGTTAGATGCAGCTCTATGGCAGAGAACATATCTGTCTTATTTACCATTTTATATCCCAGCACATGGTATTGAGCATGGAACACTATAGATGCTTAGCAAATATTTGTCAAATGAACGAACAGTATAGAAGCTGGAGATTCACTGGGGCTCATCATATCTGTAAGCTGGAGATTTTAAAACACCTTGATGGATAGTTTTAACACAGTCAATGGCATGAAATAATTTATCAAACTTGGGAAGCTACAAAACTTGCTAGGAATTATGACTGATGTAAAAAGTTAGCTTGGCCTGATAGGGGAATACATTTCATGTTTTTTAAGCCAAATATTGATTTTAAATGTTTTAGGAGGATTTGATGTTAAGAGAGTAGGAGGGCCCAAGAGCAAAAGCACATGGCCCCAGTGACTTGTCAGAGCCTTGGCTGGCCTCCACAAATGCTTACTGTAGGAAGCATTTTTTAAAAATCTTATGCTTGTTTGAGGGCATTCTACAGTTGTAGGATGTTTAGAATTTTTATTTCTTTTCTCTCTGTATCTTTTGGCATGAGAGAATAGAACTATATGGAAAAACTAATTTTGCTTTCAAAAATGGATTAATATACATTCAAGATTAATACACACACCACTACTGTATATAAGACATATAACCAATAAAGATATAGTGTGTAGCATAGGGAATTCTACTTGATTTTCTGTTATAACCTATATGAGAAAAGAATTTGAAGATGAAGGAATGTATGTATAACTGAATCACTTTGCTGTACACCTGAAAATAGCACATTATAAACCAACTATACTCCAATAAAATTAAAACAATAAATGTATTCTTTTGAAAATAAGTTTTCAATTACAAATAAATACTGGTTCTGAATGAGAAGTTTGAAAAAATAAAATAACTAATTCTAGACAACAAATTCCTTGAGGACAGGCCATACCTTGAGTATAAGGAAATACTCATCTTTAAGTCCTCAGTACTGAGCATTCAAGACTTCCCAGATGGCGCTAGTGGTAAAGAGCTTGCCTACCAATGCAGGAGACTTAAGAGAAGTGGATTTGATCCCTGGGTTGGGAAGATCCCCTGGAGAAGGGAATGGACACCCAGTCCAGTAAACTTGCCTAGGGAATCCCAAGGAGAGAAGAGCGTGGTGGTCGTAGGGTCACAAAGAGTTGGACACGACTAAAGTGACTTAGCAGACACACACACACTGAGTCTTCAGTCTTGGCAATAATAAATTATTCAAAAGTATTGCTTTCTCTTTTCATGAGTGAAGAAAAACAGTATCTTGAAAAATCAGTCAAACTTCTTATTTTGGTTAGCATAGAGACCAAACATTTTTATAATTGACAGATTATTTTGATGTTGTAGATACAGCCAGAAGTAGTTAATCAAAATCAAATATTTCAATTAGATTGCATCATATTTATTTCCAGCCTACCTACCTCCGTAAGAAAACCATAAATACAATGAAGCAAAACATACAAAACAAAAGCAAACAAAGAGAACTTGGAGAGGAAAATTACATTAAGAAAATTATGTTAAGAAAATGTTTTTGAAAAAAGTCATAGCAGTTAAGCAAGATCCCTTAGCTCTGAGTTTCCTGTCAGCCAATGCCAAGAGGAAGACACAAAAGAATACATACGTTTCCTTGTCCAGCAGAAGGAAACAGCTTATTTCATCAGGAGAGACAAAGATTTTCCTGCTCCTGATATAATTTATAATATGGGTCTTTGTAAAAAAGACACGGAGAAAAAGCAGGGACAAGATCTTTAATGCCAATATTACAAATAAATGAAAAATCAAGAACATAAATAAATCATGGTTCTATAAAAACTATTACTGAGGGTGAGATGAGTAGATTTATGTTTCTAAGGAATGATGTGGCATAAAACTTGGAGAGGATTAAGAACTGAGTATTTTCTATCACCCTTAGTTCTGGGTATCTCAGAGTTCTAGGGTCAATAGCAATGCATCAGAAGTCAATGGTGGGAGGACCCTGTGTGACTTTGGGGGCCCAGGAGGACAAGGCAACGTGGGAGAATTCTGAGCCTTCACCCCAACTCTGCTTCAACCAACGATGGTCCTCAAATCCAGGTTTTACATTTTAAGGTTTTTTTTTTTTTTAATAAATTTTCCTTTGAAAGTTCTGCTAGGAGATATGCAAATAGATTACATACTTTTACTGATGAAGCCTGTTCTGAATACATGATTTAAGAAGCACCCACCTGCCCTAACCCACTACACCTTATCAACTTTCCCTGCTTTGTTTTTATCAACAGCGTTTACCAACATTTAAATTACTATATAGTGTATTTCTTTGTTTTTTGTGTTGGTTATAACAGGAAACAATCCCCTTGAACTTGGTGATCCAAGGACAAGCTGCTGCTGCTGCTGCTAAGTCACTTCAGTTGTGTCTGACTCTGAGCAACCCCATAGAGGGCAGCCTACCAGGCTCCACCGTCCCTGGGATTCTCCAAGCAAGAACACTGGAGTGGGTTGCCATTTCCTTCTCCAACGCATGAAAGTGAAAAGTGAAAGTGAAGTCACTCAGTTGTGTTCAACTCTTAGCGGCCCCATGGACTGCAGCCCACCAGGCTCCTCCATCCATGGGATTTTCCAGGCAAGAGTACTGGACTGGGGTGCCACTGCCTTCTCCAAAGGACAAGCTAGTAAAGGAAATATTAAGGAAAGTGTGGGCAAGGTTTAGAGAAACCTGTGAGTGTTAGCGTAGTGTCATGGGGCCATGATGGTGGCCGTGGTGGTGGGGAGCCACTGCCACTCCTAGGAATGGAGAGGCAAAGTGAAGGAGCAATTTCTAGAATGGAGAGAAAAACTTAGAGAGGATAGAGGCAGGAGGAGGGCTGCCTTTGAGAGAAGGATGTGGCCATTCCACGATGAATAAATTCCCCAACTTTACTCTCGTTTTTTGTCACAAGTGCCTCCCTTTGGCCAAATGCAATCAGAGGTCAGAGGGTGAGTCTGTTGTGTGGTCTGTGTGGACTCATAGATTGGGATGGAGAAGGTTAGACAGTCGGTCAGGTGATGTGTACAGAAAATAGACACTGTATATTTTTTGTCATCTTTCTCTTTCAACTAGGACCTCAGTTCTGTGAGGACTGGATTAAAAAAAAAAAAAACAATTTTATTGGAGTATAGTTGATTTACAATGTTGTGTTAGTTTCTGCTGTACAGCAAAGTGAATCAGCCATATATATATATATATATATATATATATCTCCACTCTTTTTTTAGATTCTTTTCCCATATAGGTCACTACATTATATTGAGTTTCCTATGCTATATAGTAGGTCCTTATTATGAAAGTCGCTCAGTCATGCCTGACTCTTTGTGACCACATGGACTGTAGCCTACCAGGCTCCTCAGTTCATGGAATTCTCCAGGCAAGAATACTAAAGTGGTTAGCCATTCCCTTCTCCAGAAAATCTTCCCGACCCAGGGATGGAACTCAGGTTTCCTGTGTTGCAGGCAGATTCTTTACCATCTGAGCCACCAGGGAAGTCTAGGACCTCATTAGTTATCTATTTTATATATCAGATCAGATCAGATCAGTCACTCAGTCGTGTCCGACTCTTTGCATGTATATGTCAATCCCAGTCTCCCAATTCATCCCTCCCCTCTTTTCCTCCCTAGTAACAATAAGCTTTTTTTTTCTTACATCTGTGACTCTATTTTTGTTTTATAAATAGGTTCGTTTGTACCGGTTTTTCTTAGGGTCCACATATAAGTGATACCATATGATACTTGTTTTTGTCTGACTTACTTCACTCAGTATGACAAACTCTAGGTCCATCCATTTGCTGCAAATGAATTCATTCCTTCTTTTTTATGGCTGACTAATATTCCATTGTATATAACTACTACATTTTCTTTATCCATTCCTCTGTTGATGGACATTTATATTGCCTCCATGTCCTGGCTATTGTAAATAGCGCTGTAGTGAACATTTGAAAGCATGCATCTAAGGCTGGAATTTTTATCTTTCTTCTCACTGTATCCCTGGTGCCCAGAACAGTGCCTGATTTATGATTGGTGCTGAGTAAAGATTTCTTGAATGAAGCAATATCAGTTGTTTTTAATGTGAGTTTAAAAACAACTACAATAGTCCAGCAGTTTTGAGGTTGTGCCATCTATGGGGGTCACACAGAGTTGGACACAATTGAAGTGATTTAGCAGCAGCAGCAGCAGCAGCACAACATATCACTATGCTTCTGCTGCTGCTGCTAAGTCACATCAGTCATGTCTGACTCTGTGAGACCCCATAGACAGCAGCCTACCAGGCTCCTCCATCCATGGGATTTTCCAGGCAAGAGTACTGGAGTGGGTCACCAGTGCCTTCTCCAATATCACCATGGGAGACACTTTCTGAGTGAATTTTCTTTGTCTCCCTGAGTTATATGAGTTATAAGTGCATGAAGCTCAATAAATTATACATATGTGTACATATAATTTATGTGCATAGTATTCCAAATGGTATATTTAAAATTATTATATTATTAACATTTTGAAATGGTTTTAAACTAGTAAATTTTGAATAATCATATTTAGAAAAAGAATTTTCTGCATGAGCATTTTCTGTATATTAACATAATTCAAATCATTAAATCATCTTTATTTCATATGTGCCTGATGTTGATGAGGGCTGCCTTATCTTCTTAAGCCCTTTACATTTTAATGCAGAAATAATCATAGCATAAAACGTCAAGCTTAACAACATTTATACTACTAAACTGGTAAAGATTTATCATGGAGACAACTGTTTTGAACACCCTTCTACTAGGGCAAAAAAAAAGAGAAAGGTCAGTGATTTATTTGAATGGACAGATGGGTCATAATGTATTCCTTCAAAGTGATCTAATTTGGTCTCTGTCAGGCTGACTCAGAGTGCAGTGTCCTTCACTGGCACAAATGTGGCCTCCGGTGGAGGAATTTCTCTAGCCACTCATTCTGACTCGGGGGCTGGGCAGGGGTTGAGGTCTGCTTCTTTAGGTACCCAACCTTACACAACCTAGGAATTACAAAAACCAGGATCAACACCTTAACTCACCTCAGGGAGTCTCTAAGAAGTGTGCCATCTGTCAGTGTCAGAGGAGCTGAACTCAACGTGGCCAGAGTGACTGAGAAGATGAGCAGGTCTCTGCTGTCCTGGCGGAATCTCGTGATGTCTTGAGACTGGGGCTTCACAGGTGATGCTTCTTCCAAGGGAACTTGGTGATGTTGCACCAGGTCACCATCACACAGAGGGTGGCAAATTGTGTTAATGCTCAAAACATTTGCTGTCCCTCTATGGGATGCTGCGCCCTGAAGGAGGGTTTCATGTTCCCTAGCTGTTGGTATCCCCTGAAGGAGGGCATGGCAACCCACTCTAGTATCTTGCCTAGAGAATCTCACCGACAGAGGAGTCTGTAGGGCTATAGTATATAGGGTCACACAGAGTTGGACACAACAGAAGCAACTTAGCATGCATGCAAACATGCTCTGTTGGTATCGGAAGTGGCCATATGATTGCTTTGTTGATGAAGTGGGGACAGAAGCTTTAAAAATGAGCTTGTGCTCTGTCATGCTTCATTTGCCTTGCCACAGACTTAATACTCCCCAGAGCGATTGCTCCATTTGCTCGGGTCCTAGAGTGAAGAGGACATGGTGCAGAGATGAAGCCAATGCACAGTGAGCATATAACACAGATGAGACCTCTGTTGTTGTAAGCTGCTGAGATTTGGGCTCATTTGTCACCACAGCTTAACCTAGTAGACCCAAATGATACAAGGAAATCACACCTCTCACTGTCCCTATTTGCCCAGCCTGTGGCAAGAAATGGCTGTTATTGTGGGCAGTCAGCTTGTAGGGCTCACCCAGCTGATGAAGGTAAAGCAAGAACTGTTGGACAGATGGATAGTAAGCAGTACACAATGCTTTGCTTCCTGAGAAACAATTTGAACTTGGAAGTTGCCCCAGCAAGGGTGTGCTGGTTTGTTCCAGAGGCTGACTGCTCATGCTGATCTCTTTGGGCTTTCTAGATGATGCATTGGAAGGGGGCCAACCAGGGAACGGTTTCAGCAAGACCAAACCACTGGCACATTTGGGCTGTTAAGTGCTGCCATGATGCAACAGTAACACCTGGAATTGGTGTTCCTGAAGAACAAGCATTGGAAGCAGCAGGAGGCAGGAGCATTAATAACTGTCAAGAGCAGGGCAGACTGGCTGACTTAATGGGTGAGCTCAGTCCACTCGGGGCCTGACGTGCCCCATCACTCTCTCTTCCTCAGTCACTCCCCTAGGAGACATATAAATCATCCGATGACCTAATAAAATAATAAGGTTTGTCTGAGTTTTGACAACAGAAAATAATAGAGGACCTCAGATTCAGAGAGAGAGAGATATAGGAGGCATTTTAAAATTGCGTTCTCACTGGAATAGAGGAAGTCTAGAGATGGATAAAAAGTTATGCTCTGTTCACACAAAATTGTCAGTTTTCTGAAAATGCCCACAAATCTACTATACTTTACAGAGCTATAGAAAAGAGTAAGGTTAAGTGACACTTTTCTGCTGAATATTGTCTCTGTTAGGTATTGATACCTGAATGGTCTCTTTCTGGCGTGCAATTAATTTACTGGAGGTTAAACTTTTTTTCTTCACTGTTGCACTGTTACATGTGAGAAGAGTGGATTTTTAAGTGAAGCAGGGCTGAGTCTGAATTCCAGCTCTGCTTTCTAGATCCATGATTTTGGCAAAGCACTTAATTTCTCTGAGTCACTTTCTTTAATAGTGCTGTTGTGAGGAATTAAATGTAACTGCAGTGTATTAGGGTATTTGGCATAGAGCCTGACACTTAAGAGCTCAATCCTTCTTAATTTCCTTTAATCTTTTAGAAATATTTAAAGATGGGAGGGGAGGCATTTGTGTTTCTGGTGCAGGTTAGTCCTGGAATGTTGATTAGTGTGATGCATTTGGTAATCATTATATTTAAAGTAATGGGCAACTACTGAGTGTCCCATTTGCTCTATTAGGTGAACTCATGGCTGATCCAGCCCAGTGTTCTGTTCTAAATATCTATTGATATATTACATTTCCCTGCAGCTGATTCCTGGATATTCTGTTTCAATGACACTTTTTCTTATTCACTAGGAGCTGGTAGTTTGTGTCACTAGTTAACAGCTACGTGTGTGCTAAGTCACTTCAGTTGTGTCCGACTCTTTGTGACTCTACGGACTGTAGCCTGCCAGGCTCCTCTGTCCATGGGATTCTCCAGGCAAGAATACTGGAGTGGGTTGCCATGCCCTCCTCCAGGGGATCTTCCTGATCCAGGTTTCTTGTGAACCCGCATCAGCAAGCGGGTTCTTTACCACTAGCGCCATCTGGGAAGCCCAGTTAACCTCTACTGAATTCAGTATTTGAGTTCCTATCACACACAAGGCACTGTGATCTTTTCTCTAAGGCTCTTCTTGCCCCCTGCTTTCCTCACTTCTCTCCATTTAGCAGAAGAAAAAATGATGCTATTCCTATTCTACCTGTGTTCTCAATTCTATTTTTTCTAGACCTTCAGGGAACTTGCTTTGTCAAATTATTTCTTCCTTTGTTTACTGTCATTCACCTTTTTTTTCTGCTGCTTCCTCCTCTGCTAGGGCAGAAAAGAGAAGGAAAAACACCATCCAAAATACCCATAAGGAGCATCTTCATACAACTCAGTGTCCTTCCTCAGGAAGCCTTGGACAAGCTCCAGCAAAGGTTCAGATACTACAAAGTGCGTGAAGGGTGTTGAGGGCAATGATCAGGATAATTAATTTTGACTGGTGGAGCTGACCCCTTTTCTCTCCCCCATACTGCAGCAAGCAAACTCATGGCCTCCAGATTAAAGTTCCGACCACTTCTGAAATAAAGTGAGTATAATTCTTGGTGCTGGTCTAGCATGAGCTGTGGATGCAGAGAAAGAGTTGCAGTTGTCTGGAACTCACAATTAGGGGGAGGAGAGAGGGAAGGGAACAAGAGACTTTGGCACGTTCTCATGGCATAAAATCTTAATAGAGTTCAGTAGGCTTTCTGACAGAGGGGATATTCAGCCGGATGTCAGCACCAAAGAAGCGCAGGGAACTCCCACTTCCAGTGCACTACCCACTGCACTCCCTGCCTTTCTGAAAGCTGGACCCCTCTTCCTTTCAGAGGAGGTGAAGAGTTGCAGCATTTGGGTGTTGAGTTTTTAAACAGATCCAGTATTGTCATTGTCTTTTTTGGACAGCTGAAGAAAATGTTCAAGTAATGGGAAAGAGTCCAATGCACTACAATTTTGTGCGATTTGTTTTGTCATATTAAACATTCTGATATCTTATTAAAAATTCTGGTATGTGAATCTAAAATATAGCACAAATGAACGTATCTGCAAAACACAAATAGACTCATAGAGAACAGGCTTGTGCTCGCCAAGGGCAAGGCGGAAGGGAGGGGTTGGTAGACGCAAACTGCTACATTTAGAATGGAAAACCAACAAGGTCCTAATGGATAGATAGCACAGGAAACTATATGGAATATTCTGTGATAAATCATGATGGAAAATAATTTTAAAAAGAATATACATACCTGTATATATATAGTAAATACTATCTCCAAAGGCTGCTTGTCCTTCCTCGTTCCTGTTTAGAAAGCACAGAATCACCAACATCCCTATTGAGCCCTTCTCTTTATTACTTCACCTTTACTTTATCACAAAACTTAATCTATGAATACAGACCACCTATCTCCTCTAAAATCTGTATCAGGTCACACTGTCATAAAACAGACTGTTCCAAAAAGTACGTCAGCTGTATTCACATTATTACTATATCAGAGTACACTGACTAATAATCAATCCGGAAAATAAACCTCATTCAGATACACCACCTATCAAAGAGAGGCTAAAGCCTCTTGATGAGTGAAAGTGGAGAGTGAAAGGTTGCCTCAACATTCAAAGAATCATATCTGTCCCATCACTCATAGATGGGAAACAGTGAAACAGTGTCAGACTTTTCTCTCAAATCACTCAGATTACTGCAGCCATGAAAAAAAGACGCTTCTCCTTAGGAAGAACAACTAAACAACCAAAAACTACAAAGTTCGCCTAGTCAGGCTTCCCTGTGGTCATGTTGGATGTGGAGCTGACTGTGGAGGCTGGCGCGATTGATGCTTTGCTGTGGTGTTGGAGAAGACTCTTGAGAGTCCTTGGACTGCAGAAGTCAACAGTCCATTTGGGAGATCATCCTGGAATTTCTTTAGAGGAATGATGCTAAAGCTGCTCATATTTTGGCACCTCATGCGAAGAGGACTCATTGGAGAAGACTCTGATGCTGGGAGGGATTGAGGGCAGGAGGAGAAGGGGACGACAGAGGATGAGATGGCTGGATGGCATCACTGACTCGATGGATGCGAGTCTGAGTGACCTCCGGGAGCTGGTGATGGACAGGGAGGCCTGGCGTGCTGCGGTTCATGGGGTCGCAAAGAGTCGGACACGACTGAGTGACTGATCTGATCTGATATATGAGTCACTTTGCTGTACAGCAGAGGTTGGCACAACATTGTAAATCAACTATACTTCAATACATTTTTTTAAAATTCTGATATCTTTTTTCTCTTTTAAATTAATTTTTATTGGAATGTAGTTGCTTTACAATGAGTTAGTTTCTACTGTCTGAAATCTTATTTTCTACATATTTCAGTCCTAAAATGTCAGGTTCAGGCTATTCAAGAAACATACCTATACTGTACCAATTATTCCAAATCATAAAAATATTTTAAAATTAATAAAATAAATCCTATTCTTTATGAGACAGTTTTGACTTCTGTAGATTGTGTGTATTTCCATGCACATCTTTGAATCAGCTTGTCAATTACTGTCTTAACCTTCTTACCCCTTAATCTAATACTCTTGACCCACTGATCCATTTTGTTGAACTTGAGTTCCAAAGCAAAAAACAAAATGCAAATATACCAAATGTAAACAGCATGCAAATAATGCAAATATGCGAATGATGTGCCAATGATGTGGAAAAATGCTCGCTTCCACAAGTAGAACACACAGAGAAGACAGGTAGATGATGTCATGACTTCAGAGGCAGATGGGCTTCCTACCAGCTGCTGAGTATGGGGGAGAAAATGGGGTCTAACTTGTCCAGCTCCTTTGGATTAGGTCTTTTAATTAATGAAAATGTGCAAATATGCAATTAATATGAAAATGAGTTAACAGAGAAGAATTTCATACTATTATTACCTGAGGTGAACTGACACAACCTTTTAAAAAACACAACAGTTTCTAGATAGTGATGCTGCTAAGTCACTTCAGTCATGTCCAACTCTGTGTGACCCCATAGACGGCAGCCCACCAGGCTCCCCCGTCCCTGGGATTCTCCAGGCAAGAACACTGGAGTGGGTTGCCATTTCCTTCTCCAATGCATGAAAGAGACAAGTGAAAGTGAAGTCGCTCAGTCGTGTCCAACTCTTCACGACTCCATGGACTGCAGCCCACCAGGCTCCCCTGTCCATGGGATTTTCCAGGCAAGAGTACTGGAGTGGGGTGCCATTGCCTTCTCCAAGATAGTGATGGGATTTCTGTAAAAACCATTATTAAATACAATATTTCAAAGTGGGGAAATGTATGTGAACAAAACGGTTTCATTATTTTTCTCATCTAAAATTGTCAAGGTACTGGAACATAATTTGATAGACCCCTGGAGACCACCAGTTATCTGTAAGCCACACTGTAAGAAATATTAAACGTCTAGGTGACAGTGGAATTCCAGACAAGGTGGAATTTAAGGCTGAGAAATACTGTACTGGGAGAATAAAGATGTATAATTTTCAACTAATTAGAGGAAATGAAATGATTAAAGTACACTATTTTGTAAGCATTTTCTCATGTCATAAAAATTCCTTTAGACCCTACTCTTTAATTGGCTGTTTAATTTTCTATTGTGCTGTTGGGCCAGCAAACAAAATTCAACAGTATAGAAAAAAGATTTTCACACCACAAGAATGCAGCAATGATTTGTTATTAGAATTTTTATTAACACTATAAATCAAATCAATAGACTCAGAGAAAAATAACATCAATGGATAGTGAAAAGATACTTGATGCAATTCAACACAAATTTCATGTTTTCCTATATTCTTAATAGTTTTCTGTGCACAAGAGACTTATATTTCCTTGAAAGTTGGAAAGAACTAGTAGAAAAAATCCTGAAAGTTTTCTAGTTTTTAAAGTAATGATTTGGTAACCCTCCATTTCTTGGTTATAGATGATTATTCCTCTATGCAGATTTTGTTGATTTTCTTAAATTTATATTTTCACAGAAAATTGTCTGTTTCTTAAGACTAAATTTTGTAGGCAAGGAATTAGAAATGGACCACTACCATCATTAATTACTCTTTTTCTAGCTGTTATAATAGCTTTTTTTGACCCTAGTTTTGTTTTATTGTGGTTTTCAACTTTTCTTGATTAGATTTACTAGAAGTTCATCCATTATATTTTTTCACCAAGAGATTCTTCATTTAACTGTTCAACCTACTTTTCAAAATTCATTAATTACTGTTTATTTTTATTATTTTTCTCTTCTTTACTTAGATATTGTATTAGATAATTGAGTATAATTTATCTCTTTCAACTTGAGTTGGGATTATTTATTTTCATTTATAGTTTTAATAATAATAATTAAAATTATGCATTTGCCTTCAGAGGAATTATTAATTCATTCAACAATTTTATTGAAAGTCTACTGTGAGCCAGGCAATATTTCAAGTGCTGGGAATTTAATACTAAATAAAACAGACAAAAATCTCTGGCTTTGTGACATTTACACTTTAGTAGGAGAAGGTGGAAATTAAGTAAAAGATAGAGTAGATTATATAGTATATGAGAAAGTGATAAATTTTAGGGAAAAAAGAAAGCAGAAAGGGTAGAAAAAGAATTCTAGGGAGTAGAATTGGTAATTTATTATATTTTGAGAACTCTCAATTTAGTACCTTAATTTGATTTTAGTCCCAGTATATATTTGCATGCTTATTTCCTGCTTTGCCAGTCATCATTGAGAAGAATACTCTAAATTTTATAATTGATTTGAAAACTCTTTTTTATTTCTAGTTTTCTTGAATTTAGTTAGAGACTTGTGTACAGAAAGGTTTTGTGTTGATGTGTTTGTTGATATTTCCTTCGTAGCCATTTAAGTTAGTGTTATACCTAGCAGCAAGTACCTGGAAACACAATCAAGGAAGAGGTTGACTTATGTCCCAGAACAAGGGGCTGACTTATGTCCTGGAACAGTAGGAAGTTCAGGACAACCATGAAGGAACAAAGCTCTCTCTCTTCCTGCTCTCCTGATCTGCAGAGATGGTGCTGCCATCTTGGGCATTCCATGTATGAGCTAGACAGTTAGGAGGAGTGAGGCGATGAGGCAGCCCTAGGAGATGCATGTTGCTGGGTCTTTGGCCAGAACAGAGCCACATGGGCACCCCCAGCCATAAGGGAGAACACAGGTTTCTGTTTAGTTTCTAGTCTCAAGTAATAAAATTCAGAATGACTGTTTGGTAGGCCAACCTAGTGAATATAATACACTATCAATTTTTATAAACATATTAAAAACAGAAAACTATATATATTTCCAATTAAAAATTAAAAAAAATGGAAATATAGATAATTTACCATGTTGTGTTAGTTTCATGTATATAGGAAAGTGATTCAGTTATATCTATCTATGTAATATATATCTATATATATATATCTCTGAGGTTATTGATATTTCTCCCAGCAATCTTGATTCCAGCTTGCGCTTCACCCAGCTCAGCATTTCACATGATGTAGTCTGCATATAAATTAAATAAGCAGGGTGACAATATACAACTATATATATATATAGTTGTTGTTCAGTCCCTTAGTCATGTCTGACTCTTTGCAATCCCATGTACTGCAGCATGCAAGGCTTTCCCGTCCTTCACCATCTCCTGGATCATGCTCAAACTCATGTCCACTGAGTCAGTGATGCCATCCAACTCTCTCGTCCTCTGTCATCCTCATCTCCTCCTGCCTTCAATCTTTTCCAGCAACAAGGTTTTTTTGTAAGTCAGCTCTTTGCATCAGGTGTCTAAAGTATTGGAGCTTCAGCTTCAGCATCAGTCCTTCCAATGAATATTCAGGACTGATTTCCTTTAGGATTGACTTATTGGATCTCCTTGCAGTCCAAGGGACTCTCAAGAGTCTTCTCCAACACCACAGTTCAAAAGCATCGATTCCTTAGCACTCAGCTTTCTTTATGGTCCAACTCTCACATCCATATATGAACACTGGAAAAGCCATAGCTTTGACTGGATGGACCTTTATTGGCAAAGTAATGTCTCTACTTTTTAATACGCTGTCTAGGTTGGTCATAGCTTTTCTTCCAAGGAGCAAGTGTCTTTTAATTTCATGGCTGCAGTCACTATCTGCAGTGATTTTGGAGTGCAAGAAAATAAAGTCTGTTTTGTTTCCCCATTTATTTGCCATGAAGTGATGGGACCAGATGCCATGATCTTCATTTTCTGAATGTTGAGTTTTAAGTCAGCATTTTCACTCTCCTCTTTCATCTTAATCAAGAGGCTCTTTAGTTCTTCTTTGCTTTCTATCATAAGGGTGGTGTCATCTGCGTATCTGAGGTTATTGATATTTCTCCCAGCAATCTTGATTCCAACTTGTGCTTCACCCAGCCTGGCATTTCACATGATGTAGTCTGCATATAAATTAAATAAGCAGGGTAACAATATACAACCTTGACATACTTCTCTCCTAGTTTTGAACCAGTCAGTTGTTCCATGTGTGGTTCTAACTGTTGCTTCTTGACTTGCATACAGGTTTCTTAGAAGGCAGGTGAGGTGGTCTGGTATTCCCATATCTTTAAGAACTTTCCATGGTTTGTTGTGATCCACACAATCAAAGGCTTTAGTATAATCAATGAAGCAGAATAGATGTTTTTCTGGAATTCTCTTGCTTTTTCTATGATCCAACAGATGTTTCTCTGCCTTTTCTTTTTTTTTTTTTTTTTTTCAGTTTTTAAGCATCTTTGCTGCTTCTGCTGCTGCTAAGTCGCTTCAATCGTGTCCAACTCTGTGTGACCCCATAGACGGCAGCCCACCAGGCTCCACCGTCCCTGGGATTCTCCAGGCATCTTTATTGAGGTATAATTACACAACATAAAAGTCATCTGTGTTAAATTTACAATTTCATGAATTTTAGCTTGTTAATGGAGTTGCATAAATGTCACTATAGTCAACTTTTAAAATATTTTCATTACCCCCAAAAGATCCTTTGTGTCCATTTACACTCAAACGCAAGAAAAACACCATTTTCTCTCCCTCTAGATTTGTCTTTTAGGGGAAGTAGTCCTCTGCCTTTTCTAAATCCAGCTGGAACATCTGGAAGTTCTCAGTTTAAGAACTGTTGAAGCCTATCTTGGAGAATTTTGAGCATTACTTTACTATCATGTGAGATGAGTGCAATTGTGTGGTAGTTTGAACATTCTTTGGCATTGCCTTTCTTTGAGACTGTAAAGAAAACTGATCTTTTCCAGTCCTGTGGCTACTGCTGAGTTTTCTAAATTTGCTGTTGTATTGAGTACAGCACTTTCACAGCATCATTTTTTTTAGAATTTGAAATAGCTTAGCTGGAATTCCTTCACCTCCACTAGCTTTGTTCACAGTGATGCTTCCTAAGGCCCATTTGACTTCACATTCCAGGATGTCTGGCTCTAGGTGAGTGATCACACCATCGTGATTATCTGGATCATGAAGATCTTTTTTGTACAGTTATTCTGTGTATTCTTGCCACCTCTTCTTAATATCTTCTGCTTCTGTTTGGTCAATACCATTTCGGTACTTTATTTGGCCATTTCGGAACATGAAATGTTCCCTTGGTATCTCTAATTTTCTGGAAGAGATCTCTAGTCTTTCCCATTCTATTGTTTTCCTCTATTTCTTGGTATTGTTCACTTAACCATTTTGATCTTAGTATTGAGCATCTGGTAATGTTCATGTGTAGTTGTCTCTTGTGTTGTTGGAAGAGGGTGCTTGCTATGACCAGTATGCTCTCTTGGCAAAACTCTGTTAGCCTTCTCCCTGCTTCATTTTGTACTCCAAGGCCAAGTTTGCCTGTTACTCCAGGTATCTCTTGACTTCCTATTTTACATTCCAGAATTACACTTTTTTTGGTGTTAGTTTTCTAAAGGTCTTATAGGTCTTCACAGAACCGTTCAACATCAGCTTCTTCAGCATTAGCAGTTAGGGCATAGACTTAGATTGCTGTGATATCAAATGGTTTGCCTTGGAAATGAACAGAGATCTTTCTGTTGTTTTTGAGACTGCACCCAAATACTGCATTTCAGACTCTTGTTGACTATGAGGGCTACTTCATTTCTTCTAAGGGATTATTGCCCACAGTAGTAGATATAATGGTCATCTGAATTAAATTTGCCCATTCCAGTCCATTTTAGTTCACTGACTCCTAAAATGTTCATTCTTGCCATCTCCTTTTTGACCACTTCCAGTTTACCTTGCTTCATGGACCTAACATTCCAGGTTCCTGTGCAATATTGTTCTTTACAGCATTGGACTTTACTTTCATCACCAGATACATCTACAATTGGGCATTGTTTCTCCTTTGGCTCAGCCTCTTCGTTCCTCTGGAGGTATTTCTCCATGCTTCTCCACTAGCATATTGGGGACCTACTGACCTGGGGAGTTCATTTTTCAGTGTTTTATCTTTTTGCCTTTTCATGCTGTTCATGGGGTTCTGAAGGCAAGAATGCTGAAGTGATTTGCCATTTCTTTCTCCAGTGATCCACATTTTTTTCAGAACTCTCCACCTTGACCCATCTGTCTTGGGTAGCCCTACGTGACATGGCTCATAGTTTCATTGTGTTAGACAAGGCTGTGATCCATGTGATAAGTTTTGGTTAGGTTTCTGTGCTTGTGGTTCTCATTCTGTCTGTCCTCTGGTGGATGAGGATAAGATGCTTGTGGAAGTTTTCTGATAGGAGGGCCTGGCTGTGGGAAAAACTGAGTCTTGCTCTGGTGGGCAGGGCCATGCTAAATAAATCTTTAATCCAATTTTCTGCTGAAGGGTAGGGCTGCATTCCCTCTCTGTAATTTGGCCTGAGGCCAAACTATGGTAGGGTTAATGATATAATTGCAAACTCCTTCAAAAGGACTTATGCCAGGACTTATGTTCCCAGGACTGTTGTATTCAGTGCCCCTGACCCAAAGGCAGGCCACTATCAACCCATGCCTCTGTTGGAAACTCCTGGACACTCACAGGCAAGTCTTGTTCAGTCTCTTGTGAAGTCACTGTTCCTTTCTCCTGGGTCCTGGTGGGCACAAGGGTTTGTTTGTGCCCTCCAAGAGTCTGTTTCCCCACTCCTGTGGAAGTTCTGTAATCAAATCTCACTGGCCTTCAAAGTCAAATTCCCTGGGGGGTCTCAGTCCCTTTGCCAGATCCCCAGGCTGGGAATATCATATATATATATATATATATATATATGTGTGTGTGTGTGTGAGTGTGTATGTATAAAATATATCTTACATGTGGAAGCTAAAAAAATTAAATGAATCTATTTACAAAACAGAAAGTCACAGATGTAGAAAACAAACTTATGGTTACCAAGGGAGAGTGGGATAAACTGGGAGATTGGAATTGACATATACTCACTCAGTTCAGTTCAGTCACTCAGTTGTGTCCAACTCTGTGTGACCCCATAGACGGCAGCCCACCAGGCTCCCCAGTCCCTGGGATTCTCCAGGCAAGAACACTGGAGCGGGTTGCCATTTCCTTCTCCAATGCATGAAAGTGAAAAGTGAAAGTGAAGTCGCTCAGTAGTGTCTGACTCTTAGTGACCCCATGGACTGCAGCCCACAAGGCTCCCCGGTCCATGGAATTTTCCAGGCAAGAGTACTGGAGTGGGTTGCCATTGCCTTCTCTGAATATACTCACTACTATATATTAAATAGATAAATTTAATATTTAGAACAGGAAACTCTACTCAATACTCTATAATGACCTACATGGGCATGCATGAGTGCCAAGTTGCCTCAGTCCTATCTGACTTTTCACGACCCTATGGACTGTAGCCTGCCAGGCTCCTCTGTCCATGGGATTCTCCAGGCAAGCCCTGACCTATATGGGAATACAGTCTTAAAAGGAGTGTATATATGTATATATATGGGCTTCCCTAGTGGCTCATCAGTGAAGAATCCACCTGCCAATACAGGAGACATGGGTTTGATCCCTGGGTTGGGAAGATTCCCTGGAGAAGGAAATGGCAATCCAGTCCAGTATTCTTGCCTGGGAAATTCCATGGACAGAGGAGACTGGTGGGTTACAGTCTAGGGGGTTGAAAAGATTCGGACATGACTTAGCAACTGAACAACGGCAAATGCTTATGTATAACTGATTCATTTTGTCATATAGCAGCAACTAACACAACACTGGGAGAAGGAAATGGCAACCTACTCCCGTATACTTGCCTAGAGAAAAATATGGACAGAGGAACCTGGTGGGCTGCTGTCCACAGGGTCGCACAGAGTCAGACACGACTGAAGCGACTTAACAGCAGCAGCAGCAGCAGCAGCAGCAACACAACATTGTAAAATAACTATATACCAATAAAGATTGATTTAAAAATAAAATTTTCAGATTCTTTTCCATTATAAGTTATTGGAAGATATTGAGTATAGTTCCCTGTGCTATACAGTAGCTCTTTGCTGTTTACCTATTTTATAAATAGTAGCGGGTATATGTTAATCCCAAACTCCTAATTTACCCTCCACCTTGCCCTCTTGGAAACCATAAGTTTGTTTTGCATGCCTGTGAGTATATTTCTGTTTTGTAAGTAGTTCATTTGGATCATTATTTTAGATTCCATAAGTGATATCATATGATATATTCTTTCTCTGCTTAACTTATTTTACTTAGTATGATTATTTCTAGGTCCATCCATGTTGCTGCAAAGGCAGCAGTGAACTACATATTTTTTATAGGGCTCCTTTTCCCCTTATATTGCAAATGCTATATGTCATTGTTTATTTTTTTGTACTTGATCTGTCAAAGGTTAAAAATGATCTTCTAGAATAACATGTGTTTTGTTTCTGCTTTTATTTTTACTAATCATTATTTTCTTTCTTCTTCATTTTTATTTTTATTTATTTATTTTTTTGCCCTATCTTGTAGCTTGTGGTTCCCTGACCAGAAATTGAAACCACACCCTATGCAGTGAAAGCTCTGAGTCCTAATCATGGGATTGCTGAGGAATTCCCCTCATTACTTTCTATATTTCAAAGCTATTTTATTTATAGCTTAAAGGTTAATGATACTTTTTTTATTGTGAACTAATGCCTTTTGTGTTATTTATTTTTTTTTTTACTTGAACTCTGCAAAATTTATCCTGCTTCTTCTGCTTTATTTTAATTTCCCTTTGGCTGGAATATCTTGGTCCATCCTTGTATTTTAACCTTTGTCATTTTGTTTTAGGGCATCTCTTATTTGCATCATATACTTCCTCGTTATCACAACTATTTGCCCTGTTCCTATGATGGGCCTGGCAGTTCTTGATACTGGAGAGATAACAGGAAAGAAAACAAAGGGTGCAATTGTAGGACCATTACATACATTGGACAAGTATAACCCTTGAACTTTATTTTTATTTATTGGCATCCCTTCAAATTTACTCATGGAGTTAATTCATCTTTATGCTGATTTCCTTTCCTCCTCTGCTGCTGCTACTGCTGCTGCGTTGCTTCAGTTGTGTCTGACTCTGTGCGACTCCATAGAAGGCAGCCCACCAGGCTCCTCCATCCCTGGGATTCTCCAGGCAAGAACACTGGAGTGGGTTGCCATTTCCCTCTCCAGTGCATGAAAGTGAAAAGTGAAAGTGAAGTCGCTCAGTCGTGTCCGACTCTTAGTGACCCCATGGACTGTGGCCCACCAGGGTCCTCCATCCATGGGATTTTCCAGGCAAGAGTACTGGAGTGGGGTGCCATTGCCTTCTCCTTTCCTCCTCTAAGTTTCAATAAAATTGAGTTCAAAAGAAAAACTACATTAGAAGATGGGAAGGATCAGTACAGTGCCCAAACAGATTTTCTCAGAGGGTTAATTTGTAAAAGGCCTGAGTTGGGGAAGGGGGTTGTCTTTAAATAGTTTTTAAATTTTAATTATTATTTGATATAATAATTTTTACCTGAAGGTAATGAAGAGAATTATAGAATTTGCATTAATTTTCATGTCAGGAAGAAGGAAGAGCCAGACCTATATGCATACACTTCTCTCTCCTTTTCACGTAATCTGGAGTCCAGATTGCATTTATTATTAAATTGTAATTTTTACAAACCTTCTCTTTTGAATTATTCTTACCATATCAATTTGATTTTGTAATTATATTTTCAATGATTATTTAGAATAAGTTCCATTTTTAATTTCTTTTTAAGTTGCAACCACATTTTTTATATCACATATTTTCTCTTCTAAATTTTGATTTTTTTTTCTGTAGGTTAGAACATAAGTTTTTATATATCTGAAATAATGTATCTATGGCCTAAGTAAATTATCAGAAATTTATCAGGTTATCACGTTCTTGAGCCTCACAGTCTTTCCCTTGTAACTTGTGATCTTTGATTCAGTGTCTTCTGGCATTAGTGGTACATGAAATTTGAAGTGAAGCTGGCTTTGTTCCTCAGTAGAAAACTAAACAGTTTGTGTGAAAGGCAACAGAAATTTTTCATTATCCTTGATGTTCAGGAAACTTGCCAGAATAGTTGATGGTTAATTTCATTTACTTTGTCTGGGATGTAGTGTGCCTTTTAAATCTGCATACTTAGCACATTAATAAAATTTTCCTTAGTTTTGGTACTGATTTTAGTTTATTGTTCCTGTAGATTTGCAAGTAGATTGAAGAAGAGTCTCCATCAAATTTAAATTCAAATATATACTGCATAATTTTTCCACATTCATTTATTTTTGTATAGAAATATTTGAGTAATAAGAGTGATTTAATAATTTAGGTAAGTATTTTTTACATACAAAGCCAAATTTTAAAAAGTATCTAACAACCTTTAATGAAGTCTAAAATTCTAGATAGTATTATCATGACAATTCAAGATAAGGGTGTGGTAGCGACTGAGCAACTTCACTTTCACTTTTCACTTTCCTGCATTGGAGAAGGAAATGGCAACCCACTCCAGTGTTCTTGCCTGGAGAATCCCAGGGACAGGGAGGCCTGGTGGGCTGCCGTCTATGGGGTCGCACAGAGTCGGACACGACTGAAGCGACTTAGCAGCAGGAGAGACAAAAGGACAGTTAAAGTAGGTTACAGTACTTGTCTTATTCAGGGAAAAATAGATCATAAGTTTAAGACATTTACAGAAAAAGAAATCTAAGAATGAGTACTCACCAGAAAAATAAAAATAGAATGCATAATTTTCACATCAGACAAAATTTTACTAAGTGGAAGACAGAATATCAGAAATAAAGTACAGTAAAGTATGAGATAGCAGATTAAGTTTGAACACAGCACAAATTAAAATGAATATAAATGTGTTGAACCAATGATAGTTCACATACTCTCAGATAGAATAAACAACAACCAAGATCTGGCAACATTTGCTCCATATGTTACTGGGGACTTGTGCCAGACTCATTGTGTGTAACAGGAAATAGGGACTGCGGTAGGTTCCCTAGACTGTAAAGATAAGCTGAAAAAAAGCTATGACATCTACCAGACCTTTATAATTTATGGAAGGTGGTTTATATGGGGAGGCAAGGGAAGATAAGAAGAAGAGAATGGCAATCCACTCCAGCATTCTTTCCTGGAGAATTCCATGGACAGAGGAGCCTGGTGGATTATAGTCCGTGGGGTCTCAAAGAGGCAGACACGAGTGAGCAACTAACACACACACACATGAGGGAAGATGAAGTGTTACTTGCTCAGTATGGTATACATGGGTGAAAGTGAAAGTGTTAATCGCTCAGTTGTGTCTGACTCTTTGTGACCCTTTGGACTGTAACTCACCAGGCTCCTCCGTCCATGGAATTCTCTGGGAAAGAATACAGGAGTTGGGTAGCCATTCCCTTCTTCAGGTTCAGTCCACACCCAGGGACTGAATCTGGGTCTCCTGCACTGCAGGCAAATTGTCTACCATCTGAGCCACCAGAGAAGCCCCATGGAATGTGTGGGTAATTCTATCTAATCCTGGATTTCAGTATTGGAAAGCCTGTTTTTGTCTGGACGCATGTTGTATTTACCCAGTGTAAATATAACACTGCTCTTGGCTGTCAGGCAGATGCTAAAGGGAAAGGAAGAGGAAAGGGCTATTTTTTGTTTGTCCTGTGTCACCAAGCGGATACCTTCTCCATCAATCTGGTGGGGTAGTTATATGAGAGGGCAAAGAGAGGCCTGGAGTGTTCCTTTAGAAAACTCCCTCCACAGGACAGGAAACATTGGGAAATAAACATTTCCTTATATTAGTCTCCTTTTCTAAATGCATTTAAAAATTGTGGTAAAATTCACATAATATCAAACATACTATTTTAACCATATTTAACTGTACAGTTCGGTGGCACCAAGTACATTCAGATTGCTGTGTAACTCTCACCATTATCCATCTCTCCAATTTTTCACCTTTCTAAACTGAAACTCTGTTCCTGTGAAACACCGAGTCCTCTTTTCCTTTCCCTCCTCAGACCCTGGCATCTACCAGTGTACTTTCTGACTCTGAATTTGACTGTTTTAGGTGTCTTACATAAGTGGAATCAAACAGTATTTGTCTGCATCTTATGTATGTTGGAACACATTTTTAAGCTTAACAATATATGTCCTACAGATTGTACCTTCTTCTCCTACCCCCTGTGCTAAACAGTAGACCCTCATTAGTCATGTTTATTCACAGTAGTGTATATATGCCAATCCCAATTTCCCAATTCATCCTACCTCCTCTTCTCACTCTTATTCTCCTTTTGAAGTCATTTCCCATACTTTCCTACTTGTCTCTCAATCTTCTGGCTTGCTCTAATATCTTGTCTGCCACCTGGAGGACCCCAAACAGGGTCTTCTGCTTTTCCTATCATTCACCTGTGGCTTTCATCTCATGTCTGGTTGGGTCTCTATGGAACCATCATTTGCAATCTTGTGTGTTTATCCTCCTCTTCTTGGACTTGAGGACTTGTGAGGTGCATGCAAGGGAAGTTAGAGGAGATAGTACCTACAGTGCAAATTATGACCACAAGCAAGCACTTCAAAAATCACTTCACTACACAATCTATTCCTTAAGCAGGCTTGTGAAGTTATTGTATGTATGTGTGTGTGTGTGCGTGCTCAGTTGTGTCCAACTCCTTGCAACCCCATGGACTAAAGCCCGTCAGGCCCCTCTGTCTATGGAATTTTCCAGGCAAGAAATACTGTAGTGGATTTTCATTTCCTATCAAGGGGATTTTTCCATCTCAGGGATCGAACCTGAGTTTCTTGCATCTCCTGCATTGGCAGGTGGATTTTTTACCCTTATGCCACCTATGGAGTTATTAGCACCCTTATTTTATAGAAGCAAAAAACTGAATTTTAGAAAAATTAAATATCTTATCCTCAACCACTCTCCAAAGTGGAATAACCAGAATTCTAAGCTAATTTTTCTTATTTTTAGTCCTTTGCTCTGCCTGCTTTAACATGGTGGTTCATTTTTTAAAAGTGTTTCTTTTTCAGCATGTCTTGACTTGCTAGCCTCTTTCTCTTTAGTCTGCAGATAAGAGAATGCCAGAGTAATTCTAGAAAACAGACATATGTGAGAACATCTTTTCTTATATGTTTGAGAGAATCCGTACAAAAGTACTTTAACAATTAAGCATGCACACATTCCGTCCAAGTGCACACACATTCCATATGAGTTGGTGCTGTTATCCTCCCAGTGCCCAGTCCCTGATAACCCACATTTGACCGATTATCTCTTTAATCCCCACTTGTCAAATTTGGAAAGTGGGTTGGAGCAAGTGGAACAGTCCATTTCCTTAAGAGTCTTCTTTTAACTGGTAAATCTCTCTGGGAGGACAGACATTATTTCCATCACACTTTAGGTAGAATAAATTGGTCCACAATGCTCTTTCCAGCTGGAGATCTTAGTGCTAACAACAGCTTCACTTTCTCCTCATCTACACTCTCATCTGGACCCAACTCCCTTAGTTTCAGGTTCCATATTGCCCAGTCCCAGAATTATCTTTTCAAACCATCAATTGATCTTTTAAGGAAAAGGTATCATAGAACATTTCAAACATACACAAAGGCAGAATAGTAAAATAAATCCCTCTATATCCATCATTCAGCATCAATAGTTATCAAAATTATACAATGTTGCTATATATATTTTCTTTGCTGAAATATGTAAAAGAATACCCTAGGCTTCATGTCATTTCACTCCTACATACTTCAGAATGAGTTGAGCTCAAGTTTTTAAACATCATCAACACTCCTCTAAGAAGTATGGATCTTATCCTCTAGGTTCATGATTCACCAAATTATTTCGTAAACATCCCATGCATTTGGTGTTCAAATTTTTAACTCAACTATATAAAATAATTTAAATGAATCCATCGGTTGTGTTTACTTCAATATCTATGAGGAAAAAAGTCTGCATAATTTAAAACAGTGGATCAGTGGCCAACAGTTATGTGGTGTAATGGCTCAGCTGGATGGAGGGGTAGGGAAATCTAATTGGAATGGCTGCTCCCCAGCTGATTCCTGCAGAGCAGGGGGCCCCGACCTCCCTTCCCCAGCATTGCCTCCAGAACGACTGCCATCGGCTCTGCTCCCTCCTGCACGATTGGCTCAGCTGTGCAGCAACAGGCTGCCAGCCACAATGAAGGCATTCTTTAAGGTCAGCTGGAGTCCCACCTGCTCAAGGAAGGCTTTCACAGATACAGTTTCCAGTTGGTACTCTCACTTTCTTTCCTTTTTAAAAAATCTGGCTGCATTGGGTCTTAGTTGCAGCACGCAGGATCTTCATTGCAGTGTGCGTGCTTCTTCAGTTGCAACACGGGAGCTTTTCTTTAGTCGTGGCAGTTTGGCTCCGTGGTTGCAGCGCTTGGGCTTAGTTGCCTTGAGGTGTGTGGGATCTTATTTCCCTGACCAGAGATTGAACCCTTGTCCCCTGCATTGGAAGGAGAGTCTTAACCACTGGACCACCAGGGAAGCCCCCCAGTTGGTAGTCTCTTTAGCATACAATTTAGCCACTACTGTTTCGCACATACATCTTGTCTTCCTAGGTAGACTGCAGCTACATCAAGATAGAAACCCTGTTTCATTTTCTGCCATGGAACCACCTGTACTCAATAATGATGGCAAGCAGGTGCTCAATATTTATTAAGCAGCAAACGAAGCTCAATTTGAGTTTTCATTTGGGCTGAAGTTTTTAGTTGCCATTTTTCTGCTCAGCATCAAGGCATAAAAAAAGAGAGATAGAAAAAAACCTGCAGAGGCCCTTCTGTCTGAGAAAACATAGATAAAAGCCAAGTTGAGTTGGCCCTCATCCATCTACTTGTTCAGCTTGCCCTACAAGTCCTCTTAAATCCTGCCCGTTCTCTGCTTGAACAACCTACAAATGCTCTTTTCTTTTTCTTCCCTTGTGCAAATGACTAGGGCAATTTTCTGTTGTTGGCACACATTGTGGTATGACCACATGTTTAAGAATCATGAAACCCTACATAAGAGATCAGTCCCTAAATGAACCTTTACCCAAATCAACAGGCTCATTCCTGCGGCAGCACCATGGTGCCACCAAGTGGACTGTTTTCAAACAACTCAACTCATCGTGAACTGGCAAGTCAATTTGGAGTTGGAGCATGGGTGGCCAGCACATTTAGGGAACTGCAGCTTTTATTCTCTGCATTCTTATGCCTTGAATGTTTGATAAATTCTGATAACTGCTTCACTTAAACTTCTTGAAATTTTATTGTCTTTAACTTCTGCTTGATTTCTTTAAGAAAAATCCTAATGAAAGTGTCATGGTATACAATATCATGTGTGCTTACCTTTTACTATATTTTGGGAAAAAAAATAAGATCTTCATGATTTTGGGGAGAACTTTTAAACACCAACTCTATCTCCTAGAGAGGTCTATTTAAAGGATATGACCACATGTTTAAGAATCATGAAACCCTACATAAGGAATCAGTCCCTAACTGACGCACGTTGCCTATATACGGTTTTGATGTTTAAGATTTTCTGGAGTTAGACTATCTTATTATTCAGAACAGCAAACAAATGGTGCAGGAAGAACTGGACACCTGTATGCAAAAAAAAAAACAAAAAACAAAAACAAAAACCTGAATCTCAAGTCGTACCCTGCAGCACATACAAAAATTAACTTGAAATGGATATGATTGTCACAGATATCTCAAGCCTCAGCTGACTGCCCAATTGGAGAAAATCCTTAAAGAAATTAGATAACTCTAAGATGCCTTACTCTCTCCTACTCTTCAGAGGCTAAAGATCTCTTACCTGTATTTTTTTTCTGTAGAGCCCCAAATAATGAGTTTGCTTTCTTTAAAAAAAAGTATTTGGCTGATTTAATATTTAATTTTTCTAAAAGTGCCTCTTTACAGTAGTGTAGTAGGAAAGTGTATTGGACAAGAAACCAGAAGCCTTGCATTTCATGCCTCTAAGCACTTGATTATGGGGAAAATCACTTAATGTGTCTGAGTCTCTGTTGCATTATCTGCAAAATGATAGTAGTCAATTACCTGAATATGTTTAGTTATTCTAAGGTTCAAGTGAAATAAGGTTCGAAGTTGTTGTTGTTCAGTCCCTCAGTCATGTCCAACTCTTTGCAACCCTATGGACTGCAGCATACCAGGCTGTCCCTGTCCTTCACTATCTCCTGGAGTTTGTTCAAACTCATGTCCATTCAGTCAGTGATGCCATCCAATCATCTCATCCTCTGTGCTCCCCTTCTCCTCCTGCCCTCAATCTTTCCCAGCATCAGGGTCTTTTCCAGTGAGTCAGTTCTTCACATCAGGTGGCCAAAGGATTGGAGCTTCAGCTTCAGCATCAGTCCTTCCAATGAATAGTCAGGGTTGATTTCCTTTAGGATTGACTGTTTTGATCTCCTTGAGGGACTCTCAAGAGTCTTCTTCAGCACCACAGTTCAAAAGCATCAATTCTTCGGCACTATTTAATACTCCTCAAATTGTTCTGAAAAAAATGTTATAAACAGGTAATCTGGGTGAAAGGTATATGTATATTCTCTGTGCTATTCTTATTTGTGCAACTTCTCTGTAAGTTTGAATTTATTTCCAAATAACAACAATTTTAAAAAAGTGAGACAAATATTTTAATGCAGTCTTCCATTCATTCTCATCATTATTTTTAGTTATTATAATAACTAAACATCTGCATGGCTCCTAACCATTTACAGAGTACTTTCACACATTTTATTTATTTAATCCTCATTAAGAAAGTGCCATTTTAAATGCCATTTGGAGCAACATGGATGCAACTACAGATTATCATACTAAGTGAAGTAAATTAGAAAGAAACAGACAAATATATATGATATCACTTACATGTGGAATCTAAAATATGATGCAAATGAACTTATCTATGAAACAGAAACCCCGGACTCACAGACAGAGAGAACAGACTTGGGATTGTCAAGGTGGAGGTAGGAGAAGATACGTATCGCTTCAGTCGTGTCCGACTCTGTGCGATCCCATAGATGGCAGCCCACCAGGCTCCTCTGTCCCTGGGATTCTCCAGGCAAGAATACTGGAGTGGGTTGCCGTTTCCTTCTCCAATGCATGAAAGTGAAAAGTGAAAGTGAAGTCGCTCAGTCGTCTCCGACTCTTAGCGACCCCATGGACTGGAGCCTACCAGACTCCTCCATCCATGGGATTTTCCAGGCAAGAGTACTGGGGTGGGGTGCCATTGCCTTCCCCGATTGGGGGTTAGGGGTTAGCAGATGCAAACTATTGTATACAGAATGGATAGAAACAAGGCCCTGCTGTGTAGCATAGGGTATTATATTCACTATTCTGTGATAAACCATAATGAAAAAGAATATGAAAAAGAATGAGTGTATATATATATATGTGTGTGTGTGTGTGTGTGTGACTAACTGAATCACTTTTCTGTAACAACAGAAATTAAAACATCTTCCATAAGATCTTAAGAAAAAACCTGAATGAACGTTTTGGCCAACTCAATAAATCTATTGTACTTCAATAAAATAAAAAATTTAAAAGCCTGATTTAATAGATAAATAAACAGTCAGAGGCTTCTTGTGAGGCCTTTACTAAGGCATCTTTGTATTTTCACTGCCTTGCCCAGTGAATGAATGAAGGGAGAAAGGCAGGGACGGTGAACTGACTTGCCCCAAATTATAAACCTAGAGTTGCATGGACAGGACTGAGACTCAGAGCCTGGTGTCCTCTTGCTATTTTGTGGCTATCAGACATCGTAAAACACACTCAAATCTTAGACCAGGATTAGCCATTATTTAATTACTCTTTGATGATTCACAAGTCACGTAGTCTTACTGTGCCCTAGGCTAACTTTTATATACGCCATTTATCATCCTGTAGCTAAGGGAAATAACAGTTGGAAGAAATGTTAATCAAATCCTGGAAGAGTGAAAACTACCCTGTAGTAAATTCCAATATATTTCCTTTATCAGTGTTGCTGCTTAACCTAACAGGAAAACAAAAAAAAATCTTATATAGACATTTTCTTAAACATGAGAATAAAGAAGATGCTATCAAGATACCTACACTGCTTATTTTGATGGCAAAGCTCACCCCTAATATGAAATTTTGTGTACTCTTACTTGGAGCTCTTGAAACTTAAAACATATTTTTAGTATTTTTTCCCCCTGCATTTAAGGTGAAAATCCTGGAGAGCTAAAGGAAATTTGCTCTAACAGGTGAAGAAGAGACATGTTACCAGCAGTAGAAATGGTTTTTGGGAACGGGTAATTAATCTTCTTGGTTTTAATCCCTGTGAAGTATTTTTGACATTGGCTGAATTGTTGTTTTTTTTTTTTTTAATGTATAAGAAATTATACTAATTAAAAGCAACAGCAGCACAAGAATAAAGAAAAACAGAAATGTTAGGAACATGAATGGAATCCTAGGCTGCTGGTGCTGCAAAGGATTTCCTGGTCTAAATGTACCTATTTGGTGAGAAGAAAATTTGGTATCAGTGGCAGTTGTGGGAATACATCGTGACCAGACCTCCTTTCATGACTGGGCCTGCAGTCAGCCTGTACTGACTTCTCTTTTGTTATGTGAGTAATGAATCTAAATCTGGATACTCATGTGTAGAGAGGTGTTATGGTTGGGAGATGACAAGGGTGTCAGTCTAGGGAGGATAGTTGTCTACTTGACCCAGCCTGAAAGGCGATTAGACAACTGATTATGGCTTATTAATCACCCCTCCCTAATTGGCCCTTTGGGACAAACAGACATGGCCTATGACCCCCCCAGTCTGCATTCAGCTCTCCATCTCTTTTCTGTGTTGTATCATCCTGCTCATCAGTGAACTGAAAATCAGATGCAAGTTGATTCTTAATGCTAAGGCAAAAGAAAATGGTTTGTCAATTATCCTCATACTGATTTCTATTTGCATAATTCATAGCAAGAGAATCTCCTCCTGTGAGTTATCCATCCTCCATGAATGCCCAGTTTGGTAGATTATGTGAGCAGATTATGTGATTATGTGAGCAGACGAGCCTATCATTGTCATTTTAGGGACAACAACTTAACTCCTCAGTTCTTTAGTCAGTATATTGTTATTGAGCACATTTATGGACTGATGGTTCAAAGATGAATAAAGCTGTCTCTCTGCTTTGGGGAAAACATGATCACCAAAAAAATGATGTGCACTAAGATAGAATGGGGCTGAGCACAAAGTTCTACGGTACAATTTTTGAAGTGAAGTTGCTCAGTCGTGTCTGACTCTTTGCAACCCCATGGACTGTAGCCCACCAGGCTCCTTGGTCCATGGGATTTTCCAGGCATGAATACTGGAGTGGGTTGCCATTTCCTTCTCCAGGGGATCTTCCCGACCCAGGGATCAAACCCAGGTCTCCTGCATTGTAGGCAGATGCTTTACCATCTGAGCTACCAGAGAAGCCCAACAATACAATTTTTAGTAGGCTCCTAATCTATTCTATGATAGTTACTTGACTCCTTTATGGATCAGAAAAACTTCCGGAGAAGAGGATAACTAAGCAGGGCATTGAAGGACTCATAAAGGATAGCCACAATAAGGAAACCCAAAGGAAGAAGGGAATTCAAGTGGAGGGGCTAAAATATGTAAAGGACACAAAAGAGAACAGGATAGATTAAGGAAATAGCAAGAAGTTGGTACAGCTGGAGTTAAGAAAGGGTCAGATCATGAAGTTAAGGAAGAGTCAGATCCTTATATGTCACTTCAAGAAGTTTGGATTTTATACTGATGATTTTAAGACCACACTGAAGGGTTTTAAATAGATATAAATGATCGTGTGTACAGAGAATGGATTGACATGTGGGTGAGTCTGGAAGCAACAATTCTAGCTAAGAGGCTATTGTGCAAATGCAGGCTAGGAAGCATGGTGGCCTGGCCCCAACTCCAAACTCAACATGGCACACCTTCTTACAGCTGTGTGCTGTGGATTGAATGTTTACTGAGAAAGAAGAAATGGGGGTGGAGAAATCTGGAAGTCATTTGTGCTCTCCACCCTTTTAAGAATTGTTAAATCATGTCATATTCATTTTTAAAGAATCGCATACTCAGAATGCTGTGGTCTCAACAACGTAATCTGGTAGACGGTAAAAGTCTTGCTATTCAACACTGAAACACTGAGCACTGACCCATGAATACCTAAAAGATGGATGAAACCAGGTAGGAAAATTATTAGAAAATTATGGTGTCATATTTCACCAAAACTTGTTATTATATCTTCTCATAGTTATGTTATGAATGCTACATGGAGTATCTTCATGAAGTACATGTATTCATCAGTTTAGTTCAACCACTCAGTTGTGTCTGACTGTTTGCAACCTCATGAGCTGCAGCATGCCAGGCTTCCTTGTTCATCACCAACTCCTGGAGCTTGCTCAAACTCAAGTCCATTGAATCGGTGATGTCATCCAACCATTTCATCCTCCGTCGTCCCCTTCTCCTGCCTTCAATCTTTCCCAACATCAGGGTCTTTTCCAATGAGTCAGTTCTTCGCATCAGGTGGCCAAAGTATTGGAGTTTAAGCTTCAGCATTAGTCCTTCCAACGAATATTCACAACTTATTTCCTTTAGGATTGACTGGTGTGATCTCCTTGCAGTCCAAGGGACTCTCAACACCAACCAACCTGGACTTGCAGTCCAAGTTTTCTCCAACACCACAGTTCAAAAGCATCAAATTCATATATTCATAGGTTAGAGCTGAAAATTATTTTTGAACCAAGAAGACTGTATCATGTTCATTTTAGCACACTCAGAACCTCAGACAGGGACTGCTATATAGTCAGTGCTTAATAGGTGGTTGAAAATCAAGAATTAAAAACACATTGACTAGAACTGATTTTCTAGGACCTTTGATGATCTTCATGAAAATTCTAAAAAACTTAACACCAAATAAAATATTAATTGGAAGTAAAATAAATAAATACCATATTCATTGGTGATAAATACAGCTTTTGAAGTGTTTAATACAGTTTACAAAAAAGCAGTGGGAATCGTGTGGGTGTAACTGAGTGAAGAATTTGGTCTTTTGTAATTCTGAGCTATTTGAAATGAGAAGGGTTGAATAGTTTAAAAAATGGATGGGAGGAGCTGGGGGTTTAATTGCACCCTGTAATTTTCTTCTCATGACTGTGACTACAGAAAGAACACTTTCTAATTTTTTCTAATGTTCACAAAGATGATTCTGGATCAAGGACTGTGAGAACCTTTGAATATAAGAGCTAGCAAAGCTTAAATGGATTCATGCACCTACCTCTTCATTGCATCCAAATTTTAAATATAATCAAATAATAATCAATATATATATCACTATGTAATTGTAATTTATAATTATATAAATCTTTTAGCTTTAAGAAAGAAATCACATTATATACTTTTTAAATACTAGTATTTCATTTTCCTTGGTCATTTTGAGCAATGCTTTTGTAACATGAAGCCTCTATTTTTGCAATAAAAGCAAAACTTTTCATCAAGTAGAGTGCAAATTACGCATCTGTACCCCTACACCGTAGTACAGTCATGAAATTTACATTATACCATCCAAATTATTTACTAAATGCATGTTAGTACTTTCTTTGTCTTTTTCTGTATACTTTAGTCATGCAGATAAGGAAGAATATTTTCATAGAGATTTCTTACTAAATACTTGTTAACAATAGTGACCAGTCACTACCGGCAAAGCCCGTACTGTGCCTATACCCAGAGCATATACCTTTGTGTCTATTATCCCAGGAGGCCTTCTCTTTTCTTCTTTTTGCTATTATAAGATGCAGGTTTTGTTTTTTTTTTTAATTTCATTCATCTAAGGAGCTCTCTTCTATTTTTTTCCCGTTGTCCATATTGTGCTTTAGTTTATTTCCTAAGAATTCCAAATAGAAGAAATGGAGAATTTTGGTTGAAGTGGAGGCACTGGGACTTGCATTTTCCTGTCGGTGGCAGCACTGCCTTTGTTTTCTTTGTCCGTACAAGGAGGGCTTGCATTGAAAACAATCATACTAAACATGTAGGGGAGCTTTGAGTACACAATGTTTTGAACGAATCAGAAGAACAAAAATGAAATTACCTTATATGCACTTCATTTTAAGAAAACCAAATGAATTAAATTCGAAAAAACAAATTTACATTACAAAAACATTGCAAAATCTTCAACTAGTGAGTTTTTCTATCAAATATACATTTTGATATTGATAAAATTTTTACTTAGTCATTCTACAGAGTACTGTATGATAATAAAATATTTTGTGAAAATAGAACATTTTGCATTTGATAGGATTTTTTAAGTTTTCAAAGCTTGTGACTAGTTCTTGTCTCACATCATCTACTGACAATGTGTAATATTCTATAGCACAAGAAACACAGCATAGTATCGAACGTGTAACTTCTAATTCATCACCCCTTTCACAAAACTCCATTCCTATGAGGTGTTTTTTGTTTTTAGTCTGTTGGGGTTTTTTTAGTAGAGGCACATGTCTATTAAAAATAACATAAAATTGTTTTGGACCCCTGGCTATATTAAAATACTGTGCATTTAGCAGAATATTGAGATATATCATTTAAACTCTTAAATAATGGATGTATTGTAACATGTTTTAAAGTTACTTCCCTTTTATTTGAATATGTTTTAAGCAAATCTATAACACGCTGTATGGTAAATTTAGGAGATACCAATCTTCTTAGTATGTTAATGAACATTTTACTGATGTTTTATTTTATATTCTGCAGTAATAATTTGACATTACTTCTCCGTGTAATGAAAATTATTGGTTCATCAATTTATGCCAAGTCCCTGGATTTTTTTTTTTTTTTTTGAGGAAATAGTATAAGCATGTCTTTGATCCAATAGTTTAAAGAAATAAGCATAACACACAAAAAGAACGAGTAGAAAATTTGCCCTCAGCATCACCACTTTGATTTCATAACAGGGACAGCATCTAATTTTATTCTGTTGAGAACAAAAGGGGGTGGAGGTGTGCAAAATCACCAAACACTTTGGTGATGTGCATCCAAGATCAGTCATTAAACTGAGTGCTTTAAACAAATCCGGTGTAACTGATTTTTCATGTAGCTGGTGCTCAATAGTACTGACTGATCAGTTAATTGACTTTGATAAGTTATTAATTTGGCTGGTTTAGTTCATAATTTGTTTTCCTATTTGCTGCCTGATTGGTCCATCTCTTATCAAGTCTCTTAGCTTCAGACTAGGTTTTTTCCTTGAAACTAACCTTCTTCTGTTGTTCCATATATTTTTTTCTGAAATGGCTTTCTTTTGAAAAAGGGCTTTGTTTTTGAGCAGCAGAGTTGAGAACTGTGACCAGATTTCCTGTTAAGAAAAATAGTAGCTGCCCTGGGACTAGGAGGTATATCAGTGCCACTGATGTAGGGAGGCAGCCAGTCAATTTCACACAGGTAATTTGCTTCCTTTGTCTTCTAGTGTTTGGGTGTGTGCTCAGTTGCTCAGTTGAGTCCAACTCTGCAGCCTCACAGACTGTAGCCCATCAGGTTCCTCTGCCCATGGAATTTTCTAGGCGAGAACAGTGGAGTAGAGTGCCGTTTCCTACTGCAGGGGATCTTCCTGACCCAGGGATTGAACCCGTGTCTCTTGTGTCTCCTGCATTGGTAGGCAGATTCTTTACCATTAATGCCACCTGGGAAGCCCTCTGCGTAGTAGTTCTTAACCCAAAGGAAAGTGTGGAGTATCTACATGGCACCTTGCCTCTTGCTCTGCCCTGTCTCCCAGTTCTTGGGTCTTCTGGCACTATTTGTTTTCAATCTGTCCACCTTTCCAAACTTCTCCTGGCCTCTAATGCTCTACTTAACCTTGACTACTGCAAGGTGGTGTCCCATTTTCCGAAACCATTTCCATATCCTTGTTTCAAGATCAAAAATTTATTTTGATAGAGATTTTGCTACCTGGTTGTTAAAAGAGTAGCAATTAAACCAATTCATAACAACAACTGCAATAATCTTTATAAGGGTATTAACATTTTAGAAGAATAAGTTTTTAAACCAAAAAATAAAGTTGTAAGGACAGAAGTTCATATCAGTAAAGACGTGTTTAAGCCAGGAATCTCTAGGTACTTATTAAGTGGAGGTTTATTCTCATTCTTATTCTATCTAGATCTTTTAAAGAATGAGAAACAGTTTGTTGCGATAAAAGCTAACAGCTTGCCTATAAACCGGCGCCATACTTGGTCAAGTTCTACTTGGGCCTGACAGCCTTGTAAATGGTTAAGCAGACTTGTAGTTTAGTCAAGAGAATTTCAGTAATTTGATTTATCACCTTCCTTCTCTGATATGAACAAAAGAGGTGACTAATGTTGTAGAATTTGCACCAAAGATATATTAAGGGAAGTTTCTGTCTTTTGCTGAGTGTATGGACTTGGGCAAGTTTCAGAAACTTTCTAACCTACAGCTTTGATATTCACCACATATAGTTGATGTGTGTGATTCCTGGACAGGGAAAATTGCTAAAATTCTCAAGTATGTGTTTAAATTTGAAATAATTTGGATCAGAGTGCCATTATTGTTATTGTTGTTTTTAACTCATCAAAATAATTCTAAAGTTAATATGGAGAGAAAGTGTACAAATATTCTCAAGAAAATTAAGAAAGATACAAATAGTGAAGGGGAACCTGTCATACCAGCCAGCAAAACTTCCTGTATGAGTAATACAATCAGAAATTATGAATATTGGCTCAGGAATGAACAAATTGACCTATGAGACAGAGAGTGCAGAAACTGATTCAAGTATTCTTTAAAGTAAAAACTTAGTGTATGGGGATGCTAACATTTTACTTTAGTGAGAAGAGGGAGAATTACCTTATAAACAGTGTTAAAGTAAAGGAATATTCACCTGGAAGGGAAACAAAATATATTTGTATCTTACAACAAGTATAAGGAGAATATTAGAATATAATGAAGGTGATTATGAATCTTTAGGGTAGGGTTGAGGGATTTATGGGCAAGACAAAAATTCATAAATCATAAAAAATGGACAGACTTGACTCTATAAAAACCTAAAATTTCTGAATGGTAAAAGGTACTATTACAAAGTTGAGAGGCAAATGATAGACTAGAAAATAATATTTGCAGCATTTATAACAAGGTGTTAATTTCTCTCGTATATAAGAACTCCTGTGAATGGATAAAAAACAAGAAATATAATTTAAAAATAGGTCCTCAAGGTGATCTAGCAAATCTCAAAAGAAGGATACAAATAGCCAATAAATATTTTGAAAAGATACTGTACCTCAATGGTAGTTAAGGATATTAATATTAAATAAATAAAAGATACATTATTTTTTAAGTATCAGAGAGATAGAATTAAAGAAAAAACTTTTCAAATTGACTTTGGCAAAAGGGTAGAGAAAACTGATATCTCTTAGGCATTCTTGGTGAATGTGTGAATTGTTAAAACACTTTTGAAAATCATCTGGTAACATGAATTTAAATGTGCTTATCTCTGACCTAGAAATGCATTTCTAGGAAGCTAACCTACATAAATCAAAGCAGCAGTTTTAACAAAAAAGCTGAGTGAAACTTCATATTGCTGCTTTTAAAAATGGACATCTCCAAACCCTGGGAATACCCTGAATACTCACCAATATTGACAAGTGTTTGCATAGATTATTATTCATACATACTATAGAATATTGTGCAAATATTTACATAGGTTTATAGTTTACAAATGGCAACCCACTCCACTACTCTTGCCTGGAAAATCCCATGCACGGAGGGGCCTGGTGGGCTGCAGTCCATGGGGTCGCTAGGAGTCGGACATGACTGAACGACTTCACTTTCACTTTTCACTTTCATGCATTGGATAAGGAAATGGCAACCCACTCCAGTGTTCTTGCCTGGAGAATCCCAGTGACGGGGCATCCTGGTGGGCTGCTGTCTATGGGGTCGCACAGAGTCGGACACGACTGAAGCAACTTAGCAGCAGCAGCAGCATAGTTAACAAAAATTTCCATGATTTATTACAAAGTGAAAAAACCAAGGGGCTAAGCAGTATGTGTAGTATGATTGGATTTTTATAACAGAAAAAGACTATATATGTGTGTGTCTAAATATGATGAATATGTGGTGTGTATGAGCATGTGTGAGTGAGTGTGAGTATGTGCATGTGTGTGAAGACATTGAAAAACTTATGTAAGGATACATTACAAATATTAAAACAGAGAAATGGAATTGGATTTCAGGGAGAGACCACTATTTTTTTTTTTTTTTTTATTTCCATGTTGCTTGAATGATTACACAAAGCTTTATGACTTATGAGTTGAATTGTGTCCCCTCTCCAAATTCATAAGTTGAAGTCATAACTTCCAGTACCTCAGAGTGTGATATTATTTGGAATTAGTTACAGATGTAAATTGGTTAAGCTAAGATGAGATCATATTTGAATAGGTGTCCTTATCACTGCTGTCCTTATAAAAAGGGGAAATTTAGATACAGAAACAGCCAGGCATAAGAGAAAAGACAATGTGAAGAGATACAGGGAGAAGATGGTTATCTGTATGCTGAAGAGAGAGGCTTGAAAGTCATCTTTTCCTCATAGCCTCAGCAAGAGCCAACTGTTGCTGCCAGCACCTTGATCTCGAACTTCTAGCCTCTAGACTCATGAGACAACAAATTTCTGTTGTTTAAGCCACATTGTCATGGTAGCCCTGGCAGATGAAGATAATTGCTGTGGAAATTAAAAACCAATACAGTAGGACATCTCTGGTGGTCCAATGGTTAAGAATCTGTAGGAAACATGGGTGGAGAAGGCAATGGCACCCCACTCCAGTACTCTTGCCTGGAAAATCCCATGGACAGAGGAGCCTGGTAGGCTGCAGTCCATGGGGTCGCTAAGAGTCAGACATGACTGAGCGACTTCCCTTTCACTTTTCACTTTTATGCATTGGAGAAGGAAATGGCAACCCACTCCAGTGTTCTTGCCTGGAGAATCCCAGGGACAGGAGAGCCTGGTGGGCTGTCGTCTATGGGGTCGCACAGAGTCGGACACAACTGAAGCGACATAGCAGCAGCAGCAGCAGCAGCAGGAAACATGGGTGCAGTCTCTGGTCCAGGAAGATTTCACATGCTGTGGAGCAACTAAGCCCAATGTGCCACAACTACTGAGCCTGTGCTCCAGGGCCCTCAAGCCGCAACTACTGAGCCCACGTGTGCCCCTACCGAAACCTGCGTGCCTAGAGCCTGTGCTCTGCAACAAGAGAAGCCGCAGCAATGAGAAGCCCGTGCAGTGCAGTGCAGAGTAGCCCCCACTCTCCACAACTAGAGAAAGTCCATGTGTAGCAGTGAAGACCCAGAGCAGCCAAAAATAAATAAAAATTAAAATTAAAAATCCATTGAAAAGAATCTGCCTGCCAATGCAAGGGACGTGGGTTTGACCCCCGGTCCGGTAAGGTTCCGCATATTGCGGGGTAGCTAAACCTGTGCACCACAACTACTAAAGCCTGCGTGCCTCGAGCTTTGTTCCACAAGGCACCGCAGTTAGAGAGTAGACCCTGCTTGCCACAGCTAGAGAAAGCCCGTGCACAGCAGCAAAGACTCAACGCAGCCAAAGATAAAATAGATAGAAAACAAAAAAAAGCACAGAAGCTTAAAAAAAAACAAAACAACAACAAAAAAACAAATATAGTATTTTTGAAAAGGCAAGGAATAAAAGTTTATACTTATTAAAGGTATTCCATATTAATTCTTTTGCTTAATTTTTCAGAAATGTTGAAGGAAAAGAATTAGTGACCACATTTTATAGAAGCTCAGTAACTTTTTCGGAGCCACACAGTGAATAAATTTGTGGGTAGGAGTCCAGCTGACTTCAAGTGCCTGGGGAACAGTTGCTTTTCTGTGCTGAATCCCACTGCTGAGTGTTTGATCTCTTCATTGCCCATTTCAAATCTGAGGTTAGCATTCAGGGAAAAATTAGTTCTCCCCTTCGCATCTCTATAATGTCAACATGAATTGCAGAATAAAAATGTCAGAATGACATTGTCCATAATAAATGATACCCAAGTGGAATGATTTTAGGGCATCTCGCTTTATTGTATTGTCTTGAAGGGAAAGACAGTGAACAATGGTTATAGGCTTTTCTTGGTTGTTCTCAACATTTCATGTTCATTTTTATCTTGCTAGGTATATAAACTGGAGAGTTTAAAATCCAGGAGGCTGGAAGAAAGGAATATTTCACAAATCATAAGACTTAATCACAGATATATGTTTGGCTCAGTGACATATTTCAGAGTTTTATCAAGGATAAATCAAAGAGAAAACATCCATGACCTTGTGACAGATGTTATACTTTCCATATCTTTTAGTGTAGGATTTCTTTGTTGCTCTAATTGCTTGAGAAGGGAACTTTGATTACCTTATCTGTCAGTTCTAGTGATAATAGTTATCCATGTTTAGATGCTTATTGTTTTATTGTATCATTTATAGAGAAACATTTAATTCACCCTTAACATCCAGCTCAATTATCACTTTCTGTCATACTCTCTCTGGTCAATTAGTTGTACCCATCTCTTTGCACAAGAAACACATTTTTAGATACAGAGTATGTAATGTGTTCTCAATGACATGTATTCTCTTGTATTATTTATATATCAGAATCTCTTGCTAAATTACAAATTCATTAGGGTTTGAGACCACTCAATATCTATGTTTATTAGCATTTCAAAAACTTTCATGTAAGAAGTGACCATGAGAGCAGAGGGAATTAAAGGTACAGGACGGGTCAGGAATGAGATGGTGGACAAGCGTCTTCACTATCTGGGCCTTCATCGTTCATTTATCACATGTACTTCACCTTCAGTTGGCATGATCACAGATCAGTAGTTTGCATTCCCTCTTCAGAATGTACTTTTTCCTCCCTTCTTTTGTCTTCTTTCTCTGTGGCAAAAAACAGTTATTAGTAGTAATATCAGTACCATTACTAATACAGGTAATACTAACACTTAGCATGCATTGTGTCTGGCATTGTCCTAAGTGGTTTCAGTTCAGTTCAGTTCAGTTTAGTCACTCAGTCGTGTCTGACTCTTTGTGACCCCATGAACCACACCATGCAAGGCCTCCCTGTCCATCACCAACTTCGAGTTCACCCAAAGCCATGTCCATTGAGTCGGTGATGCTATACAAACATCTTATCCTCTGTCATCCCCTTATCCTCCTGCCCTCAATCTTTCCCAGCATCAGGGTCTTTTCAACTGAGTCAGCTCTTCGCATGAGGTGGCCAAAGTATTGGAGTTTCAACTTCAACATCAGTCCTTCCAATGAACACCCAGGACTGATCTCCTTTAGGATGGACTGGTTGGATCTCCTTGCAGTCCAAGGGACTCTTGAGTCTTCTCCAACACCACAGTTCAAAAGGATGAATCCTTCAGCACTCAGCTTTCTTTATAGTCCAACTCTCACATCCATACATGACCACTGAAAAACCATAGCCTTGACTAGATGGACCTTTGTTGGCAAAGTGATGTCTCTGCTTTTTCATATGCTGTCTAGGTTGGTCATAACTTTCCTTCCAAGGAGTAAGTGTCTTTTAATTTCATGGCTGCAGTCACCATCTGCAGTGATTTTGGAGCCCAGAAAAATAAAGTCTGACACTGTTTACACTGTTTCCCCATATATTTGCCATGAAGGGATGGGACCGGATGCCATGATCTTTGTTTTATGAATGTTGAGTTTGAAGCCAACTTTTTCACTCTCCTCTTTCACTTTCATCAAGAGGCCCTTTAGTTCCTCTTCACTTTCTGTCATAAGGGTGATGTCATCTGCATATCTGAGGTTATTAATATTTCTCCCGGCAATCTTGATTCCAGCTTGTGCTTCATCCAACCCAGTGTTTCTCATGATGTACTCTGCATATAAGTTAAACAAGCAGGGTGGCAATATACAGCCTTGACGTACTCCTTTTCCTGTTTGGAACCAGTCTGTTGTTCCATGTCCAGTTCTAACTGTTGCTTCAAGACCTGCATACAGGTTTCTCAAGAGGCATGTCAGGTGGTCTGATGTTCCCATCTCTTTCAGAATTTTCCATGCTTTATTGTGACCCACACAGTCAAAAGCTTTGGCACAGTCAATAAAGCAGAAATAGATGTTTTTCTGGAACTCTCTTGCTTTTTCCATGATCCAGCAGATGTTGGCAATTGGACCTCTGGTTTCTCTGCCTTTACTAAAACCAGCTTGAACATCTGGAATTCATGGTTCACGTATTGTTGAAGCCTGGCTTGGAGAATTTTGGGCATTACTTTACTAGTGTGTGAGATGAGTGCAATTGTGTGGTAGTTTGAGCATTCTTTGGCATTGCCTTTCCTAGGTGGTTTACCTGTGCTAAATAACTTAACTCTTAGAAAAAAATCTCTTTAGTAGGCACTATTATTAGCCTCACTAAAAATAGATGATAAGACAAAAGTATCAATACCTGCCTGATTAACTTGCCTGCGGTCATGTAACTCCTAAATTACAAACCTATAATTCAACTCAGTCAATCTGGTTCCAGAGTCTGTGCTCTAAACCACTATGTCTTTACCAGGAATATCATACCTGTAATTGTAATGTGGTAGAAAAGGGGGATAATATTCTTTCTTCCTATCTATCTGTGCTCAGTCATGTCTGACTGCGGCCCCATGGTCTGTAGCTTACCAGGCTACTCTGTGCATGAAATTCCTCAGGCAAGAATACTGGAGTGGGTTGCCACTTCCTACCCCAGGGGATCTTCCTGACCCAGGGACTGAACCTGTGTCTCCCGCATCTCCTATCTACCTATCTATCTATAGCTGTTTACGTTAAAACATATAAATGCCTCATTTAGTTGCTAAACTTTAGTACAGGGCCAAGACTTTTTCTTTGAGAATGATGCTGCTGATTAAAGTTTCTGCTGGTTCATCTTGCACTATCTTTGTTCTTTCTGCATTGTTCTATAATTTCTAGTTTTGGTTTCATTAAACAGGAAGAGAGATTTAAGTGCATTTGCAAAGGAATCTAGGCTTAAAATCCATCTAGATGTTTAGAGTGTTCTTCCAATGATCTATAGGTGTCTTACCTACACCTAATGCAACACCAATTTCATTTTTTATAGTGACTAATTTATGAAGCCTTTCCAAAGCAATCATTTTTATAGACAAATCATTTTCTTCCTTATCATGCAAAAATAGAATGTTTAATATTTAATTCAATTCAGTAATTACAGTAATAAGTATAATTGGCATAAACACTGGGGAATAAATGCCCCTGATTCTTGATAAGCACCTAAGTCATCAAGTGACAGGGGAAGGCTGGCACATTCTAGAGGGTGGTTACTGCCACCAGCAACCTGTAGCCATGATCATCAGGAAGTATGTTTACAAAGGGAATGGGAGGGAGTGTCAGTAAATCTGGTGTTGAGTGGAGGTGGTTGAACAAGTGCTAATCTGTTCTGTATCTTCTGAAGCCTCACTCAACTATTTCCTCCTCTGCAAGCCTTCTCTAGGTGTCTCTCCACCACACACAGAGGTGATCACTTCTTCTGTGACTACAGTACATTGTTTATGTTTCTATTATGTACTTATAACTTAAAATATACTTTTCTCAATTGTTTATGGTGATAAAATACATGCAGTATAAATTTACCATTTAATTATTTTTTAAAAAACTGACTACTTCAGATTTTTTTTCTTTTATTTTTTTTAAATTTTATTTTATTTAACTTTACAATATCGTATTGGTTTTGCCATATATCAAAATGAATCTGCCACAGGTATACATGTGTTCTCCATCCTGAACCCTCCTCCCTCCTCCCTCCCCATACCATCCCTCTGGGTCATCCCAGTGCACCAGCCCCAAGCATCCAATATTGTGCATCGAACCCACTGCTGGGCATACACACTGAAGAAACCAGAATTGAAAGAGACATGTGTACCCCAATTTCATCGCAGCACTGTTTATAATAGCCAGGACATGGAAGCAACCTAGATGTCCATCAGCAGATGAATGGATAAGAAAGCTGTGATACATATACACAATGGAGTATTACTCAGCCATTAAAAAGAATACATTTGAATCAGTTCTAATGAGGTGGATTAAACTGGAGCCTATTATACAGAGTGAAGTAAGCCAGAAAGAAAAACACCAATACAGTATACTAATGCTCCAGTATTTTGGCCACCTCATGAGAAGAGTTGACTCATTGGAGAAGACTCTGATGCTGGGAGGGATTGAGGGCAGGAGGAGAAGGGGATGACAGAGGATGAGATGGCTGGATGGCATCACTGACTCGATGAAAGTGAGTCTGAGTGACCTCCGAGAGCTGGTGATGGATAGGGAGGCCTGGCGTGCTGCAATTCATGGGGTCGCAAAGAGTCAGACACGACTGAGCGAATGATCTGATCTGATCTGATCTGAATGCATATATATGGAATTTAGAAAGATGGTAACAATAACCTTGTAAACGAGGCAGCAAAAGAGACACTGATGTATAGAACAGTCTTTTGGACTTTGGGAGAGGGAGAGGGTGGGATGATTTGGGAGAATGGCATATAATTATCTTTAAGTCTACAGTTCTGTGGCATTATGTTCACTTTGTTGTGCAACCATCATTACCATCAGTTCAGTTCAGTTCAGTTGCTCAGTTGTGTCCGACTCTTTGTGACTCCATGAACCACAGCATGCCAGGCCTTCCAGTCTATCACCAACTCCCAGAGTTTACCCAAACTTATGTCTATCGAGTTGGTGATGCCATCCAGCCATCTCATCCTCTGTCGTCCCTTCTTCTCCTGCCTTCAGTCTTTCCCAACATCAGGGTCTTTTCCAATGAGTCAGCTCTTTGCATCTAGTGGCCAAAATACTGGAGTTTCAGCTTCAACTTCAGTCCTTCCAATGAACACCCAGAACTGATCTCCTTTAGGATGGACTGGTTGGATCTCCTTGCAGTCCAAGGGACTCTTGAGTCTTCTCCAACACCACAGTTCAAAAGCATCAATTCTTCGGCACTCAGCTTTCTTTATAGTCCAACTCTCACATTCATACATGACTACTGGAAAAACTATAGCCTTGACTTAAATGGACCTTTGTTGACAAAGTAATGTGTCTGCTTTTTAATATGCTGTCTAGGTTGGCCATAACTTTCCTTCCAAAGAGTAAGCGTCTTTTAATTTCATGGCTGCAGTCACCATCTGCAGTGATTTTGGAGGTCCCCCCCCCCAAATAAAGTCAGCCACTGTTACCATCCATATCCAGAACTTTTTCCATCTTGCAAAACCAAAACTCTGTGCCTATTCAACAATAACTCCCATTTCCTCTTTTCCCAGACCATGGCAACCATCATCCTACTTTCTGCCTCTAGGATTTTGAGTGTTTTAGATACCTCATACAAGTAGACTCATACAGTATTAGTTTTCTTGGTGTGATTGATGTATTTTAATTAGTATAATGTATTCAAGCTTCTTCCATGCTGTAGGATGTGCTAGAAACTTCTTCATTTTTGAGACTGAATAGATACATTGTATGTATATACCACATTTTGCTCATCCATTCATCTGCCTACAGATGTCTGAGTTGCTTCCACGTTTTAGCTCTTGTGAATATTGCTACTATGGGCATGGGTGTACAGCCATCTCTTTGAGACCCTGCTTTCAATGCTTTTGGGCATTAAATGTATCTTTTTAAAAGGTGACTCTTCCCCAGTAGAATGTGAACCAAATTTTCCCTCTTCAGTGGATATCACATTTCCTGACACGTAGTACTGTAATAAAGGCTTATTAAGTAAAACATACTCCACACATAAGTGGAGGTTGTATCTAAGACAGATCTAGAGCAATGATTACTAGCTGTATGCAATTTTGTACCCTGAGAACTATTCAAACTTGAAGTGAAATTGCTTTGTGAACTTTACATAATTTGTTTCCTAAATCCTAAGGTTTATTTTCTTCCTTTCTTCTTTTCTCCATAGGTAATGGTCTCTAGACTTGAACAATGTGTTTTCCTTCTAAAACTAGGTCTACTTAATTTTTCTAACTGTAGCTTCCTATATTTAAATTCAAGGTGACAGAATTTCCCCAGGAAGCCACAAAACACTATTAATTCTTCATGTCTGTTTACAGAAGAGTCTAAGCCTTTAGAATACAACAGGAAATCTCATGTTTTTTACTTAACGTTTGATGCAGACATGTTGGATAACTATTGAGTGTTTATATCAGTTAACTGATCTTCATTACTGCCACTCAAGGAGTCAGTTTCCAACTGCTGAAAAGACTGTATGTAACTTCTATAGGGAAGGCATACATTTTAGAGTTTAAAAAGAAGAGAGAAAAGAAATGCTTTGAAGCATAGGCGCACACAATTTATTGAAGAAACATTTCAATAGAGAAAAGGAGCTAAACTTTGATGAGGCTGATCACTGTCAGGAGCTATTTCAGCTAAACTGCTGACCTAGTGAGGTCGATGGTGTAAGTGAAGTGTAATTAATCATGCTTTTAATGGGATGAGTCCTGCATTTCTTCTCCTTTGCTGCTATTCTAAGGAAAGTATATATTTTTTACTTCAGTCATGGTATAGTAACTTTATTTTTACAATGACTCCCTGTATGTACATTTTTACTGGTATAGTCTACAAGTAATTGTTTGAGATAAAGAGATTAAAGGAATGAAAAAAGAAAAAAAAAAAAAAAAAAAAAAGACCAGGAAACACAGTAGCCTTATATTTATGAGAATTCTTCACCAACAAAACCATTTTCTTTTTGGTTTGTGTTTAGATTGTAGTTATCTAGCCAATTGTTTTTCCATTTCAGTCTTATTGGGCTAGAACAATAAACTTATCTTTAAAATTTAACATTTTATTATTTAGCAAATGATATTTTTGTATAAAATATATTTGAAAGGATAAGGGCCTGATTTTAGTAATGTGCTTATATTCTCATTCAAGGAACAAGCTGAGGTGGACCACAGAAGGTGAAAAAGACATTCAGAGGTTTCCCTCATGTTCTAATCACAGAAAACTAAAGAAATCTGTTAGCAAATACTTTTTATTTCTCTGCTCCCAAATTAAAATTATATCAGATTTCCCTAGTTTTAGTATTTAATTTTAATATGTACATAAAAATCTGGAAAACACTTATACTTCGTGGTATTTGTCAGACATATCCCCAGGCAGCAATAAATTGGTTAATTTTTCTGCAATCCCTGTGTGTCCTTCTTTCTAGCCAATGCTCCCTTTCTCACACCAATACGCACATCACACGCTGCCCAGCAGTGACCCAGAGAAGAAAGGAGAAAGGGTTATTATTTACAGAGCTTGCAATCTAGTTGGGGAGACAGGCAATAAAAAATTAATTTCTAACATATGTCAGGAAAGGATGAGTCCACCAAAGAAAATTAAATCTGGAAGAGGAATTAGAGAACCATGAGCATCAGAATGTGTTCTTTTTAAAAACATTGATTTTATTATTATTTTCTAATAGTGATATCAGTGAATTTCCAAATTAAAGTATCTCTTATTTATCTTAGATAACTACATATGCAAAACATTAAAAATGTAATCATCTCAGCCATGTTCATAGATAGGAAGATTCAATATTGTCAAAGTGTCAGTTTTTCCCAATGTGATCTATAGATTCAATGTAAGCTCAATCAAAATCCCAACAAGTTATTTTGTAGATATTGATAAACCAATTCTAAAGTTTATACAGTGAAACAAAAGATCCAGAATAGACAACACAATGTTGAGGGCAAAAAAAAAAAAAAAAAAATTGGAGGACTAATGCTACCTGATTTAAAGACTTACCATAAAGCTATAGTAATCAAGACAGTGTGGTACTGACAAAAGACAGATCAATGTAACAGAACAGACAGCCTAGAAATAGATCCAGACATTTAGTCAACTGATATTTGATGATGGACTAACAAAAGTACAATGGACAGAAGATAGGTTTTCAAGAAATGGTGCTAAAACAACTGGATATCCACATGCAAAAAAATGGATCTAGACACAGACATTACATTCTTCAAAAAAAATTCACTTGAAATGGAATGTAGAATTAAATACAAAGTGCAAAACTGTAAATCTCCTGGGAGATAGCATAGAAAAAAATCTAGATGGACTTGAACAAGGTGATAATTTTTTAGATACAACATCAGAGGCTCAATCTGTGAAGAAATAATCAACAAGCTAGATTTCATTAAAATTAAAAACATCTGCTTCGCAAAAAGCAACGTCAAAAGAATGAGAAGTCAAGCCACAGATTAGGAGAAAATATTGGCAAAAGACGTACTAAGTAAAGGATCACTATCCAAAATATACAAAGAACCATTGAGACTCAAGAGTAAGAAAAAAATAACCTGATTGAAAAATGGGCAGAAGACCTGAACAGATGCTTCACCAAAGATATATATATATATATATATATATATATATATATATATATATATAAAGCACATGAAAAGATGCTCAACATCATATGGCATTAGAGGGATGCAAAATTAAAATAATAATGTGGTACCAATACACACCTACTAGAATGGTGAAAATCCAAATCATTGAAACACCAAATGCTGATGAGGATGTAGAGCAACAGGAACTCTCATTCATTGCTGATAGAAATATAAAATGTTACAGCCACTTTGAGAGACAGTTTGGCAGTTTCTAACAACACTAAACATATTCTCACCATATGAGCCAGCAATTGTGTTCTTTGATATTTATCCAGTTGAAATGAAAACTTACGTTCACACAGAAACCTACACATGGATATTTATAGCAGCTTTATTCATAATTGCCAAAACTTGGAATTAACCAAAACATCCTTTAGTAGATGAATAGATAAATGAACTGTGGTATATCTCAACAATAGATTATAATTCACTGCTAAGCAGGAATGAGCTATCAAGTTATGAAAAGACATGAAGGAATCTTCAGTTCAGTTCAGTTCAGTTGCTCAGTTGTGTCCAACTCTTTGTGACCCCATGAATTGCAGCACGCCAGGCCTCCCTGTCCATCACCAACTCCCGGAGTTCACTCAGACTCATGTCCTTTGAGTCAGTGATGCCATCCAGCCATCTCATCCTCTGTCATCCTCTTCTCCTCTTGCCCCCAACCCCTCCCAGCATCAGAGTCTTCTCCAATGAGTCAACTCTTCACATGAGGTGGCCAAAGTACTGGAGTTTCAGTTTTAGCATCATTCCTTCCAAAGAAATCCCAGGGCTGACCTCCTTCAGAATGGACAGGTTGGATCTCCTTGCAGTCCAAGGGATTCTCAAGAGTCTTCTCCAATGCCACAGTTCAAAAGTTTCAATTCTTCGATGCTCAGCCTTCTTCACAGTCCAACTCTCACATCCATACATGACCACAGGAAAAACCATAGCCTTGACTAGGTGAACCTTTGTTGGCTAAGTAATGTCTCTGCTTTTGAATATGCTATCTAGGTTGGTCATAACTTTCCTTCCAAGGAGTGTCTTTTAATTTCATGGCTGCAGTCATCATCTGCAGTGATTTGGGAGCCCCCAAAAATAAAGTCTGACACTGTTTCCACTGTTTCCCCATCTATTTCCCTTGAAGTGATGGGGCTGGATGCCATGATCTTTGTTTTCTGAATGTTGAGCTTTAAGCCAACCTTTTCACTCTCCACTTTCATTTTCATCAAGAGGCTTTTTATTTCCTCTTCTGCCATAAGGGTGGTGTCATCTGCATATCTGAGGTTATTGATATTTCTCCTGGCAATCTTGATTCCAGCTTGTGTTTCTTCCAGTCCAGAGTTTCTCATGATGTACTCTGCATATAAGTTAAATAAGCAGGGTGACAATATACAGCCTTGACGTCCTCCTTTTCCTATTTGGAACCAGTCTGTTGTTCCATGTTCAGTTCTGTTGCTTCCTGACCTGTATACAGGTTTCTCAAGAGGCAGGTCAGGTAGTCTGGTATTCCCATCTCTTTCAGAATTTTCCATGGTTTATTGTGATCCACACAGTCAAAGATTTTGGCATAGTCAATAAAGCAGAAATAGATGTTTTTCTGGAACTCTCTTGCTTTTTCCATGATCCAGCAGATGTTGGCAATTTGATCTCTGGTTCCTCTCCCTTTTCTAAAACCAGCTTGAACATCTGGAAGTTCACAGTTCATGTATTGCTGAAGCCTGGCTTGGAGAATTTTGAGCATTACTTTATTAGCGTGTGAGATGAGTGCAATTGTGTGGTAGTTTGAACATTCTTTGGCATTGCCTTTCTTTGGGATTGGAATGAAAACTGACCTTTTCCAGTCCTGTGGCCACTGCTGAGTTTTCCAAATTTGCTGGCATATTGAGTGCAGGACTTTCACAGCATCATCTTTCAGTATTTGAAATAGCTCAACTGGAATTCCATCACCTCCACTAGCTTTGTTCGTATTGATACTTTCTAAGGCCCACTTGACTTCACATTCCAGGACATCTGGCTCTAGTTGAGTGATCACACCATCGTGATTATCTGGGTTGTGAAGATCTTTTTTGTACAGTTCTTCTGTGTATTCTTGTCACCTCTTCTTGATAACTTCTGCTTCTGTTAGGTCCATACCATTTCTGTCCTTTATCGAGCCCATCTTTGCATGAAATGTCCCCTTCTTAAATGCATATTATTAAATGAAAGAAGCCAACCTGAAAAAGCAACATAGTATATGATTTCAACTGAATTGAAATATATGATGTTGTGGAAAAACCGTGGAGACAGTGAAAAATCATTGGATTTTGGGGGTTAACAGGAAGGGAAAGAGGAATATGCAGAGCATAGAGGAATTTGAGGTCGTGAAGCTGTTTTTTATGATACTACTCTTATAGGTACTCTTATGGGTACTCTTATGGGTACTACTCTTATGGCTACTCTTATGTCATTACACATGGGTTAAAACCCATAGAACGTACAACACCAGGAGTGAAAATGTAAGCAATGGACTTTGAGGTTAGCTGATGTTGGTTAGCTACATCAGCAAACCAACTGATGTAGGCTCATCAGCTGTAACAATCATACCGCTCTGGGGTGGGATGTTGCTAGTGGGAGGCTGTGTGAATGGAGGAGGAGGAGGATATATAGGAACTCTATGCTTTCCACCCAATTTTGCTGTGAACCTAAGATTACTCTAAGAATAAACTCTATTTTTGAAAAAAATCATTGTTTTGAGCATCACTGTCCTTAATCTCCTAATGTTCAGTGTCTAGAAAATCACTGTTTCAATCATATATATTTATGATGGGAGGGTAAATCTGGCCCCTGTTACTTCATCTTAGCTGGAAGTGGAAGTGTCTCTTTTCCAACATCTGGGTTGGTCTCACTTCTAAAATTAGATCAGAAGAAACAAATTACACTTATTTTAGTGTAAAAATTACACTTTATATGTTTTAAGCCAGAGAGTATAAATGCAAATTTCTTTAAGCCACTAATTTAAGGAAACATTTAAAAACACTTCACTAATAGACATAAGTAGGCTTTATACCCAGTTTCATAAAAGGCAGCCTTACGCATTACCCCCAACCCCCACTCCAGATCAGTTAAGTTCAGTCACTCAGTCGTGTCCGAGTCTTCGCGACCCCATGAATCACAACACGCCAGGCCTCCCTGTCCATCACCAACTCCAGGAGTTCACTCAGACTCACGTCCATCGAGTCAGTGATGCCATCCAGCCATCTCATCCTCTGTCGTCCCCTTCTCCTCCTGCCCCCAATCCCTTCCAGCATCAGTCTTTTCCAATGAATCAACTCTTCTCATGAGGTGGCCAAAGTACTGAAGTTTCAGCTTTAGCATCATTCCTTCCAAAGAACACCCAGGATTGATTTCCTTTAGAACGGACTGGTTGAATGTCCTTGCAGTCCAAGGGACTCTCAAGAGTCTTCTCCAACACCACAGTTCAAAAACATCAAGTCTTCGGCGCTCAGCTTTTTTCACAGTCTGACTCTCACGTCCATACAGGACCATTGGAAAAACCATAGCCTTGATTAGATGAACCTTTGTTGGCAAAGTAACGTCTCTGCTTTTGAGTATGCTATCTAGGTTGGTCATAACTTTCCTTCCAAGGAGTAAGTGTCTTTTAATTTCATGGCTGCAGTCACCATCTGCAGTGATTTTGGAGCCCAAAAATATAAAGTTTGACACTGTTTCCACTGTTTCCCCATCTATTTCCCATGAAGTGATGGGACCAGATGCCATGATCTTCGTTTTCTGAATGTTGAGTTTTAAGCCAACTTTTTCACTCTCCTCTTTCACTTTCATCAAGAGGCTTTTTAGTTCCTCTTCACTTTCTGCCATAAGGGTGGTGTCATCTGAATACCTGAGGTTATTGATATTTCTCCCGGCAATCTTGATTCCAGCTTGCATTTCTTTCAGTCCAGCATTTCTCATGATGCAGAGTTCCAAAGAATAGCAAGAAGAGATAAGAAAGCCTTCCTCAGCAATCAACTCAAAGAAATAGAGGAAAACAACAGAATGGGAAAGACTAGAGATGTCTTCAAGAAAATTAGAGATACCAAGGGAACATTTCATGCAAAGATAGGCTCCATAAAGGACAGAAATGGTATGGACCTAACAGAAGCAGAAGATATTAAGAAGAGGTGGCAAGAATACACAGAAGAACTGTACAAAAAAGAGCTTCACGTCCCAGATAATCACGATGGTGTGATCAATCAGCCAGACATCTTGGAATGTGAAGTCAAGTGGGCCTTAGAAAGCATCACTATGAACAAACCCCCACTCAGAGGTGCCTTATTTCTCTCTCTGTACAGTGCCTTAGGATGACCTGAATCTTCACAATTCCTTTCACATCCTACTTTACTCCAGTCTGCACTCTTTCAGTTCGGACAATTTGCTCTGGATTGTGTTCTTTTTTTTTTGACTAATATATACTGGAGAGAGAATTGATATTATTGGGTAAATAAACTGTGTCTGCATTTTAATGGGCCTTCTGTGAATGTTTTATGCACAGTAATGACTCCAATGATGGAAATTCTAGGTATTTTGGCAGGTTTGTGGAAGTGATATTTTTAGGTAGGTCAGAGTTTTGATGTTCCTGCATCACACACATTCGGCTGGCTTGTACTATCCCTTCTTTAGGGTCAAACCCATAAACAGATACATGCTTCCAGATTTCTCTTTATTAATAAATATTAGTTGGTTTCTACTTCTAAATTTCTCTGCATTGCCTTTAAAAATAGCAACAAGTGAAAGTAAAATGACTATGTCATTCTTTCCCTTCCTGTTAGTCAAAGAAAACAGTCAAAGAGTTGTGACAGCAATTAACTATGTATCTTAAAGAGTCCAGGAGTATTTCCGGTCTATAAATGTCCATTCTTTATGGCCTTGAACATTGAAACTAGTTATCTGAAGCCTAAGAGGTTTTTCGTTTATTTGAACCTGATCTGATTTTACAAATATGAAAGTGACATTCAAGTAACCTCTGAAAATTAGTGGATGGGGAAGAGGACTGAAAATCAGATCAATAATGTAAAGTAAAATGGGGGAGCAGAGTTACTATCTGCTGAAAGTGACTTCAAATTTGTGGTCCAGTGGTTAAGAACCCACCTTTTGATGCAGCAGATGTGCGTTTGATCCTTGGTCGGGGAACTAAGATCCCACATGCCTCGAGGCATTTTGCCATGCTAGATATAAGTCCACATGCTGCAAGAAAGATCCAGCACAGCCAAAATAAAAATAAATAAATAATATGAAGTAAAAAGTAAAAAATATATAAGCTGTTGAAGGTACATGATGGCATATATGTCTTCTGATCTCGTCATTAGTAGTTTGACAATATACTGCCTGAATCGGACATTACTGAGTGACTGAACTGAACTGCTACTGCCTGAACTTACTGAATAAACACGATTTTCTACTTTTGTAGTAATCAAGTCATGGAAAAAAGAGGAGTTGGTAAGTAACGAGTTGTTTGTATCTATCAACAATAGCATGGCTTTATCTTTGGTGTTGGGAATAGAAACATGAAGCAACAGAGGTAGAGTGTGTGTGTGTGTGTGTGTGTGTGTGCATGTGTGTGCTCAGTCATGTCCGACTCTTTGTGACCCCATGGATCATAGCCTGCCAAGCTCCTCTGCCCGTGAAATTTTCCAGGCAAGAACACTGGAGTGGGTTGCCATTTCCTAGTCCAAGGGATCTTCTCGACCCAGGGATCGAACTCACCATCTCTTGAGTCTCCTGCCTTGGCAGGCAGATTCTGTACCACTAGTGCCACCTTGGAGGCCCAAAGATAGAATCCTTGTCTTCAAATAATTTATAGCCTATGTGAGTCAGATTCAAAGAAAACTATTTTACCCAGCAGAGAATAAAAACATGGAAGGTGCATAAACACATAAATATTTTTACCGGCTCATACCCTCAGATCTTCCATTTTTACCCATGTGAGAGAGTGATGATACTTTTAAATGTTAACTTATGAACAAAACCATGGAGTGCGGTGCTCTTAGACCTCAGGTCTGTGGCTTACATTGCATCATTTGAACTGAAGTTCATTGTAATAACAGACCAGGATTATTGTGATGATCCAGCAACTACATGGACCAACGAGTCTGCTTAAAGTGTCCTATATTTACACAAGTGGTTCTCTTCATGGCATTGTACTCAGTGTGGTTATGTTTTACTTATTTCAAACCAAGGGACACCAGTCCTATCTTTAAGAAACCAGACCACTAGAGGAGAAAAAAGTTTTCTGTTTCATTTAGAGAAAGTATATATTTAAGTGTATGAACTGTATAAGCAACACAAAAAGTAAGTACATTTTATTTCCATTCAATGAATATTAGATACTGAGAGTATCCTGTTTATTTCTATGGGCAAGAGATTGTCAATGTCTAAAAATTATAGGTAGTCATTGCAGTTGCATATTTTCTATTCTAATGTTCTTTGTGGTTGGGAAGCAAATTCATGTATTGTAACCAACTTAAAGATGTGTTACAGGGTTATTTCATACATGGCAGATTTTCAAAGTCCTGCAATGATGACATTGATGTAGTGCTGCTACTCTGTTATAACCTTTGTATATTCTTTAAGTGTAACAAATACTTCATTCATTGCTTGCCCTAAACTTTGCATTTGGTGACATTCTTGCTGCTGTGTTAATATCAGGTCTATTAAGCTGGACCTCATGGTCCATTACCCTTTCTTTAGATTTGACCCCATGACGTTTAGGGGTCTTGAGCACAGTGTGAAAAAGCAAAGGGTTTCACTCTCACCCAAGGAGCTCATTAGGACTTTATAGAAACACAATAAATACTCACACAGTACTAACATTTGCACTGAGGGATGCTCACCAGACGCACAGCCTGGTGTCAGGAGGTGTCCATTGTTCCCTTTATCTAGGCCTGCACACTAATTTAGCCCACTAACTGAAGAGAGCACTCATTTGTAATCTGGCATTTTTTTCTTTGAAGGAAAGATTCACTTACTGGTATCCTAGCTTTGTGGGATTTTTTTGGTACATTTTCCTGTCTTGGTTCCTTTCTTAAGGCTCTCACATACATTTTAGACTGCATAATTAAAATCAACTCCCACAGTTCATGAAAGAATTACACTGTGAACTGCTGGCAGCAATATCTGGACTGGAGGCCTTCATTTGTTCATAAACTACATTGTAATACATTAATCCATTTGCCTTGTTAAACACAGTTTAATCCAGGAAAATACTGTTAGATCAGTTTAGGGGAGACCTGTCAGCCACAGTACTACTTTAGCTTTAATTTTAAGGTCTAGTTGCATTAACTCTCTGATATGCCTTCTAATATTTTTAATTTTATAGTAAAGAGTTATGTCATTACAGAGGCCAACATTTGATTTCATCATATTATTATGCCCAACCGCTGCCATAAGCAGGATTCCCTCTTTGAAATGTATTTCAGTCTGAAAATGTCAAATGTCTTCCAGGGGCTTGCAGGCTGCACAAAATGGGATTTCTACCCAGAAGTAGAAGCAGCCTGTTAGTGCAAAGGGAGGCTTTGATGAGGTATGATTGGAAGCTCCAACTCCACTATTCAAATTAATCAGATTTTCTTAGGCAGAATGCCTCTGGAATCCCCTACAAACACTCTTTTCCTCCCCACTACATTGCAAATTACTTAATGAAAACACTAGATTATAGGAAACAAAAGAGTTTTTTCACTGATGTCAATCAAGCCACGATGGCTTTTTGTGTTTGTTTCTAAAACAAGTAAATGAAGGGACAATTTTGTTTCACAAAGTCTGGATGAATCATCTCACTGCATAACTTTCCAAGGAAATTTCACTGAAGACTTGAAAAAAATACTGGCAACTCAACAATTTCCAATTCAAGTTCATGTGATAAGATTCAAATATAAGCCAAAATGAATCATCTCCTTTTACCAACCAGAAACTCTCTTTTTTTTAATGTTTTCTTATTATGGTAAAAGTCACATAATATAAAACATACTCTTTTAACCATTTTTAACTCTACAGTTCAGTGGCACTAAGTACATTCATATTGTTGTGCAACTTTCATCATCATCCATCTCCTGAATCTTTCACCTCACTAAACTGCAACTCTGTCCCCATTAAACACTAACTCCCCATTCCCCACTTCCTCTTCCCCTCCCTCCAGCCTTTGGCATCCACCAATATACTCTTTGACTCTAAATTTGACTGTTCTAGGTACCCAACAAACTCTTTAAACAGGAAACTGATGTAGAAGATGGGGTATGCTTTGCTTTGGCATATGCCAAGAATACTCACTAATCCTTTGCTATGTATTAGGGACTCAGTTATTGATATTATAGATACAAAAATGAATAAAACTACTCTAGGTTTCGACAGCCTGGTGGGACAGATTCAACTAATCATCATAAACACAGCAACATGCACCAGTAGTGGAGGCTGTGCTGGGGAGGGGAGAGGTAAGGAGATAAGGAGGACAGGAAGGAATTTATATTTCTATTGGTGACATTGAAACATTTTAAGGATCCATTGATGGAGACGAGGGAAACCACTCATATGGTCAGATCAATGCTTTAGGAATATAATTGATGGCAAGGAGGAGAATGATTTAGAGAAGTGAGTAATTCATTCCTGGCTTAGATGTTATTGTAAGAATCCAGTAGGCGGTCCCTGACGGTCCTACCTAGGAAGGTGGTAAAGGATAAGAAGTCACATATTTAAGAGACATTTAAGAAGTAGAATTAATGTAACTTAATGATCAAACTCTTATGGAAATGAGCAGTAAGAGATAAGAAAAAGTGATAAGCCTAAAATCTCTAGGCTGGATGATTCTCAAGTAATTCCCAAGAGCAGGTTTTTTGAAAATATAATAAGTTTGATTTTGAACAAGGTGAGCTTGAAATACTAAGTGAACAAGGACTTTAGGTTATTGGAAATACAAAACTCAAACTCAGGAAAAATGTCAGTTAAAGTTTGGGAACCATCTTCATAGGTGTGAATGTTGAAGTTGTAGGAGGAGACAAAATCATTCAGGAGAGAGGTGAAAAGGAAGTAGATTTCCTGTTGCATATCATTCAAATGACAGAGCTTCCCGAGGCGTTGCATTGAGAAACAATTTGAGGTCACCTTCAGGTATGGTAGAAAGAGTGCCATGAATTATGGGCAGGATCTACCATCTGTTCTGGAGATGTGAGTGACTACCTGGGACAGATGTTAGCCATCCCCAGTAATTGAAGGAGGAGATTCAAGAACAACTCCCCAAAGGACACCAGTTTCTCAGGCATGGTGGGAAACTTGTTGTTGCAAAAATAAACAACAACTGTCAGAGTTAGGAGAAAAATGAGTCAGTACACAGTAGTGTATGTATCTCAGTATCTCAGACATCATACTCAATAAATATTTATGGAAGGAATAAATGAGTTAATAAAGTGAAGTGTTGACAGCTATACTGCATTTGGAGCAACATAAAAAGTCAGCACATAACTCATAGCAACACTAGCAACATACCCAGGTGTTGTTGGTTAAGGATATTAATGTTTTGGTTAATTTCTCCATAAGAGCTTGCTTTTTTTCAACTTTTCACATTAAGATGGAACTTATTCTATTGCATAACCAATTGGAATATTTGGAATAATTATAAAATTATCAAAATAGCAACATGGAAAAGTTTGTATAATTTGATGTGGAGAATTAAATTGAGAAATTAAGTGTAGAAAAATAGTGGTTAATGAAAAAAAGGAAATGAAGGGTATTCTTTGGGACAGAACTAGGGAAGAGTGAACTAAATTCTCTTTTTTATACCCTAAAAGACAAATTCTTTCAAGAAAAAAAAAAGATGCTCTATCTACCTAGATAATACACAGATTCAATCAATTACTTGTAGCTTGCAGCAGGCAGGTAAATATCACTATTCTGCTATTCAAGTATTTTTAATTTGAAAAGACTTTGCTCATGAAATGGGGCCTAAAAATAATTAAACACTCACCCATTCAACACTGTACTTTTTCTAAAGTATTAAACCTATGTATGACATGGTCAACTTGTTATGAGAATGTGGCAGTGTAAACAAAAGGATGCAGGCACTTAGAAACAAGTGGAATGTAGTTGTTATCATGAAGAGACAACTTTTTGGAGTTGTATTATGTCTGCTGAATGGTGACAGTATATGGAGAGCAAGTGCCAACACAAACCCATTAATAACTAGAATATTCAGCAATTGTAATACATGGGCTTCCCAGGTGGTGCTAATAGTAAAGAACCCACCTGCCGATGCAGGAGACATAGGAGTCGCGGGTTTGATTACTGAGTCAGGAAGATTACCTGGAGGAGCGCATGGCGATCCACTCCAGTATTCTTTCCTGGAGAATCCCATGGACAGAAGAGCCTGGTGGGCTATGGTCCATAGGTTTGCAGAGAGTCAGACACAAAACCAGGAATAACTAGAATATTCGACAATTGTAATACGTAGGGTGAGATAAAGTCCATAGAAGGAAGCCATCCCCTTTATTTTATCACAAGAAGGAAGATAATCTGAAAAGCTTCTTTGGAGAATGTAGGATCTGCACTGAGTCTTAAGGAAAAACACATATAATTTTAGTCCGTGGGCAGTAGAAGTAAAGGCAAGGCAGGTAATTTGAGTGAGGGCAAAGGAAGAAAAGTCTGGTAAGTTCTGGAAGAGGGAATGAACCTGTTGAGCCAGAGAAGACACCTAGGAATCTTGAGTCTCTGACTGCTCTTAACCTCCACGTCTTACTCAGGTCACCTCTCTATTTCTCCTCTGGCTTTGGGACAGGCTTTGGCTGTCTGGGGTCATCCCAAAGGAGAGAGAAGTCTGAAGGTGCCTTCATGTCTGCTTCCATTTCTCATGTTTCCTGATGCGCTGAGATGATGCCAGCACAGGGTTTCGTAAGCCAGCTTCCTCCAGCTGTTGGAACAAGAATTTACTGATGTAGTCTCAAAACCTCAGAGGACCTAAAACAAAAGAACACTGACTAAACGTGGGAAGGCAGGAGCTAGTTATCTTACATGTGTTGTGAGCAGGCACTAGAGGAGCGACTCCAATATTTCTCAACTTTTGTAGCTTTCAGTGTCGGAAAATATGATTTGTCTTTGGATAAAGGTTTCAGTTTTTTTCTGGGAATCGTAGAGGTTTTTTTTTTGAAGCTGTTTAATCAGGCAGATGTGATGCATTCTACTTATTGTTTTAAGAGAAGCCCTGAATAGATAATCTAAATGCAGCTGCTTTTGACTGAGAGGCAATGCAGCCTTGCTTTGATTAAATGCTGAACTTTTGACTTTGATTTCCCAGAATTTGGTATAAGTTTCTTGATGACAAGATCTTTATTTCATGCTTATTTATATCTGCCACATTTTATTTTATGTCGCTTACTACATGATTCTGTGTTGAATGAACATTGCCTGTCCATCTACTTGACTCAGAGTTATTTAAACACATCACATTGAGAAAGAGGAAGCTCTGAGAAAGATTTTCATTATCCCTTAAGGCTTTAAATAGCTTTAATAAAACCTACTTTTTAAAGTATAAAATTAATTCATATGTCACAATAGTCAATAAGTAGATACAACCAATTTGTCCACTAACAAATAAATGGATAAACAAAATGTGGTGTGCACATATAATGGAATATTATTCAGCCATAAAAAGAATGATATTTTGATACATGCTCCAACATGGATGAAACTTGAAAACATCATGCTAACTAAAAGACATCAGACACAAAAGGTCACATCTTGTGAGACTCCACTTACATGAAATGTCCAGAACAGGCAAGTCTATAGGGACAGAAATAAGATTAGTGACTTTCAGGCACTATAGAGAGCGGGGTGTGGGGAGCGAATGCTTAATATGTACAGAATTTTCCCTTTGAGGCAATGAGGAAGTTCTGAAACTGGGTAGTAGTAATAGTTGCACAACACTGTGAATGAACTTACTACCACTTAATTGTACACTTTAAAATGGTTAAAATGTTAATTTTATGTTACATCTATTTTACTACAAAAAATAAGTTTGAAAAATTAATTCATGATCTTTGTAGAAAATTTATCCTCCACTAAATTAAACCCCTTGAGAGTTAAAGTTTACAGATAAAATATTATATCTATACTAAAAAAATTATTATTTGCTTAAAGTTCAATTTTAATTGGAGGTCCTGCATTTTTTATTTGGCAACCCTGTTTGGAGCAGGAAATGGCAACCCACTCCAGTATTCTTGCCTGGAAAATTCCATGGACAGAGGAGCCTGGCAGGCTACAGCCCATGAGGTCACAAAGAGTCAGACATAACTGAGCAGATATTAATTTATATGCACTTATTATAGATCAGAGAGATGAATTTGTTACCTACCACTCTTTTAACAAATACTGTTTTCAGTTTATTGTTAAATTTTGGTTGTTCCTTTTGTGAGAGAGGCTTTACTCAAGAATAAGACTGCTGGTTTATCTGTTACTGTATCTTATGATTTCCTTTGGCCTGAAATATAGTGGCAGGGTCAACATCACCTTCAGTTCTCTGGATTTTGGAAGAAGACAAAAATAAAAAATGCAGAGAAAAAGCAAGATAATTTGATTATTGGAGAGCTACATTAGCCAGCTGGCTTCCCTGTGCCTGCTAGGGTTTTGTTTGTTTCAACCATAGGCTAAAGCCTCTACCTGCTTCCCTGTGTGTAGCCTTTCCTTACTGAAAAATAAAAATTTTCTCAATTTTTTATTTTTAAGAAAATTCACTTTACTTGTGTGATTCTGTGTCTCATTCAGTGTTTTGGGGAGCTACAGACAAAGTTTCATGGCACTTACACAATTGGAGAATTCGAATGCCTTATACCTAAAGTTTAGGACTGCCCTTTAGGACACTCAAATTGATATACTATGAACAACTCAGCTCAGACAAACTGACAGTCATATAACAATAGGCCAGTGCACAAGGTGACCACTGGGGTGTGTGTGGGAAGAAAATACAGCTTCTAGTTACATTTAGTGTAGATTGCATTTTAAAGGTTTTATTATTTATTCACCTTATAATATCTTTCAGTAAATAAACACAAATTGGAAGAATGTACTAATTTTTTAAAGATAAAGATGAACAAAAATGCCTTGGAAATGACTGTAAGAGGTGATTGGAAAGTGTAAGCATTTCATTAAAGAGGTATCAAAGAAAAGAGTAAGAACGAATGTAGAACTGAGTAGGGCTTCATTCACTTCTATTGGTCCTCACAAAGCTGAATGGATCCAAAGGTTGCTTTTTTGTCAGATTATTTTCCACATCTTTAGAGAGTATCTGAATAAAATCTGATTGCACTGAGGAGACTTACTGAGGCAGAAGGTCTGAACTCTTCTAATGGTGAATCATTAGTAATTTTACAGTAAAAAACTTTTATAAGCCCAAACAGAGTGATGTTATTTTAAACCAAGTCAACTAAATTTTATTTCTAAGAGATGTCTTGCTTAGCAATTAAGGCAGACAAATAAGTGAACAATTAGGCTTCTGGAATAAGGGTTTCTGATATTTACTGGAAAGTGAAAGTCCGACCCCATGGACTATCTATATAGTCTGTGGAATTCTTCAGGACAGAATATTGGAGTGGGTAGCCTTTCCCTTCTCCAGGGGATCTTCCCAACCCAGGGGTCGAACCCAGGTCTCCCTCATTGCAGGTGGATTCTTAACCCACTGACCCACAAGGGAAGCCCTCATATTTACTAAAGTGGAAGTGAAGTCAATCAGTTGTGTCTGACTCTTTGCAACCCGTGGACTGTAGCCTACCAGCTCCTCTGTCCACGGAATTTTCCAGGCAAGAGTACTGGAGTGGGTTGCCATTTCCTTCTCCAGGAGATCTTCCCGACCCAGGGCTCGAATCCGGGTGTCCTGGATTGCAGGCAGAAGCTTTACTGTCTGAGCCACCAGGGAAGCCAATTTTTACTAAGTACATTGCATTTTGTGAATTATAATCTTTTTTATCATTCTGCATGTTTTTATCACAAGTCTAACCTCAGCACGCAACAAGATATCCAATACTTCTCTCATTCCCTCTTCTGATTTTGTCACAGGCAAAACCTAGGGACATGGTGCTGTGTCTGCTTTGAGCCAGTCCCTTCTCCAGTGTCTGCTCTGGCTCACAGTGACTGCTTCATTTCCCTCTTATCCTGCTGAGGTGGGATCCCTAGCAGCCATGTTGACTGCCTTGCTTCCCTCCCATCCCTCTGAGGCTGGGTCCCTGGCAGCCATGGTGAGAACTATAACCTTATCTTTCAAATAAAGCTTTTATTATCTTTACAGTGCTGACTGCAACATGGTGGAAAGCTATATTCCTCCATGCATATTAAAGGAGCAGATGAAATGAATGACAAAAGAGGGGGAAAAAATGATACAACACAGAGTGAAGGAGAGCTGGGGAGAGCAGGATGATGGATTTTCTCCAGATTCCCTTTGACAGTACTCAGTATCCTTGTCTTCCCTTGAATTCCGAGAATCCTCTTGAATTCCCCTGAATTCCATTGAATCCTCCTGCATTCCGTTGAATCATTACACCCTTGTAATACAGTCCTCTTTATTTTTGTTTTTTAAAAGCTAGCTATGATTGGCTTCAGATGCCAGCGAGCAGAGTCCTAGGGAGCCTACTATGTATATCTTGGTCTTCACAACTGTAGAACATGGAACTATGTGCTGGCAGGGAGAAAGCTGTTAATACTTCTGTCAGAAGTCATGCTGAAAACCCAAATGTGGCTTCTGCTTGGCTTAACTCAGCAGTCACAGTTTCCCCACCGAGTCTTTCACATACCTGTTCATAGTCTGTGTGATTGATAGGATTGTAGTTGCTAAAGGGCTGACCTCGCTGACTTCATCCTGATGACAGTTACATTTTAGTGTATCACATGACCAGACCCTTATTCTCTGTGATTAAACAATTGTATTGCTTTGAATGTGTCTGTAGTTCTGTGGGAGTATTTTTCCAGTGAAATTGTGGGCTCTTGGGATTCTTTTTTTTTTTTTTTTTCCTGCAGAAGTTGAGGAATGGAGATGTGACAGTGGCCAGGCTTGAAGATCATAAGGGTTTCTTCTCTGATGAGGTCATGATCATAGCTGATGACAGCACCCTCAGAGGAGGAATAAGTTCCTTATGGGCAACTGGGAGCTCAACTTAGGTGTGACTTGGATGCATAGGAAATCTGTAGTCATAATGGTGAGGTCTGAACATACTGGTTACACTTCTGCAAATAAGAAACTCTGCTTAACTCATCAGCAGACAGCTGCTCACATAATTTGATTTGAAGAATACTGCAAAGTTTCTCTCTCCAAAAAAAAATTTCCTCAAGGAGGACATCGCTCACCCCTACAGGAAATTCCAACCCTCTTTGATCAGACAATTTAAGGAGAGCCAGGGTTTGTCCCTAGAAGGTTAGTGTTAAACTGCAGATGTTATCTGGGAGCAGAGGAGAATCCTGAGGGTTCTATTGATCTCATTGTACAATGGCAAGCATTGGTTTATTATTAGACTAACAAACCGTTGCCTAGGAAACTAGAAGAGAGACGAGGTGGGGTGAAAAGTGTGGGTGAGGGATAAGGTGAGAGTATGTTATCAAATAGCTTGGGCTAGACATGCATCCTCAGGGCCAAGCATGAAAGGTTGGCACAAGCAGCACCCACACAATGACCCCATTGTGGTTGGGATGCTAGAGAAACAATGAAAGAAGCCAAGGACAGTGTGAAAAAACATCCTGGGTGAGGATACAAAAGCGGAATGTCTCAAAGACCTCAAAGGTTTCCCTTGGCTATCTTGTTGATCAAAACAACCAGCTATTTGAAGAATTTATATTAATACATGAAAAATTTCTCCTAGGTTCCTTAAATAGCCACTATAATTGTAAGACTATAAGACCTAAGCTATAAATTTGTTCTTCTGCTCTTTTTTTCTCCCAAAACATTACCTTCCCCTTAACACCAAGAGGATTCATGGTGGTATACACATATAGCCATGGGACTTCCCTCATAGCTCAGTAGATAAAGAATTTGCCTGCAGTGCAGGAGACCCAAGTTTGATTCCTGGGTTGGGAAGATCCCCTGGAGAAGGAAATGGCACTCACTCCAGTATTCTTGCCTGGGAAATCCCATGAGCAGAGAAGCCTGGCAGGCTACCATCGATGGGGTCGCAAGACTCAGACAGAACTTAGCGATTAAACCACCACCACCATACACATATTGCTATAGCAGAATCGGATGTGAACAGATTCACACCCACACTAATTCACTATTGCCCAGAAGTTAACACTGACAGTGGTGAAACTGTCATGTGTTTGGACAGGGGATGCCAGATTTAGCAAATAAAAATATAGGACCTTCCGTTAAACTAGAATTTCAAATTCAAATTTAACTGAATGTTCTCTATTTTACCTGGCAGCTATACTTTGAAACTAATTAGGACTGTCTTTTTCTCATAAACTTATCATAATGGGTTGCCATTTCCTATTTCTGGGTCTGAAAGATCCCCTGGAGGAGGGCATGGCAACCCACTTCAGTATTCTTGCCTGGAGAATTCCATGGACAGAGGAGTCTTGTGGGCTGCAGTCTATGGGGTCACAAAGAGTTGGACATGATTGAGTGTGTACACACACACACTTATAGAAAGCAACTAAAACTGGTAATTAAAGATTCAATTCAGAAAACAAATATTGAGCAGGCATTTCCTTTTACAAAGTATTTATTGTGTAGATAAGCTGTGGGGAAATCAAATGTGATTAAAATACAGTCACCGTTTCTCGTATGCTTATAAGCATGAGTGTGAATAACCATCACTACAAGGCAGAAGGAAAGATGCCAAATAGAGTGTGTCTTAAGACTCCAGAGGAAGGAGTGATTAAATTTGATGGAAAGAATTTGGGTAGGATTTTGTGACCAGAGAAGCAAAGAAGGGTATTCTAGGCTCATGGAACAGTAAACATGAGCAAAAGCTTGGAGGAATGAATAGTCATAGTACATATTTGAGAAGCGGTGAGTAAACCAATGTCTAGAGTACAGAATGTACAGAGAAATTAGATGAAGTTAATGCTGAAAAAGGTAGGTTAGGGTTGGATGGAGAAGGGTCTTGGATGTTGTGCTACAAGTTTCATGGCAAAGATGTGGAGGTGTAGGAAGAGCCTAAGTACTTACTCTGAGAGGAGCATAATCCATCCTGTGTTTCAGGATGAAACATGTCTAGCAAGGTAATGATGGTTTGGTGAAGTAAGAGTTTAGAGGCAGAGAACTAGCTTGTCAGGATGATTGCAATTATTAACAAATGATATCTTATGATTTGAGTAAAAGGTAATCACTCTCTCTTTAATGTACTGAAAAGCCTACTTTCTGTGTCTGAAGTGGCAAGAGTCCTTTCATTGCCACCTCTGTTGTTGGTCCTGGCCTCTGATGTCTCACTCGATCCATATCAGCATTTCTTTCCCTGTAGGGCTTTCCAGGTGGTGCGTCCACCTGCCAATGCAGGAGATGCAAGAGATGTGGGTTCAATCTCTGGGTCAGAAAGATCCCCTGGAGAAGGAAATGGCAACCTGCTCCAGTATTATTCTTGCCTGAAAAATTCCATGGACAGAGGAGCTTGGCAGGTCGCAGTCCATAGGGCTGCAAAGATTTGGACACGACTGAGCATAGCACAACACGGCATAGCTGGCAGCTCTGTGGATCACAGGCTGCAACACTTGCCTACACATCCAAGTGGTGCACAGGCCTGTTCCTGGGATATCATATTCCTGGACATCTATGGACTCACCACTCTGTTCCCAAGTAAGGGATGTTCTTGTGATGGTTACAGGGCCTGGGAGAGTCATGGACAGATTACTATCCAAGAACATCTTCCTTCCATAAATTTGTGATTTCAGGTTCTTTATAGAAGTGATACTTTTATTTTACAATTATGCATGTATCTTCAGAGTAATAATAATGTAATCTTAATTTAAGTTTTTGTATTGACCACATTTATATCTATAATAAGAGATAAAACAAATCAAAACACATAACTAAAACTCACTGGACACAACATTTTGCTGTATTGAGATGGGAATACCAGATAATCTGACCTGCCTCTTGAGAAACCTATATGCAGGTCAGGAAGCAACAGTTAGAACTGGACATGTAACAACAGATTGCTTCCAAATAGGAAAAGGAGTACGTCAAGGCTGTATACTGTCATTCTGCTTATTTAACTTATATGCAGAGTACATCATGAGAAACGCTGGACTGGAAGAAACACAAGTTGGAATCAAGATTGCTGGGAAAAATATCAATCACCTCAGATATGCAGATGACACCACCCTTATGGCAGAAAGTGAAGAGGAACTAAAAAGTCTCTTGATGAAAGTGGAAGTGGAGAGTGAAAAAGTTGGCTTAAAGCTCAACATTGAGAAAACAAAGATCATGGCATCCCCATCACTTCATGGGAAATAGATGGGGAAACAGTGGAAACAGTGTCAGACTTTCTTTTTCTGGGCTCCAAAATCACTGCAGTTGGTGACTGCAGCCATGAAATTAAGAGACACTCCTTGGAAGAAAACTTATGACCAACCTAGACAGCATATTGAAAAGCAGAGACATTACTTTGCCAACAAAGGTCTGTCTACTCAAGGCTATAGTTTTTCCAGTGGTCATGTATGGATGTGAGAATTGGACTGTGAAGAAAGCTGAGTGCTGAAGAATTGATGCTTTTGAACTGTGGTGTTGGAGAAGACTCTTGAGAGTCCCTTGGACTTCAAGGAGATCCAACCAGTCCATTCTGAAGGAAATCAGCCCTGGGATTTCTTTGGAAGGACTGATGCTAAAGCTGAAACTCCAGTACTTTGACCACCTCATGCAAAGAGTTGACTCATTGGAAAACACTCATGCTGGGAGGGATTGGGGGCAGGAGGAGAAAGGGACAACAGAGGATGAGATGGCTGGATGGCATCACTGACTCGATGGACATGAGTCTGAGTGAACTCCAGGAGTTGGTGATGGACAGGGACGCCTGGCATGCTGCAGTTCATGGGTTGCAAAGAGTCGGACACGACTGAGCGACTGAACTGAACTGAAGATATCATTTAAAAAGCCATTTTAACTTATCAATTCTGTAAAGATTAAGAATAAATTACACGAAACACTGGTTTTGATATAGTCTTATGTACTACTACTAAGATGAAAATTGGTAAGACTTTTATGGAAGGCCATTTTTCAATAACTGAAAGTTTTATGCTCCAGAATTTCTAAATTATATGTGAGGGAATTCATGCCAAAGAAATAATTTTAAATATATATCAAAGATTATGGTATAATTATATTCATTCAATGCTAGTATTGGGAAATGAAAAAGACCTAATTGCTTGAAAATAAGAGATTTGTTAACTGGTTTTTTTTTTTTTTTTTTTTTTTTTGAAATTTACTCTACAAGGATATTTGGTTGGGAAAATAAAAAGTAATGACTTTCTTGTTCATTCTTTAAATTTCTTTGGAAAAATTATCAAAACATTTAAAAATGTTCCCTATGTAAACTAAGACACTACTTATTTTTCTTTATATTCTATCCAAACAGTGGAAGAATAAATATGGCTAAAGATTTAGCAGTTAATTTTTTGTTTCTTCAATTAGCAGTCATTATTCTTCAAAGCATAAATTTTAGAAACTATTATATAAGTATTTGTATTTATGTAATTAAACCCATCAGATAAGTGTTATATTATTAATGATTTATTCTCTTCAAATCTTTTCCCATAGGTTTGGTTTAGGCTGCAGTGAGCCATTTTTTTTAATCTTTTTTTCTTTAAAATGTGTTTTATTTTTGAATGAGAAAAGAGATTTGCGTATCTAGCCAACTCATTAAATTCTTTTTCCTTTGCTTAAGAGAAATACCAAGAAAATTCTTTCTTGAATTCTATTGCTGATTTGATTTTCTCCTATTGAGTCTTTAGCTTTTATTCCCCTCTCAACACACAAATTTGGTTTCATTTGGTCTTTTCGAGTCTAGTGGGCTCTCAGTCTAAACTTTTTTTATCTACCTGACAGTCAAAAGAACTCCTGGTTTCTATAAGGATTAAGTCAGGAAGCAGTTTCTAACTACAACAAATTGAAACGTTTGCACAAGGAAGTGTTGCTTTTATAAGTGATGGGAAACTTCAAATTTGATTACAAGCAACCTTTGGCTTCCTATCTGTTCAACAATAGGCCATGTTGTTAAGGGCAATTTCCATGCACAGCATGTGGGTCCCATTTTTTCATCCTTAGACATGGTTGTTTACTGTTCAGCACTGTTTATGCATTTTAATCAGGCTTTTTCAGTCTCCCTTAATAAATCACTACAAAGCGAATGTACCAAAACAAGAACTATTATGCAGTATTGGTTGCCCTTACACATTATTTGTTGCCCTGGATTTTCACTCAGTACCCAAATTTAAAAAATAATGACCACAAGAACAAAATCCATAGCTAAGAGTATTATATTTGGAATTGCAACATTTCTGGTTAAATACCCTCTTAGAGCGCCATTCTTTAACAGTAGGAGCCTGACTTTAAAATTCAGTTCAAGCAAGAATGACTTAACAATTGGAACCTGCCATCAGTCTTGGGGACTGAAAGTCTTTCTGATGGGAAGAAGCTGACAGCCTAGTCCCTGCCTGGCAGGCATTCACATGAAATGTGCCTGTATTAGTACAGATAAATGTTTAGACATTCAGGTATCTTGCTGTCTGAGAAGAGTATTACCGGTTAAGGCAATGGTAAGCAGAAGAAAAAGGAGTTTTCAGACATTTATGCCTGAGTGAGAAAAAACAATGACGTGTTAGCATCATCTGGCAAGCAGGCAAAAGAAAGAGTGTGGCCTATCTCTCTTTCCTCTTTAAAGCTAAACTTTCATTTGCTTCTAAACAAAGACAAAAGCACAAATTTCCCTCCAAGAATTTTTTGTTGTTGTTGAATTAAGTAGGTTTTCTTAACTTTGGTTTCCAGCATCAAAGACAGATTATAATAAACTATAATAGTTTAAAGCCCAGGCCAGAGGTAAGAAAGCCTTAAAGGAAAAAGAAAGCAAGGAGCATTGTACAATGTAGATTTGCATTTTAAAACATGACAGCACTTAGAATTTAGATCCGCTGATGTATTTCAGAATAGTCACTGGAAAACTAACAGCGTAAATATGTATTACAATTTCTTGGAGACTCAGGAGGAAAGTTTATAAAAAATAGGAATTCCCAGAAAATGTTTTAAATGAATAGATGGTCCTCAAACCAAGTAATTATTTGGAAATGTGGATGCTAACCTACTTTACAAAATATCTTGTATTTCCCTTTGACATCACTGTGTAAAATCCACTGGGGTCCTGTGGAATTCAGCAGAGGCAGGCGCTGTGCATAATTCCTTACAAACCCAGCCAGCTGAAGTGCTGTTTTGGACATGGCCTGGAGAGAATATTTCATGAGTGAGAAATCGAACTGTCATGTGTTTAATTAAGAGGCAGAATAAAGTGTTCAAGGACCTTTTCTGAGAGTATTCATCATGAAAGCGACAGCCACACTTTTAGAGGTGTTCTGACTTAAATTCCTGTGCATCCAATGGTATAGTACACAAGTATTCTGCCTGAAAAACAGAAATGTGGCATTTAATGGACAAGTTTTCTAAATTGTAGCAAAATCTCCAGAAATTCACTCTTTACCTCTTTCTTTTTGACTATAAATTTTTAGTCCTTTTTCTTTTCCCAAATAATTTTTTTTTTCTCTCCAGCCCAGGTCCTCAAGCATTGATTCCTTTCCTCAAGATGTCCCCCTGGCTGCTGGTTGCAGTAGGGATAAAGTAACCTGGAAAATATCTTTTCACAACAACTCAATTTGTCTTTCAGGAAATTCATCACAATTCTCTTTATTTCTTTGTCCATAGAACTTTGAAGCACAGACTTTTAACTCGTGACCCTGATTCAGCCCCTTCTCTTTCGTGAATAAACACACTTATGCATGGGTAAAGGACTACGTTTCCCAGTCTTCTGTGGCTAGGTGTGATGATGTGACTATGCTCCAACCAATAAAAGACAAACAGGAGTATTGTGTAGACTCTCCAAGAAGTCTTCCTAAAAGGAAGGAGTTTCTTTAGCCTCCATGCTCACCCCAAAACCCAGCTGCTTAGAATATACATGTGATGTTGGAGCTCTAGCAGCCATATGGACCCTGAGGATTAGAATCACGTCCTATAGATAGCAGAGTGGGGAACTGCAAGGATTCTGAGTCTTGGATAACTTTATGGAACTATGATTCCAGTCATGAGCAGTGTTAGGTTTTTCTGTTATACACAACTGAAATAATCCTAACAGATACAACTAACTGAAGTAGGGGGGAGTTTTTTTAAATGGTGATCTTGATATAATTAGAAGAAATTTATTAAACTATTTTTTAAAAAGGTCACAAAAAAAGACAGCTTAACACAGATGGAATTTTATGCTCAGGAATTTTCCTTTTGAGTATGTGTTTTTGATAGCTAAGTATATGTTTGAACCTGTAAATGTTTATGATTTGGACAAATTCTTCCTCTGGCCTATGGTAAAGTCATTGATTGGCCAACTATATAGAAGTATTGGCATAAGACTTTGAATCTAATGCTGCCAGACATCTGGGGAACATGTTGGAGATTTGGGGTTTATATCTGGTTTGGTAAGTACATAGCATTTCTTTAAAGTTCTGCTTGCCTTAATAGTTCTGTCTTGGACTGCTAAGGGCTAAAAAGAAACACATTTCCTAAATATATTAATCAGAATGATGCTATGATTATTTTATTATTATTATTATTGCAACATTTATTGAGCACTTACTACATATAAGTACTTTACTAAGCACTTTACCTGTGTAATTTTATTTAATTCTTTCATCTATAAGATAGAGATGTCATTGTTTTTATCATTTTACAGCTGAGGAGATCAAAGCCCAGAAAGTAAATCAGCTGTTTTAGGGACTGGAAGATAGGCAATTTAGACTTATCTCAGACAACTGGAAAAGTTGGGAGGAACCCCCAAAACGTTTGCTTGAACATAAAATTGCTGATACTGTTCATGGGGTTCTCAAGGCAAGAATACTGAAGTGGTTTGCCATTCCCTTCTCCAGTGGACCGCATTTTGTTAGAACTCTCTACCAAACCCATCTGTCTTGGGTGGCCCTAAATGGCATGGCTCATAGTTTCATTGAGTTAGACAAGGCTGTGATTCATGTGATCAGATTGGTTAGTTTTCTGTGATTGTGGTTTTCAGTCTGTCGGCCCTCTGATGGAGAAGGATATACAAAAAAAGATCTTCACGACCCAGATAATCATGATGGTGTGATCACTCACCTAGAGCCAGACATCGTGGAATGCGAAGTCAAGTGGGCCTTACGAAGCATTACTATGAACAAAGCTAGTGGAGGTGACAGAATTCCAATTGAGCTATTTCAAATTCTAAAAGATGATGCTGTCAAAGTCCTGCACTCAATATGCCAGCAAATTTGGAAAACTCAGCAGTAGCCACAGGACTGGAAAAGGTCAGTTTTCATTCCAATCCCAAAGAAAGGCAATGCCAAAGAATGCTCAAACTACTGCACAATCGCATTCATCTCACATGCTAGTAAAGTAACGCTCAAAATTCTCCAAGCCAGGCTTCAGCAATACATGAACCGTGAACTACCAGATGTTCAAGCTGGTTTTAGAAAAGGCAGAGGAACCAGGGATCAAACTGCCAACTTCCGTTGAACTATTGCAAAAGCAAGAGAGTTCTAGAAAACCATCTACTTCTGCTTTATCGACTATGTCAAAGCCTTTGTCTGTGTAGATCACCAGAAACTGTGAAACATTCTGAAAGAGATGGGAATACCAGACCACCTGACCTGCCTCTTGAGAAATCTGTATGCAGGTCAGGAAGCAACAGTTAGAACTGGACATGGAACAACAGACTGGTTCCAAATAGGAAAAGGAGTACATCAAGGCTGTATATTGTCACCCTGCTTATTTCACTTACCTGCAGAGTACATCATGAGAAACGCTGGGCTGGAAGAAGCACAGGCTGGAATAAAGATTGCTGGGAGAAATACCAATAACCTGAGATACGCAGATGACACCACCCTTATGGCAGAGAGTGAAGAACTAAAGAGCCTCTTGATGAAAGTGAAAGAGGAGAGTGAAAAAGTTGGCTTGAAACTCAACATTCAGAAAACTAAGATCATGACATCTGGTCCCATCACTTGATGGCAAATAGATGGAGAAAAAGTGGAAACAGTGACAGACTTTATTTTTGGGGGTCTCCAAAATCACTGCAGATGGTGACTGCAGCTATGAAATTAAAAGACGCTTACTCCTTGGGAGAAAAGATATGACCAACCTAGACAGCATGTTAAAAAGCAGAGACATTATTTTGACAACAAAGGTCCATCTAGTCAAAGCTATGGTTTTTCCAGTAGTCATGTATGGATGTGAGAGTTGGACTATAAAGAAAACTGAGCACTGAAGAATCTATGTTTTTGAACTATGGTGTTGGAGAAGATGCTTGAGAGTCCCCTGGACTGCCAGGAGATCCAAACAGTCCATCCTAAAGGAGATCATTCCTGAATATTCATTGGAAGGACTGATGTTGAAGTTGAAACTCCAATACTTGGGCCACCTGATATGAAGAACTGACTCATTAGAAAAGACCCTGATGCTGGGAAAGATTGAAGGTGGGAGGAGAAAGGAACAACAGATGAGATGATTGGATGGCATCATTGACTCAATGGACATGAGTTTGAGTAAACTCTGGGAGTTGGTGATGGACAGGGAGGCTTGGCGTGCTGCAGTCCATGAGATCAGAAAGAGCTGCACACGACTGAGCGACTGAACTGAACTGAACTGAACATTGCTGATGAGGCAGTGAATAATTATAGCCCCCAATCCAGAAGAATACAGAAATAGAGAAATGTGAGTTTAGTATTTGAGGAAAGGGTATACAAGAAGATGGGAACAGTTCCCCTTTGGAGCTTGAAAGTTTGCAAAGGATGGCTGAGGAATAATTTTGATAGGTTCATAGGACTAGGGCAACAAAAGTTGGAGTCAAGGACCTGTTAATGTTGAGTGCTCAGGTGAATACTTTGGCTTGGGACCCTGAAGGGCTACACTCTACTAACAAAGGTGAAACATAAGCAATCCAGCCCTCATATCTATGTGTCCTAGAGAATTTCAGTTCTTGAAATTGATTAAAGGTGATTCTCAATTGCTAAAATCCTTAGATGCCTGGCAAAAGCAGATGGAAAATCCTCTCTGGAGAATGGTAACATTATCCCAAGTCTCAAAATCATTTCACAAACAAATTTTTATACACAATGTGTGGTACACAATAAAAGATAACATGACACAAAATGAGTTAGTTAGCACGGAGAGAATTAGTAGAAACAACAGACCTCCCCCACAAAGAAAAACAAACAAACAAAAAAAAACCCAGAACCTCAGAAACTTCAGATATTAAATTAATAAGACACTGCTTTTAAAATAACTTTCTTGCCAAGTTCAAGGATATAAAAAAGAAAATTAAAAAATTCAGTTGAGAGCTAGAAACTACAAAAAATATTGACATTTGACCCCTACCACAAAATATCCTTATCCAAATAATTTCATAAGCAAAAAATATGGCAATTAAAATCAAGAAGTTAATGAATTGATTAAACAGTGTATTAGACACAAATGAAGAAAGAATTGGTGAACTGAATAGAGAGTTCAGAAGAAAATATCCAAACTTCAGATGGCGAGATAAGGCAAAAGGTGATGAAAAGAAAAAGGAGAAAGAAAACACAAGGAAAGAATGTAAGGGTCTAATCTATATTTAAATGAAGTATCAGAAAGAGATAAGAAAATGGAAAGAAGCAGTATTTGAAGAGAGAATGGCTGACTTTTTCCAAAAGTTACTGAAAGACAACAAAGGTTTAAGAAAGAACAACAGGTTTAAGAAACTGGATATAACTGGATTCAGGATAAATAAAATGATATTCATATCTGGATATATCATAATAGAAATGAAAAAACAAACAATTAAAAAGAAGAAAAACAGCCAGGGGGAAAAGATAACCATTAAAGTAATAAGAGTCTGAGATGTGATCTATCAACTGTAACAGTGAAAATCAGATGGCAATTGTATGAAACCTCTAATGTGCCAATCTAGAATAATTTACCCAATCAAAATATCCTTCCATAGTAAAGATAAAATTTTAAAAATGGAGAGAACTTATTACCAGCAGATTCATAGTATATGAAACCTGAAACTTCCTTTAGGAAGAAGGAAAATGATGGTAAATAAAGAGTCAGAGACTAAGGAAGAGAAAAAGGAGAACAGAAATGATAAAAATTTGGGTAAATATAAGTAAATACTAACTGTATAAAATAATTATCATGACTCATGTAATTAAAAATATATATGGAGTTGAAACATGACAGTTTCATATATAGCATATATATTGGGACAGAGTTAATGGTGTTCCATATTCCAAGATTGTTTCATTATCTCAGAAGGGAGTAAAAGCATCAACTAAGATTAGATTTTGATAAATTATGTATGAACATTGAAACTTCTGAAAAATCACTAAAGAATAACAAAAGACAGTAGAACTAATTTCAAGCTACTTGAGGAAAACTATGAAATAATAAAAATAATTGATCTAAAATAAAGGAAGAAAGGAGAGAAGGAACATAGAAGAGACAAGATGAATAGAAAAACTGAGTAAAATGGCATATTTTTTTTGAGTAAACCAATGCTTACCTTAAGTAGTAATGAATTGAACATCCCAATTGAAAAATATTGTCAGGCTGAATTAAAATATACAACTATGTATCTTTATAACAGATTCATCTAAAGCATGTATGCTATATATTCAGAAAAATTAAAGGTACAAGAACAGAAAAGGCTCATTTTTACAGAGAGATAAACAATTATAAAAATATATGAAATTAATAGTGGCCTCAGGAACTTCTCTGGTGGTCCAGCGGTTAGGAGTCTGTGCTTCAAATGCAGGGTGTGCAAGTTCAGTTCCCCAGTCAGGAAACTAGGATCCCATATGTCGTGTGGTGTGGCTAAAAAAAAAAGCGACCTCAAAATACACAAAGAAAAAAATTAACAAAACTACTGGAAAAAAAACCCATGATTATAATGAGTAACTGTTATAAGAGAGCAAGCAAAACATAAAACAAAATGAAGCAAGGACATAGAAGAATTGAACAACACAATTAACAATATAGACATGATGGAAATAGATGTAACACTCTACCCAACAACTGCAGAATGCACATTATTTTTAATCACGTACAGAATATTTACAAAGATTGACCATACACAAGCAAATTTCAAAAAATTTCAAAGAATGTTTTCACACCAAAATCAAGTAAGCTAAAAAATATGATGTAAAGATAATTTGAAAATCCAAACATATTAGGCGACTAAAAATACACTTGTAAGTAATCAATATGTCAAAGGAACAATTATAATACATTGTAAATTAGAAAATATTTTTAAACTTAAAACTTTCGGTAAAAGCAGTGCTTAGAAAATATGCAGTCTTAAAATGCAAAATACTTGGAAAAAATTCTGAAATTCATGACCTAGGTATCTATCTTAAGAAGTTAGAAAATGAATAGCAAAATTAACTCAAAGAAAGTAAATAATAGGAAATAAAATAGAAGCAGAAACTAAAGCAGAAAGCAAAAGGATTAAGAAAAAATGTAAAAGACTTGACTAATATGCTAAGAATAAAAAGAGCACAGTTTTGCAAATCATGCAGATATAAAAAGATAGTAAAAGGGTGTTAAAAATATTTTATACCAGTAGAATAACAAATTAGGGGAAATAGGTATCAACACATTTCTGAAAAATATATTTAGTCCAATACTGACCCAAAAAGAAAATTTGAATATTCTTACAATTGTTTAAAAAATTAATTTTAAACTCAAAATTTTCCTACAAAGTTCCAGGCCCACATAGTATAAGTGGCAAATTCTAAAATATATTTAAAGAAGAAATAGCTCCAGTTTTGTAAAACTCTCCCAGAAAAGTAGAAAAACACTTTTGTGAACTCATTTCAACAAGTTAGTATAACTTTAATCCAAAAGTCTGACAAGGACACTATGAGAAAGGAAGATTAAAGTCAATCTTATAAACATGGATGGACATAACAAATCAAATTCAACAATAATATCCAAAATATATAATAGATTAATTATATCATAAATCAGTTGGGTCTTCAAAAATTCTGAATTAGATACCATTTGCTAATGAATTAGTATATTTGTCACATTAATAAAGTTAAGGAGAAAAATATCATTGCAATAGATGCAAAAAAATGCAGCTTCCATTATAATGTAAAATTCTTTTAGTAAACTAGGAGTGGTTTATTGATAGAGGGTTTCTAAAAACCCTTAGAGATATCATCAAATTTGATGATGGTTAAATGTTGAAAGCTTTCTCTTAAAATGAAAAACAAGACAAGGGTATCTGCTTACCATTGTATCTGTCTAATATTGAACTGGAGAGTATACTAGGGAAACTCTTAAGTGTATGTAACAGAAGGCCCTATAAAATATGGGTTAAATCATGAGAAAAAATTTTAATCTAACCTAACAGTTCAGTTCAATTCAGTTGCTCAGTCATGTCTGACTCTTTGTGACCCCATGGACTGCAGCACACCAGGCCTCCCTGTCTATCACCAACTCTCACAGTTTATTCAAACTCATGTCCATTGACTCAGTGATGCCATCCAACCATCTCATCTTCTGTCATCCCCTTCTCCTTCCGCCTTCAATCTTTCCCAGCATCAGGGTCTTTTCCAATGAGTCAGTTCTTCTCATCAGGTGGCCAAAGTTTTGGAGTTTCAGCTTCAGCATCAGTCCTTCCAGTGAATATTCAGGACTGATTTCCTTTAGGATAGACTGGTTGGATCTCCTTGCAGTCCAAGGGACTCTCAAGAGTTTTCTCCAACACCACAGTTCAAAAGCATCAATTCTTTGATGCTCAGCTTTCTTTAACATAACAGGAACTCTGCTAAAAAGGGCCTGGATTTCCCCAGAGGCTTAGTAATGTCATAAAGGATCCAAACTCTTTCTCCTCTGTTCCCCTCAGGTTGGTTCTTTGGCTTACCCTTTCATATTTTTCAAGATGGCTGCCACAACTTCAGGCATCAGAGACAGAACAATATTTGGCCAAAGAAGGACTGCATTGCATTCATTACCTCCTATTCTCTATTTAACAGCGAGGGAAACCTGTCCTAAGATATCTCTAGCAGGCTTTCTTTACAGCCCATTGGATAGCATTGGCTCACAGGCCAATACCTAACCTCAAGGGAAGCCACAAGAATCATCGGTATTTTTGGCCTCTATAGGGATGTAAAGGCTCTGTCAACCAGAAAAAGGCAAAGGAGAATAGGTAGAGAATGTCTTTTGTATAGTGAACAATAATGTGTGCGATAGACAGCTTAAGTAACTCACCCAAGGTCACATTTCTAGTAAGTGGCAGAGCTGGGATTTGAACTGAAGCAGCCTGACACATTCTGAAAGCCTATACACTCTTGGCCTAGTATATGACTTTGAAAACAGTGTACTTTAACTTAATTCTCCATCCAGAACCCATAAAATCATCTGAATACATTGACTCTTGGTGCCACCCTCAAAGTCGTTACAGTATTCTATTACAGTATTCACAGAAATTAATTGACAGTCATTGAAAAGCTTAAATAAGCTAAAATTGGTCTGTTTTTCACAGAAAAGTTTTAATTCCACAGAGAACTTTTTTAGAAATAATTATTTATAACATTTGGGAATTTTAAAATCAATTTATTTTGTGTTTGAAAGAATGTGAGAACAGCTCATCAACTTTGAAAAGCAGTAATATGCATACAAATCACATAACAGGTTTATAATAAGATTAAGTATCACTAAGCAGAAAAAGAAACACAAAATACAAGCACACATTTAAAAATAAAATGGGTACATCTTAAAATAAATCTTTTCAGCAAAGTTAAAGATGCTTATGCAGGAAAAAAAGTTTTAAAATTGTGAAATCATATTTTTACTTTATAAAACACAAAATTATACGAATACTATTAAAATTACATTATAACAGAACAATTGTACCTATTTATCACCTGTTGTAATAAAAGCAGATACAGCTAATTGATTTAAAATACCCTCCAGTAGTTTTAATTATATAAACAAAAATTAGCTTCTATAGACATGTGTGTGTGCATGTGTATATTTAAAATTGGTAAGCAAAATAACTTCATGAAATTAAGTTACTCTTGGCCCTAATCAGTACTATGAGGCAAGCGTCTTTTAGCTTCCATACTCTATAGTTGTATTTTTATATTGAAACAAGACCACATATTGCAATAAATAATAATTTTTTTCCAATTTCCAGTTTAACTTGGGCAGCATTTTATTTTCACATCTTTGTGGGTATTTCTATGGTTTACAAATCAAAAATGACTATTCAGCTCCATGCTGTCTATCCCCAAAGGCACGGGCCAGTCTTGCTTGAGATGAGGGAGCATGGGGTAGAGACAGGAGGACTCCTCTACCTGGGTCCCTCCAGGCTTATTTTCTACCATCCTAGGAACAGTGCTGAAGTCCGGAGGCCCCAGGGTGAATAAAGGGGAGAACTCAATAAATGGGTCAGTACATTTCTATTGACCTTTGACAACAGTTCTAGGTACTATGGAGAATAGAAACCACCCTATATCTGTGGTTCAGGGGCTTGCAATCTATTGTGGGAGACATAATTATATATAAGTGAATAGGTAAGTGGCAGATTACATTAGGCAATTATAGTGATATGTGGACAAATGAATCCTGATTTGGTAAGAACATGGGGAAATTTCCTAGAAGCAGCAGGAGAGAGTAGTGATAAAGCCGTACTGTACAGTAGGGTCAGTTTGAACCAACAAGTATATTGGTGTGTGGAAGGTATATTGGTGTGTAGAGGGTTTCAGAGGAGTATGCTTCAGATCAGATTGGAAAGGTAGGAAACAAACTCCTTACTAAATCCCTTTTATTAATATGTCATATTTCTCCAACTGAAATCATCACAGGAAGTCCAAGCCCTTAAGGTCTTCCTGTATTGCCCGAACACTTGCTGTCCCTGTACATCCAATCAGATCAGATCAGTCGCTCAGTCGTGTCCGACTCTTTGCGACCCCATGAACCGCAGCACGCCAGGCCTCCCTGTCCATCACCAACTCCCGGAGGTCACCCAGACTCATACCCATCGAGTCAGTGATGCCATCCAGCCATCTCATCCTCTGTCGTCCCCTTCTCCTCCTGCCCTCAATCCCTCCCAGCATCAGAGTCTTCTCCAATGAGTCAACTCTTCGCATGAGGTGGCCAAAATACTGGAGTTTCAGCTTTAGCATCATTCCTTCTAAAGAAATTCCAGGATTGATCTCCTTCAGAATGGACCGGTTGGATCTTCTTGTAGTCCAAGGGACTCTCAAGAGTCTTCTCCAACACCACAGTTCAAAAGCATCAATTCTTCTGCGCTCAGCCTTCTTCACAGTCCAGCTTTCACATCCATACATGACCACAGGAAAGACCATAGCCTTGACTAGGCGAACCTTTGTTGGTAAAGTAATGTCTCTGCTTTTGAATATGCTATCTAGGTTGGTCATAACTTTCCTTCCAAGGAGTAAGCGTCTTTTAATTTCATGGCTGCAGTCACCATCTGCAGTGATTTTGGAGCCCAGAAAAATAAAGTCTGACACTGTTTCCACTGTTTCCCCATCTATTTCCCATGTAGTGATGGGACCAGATGCCATGATCTTCGTTTTCTGAATGTTGAGCTTTAAGCCAACCTTTTCACTCTCCACCTTCACTTTCATCAAGAGGCTTTTTAGCCCCTCTTCACTTTCTGCCATAAGAGTCGTGTCATCTACATATCTGAGGTTATTGATATTTCTCCCAGCAATCTTGATTCCAACTTGTGTTTCTTCCAGTCCAGCATTTCTCATGATGTACTCTGCATATAAGTTAAATAAACCTGGTGACAATATGCAGCCTTGACGTACTCCTTTTCCTATTTGGAACCAGTCTGTTGTTCCATGACCAGTTCTAACTGTTGCTTCCTGACCTGCATACAGATTTCTCAAGAGGCAGATCAGGTGGTCTGGTATTCCCATCTCTTTCAGAATTTTCCATAGTTTATTGTGATCTACACAGTCAAAGGCTTTGGCATAGTCAATAAATAGTTTAACCCAAATCCCACCCATCCTTGATCTCCAAATCCTTCCATGATGCCCTTTGGAGCTTCTCATTGCCATCAGCAAAGTCCCTTCTATCCTCGATTTCTTTCTCTGAAGGCTCCATCCACATACTTGCTCTAACACAAATCTTGTACTTCTCTAAGAGCAGAGCATCACCCAAGCCTTCTCAAGTAATGACTGCTCCCACCTCCATCTTGCAAATCACTGGACCTGAAAGTGAGATGGTTGCCCCCTTACTCCTTTTTGTTATTTCCCAACAACCGTTCTTAACTCCTTGCTTAAAAATTTCTCTTCTTTTGATGAATTATATTGGTTTATCACCCTTCACTCCACCACACTGCAGACATCCATGATCCTTCTGGTCACTTTTCCTTATTCACTGAAGATTTTAGCACATCCCTCACTGCTTTTCAAATGTCCGCACATGACTCAATGAACTGTCATCATTTTTGATCATTTCTCTTTCCACACGACTGTTTCATCCCAAATCCTGAAATTTCAGTTCCTCCCTGACCTTCTTCCTGCCTGTGATCTTGTCTTCACTCCTCCTGGTACCTACCTCCTTAGAACTTGTCATTATCATACAACCACCACCACCACCACCACCACCACCACCACTCCAACCCATCTTATTAATCAGTTTAGGCTTCTGTTACAGAATGCCATAGACTGGGTGGCTTAGACAAAAACATTTATTTCTCACAGTTTGGAGGCTGTGAAGTTCAAAGTCAAGTCCCAGATCAAGGTAGATCCAGTGTTTGGTGAGGGCACTCTTTCTAGTTTGCAGAAGCCATCTTCCTCTTGTATCTTCACATGACTGAGAGAAAAACCATCTCTCTGGAGTCTCTTCTTATAAGGATACTCATCCCATTCAGGAGGGCTCCATCTTCATGACCTAATTCGTTTCCCAAGTCTCTGCCTCCTAATACAATTACACTGGGAGTTGGGATTTCAAAGTATGGATTTTGAGGGCAACATTCAGTCTACTGTAGCACTCCCAACAGCAAGTGTCCTACTCTCTAGACAGCACCACTTAATATCCTTTTAGTTCAGTTCTTCAAACACTAAGATTTTCACAATTCTTTGAGCCCATGGGAGCTTTTTTGAGCCCATTGACCTCACCAGCTTTTTCAGTTCATCACCCACCTATGTACTCACAACTCTTTTTGCCCAGCTTAGGTTCCATTGTTAATTATTATAAGTCCCTTCAATCTAAACTCAGCTTCTTGCCCTTCTGTCCCCCTGCTGTATTCACTGGAAAAAAACAGAAACCATGTTTAAGTCCAGTTCTCCATCTTCTCTGCTCTTGGTGCAGCTAAACCCAAAACCATACAGAATGCTCTCGTTTTAAATTTACAACCACAAACCTTAAGTGGGATCTCCAACATCTGTCAATTCACTTCCTTATTTTCTGAGAATACTTTACAAAAAAAACACACCGTTTCATTTGTCCTCAAATGTAAAAATTGACTCCTGCTCCACTCATTCACTGTTGGTATCTTTATTTATTTCATTATATGGAAAAGTAATTGGTTAAGAACTTATTTTAAATCTACTAACCAATCACATCTGCACTTACAGCTTTTACCTTTCTACCTGTTGAAATGGATTAATTGTCTAGACTCCTATATAAGGCCAAGTAATCTGGTCGTATATGGACCAGTAGCCCAGGTATGCAGGTGAGGATCTTCTCACCTACCCTCAGACTTAGCTTCTGTCATTAGCCCTTCTTTTTTCTGAATTATCACTTTATCCTTAACACTTTTCTTATTCTTATTAGTGTCTTAGAAAATGAAGCAAAACAAAAAACCCTACACATTCCCATTCAGATACTGCTCCATCACTCTGCTCCCCTTTATAAAAAAATTCCTCAAGAGATTTCCTTAAATGAATTGCCACTCCTTCATCGCCTATATTCTTTTTTTAAATTGAAGTATAGTTGATTCACAATGTTGTGTTAGTTTCAGGTGTACAGCAAAGTTACTCAGTCATATATATTCTTATTCAGATTCTTTTCCATTATACGCTATTACAGGATATTGAATAGAGTTCACTGTGCTATGCAGTAGGTCCTTGTTGGTTATCTATTTTACATACAGCAGTGAATATCTGTTCATCCCAAACTCCTAATTTCTCCCTCACCCTTTGCACTTTGTTAAGCATTAGTCTTCTATCCCTGAGTCTATTTCTGTTTTGCAAATAAGTTCATTTGTATCATTTTTTAATATTCCACATATAAGTGATATCATATGGTATTTGTCTTTCTCTTTCTTCACTAAATATGATAATCTCTGGGTCCATCCATGCTGCTGCAAATGGCATTACTTCATTCTTTTTTATGGCTGATTTATATTCTATTATATATATATATATAACCACATCTTTCTTATACATTCATCTATTGGTGGACATTTAGGTTGCTTTCATGTCTTGGCTACTATAAATAGACTTCTATATTCTTTGACCCATTACAATCAGGCTTTAGTCTTCATGTCTAGGCTAAGATAATAATAGTTAAGGTCCCTACAAACTTAGTTTTGTCCAATGTAGTCATTCCTTTTAAAAAGTGTATTTCCAATTTAAAAAGTAAGGATAACTCGGCAGTAGAGTTTGGTCAAGAAGAGCCTTGCTACTAAGTATGATTCATGAACAAGCAACATCTACATCTCTTGGGAACCTACTAGAAGTGCAGACTCTCATGTCCCATCCAAGACCTTGGGCAACCTCTCTGAGCCTCAGTTTATCTCTAAAATGGATAACAGTCAAGTCTCGATCCCTGCCTTACTCAGTCTTGCTGCAGAAGCTGACTGGTTGGTTCTTCTTTCTTCTTCAATTGCTTTGTTTACTTGGCTTCTAGGATGACACATGGTCCTAGTTTGCCTCTAACCTTAACTGCAACTCTTAGTCAGACTCTTTTGAACTCTTCTACTTCTTGACCTGTAATTGTTGGAGTGTTCTTGATATTCTTTTTCACAGTTGTCCTAACCATCATGAACAAACAAACTATAAATATTTCCACGATGTGATTCCTGAAGTCTCTGGACCATCACTTGAAGCTTCAGGCAATATTGTCTATTTGCTTCTTTGTGTGTGTGTGTGTGTGTGTTCCATCACCAGTTATTTCCAATTCTTTGTATCTCCATGGACTGTAGCCCACCAGGCTCCTCTGTTTGTGGAATTTTCCAGGCAAGAATATTGGAACGGGATTGTCATTTCCTCCTCCAGGGATCTTCCCAACCCAGGAATCAAACCTGCATCTCTTACATCTACTGCATTGGCAGGCGGATACTTTACCACTGCTCCAGCTGGGGAGCTTGTTTTTCAGGTGTACAAGTAGTATAATTTTTTATGTGGGCCACTGCATGAAAATGATTAGAAAGTACTTTCAGGATGATCACACCCAATTGTTTGGTTTTAAATACCATTTATAGGGAACTCCTTGGCAGTCCAGTTAGGAGTGCCCACTTTCACTGCAGGGGGCAAGAGTTTGATTCCTGGTTGGGGAACTAAGACCCCCATGCCATGTGGCATGGCCAAAATAAATAAATAAAAATAAGTAAATACTATTTATATATTGATGATTTTCAAGTTTGTATTTCTAACCTCAACTTTCCCCTGAACTCCAAGCTCCTGTATCCCGTTTCCTAAGAAATATCTTCACTTGTATGTCTAATAGGCCATCCCTAACAAAAACTACACACCCAAAACTGATCTCATCACACCTCATGGAATCTCATGGCATTCAGGGAAAATGAAAAAAGGAGGAATTCTTGACTCCCCAATACAGAAGCAAATATGGGAGCTAAATTCAAAACAGTCCCCAAATATGACCATTTCAGGGGTTTCCTCATAGCTCAGTGGGTAAAGAATCTGCCTGCAATGCAGGAGACCCCAGTTTGATTCCTGGGTTGGAAGATCCCACGGAGAAGGGAAAGGCTGCCCACTCCAGAATTCTGGTCTAGAGAATTCCATGGACTGTATAGTCTTTGGGGTCGCAAAAAGTTGGACACAACTGAGTGACTTTCATCTTCAGTTTCATGACAATTTCTCATTGCCTCTATTACCTCTACTCTATTCCACACCACCATTACTCTTACTTAAATGCATACGATTCCCTTCCAGTTTCCCTACTTAGAGGATTGAGTGACTACTGGACCATGTAAACAAATCACCTAATTGCCGTGCTCCTGACTTTTCATTGGTTGCCCATCACACTTAGAATAAAAAAGTCCTTTGGATGCTTATTAAGCTATACATGATCTGGCTTCAGGTTCTCTCTCCAAGATCAATTCCTCTCTCTCCCCAGCCAACCACGTCCCATCCATACTGGTCTCCTTGCCTGTGTGCGTACTCAGCTGCTTCAGTCATGTCCAATTCTTTGTGACCCTACAGACTGTAGGCCACCAGGCTCCTCTGTCCATGGGATTCTCCAGGCAAGAACACTGGAGTGGGTAGCCAAGCCCTTCTCCAGGTGATCTTCCTGGCCCAGGGATTGACCCTGCATCTCCTGCACTGCAGGACGATTATTTTATCCACAGAACCACCTGGGTAGCCCCACTGTTCTCCTTACTGTTCTTCAAAACCAAGTGTGCACTCATCTCAGGCCCACGTTCCTTAGCTGCTAATCCTTTGTCCTAGATATTTTCAAGACTTGTGTCCATTCAGAAATTTGTTGACATATTATTACCTTCTTAGATTGGCCTTTACAAAAGTCCCAACCAAAATAACTTGACACCCCTCCCCTCACTTTGCTTTATTTTCTTAGTAGCAGTCAATTTTACCTGCCAACATAATTTATATTTATTCTTTGTTTGTTGTCTGTTTTCACTTGAGAAAGTAAGTTCTGAGACACAGGAAGCACTTGTTTTGTTCACTTCTGAGTTCTCAGTACCTAGAACGATACCAGACTACCAGTGCAGCTCAGTAAATGTTCATCTAGTTAATTTTGAGTGAAGAAATGTTGTATGATACATTGGCATGGAGATGTGGTTGGATAAAATACAGGTAAGAAGCAAGGAATGTGGCTGGGATGCTTTTTTCAATAATTCAGGTCAGGGATAAGAATTGGTGCTAAAACAGCACATTGGAAATAGTTTTCAAAAGAAAGCAGGAAAAAACACACAAGCTTGAAAACCCAACAAGAGTCATTTTGATGCCCTCCTGGGATTAAAAAGTTGAATGAGGTTCAAACAGTCATGATGAAGTGACACTCAGGTAATTAAACATTCTACTCAACATGTATTTATTACCATATATAATGTGGCACATATGGAGAGAATAAGTTTACTTTCTGAGAAAGAAAAAATATGAAATCAGAAATCTGAGTCTCCCTTTAAGAAGGAAATCAGCTTTTATTAAAGGGAGGTAATGAAAAGAATTACTTGAATCAAAGAATACCTTGCTTATTCAGATACTTTCTTGTAAAATGTGTATGTATTAAGAAGGCTAAATTTGGCTAGCTAAGTAAACACATTTTAAGATTAAATTTGAATGCTCTGTGCTTTATCATAAGTGACATATTTCTTTGTTAAATTTCCTGCCATTCAATGTAAAGAAAAAGGAACTTTTTAATTAGATGTTATCATCATTATAACAGAGCTTGTCTTTTATAAACTGTTGTTCTTAGCTTTTTAATAGATGCCAAGATTTGAGAAATATAAATAGTAAAAAAGTAATAACAATGGCTACTGCAGGCAATAGGAATAGTCTATAAATTATACTTATTAATGGTTACTTCAGAAACAATGGAATTTAACATAAATTACTTTATAAAAATATTTTCCTGTCTAGAATTCAGCTCTTCAGTCTCCAGCACTCTAAGAACTTCCATACAATTCCTTGTATCTGAAACAGCAGTTTGATTTACTGATACAGCTTTTTGCAGCAAGTTTATATTAAATAAAATATTTGTTTCAAAACATAAAACACAATAGTAAGCTTTGGTTTTTTTTTTTACTATTCAACATAAGCAATGTAGCTATGAGTAGGAATGAAGAGAACTGACAGACTGGCATCATGCACGTGGAGCTGTATATTCACACGAACAGAACTGATGACCAAGCTGCATTCACCTGGAGCTTAATAAGGTGCAGAGGACAGCCATTACATGAAAAACAAATGATCTGATTACACTTAAATACAATCTTTGGGGGTACTCTGAAAGTGGATAACATGAGTTTAACCTCAGCTGACTGTAAGATTAGGGAACTCAGGGAAGGTTTCCCAAGGAAGTGACACTTAAGCTCAGACCAAAAAGGCAAGCGGGGATTTTCCAGGTGAAGCTGAGAATGAGGCTTTCTGGCAGCAGGAAGACAATGTGAAAAGGCTCAGGGATAGGGAGGGAAAAAAAACACCTTCAAAGGAACCAAAGAAAGAGCAGTAACCCAGGGGAAACTGATTGAGAAGCCAGGAGGCAGATCATCCAGGGCTTAGAAGAACATGTACCATTCTGCAAAAGAGAAATGAAAACAATGAAGAGTTTTAAGCAGGTGAGTTATGTAACTAGATTAATACTTTTATAAAAAGATTAATCTGGTTCCTATTGAAAAACAAAGCATTTCCATTTTTGGTAATATGGTGTCTTAAAATCTCTACTGCTATAGAACAATTAAAAATTATGGGGTAAAATATGACCTGTTCACTTGAAATATATAGCTTGGGTTTCGGTTTCAATTGCTCAATTTGCATCTTCCCAAAGTCTCATCTTAGCAAGGCTGGAAAAATTGGAACAAGCAGCCACAAAATATCTCTAGAGTGATACACATTGAAGTCAGATCATAGTGGGGGCTTCCCTGGTGGCTCAGACGGTAAAGCGTCTGCCTGCAATGCCGGAGACTTGGGTTCGATCCCTGGGTTGGGAAGATCCCCTGGAGTAGGAAATGGCAACCCACTCCGGTACTCTTGCCTAGAAAATTGGATGGATGGAGGAACCTGGTAGGCTACAGTCCATGGGATCGCAAAGAGTCGGACACTACTGAGCAACTTCACTGGTTCATAGTGGGTTTCTCTAAGATACAACTCCATTAAAAATGACCTCATGATCAAACGCTGCAATACATAAGGAAGCAATCTAGCAAAAGCAAATTTCACGTGACACATTAAAAACAGATATGGAACTTTAGGATCTTCAGATAACAAAATTACTAATAGAACCCATAAAATAAGTATTCTTAAATTGTTTAAAGACATTTAAAAGAATGAAAATATAAGAAAAGATCACCACAGTATTACAAATGACCATGAAGATTTAAAAATAGAATTTTAAAAATTAAAGTTGAAAATATAATCATTTAAGTAAAAATTTCACTAAATCAAATAGCAAATATTTAATTTGTTGAAATAGTGTCTAGAATATAGATATAAGGAAATTACCTAGAAGACTGAAGAAATGAAAAGACGAAAATGTAGATAAGAGAAATGGAAAATCAAGCAAAAAAATGTCTGGAATTGGTCCAACAGGATTTTAGAAAAGACAGATTAAAGAACAGTTTGAAGAGAAGTTACATTTAAGGAGATAATAGCTAAGAATATTTTAGAATCGATCCACTATATGAATCATCATATTCAGGAAGCACTACAAGTTCTGAAAAGGATTTTTCAAAAAGGGTAAAATGTAATCATTAGATATATTATAGTGAAACCTTAAAAGCAAGCAAGAAAGAAAAGATAGATTATAAGCATACATTAGAGATATTGCAGATTCAATTCCAGACCACTGCAATAAGCAAATATTTTAATCAAGTGAGTTCCACAAACTTTTTGGTTTCTAAGTGCCTATAAACATTATGTTTACACTATACAAAATGGTATATGAAGTATGCAACTATAAGTTCAAGGTTTTCGGCAAGCTTGAATCAGGCAAATCTATTGGTGCCATTTTAAAAATAGCATTTGCTCCCTTTGTGTCTCTGCCACATTTTGGCAAACTGCAATTTTTTAGACATAATGCTATTGTATACTTAATAGACTACAGCATGGTATAAATGTAGCTTTTATATTCACTGGGAAGCCAAAAAAATTATGTAACTTATTTTATTGCCTACTCACTGTATTGTCACCACAATGAAACCGAATCCACAATATCTCCGAGGTATGCCTGTAATCCTTTTAGTCTGGTAAAACAATCTACTTCTTCACTAAAAAAGGCAGCCTGGCTATTTAAGAAAGACATAGGAAACTGTTTCCTTAATTAGGAATTATTAAGGCATTATTGGAGAAGGCGATGGCACCCCACTCCAGTACTCTTGCCTGGAAAATCCCATGGATGGAGGAGCCTGATAGGCTGCAGTCCATGAGGTCGCTAAGAGTCCGACACAACTGAGCGACTTCACTTTCACTTTTCACTTTCATGCATTGGAGAAGGAAATGGCAACCCACTCCAGTGTTCTTGCCTGGAGAATCCCAGGGAAGGGGAAGCCTGGTGGGCGGTTGTCTTTGGGGTTGCACAGATTCGGACATGACTGAAGCGACTTAGCAGCAAGGCATTATTTCTTTAATTAGGCCTAGCTTTGAGAAATCTTCTAGTAAATATACTTTTACTTATATTTATTTGTCTCTGTTGGCCTTCCCTGGTGGCTCAGCTGATAAAGAATCCACCTGCCATGCGGGAGGCCTGGGTTTGATCCCTGGGTTGGGAAGATCCCCTGGAGGAGGGCATGGCAACCCAAGGCAGTATTTTTGCCTGGAGAATCCCCATGGACAGAGGAGCCTGGTGAGCTATAGTCCATGGGGTCGCAGAGTTGGACACAACTGAGCACCTATGCACATTTGTCTCTTAGTTGTTTGATATCTTTGTCCAGAGTCTTGAATGTTTCTGTACTTCTAGATTGTCCAAATTGTTGTATAACTGTTACAGTATTCTGATCTTTTTTCTGTGATATTGGTTGATATTCTGTCTCATTTCTTTGTTTATTTGGATCCTCTCTTTTTTCCCTTAATGAGGATGACTATAGGAATATTAATTTTATTTTCTTAAATTATTGGTCTCATTGATCTTTTCTATCATGTTTTTGTCTCTTTTATTTACTTTTTTTCTGGTCTTTACTATTTCCTTCCTTCTGATGACTTTGGGCTTTGTTTCTTCTTTTTCTAATTTTTTAAAATTGTAGGTTCAGATCAGATCAGTCGCTCAGTCGTGTCCGACTCTTTGCGACCCCATGAACTGCGGCACGCCAGGCCTCTCTGTCCATCACCAATTCCCAGAGTTCACAGAGACTCACATTCATCGAGTCAGTGATGCCATCCAGCCATCTTATCCTCTGTCGTCCCCTTCTCCTCTTGCCCTCAATCCCTCCCAGCATCAGAGTCTTCTCCAATGAATCAACTCTTCGCATGAGGTGGCCAAAGTAATGCAGTTTCAGCTTTAGCATCATTCCTTCCAAAGAAATCCCAGGGCTGATCTCCTTCAGAATGGACTGGTTGGATCTCCTTTCAGTCTAAGGGATTCTCAAGAGTCATCTCCAACATCACAGTTCAAAAGCATCAATTCTTCGGTGCTCAGCCTTCTTCACAGTCCAGCTCTCACATCCATACATGACCACAGGAAAAACCATAGCTTTGACTAGGCAAACCTTTGTTGACAAATAATGTCTCTGCTTTTGAATATGCTATCTAGGTTGGTCATAACTTTCCTTCCAAGGAGTAAGCATCTTTTAATTTCATGGCTGCAGTCACCATCTGCAGTGATTTTGGAGCCCAGAAAAAGAAAGTCTGACACTGTTTCCACTGTTTCCTCATCTATTTCCCATGAAGTGATGGGACTGGATGCCATAATCTTCATTTTCTGAATGTTGAGCTTTAAGCCAACTTTTCACTCTCCACTTTCACTTTCATCAAGAGGCTTTTGAGTTCCTCTTCACTTTCTGCCATAAGGGTGGTGTCATCTGCATATCTGAGGTTATTGATATTTCTCCTGGCAATCTTGATTCCAACTGGTGTTTCTTCCAGTCCAGCGTTTCTCATGAGGTACTCTGCATGTAAGTGAAATAAGCAGGGTGACAATATACAGCCTTGATGTACTCCTTTTCCTATTTGGAACCATCTGTTGTTCCATGTCCAGTTCTAACTGTTGCTTCCTGACCTGCATACAGGTTTCTCAAGAGGCAGGTCAGGTGGTCTGATAGTCCCATCTGTTTCAGAATTTTCCACAGTTTCTTGTGATCCACACAGTCAAAGGCTTTGACATAGTCAATAAAGCAGAAATAGATGTTTTTCTGGAACTCTCTTGCTTTTTCCATGATCCAGCGGATGTTGGCAATTTGATCTCTGGTTCCTCTGCCTTTTCTAAATCCAGCTTGAACATCAGGGAGTTCACGGTTCACATATTGCTGAAGTCTGGCTTGGAGAATTTTGAGCATTACTTTACTAGCGTGTGATATGAGTGCAATTGTGCGGCAGTTTGAACATTCTTTGGCATTGCCTTTCTTTGGGGTTGGAATGAAAACTGACCTTTTCCAGTCCTGTGGCCACTGCTGAGTTCTCCAAATTTGCTGGCATATTGAGTGTAGCACTTTCACAGCATCATCTTTCAGGATTTGGAATAGCTCAACTGGAATTCCATCACCTCCACTAGCTTTGTTCGTAGTGATGCTTTCTAAGGCCCACTTGACTTCACATTCCAGGATGTCTGGCTCTAGGTCAGTGACCACACCATCGTGATTGTCTGGGTCGTGAAGCTGTTTTTTGTACAGTTCTTCTGTGTATTCTTGCCACCTCTTCTTGATAACTTCTGCTTCTGTTAGGTCCATACCATTTCTGTCCTTTATCGAGCCCATCTTTGCATGAAATGTTCCTTTGGTATCTCTGATTTTCTTGAAGAGATCTCTAGTCTTTCCCATTCTGTTGTTTTCCTCTATTTCTTTGCATTGATCACTGAAGAAGGCTTTCTTATCTCTTCTTGCTATTCTTTGGAACTCTGCATTCAGAAGCTTATATCTTTTGTTTTCTCCTTTGCTTTTCGCTTATCTTCTTTTCACAGCTATTTTATAAGGCCTCCTCAGACAGCCATTTTGCTTTTTTGCATTTCTTTTCCATGGGGATGGTCTTAATCTCTGTCTCCTGTACAATGTCACGAATCTCATTCCATACAATTCCTAAATTGTAGGTTAGATTGTTTATTTGCAATTTTTTTGTGTCTTGAGGCAGGATTGAACTGCTATAAATTTTTCTCTTAGAACTACTGTATCCTATATAGAACTAAGACCCAAAAAAGATGTCCTTTTCATTATAGGGGGCTGGAATGCAAAAGTAGGAATTCAAGAAACACCTGGAGTAACAGGTAAATTTGGCCTTAGAGTACAGAATGAAGCAGGGAAAACACTAATAGAGTTTTGCCAACAGAACGCACTGGTCATAGCAAATACCCTCTTCCAACAACATAAGAGAATACTCTACACATGGACGTCACCAGATGGCCAACACCAAAATCAGATTGATTATATTCTTTGCAGCCAAAAATGGAGAAGCTTTATACAGTAAGCAAAAGCCAGACCCAGAGCCAACTGTGGCTCAGATCATAAATACCTTATTGTCAAATTCAGACTTAAATTGAAGAAACTGGGGAAAACCACTAGACCATTCAGGTATGACCTAAATCAAATCCCTTATGATTATACAGTGGAAGTGAGAAATAGATTTAAGTGACTAGATTACATAGAGTGCCTGATGAACTATGGAATGAGGTTTGTGACATTGTACAGGAGACAGGGATCAAGACCATCCCCATGGAAAAGAAATGCAAAAAAGCAAAATGGCTGTCTGAGGAGGCCTTATAAATAGCTGTGAAAAGAAGATAAGTGAAAAGCAAAGGAGAAAAGCAAAGATATACCCATTTGAATGCAGAGTTCCAAAGAATAGCAAGGAGAGATAAGAAAGCCTTCTTCAGTGATCAATGCAAAGAAATAGAGGAAAACAACAGAATGGGAAAGACTAGAGATCTCTTCAAGAAAATCAGAGATACCAAAGGAACATTTCATGCAAAGATGGGCTCGATAAAGGACAGAAATGGTATGGACCTAACAGAAGCAGAAGTTATCAAGAAGAGGTGGCAAGAATACACAGAAGAACTGTACAAAAAACAGCTTCACGACCCAGACAATCACGATGGTGTGGTCACTGACCTAGAGCCAGACATCTTGGAATGTGAAGTCAAGTGGGCCTTAGAAAGCATCACTACAAACAAAGCTAGTGGAGGTGATGGAATTCCAGTTGAGCTATTCCAAATCCTGAAAGATGACGCTGTGAAAGTGCTACACTCAATATGCCAGCAAATTTGGAGAACTCAGCAGTGGCCACAGGACTGGAAAAGGTCAGTTTTCATTCCAATCCCAAAGAAAGGCAATGCCAAAGAATGCTCAAATTACTGCACAATTGCACTCATTTCACATGCTAGTAAAGTAATGCTCAAAATTCTCCAAGCCAGGCTTCAGCAATACATGAACTGTGGACTTCTAGATGTTCAAGCTGGATTTAGAAAAGGCAGAGGAACCAGGGATCAAATTGCCAATATCCTTTGGATCATGGAAAAAGCAAGAGAGTTCCAGGAAAACATCTATTTCTGCTTTATTAACTATGCCAAAGCCTTTGTGTGCATCACAAGAAACTGGAAAATTCTGAAAAAAATGGGAATACCAGACCACCTGACCTGCCTCTTGAGAAACCTATATTCAGGTCAGGAAGCAATAGTTAGAACTGGACATAGAACAAGAGACTGATTCCAAAAAGGAAAAGGAGTACGTCAAGGCTGTATATTGTCACCCTGCTTATTTCACTTACATGCAGAGTACATCATGAGAAACGCTGGGCTGGAAGAAGCACAAGCTGGAATCAAGATTGCTGGGAGAAATATCAATAACTGCATAGATGACACCATCAGATATGCAGATGACACCACCCTTATGGCAGAAAGTGAAGAAGAACTAAAGAGCCCCTTGATGAAAGTGAAAGAGGAGAGTGAAAAAGTTGGTTTAAAGCTCAACATTCAGAAAACTAAGATCATGGCATCTGGTCCCATCACTTCATGGTAAATAGATGGGGAAACAGTGGAAACAGTGGCTGACTTTATTTTTTTGGTCTCCAAAATCACTGCAGATGGTGATTTCAGCCATGAAATTAAAGGATGCTTACTCCTTGGAAGGAAAGTTATGATCAACCTAGACAGCATATTAAAAAGCAGACACATTACTTTGTCAACAAAGGTCTGTCTAGTCAAGACTATGGTTTTTCCAGTAGTCATGTATGGATGTGAGAGTTGGTCTATAAAGAAAGCTGAGCACCAAAGAATTGATGCTTTTGAACTGTGGTGCTGGAGAGGACTCTTGAGAGTCCCTTGGACTGCAAGGTGTTCCAACCAGTCCATCCTAAAGGAGATCGGTCCTGGGTGTTCATTGGAAGGATTGATGTTGAAGCTGAGACTCCAATACTTTGGACACCTGATGCGAAGAACTGACTCTTCTGACAAGACCCTGATGCTGGGAAAGATTGAGGGCAGAAGGAGAAGGGGACGACAGAGGATGAGATGGCTGGATGGCATCACTGAATCAATGGACATGAGTTTGGGTAAACTCCGGGAGTTGGTGATGGACAGGGAGGCCTGGTGTGCTGCAGTTCATGTGATCGAAAGAATCGGACACAACTGAGTGAATGAACTGAACTGATATAGATTTTGGAAAGTTGTGTTTTAATTTTAATTTTCTCAAGGTAGTTTCTGATTTTCTTTTTGGTTTCTTTGTTGACTAGTTTTTTAGTAACATGTTGTTTTGTCTCATGTTTATTTTTTTCCTATTTTTCTTTCTGTAACTGATTTCTAGTTTCACATCAATGCAGATGTAAAGATGATTGATATTATTTCTATCCTCTTAAATTGGTTGAGACTTGTTTTGTGACCAATCATTTGATTATCCTGGAGAAAGTTCTCTATGCATTTGAAAAGAATGTGTGTTTTTACACACATTACAATTACACTGTTTTTGGGTAGAATGTGTGATAGATATCTTTTAAGTCCAATTGGTCTTATGTGTCATTTAAGACCACCGTTTCTTTACTGATTTTCTCTCTGGAGGAAATGTCCATTGATGTAAGTGGTATGTTAAAGTCCCTACTATCATTGTATTACTTTCAGTTTCTCCCTTTATGTCTGCTAATATTTGCTGTATATATTTACATGCTCCTATATTAGGTGAATGTTATATGCTCTTCTTGTACTAATTCCTTTGTCTTTTGTTATAGGTTTTGTTTAAAAGTATATTTTGTCTGACCTGAGTATTGCTGCTGCTGCTGCTGCTAAGTCGCCTTAGTTGTGTCCGACTCTGTGCGATCCCAGAGTCGGCAGCCCACCAGGCTCCACTGTCCCTGGGATTCTCCAGGCAAGAACACTGGAGTGGGTTGCCATTTCCTTCTCCAAAGCATGAAAGTGAAAAGTGAAAGTGAAGTCGCTCAGTCGTGTCCGACTCTTAGCGACCTCATGGACTGCAGCCTACCAGGCTCCTCCATTGCTATTCCAACTTTAATTTGTTTCCACTTGCATGAAATTTTTTTTCTATCCTCTCATTTTCAGTCTAAATTTGTCTTTAGCTCTAAAGAGCCTCTTGTAAGTAGCACACTGATGGGTCTTATTTTTTCATCCAATCAACGACTATATGTCTTTTGATTGGGATATTTATTCCATTGATATTTAAAGTGATTGTTGATAGGTATGTACTTAGTATCATTTTATTACTTGTTTCTTGGTTGTTTTTAACTTTTCTCTGTTTTTTTCTTCTTTTAGCTTTTTCCCTTGTAGTTTGATGATTTTCTTTAGTGGTATGCTTGTGTTCATTTCTTTCTGTTTTTGTGTGTATTGTAGGTTTTTGACTTGTGATTACTATGGGATTCATATATGTTTATCTATAACAATATTTACTTGTTCTAAACTGATTTATAAGGCAATGGCACCCCATTCCAGTACTCTTGCCTGGAAAATCCCATGGATGGAGGAGCCTGGAAGGCTGCAGTCCATGGGGTCACTGAGGGTCACACACGACTGAGCGACTTCACTTTCACTTTTCACTTTCATGCATTGGAGAAGGAAATGGCAACCCACTCCAGTGTTCTTGCCTGGAGAATCCCAGGGATGGGGGAGCCTGGTGGGCTGTCGTCTATGGGGTCACACAGAGTCGGACACGACAGAAGCAACTTAGCAGCAGCAGCAGCAAACTGATTTTAACTTCAAACACATTTTAAAAGATCTACCTTATTTTTTTACTGCCCTCTCCTGCATTTTGTGTTTTTGATGTCATATTATACATCTTCATATTTATCTCTTACTATTTATTATAGCTATGGTTGATTTTACAATTTTTATATCTTTGTCCTAGCTTTTCAAAGTGGTTGATTCACACCCTTTACTATATATTCATCTTTACTAGTGGGATATATCTTTACTATATATCTACCTTTCCTTGCTTATAACTTTTTCTTATTGTAACCTTTTCTTTGCCACTTGGAGAAGACTCTATAGCACTTCTTTATGGTTTGGTTTAGTACCGAGGAACTGTTTTAGTTTCTGCTTATCTGAGAAGTTTTTTATCTCTCCTTCAATTATGAATGATAATCTTGCCGTATAGAATATCCTAGGTTATTGGATTTTGTATCAAGTCTCTTGCTTTTGTCTTACAGAAAAATCAGCTGATAGTCTTATTAGAGTTCTCTTCTATGTGACTCTGTTTTCTCTTGTCTTTAGAATTCTCTCTTTAACTTTTGGTATTTTAATTATGTCTTGGTGTGGGTCTTCTTGGGTTCATCTTATTTGGGAATCTCTGTTTCCTGTACCTGAATATCTGTTTCCTTCTTCAGGATCAGGATGCTTTCAGTCATAATTTCACTGGATGCATTTTTGGCCCTTTTCTCTCTTGCTCTTCTGGAACTCCTATAATGCATAAGTTGGTATGCTTGTTGCTGTCCAAGGGGTCCCTTAAACTTTTCTCGTTTTGTAAAAGTTGTTTTACCTTTTGCTATTCTGATTGGTTGAGTTCCATAATTCTATCTTTTAGATCATTTATGCATTCTTTTGTGTCACCTAATCTGATGTTAATTCTTTTAGTTTATTTCTCATTACAGCTATTTTACTCTTCAGTTCTGACTGGTTCTTTTTTATATTGTCTAGTTACTTATTAAAATTCTCACTGTGTTCATATATTATTTTTCCAAGTTCAGTTAGTATTTTTATTACTGCTTTAAACTCTTTATCTGATAAAATTTTTTATCCCTCTTTCATTAGGGCTTTTTTTAAAATCAGGTTTTCTTTCTTGTTCTTTCATTTAAGAATATTCTTCTGTCTTGACATTTTGTTTAACTTCCTCTGTCTACCCATCCTAAAGAGGTGACCCTGTGTGGGAGCTTTCTCTGCAGTCTGTGTGTGCCCACGGGCTTTGGAGGAAAGCTAATTCTGAAGTGAGCATGGTCACATCTTTTCCCGGGTGTGCTGTTGGCTACCACCTTGGTGGGAGGCAGCAACAAAGATGGAGGGGCTAGAGCTATAGCCAGGTGTGATCCAGGGCTTCTCTGATGCCCAATGGTAGTCCCGATCTTATCAAGTATAAGGGCAGGGCTCAAGGTGCTGGAGCAAAATCCCTAAAGGAATTGGATTTCTCTTATGTTGGTGATGGCAGTCTCTACCTTGGCTGGTTAAGTGGAAGTGGGCCTGAGGGCATGGAACTTCACTTCTGTGTTGGTTTCACTTCTTCCCTGTTGTGTGTGCTTTGGTCAGAGGTTGGGTCAGGACCACAGGGGTTGATGTCACACTACTGAGCTGGTTTCACTCCTGCCGGCAGTGTCAGTCTCTGTCTTGGAGCTAGGTTCACTCCTCCTAAATGCAGGTAGGGATGTGTGTGCTGGAAATGGCTACCTTCTCTCTGATAGGAGATAGGGTCATGTCCAAGCTGGCTCTGTTCCCTCTAACTTTACACACTGCCGTTGGCAATGGCAGCCTCTGCCCTAATGGAGAGCAGCACTAGGAGCAAGATGGGCAGGAACGTGTGCTTGGTACAGGCTTAGAGGCATGCTGAGGCAGTCCTGACAAGCCAGCCAGAGCACCAGCAGTTTTCAATTTGCTACTTCTGCATTGTGACTGGGAGTAAGGAAGCATGCGTATGCTCTTCAAGAGCAAAGTCGCCATTTCTTATTACCTTCTGGTAAGCCCTACTAGTTTTCAGTCTAGTTAAGGAGATTTGCCTTCCTGGTATTGGATCCCAGTGCTGGGGTGTCTTATATGTGGCTTGAACCCCTTGCTCCCTGGAGAAGATCCCTTAACCTGTGGTATCCTTCTCCTTTCCTGGGTCCCCCATCAGGTGTGCAGATTCTGAGCAGATTGCTTCTCTTTCCCTTCCTACCAGATTCCATGTGAATCCTTCTGTAGGGCCTTGGTTAGAGAAGACCCTTTCTGCCAGTCTCTAGGTTGTTCCAACAAGAGCTGCTCTGCATGTTGCTGTATTTTTGATGAATTCATGGGGGGAAAGGAGGTCAGTGTCCTCCTAACTCTGTCATCTGGCTCTCTACCTGCTCTGATATTAAGCCTAAATTAATAAGGATTCTCCCTGGTGGCTCAGAGGTAAAGAATCTGCCTGCAATGCAGGAAATTTGGGTTTCGTCCCTGGGTTGGAAAGAGCCCATGGAAGAAATGGGAACCCATTCCAGTATCCTTGCCTGGGAAATCCCATGGACAGAGGAGCCTGGCAGGCTGCAGTTCGTGGGGTCACAAAGAATTGGACATGACTGAAGCCAATAAAGGTCTGTCTAGTCAAGGCTATGGTTTTTCCTGTGGTCATGTATGGATGTGAGAGTTGGACTGTGAAGAAAGCTGAGCGCTGAAGAATTGGTGCCTTTGAACTGTGGTGCTGGAGAACACTCTTGCGAATCCCTTGGACTGCAAGGAGATCCAACTAGTCCATCCTAAAGGAGATCAGTCCTGGGTGTTAATTGGAAGGATTGATCCTGAGGCTGAAACTCCAATACTTTGGCCACTTCATGTGAAGAGGTGACTCACTGGAAAAGACTCTGATGCTGGGAGGGATTGGGGGCAGGAGGAGAAGGGGATGACAGAGGATGAGATGGCTGGATGGCATCACCAACTCGATGCACATGAGTTTGGGTGAACTCTGGGATTTGGTGATGGACAAGGAGGCCTGGTGTGCTGTGATTCATGGGGTCACAAAGAGCGACTGAACTGAACTGAAGTGACTAAACACAATAACAACAATAAAATAGGGTCAAAATGCCAATTTAATATTTTGTGAAAATTAATAAAAGTTACTAACCAACTTAGCAAGACTAATCAAGAGAAAACAAAAAAATAAATAAATAATATTATGAAAAAAGAAATATACTTAGAAATTTCACAGAACATAAACAGAAAAAAGTATATTATATTTTTTGCGTATAAAATTGCAGTTAATACATTTCTAGGAATTACAACTTATTAAAGGTGACTCAAGAAAAATATAGACAACCAATGTAATCCAGTAGTTAAAATCTCCCTCCTCCAAACACACACAAAAACACCTGATCTATTAAGTTTACAGAAAAGTCTTCACCAAGCTTTCTTTAAAAATAATCAATTCATATAATTCCAGAAAATAGAAAAAAGAAGAGAATCTAAAAAGGGCAACATAGGAATGCAAAACCATTGGCCAATCTGACTCATGAATATAGGTGCCAAAACTCTAAACAAAATATCTGTAAACTAAATCTAGCCATGTGTATAGCAGAGTTGAGTTTACCTTGGGAATTAATTGTAGTTTTGGTCTCATGGATCTCTTTATCAGTTTATCATAGGTAAAGCCTATGGAATTATTCTCATAAAAGTGTTTCATAAAGTAAAGTCTGTAGGGTAAAAAAGGAAAATAAGTATGTTGAAAAACAGTTATCAAAATATAGAAAAGGAAACCTGTGATATAGGAAAGATATAATTTTCCTATTATATATTAAATAATGACAGGGCCTAGTAGTGAGTCTAATAACTATCAAAATTTTGAGGTAGCAATAAGTGTAAGTCATATTTCAAGATATCTACAGCAAATGCATTTTGATATAAAAGTATTTGTGACTTCTATTGGCACAGATACTGATTGTTCCATTGTGGTTTGTTGCTTACATTCATAATTGAAGGAAATGCTAAATTTCAGTTAAAGAATAATGAGAAGAAAGATACAATTTTTTCCCACCTAAGTTATTCTGAGTTCTGCAATGAGCCTGCAAACCCCAGGTTAAAATTATAGTTCAGATAGGAATCTTGGCTAGAGACATTTGAGGAATCTCATCATGGAGCTAGGGGTTGTGCAGAGATGCATATTTAGAGCAATCAATGAGTGTGTAAAGTATTAGAAAAGACATTCCTATGGAACACTAAAATTTAAGAGACCCTATGGCACCCCACTGCAAGAAGATCCAACCAGTCCATTCTGAAGGAGATCAATCCTGGAATTTCTTTAGAAGGAATGATGCTAAAGCTGAAACTCCAGTATTTTGGCCACCTCATGCGAAGAGTTGACTCATTGGAGAAGACTCTGATGCTGGGAGGGATTGAGGGCAGGAGGAGAAGGGGACGACAGAGGATGAGATGGCTGGATGGCATCACTGACTCGATGGATGCGAGTCTGAGTGACCTCCGGGAGCTGGTGATGGACAGGGAGGCCTGGCGTGCTGCGGTTCATGGGGTCGCAAAGAGTCGGACACGACTGAGCGACTGATCTGATCTGATCTGATGGCACCCCACCCCAGTACTCTTGCCTGGAAAATCCCATGGACAGAGGACCCTGGTGGGCCGCTGTCCATGGGGTCGCTAAGAGTCGGACATGACTGAGCGACTTCACTTTCACTTTTCACTTTTATGCATTGGAGAAGGAAATGGCAACCCACTCCAGTGTTCTTGCCTGGAGAATCCCAGGGACGGGGGAGCCTGGTGGGCTGCCGTCTATGGGGTCGCACAGAGTCGGACACGACTGACGTGACTTAGCAGTAGCAATGCTATCAGAGTTGGATGGAGAGTTGGACTGTGAAGAAGGCTGAGCACTGAAGAATTGATGCTTTTGAACTGTGGTGTTGGAGAAGACTCTTGAGAGTCCCTTGGACTGCAAGGAGATCCAACCAGTCCATTCTGAAGGAGATCAGCCCTGGGATTTCTTTGGAAGGAATGATGCTAAAACTGAAACTCCAGTACTTTGGCCACCTCATGCGAAGAGTTGACTCATTGGAGAAGACTCTGATGCTGGGAGAGATTGAAGGCAGGAGGAGAAGTGGACGACAGAGGATGGGATGGTTGGATGACATCACTGACTCAATGGACATGAGTTTGAGTAGACTCTGGGAGTTGGCGATGGACAGGGAGGCCTGACATGCTGCATTCCATGGGGTTGCAAAGGGTCAGACATGACTGAGTGACTGAACTGAACTGAACTGAATCCTATCAGAGGAAGGGACACTGATAAATAGAATGAGATGTTCAAAATTTAAGAGGAAAATTAGAAGAGACTGGAACCAAAATGTTAAAGAAGAAACTGTTTCTAGGAGGAGGAAATGGTTATAAGCATCATCAGCTTAAAAGAAATCAAGAGGATTTCAAGAAGGACCAACTTTGACCATTGGGTGTAGGAAAAAAAAAAAAAAATCACGGATGACTCAGGCATGATCAGGTTTCTGTAGGATAAGAGAGGAAATCAGGTTACAGTAGTTTGAGAAGTGAATGGGGGTGGGGAGAGAGTTAGAAAGTAGACAAGCCTTTCTAGAAGGTAAACTTGAAGGCAAAAAGAGAGAGAAATGCTAGAGAAGAATCTCTAAAGTAATGATGAGCTTTGTTTTGTCAGATGGAAGAAACCTGAGCATGATGGCCCCCCACCCCAGTACTTTTGCCTGGAAAATCCCATGGACGGAGGATCCTGGTAGGCTCCAGTCCATGGGGTCGCTAAGAGTCGGACACGACTGAGCGACTTCACTTTCACTTTTCACTTTCATGCATTGGAGAAGGAAATGGCAACCCACTCCAGTGTTCTTGCCTGGAGAATCCCAGGGACAGGGGAGTCTGGTGAGCTTCCGTCTCTGGGGTTGCACAGAGTCGGACACGACTGAAGCGACTTAGCAGCAGCAGCAGCAGCAGAGAAGACTCCAAAGAAAGGGACATATTAACTGGACATCCAAGATGTTTCATTCACATGTCTACTTGTCTCTATGTGTCTTAGTGTCTATCTGTATCTCTCTGATACTGCCTTCTGTCAGCTCTCCTTTGTCTAAATGGCACTGCATTTTCTAGACCCTCTTCACACGGCTTGAGCTTGTCTTGCATGAAGGTCTTTGGAAGGCACACTTTTATGATGACTTGTTTCCAAGAAGCAAGAAGCAGGAAGCACAATTTTCCAGCCAATTAAGGGCTACACTCAGCCCCTGTCCCTCAGCAACATCTGGGGTGATTATTAAAGATGCTAATGCTAATTCTGAATCAGAAAGTGTTGAGTGGTGCCTGACATCTGATTTTCAGCAAGCTCTACACAGGCTTAGCACATCCAGGTTTTGAAATTACAGGGTTAGAAAGCTAGAAGAAAAACACTGATTGCTACAGTTGGTTCTCAACATGAACCCTCCCCTCCCCTTCCTTGTCAAACCTCCCTTTCCTTTTAAAGATCACAAATTTCCATTTTGATTTCATGATTATGTGAAACACTCCTTTGTTTTAGGATCATATTTCTTAAAGGAGAAAACCTCCTTTCTTTCTGACTGATTCAAAATTACCAGATCAAACTAATTCAAAGTTGAACACAGATTTCACCTGTCAAATATCCTCTTACTAAGGAGACCTTACTTATATGAAGAATTTTTAAATGGTCAACTTTTCCTTTGAATCTCATGTTTCTATAAATCAGCATCCCATCTCTATTTTCTACCACTCTCCCCCTGTCAGACTGGCCTGACAGTCTATGGACTCACCTTTGATTCTCTGGTCTCCTTACAAAATACAAGGATGGCCTCTTCTCTTCCTCCTCTTAGACATGTCAGCAAAACCTCAAACTATCCATTTTCTCCTACCCTAACTTGAGCAGCTGAAAAGGTACTATAGAAAATCAAATTATCAGGTTGACTGATTGACATTAAAAACATGAACACAAAGCTCAATCATGCCAGGCAATCTTAAGATTACCTGGAAGTTTAGTTTTGTACTTTTCAAAAAATAGTGTTCTATTTCATGTCTATACCTCCAAATCAGTTTGCAACATCTCACACTTTTCTGAATATATGAAAGCCATCCAGGAACTTCCTTATCTTTCTACCATCAAATCAACAAGCTGTCTGCAATGATATCTGCAGTGATATCTTTTCCCAGGTTTTTCTATGTATTTATAACAGAAGTTGCCTCCTTCTTCCCACCAGAGAACCATACTTGCATGAGTAATCTGGATTTCAACACCTCTGTTCTTAAGGACAGTTCTTTGGTTTTTCTTCTCCCTTGCATCAAGAATTTCTTTTTCTACTGGATTATTCCTATCAGCCAACAAGCATGTTCTAGAATGGCCTGCCTTTTTTTTTTTTTTCTGAACCCCTCCTTACTTAATCTCTCTCTCTAGCAACTGCTTCGTTTTAGACTCTTCCTAGCAAAAATTCCTTTTTCCTTACTTTTTATTAGAGTGTAGTTGCTTTACAATGTTGTGTTAGTTCCCGCTGTACAGCAAAGTTAATCAGCTATACATACACAGATATCTCCTCTTTTTTGGATTTCTTTCCCATTTAGGTTACTACAGAGCACTGAGTATAGTTCTCTGGCCATACGGAGGTTCTCATTAGTTACATACTTTATACATAGTATCAATAGTGTATATATGTCAATCCCAACCTCCCAATTCAACCCACCCCTCCAGTCTCCTATGGCATCCATACTTTTTTTTCCCTCTATGTCTGTGCCTCTATTACTGCTTTCTAGCAAAAACTCTTGAAAATGGCCTTCGTAAAGTATTACTTAACTCTCCTGCAATTCATTCTTTGTATCAATCCCTTATACTTAATAAATACTTTTCCATTATCTTTCTAACCCTTTAAGCACATTGACTATAGCTGACCACTTCTGCATTCTGAAATCACTCCCCTTTCTCAGCCTCTGTGTGTACTACCACATTCTCCTAGCAGGGGGCAGCTTCTAAAATAACTCCCAATGGGCCCCACTGCTGGTAGTCATGCCTTTGTGTGATCCTCTGACCCTGAGCACGAGCTAGACCTAGCAACTTGCTTCTAAATGAATGTGTGTGTGCTAAGTCACTTCAGTTGTGTTTGACTGTTTGCAATGCTATGGATGGTAGCCCACCAGGTTTCCTCTGCCCATGGGATGTTCCAGGCCAGAATACTGGAATGGGTTGCCATTGCCTTCTCAGGGGGATCTTCCCAACCCAGGGATGAAACCTGCATCTCTTATGTCTCCTGTATTAACAGGCAGGTTCTTTCCCATTGGTGCCACCTGGGAAACGAGTAGAACACAGCGAAAGTGATACTTCTGAGACGAGATTACAAAGGGCTCTATAAAAGACAATAAGATTAGACGTTAAAAAGAAAAAAAAAGGCTCTGGCTTCCAACTTGCTCCCTGGTTTGCTCTTTTCTATTTTGATGGAAGCTTGCTGCCATGTTGTGAACTTCCCTATGGAAAGGCCCATATAGTTTAAAAAAAAAAAATAAATAAACTAAAAGAGGTCTCTGGACAGCAGGCGGTGAGGAACAGAATCTTGCCAACTACTACTGGGTGAGCCTGGAGGCAGACCCTCCCAGTGAGTCTTGCAGTGACAGCCTCAGCCAACACCTCAGTGGCAGCCTGTGAAAGACCCCGGGCCAAGGACTCAGTTAAGCTGACCCTAGATTCCTGAAACACAGACATCGCGAGAAAATAAATATATGTCCTTTTAAGCTGCTAAATGTTAAGGTAACATGTTACACAGTCCTAGATAACTAATAGAGGGGAGTTTCCCTCAGGGTTCAGCAAACTACAGCAATGGGCCAAATCTAGCCCACCACTTGCTTTTGTCCTATCTGTGAGCTAAGGGGCTCCCCAGGTGGTGCTGGTGGTAAAGAACCTGCCTGCCAATGCAGGAGACCTAAGAGGTGTGGGTTTGATCCCTGGGTCAGGAAGATCCCCTGGAGGAGTGCATGACAACCCACTCCAGTATTCTTCCCTGGAGAATCCCCATGGACAGAGAAGCCTGGCAGGCTCCAATCCATATGGTGGCAAAGAGTTGGACATGACTGAAGTGACTTAACACATACACTCACGTGAGACAAGGATGGTTTTCATATTCTTATATGGTTGAATTTGAATAAAAAGGATAATAATATTTCATGAATTGAAAAAGTTACGTGAAATTCAAATGTGCCCATAAACAAAATTTTATTGGAACATAGCTACATTGTCTGTACTGTCTTTGGTTTGCTTTTGTATTGCAACTGCAGAGTTAAGTAGTTGTTCAATGACTTGAAGATAAACTATTTACTATCTGACACTTAACAGAAGACATTTTCCACTCTTTTTCTATCTTTGTGGCTCCACCTCTTCTGGTCTATCTCTAAATGTTGTACTCTGTCTCCATCTCTCTTTCTATACACACACACATATAGAAATATTATGCACATTCTAACATACAATAACATTGTATATTAAACATATTAGATGTTATATATGTTACTGTCTTCCTATTGGATGCTTGTATCTAATAAGCTTCTCAGACTTAACATGTCGAACATAGGAGCCCTCTGCTGCCAGCTACCTTCAAAACTTGATTTTCTTCTATTCTTCCCCATCTCAGATGATGACACTATCATCTACTAATCTGATCTAGATAGACATTGAATGATCCTTGATTTCTCTCTGTTGCTCATTTTGTACATACAATCCAACAATAAGATCTATATATTTTATTTCCAAAATATATTTTGGAATGTATTCAGTCTGTATCAGTTAGTTCCCTAAACACAGCATCCATTGCATTTTTTTCTTATTATTTATCAACGTGCTTGCGTGCTCAGTCACTTCAGTCGTGTCCAACTCTCTGCAATCCCATGGACCATGGCCTGCAAGGCTCCTCTGTCCATGGGATTCTCCAGGCAAGAACACTGGAGTGGGTTGCCATTTCCTTCTCCAGCAATAAAGTATGAAGTGAGTAAAGTGAGTGAAGTGAAGTAGCTCAGTCGTGTCTGACTCTTTGCAACCCCATCGTCTGTAGCCTACCAGGCTCCTCCATCCATGGGATTTTCTAGGCAAGAGTCCTGGAGTGGGTTGCCATTTCTTTCTCCATCATTTATCAACAGTATATACTTATTTTACTTAATTAATAATGTATTTTCTATCTCTTTAACTAGAATTTAAACTCCCTGAGGAGAGACCATCTCTGTCTTATTCACTATCATAGCTCTAGGGCGTTGTCCACTGTAAGTACCAGGGCAGTTGATAAATATTTTTGAATAAATAAAGTGGGAGATACTTACCATGTGGCTATAGTTCAAAAGGGCATTAATTCACCTTTAAAAAGTTGTACTTATCTTTTGGTTAACTATAGCTACATTTAAAAGAAGTAAGCAAACAGCTTCAACTCTTAAAAAATGGGTAATGCTATAAGGAAACTAAAATTGAAAAAGACACATGTACAACAATGTTATTTGAAACATTACTTATAATAGCTAGGACATGGAGTTGGATTCCTGGGTCAGGAAGATCCCCTGGAGAAGGGATAGGCTACCCACTCCAGTATTCTTGGGCTCCCCTTGTGGCTCAGCTGGTAAAGAATCCACCTGCAATGCGGAAGACCTGGGTTTGATCCCTGGGTTGGGAAGATCTCCTGGAGAAGGGAAGGCTACCCACTCCAGTAGGGCTTTCCTCATAGCTCAGTTGGTAAAGAATCTGCCTGCAATGCAGGAAACTCCAGTTCAATTCCTGGGTCGGGAAGATCCCCTGGAGAATGGATAAGGGACCCACTCTAGTATTCTTTGGCTTCCCTTGTGGCTCAGCTGGTAAAGAATCTGCCTGCAATATGGGAGACCTGGGTTTGATCCTTGGGTTGGGAAGATCCCCTGGAGCAGGGAAAGGCTACCCACTCCAGTATTCTGGCCTGGAAAATCCCATGGACAGTCCATGGGGTTGCAAAGAGCGGACACAACTGAGTAACTTTCACTTTCACTTTCAGGACATGGAAGCAACCTGTCCATTGACAGATGAATGGATAGAGAAGCTGTGGTACCTTTATACAATAGAACACTAAGCCATAAAACAGAAGGCGATGGCACCCCACTCCAGTACTCTTGCCTGGAAAATCCCATGGACGGAGGAGCCTGGAAGGCTGCAGTCCATGGGGTCGCTGATGGTCGGACATGACTGAGCGACTTCACTTTCACTTTTCACTTTCATGCATTGGAGAAGGAAATGGCAACCCACTCCAGTATTCTTGCCTGGAGAATCCCAGGGACGGCGGAGCCTGGTGGGCTGCTGTCTATTGGATAACAAAGAGTCGGACACGACTGAAATGACTTAGCAGCAGTAGCAAGCCATAAAAAGGAACACACCTGTGTCAGTTCTAATGAGGTGGATGAACCTGGAGCCTATTATACGCAGCGAAGTAAGTCAGAAAGAGAAAACCAAATATCATATATTAGTGAATATATATGGAATCTAGAAAGGTGGTACTGATGAACCTATTTGCAGGGCAGCCTTGGAGACACAAAGAGAACTGACTCCACAGACACAGGCAGTGGAGAGGAAGCTGAGGGGAGATGAATGGAGAGAGTAATGTGGAAGCATATACACTACCATATGTAAAATAGATGGCCAGTGGGAATTTGCTGTTTGATTCAGGAAATTCAAACCAGGGCTCTGTAACAACTAAGAGGGGTGAGAAAGTGTGGGAGGTGGGAGGTGGGAGGTGGGAAGGAGGTGAAAGAGGGAGGGTATATATGTACACATATGGCTGATTCATGTGATGTATGACAGAAATGAAACCAATATTGTAAAGCAATTGTCCTTCAATTTAAAAAACAACAGTGATGAGAGGAGAAGACTGTTCCTCTATTTTTAACTAGAGTAGTTCACTAGACAACATATTTTGGGACAATAGTTATGTTATCGTAATGACTGAAGAAGTAAAGACTGCAATTTATACAGAAACATTTGTGCTACTGTTCAAAATATCTAAACATTTTGTATGGCACAGAACACTGACATCAGTGATCTGTGCCATACAAAAACATCACTAAAAATTATTCAGTGCTATCTCAGTTTAACAATTATATTAGGCAAAGCAAGAAAAATCCAGATAATTAATAGAAATAAATGAAAAAAGCTGCATGGATATCTAACTAATAATTGCATTACTATGAGCTTTTGTTACTAGTCAGAAAAACCAAAGATAATTCCTTCTATGGTCAACTGAGTTTATCATATTTTCTTTTGATTTCATAAACCAGTAGTAGTATATGTATGTTTTGATTTCTAATTAATGCAGAACATTATGTGATTAGGACACTGCAGTGTACTTTAAAACTATTCACATGTGCACACTGTCCCTCCTTACAGGAGGATTTCATTTGCTCACACTACTGAACGCAAGCATGGCCACATGACTTGCTTTGGCCAGTGAAAAGTTGAGCAGGGGTGACATGTGCCCACTTTGGGCAGAAGCTTTGAGGGTCAGTATATGCTTTGCTCTACTTTCTTTTCCTTCAACCAAAAGCTAGAAATACTTCAGATGGAGGTTGCTCCATCGGTTTGAATTCTTGAATAAATTCTACGTGGAGGACAGCTATGGCCCACCAGAAATGGACATAAACTTTCACTGCTCTAAGACATTACAATTTTACAGTCATGTGTTACCAGAGCAAAACCTAACCTGCCCCTATCTTTGAACATTATATATTTGTAACAAATACAGTAAGATTATACATTGATAGAGGGTTGCCTAAGAGAAGCCGTTTTGGATTAGTAAGAAGTCAGAGCTATAGAATATTTTAAAGAAATCAAAACTCATTATTTCCAAATCTAACATTAACCTAACCAGAAGACTGAGTAGTTACACTCTATTAAAAAGGCGAGACTTGGCAGAACATGTTTAATCAATGCAATCTATAATGAAATATTGCAATGTAAGAAGAAAGGAAAGACCCTGGTGTGTCATTCAGTCAAGTGGTGTGCCATTTCACAAGTTTATCACTGGTCAATGTGTGTAGCTAAAGAAAGAATGTGTAGCTAGAGCAAAGGTGTTGAATTGGGGCTGGGGTAATTAGTAGATGGAATGATGGAGAGAGTGTAGGAACTTGAAAAACAGGGAGGGTACCGAAGTGACATAAGGAATGTCACTGCAGAATTCTACCGTGTGATTTATATGGTTGACTTTCAAACAATGCTTACTCTAGAAGTTTTGTAATATTACTCTAGTTTCCAAATAAATCAAAGCTATGGAACTCAATAGAGGACGGGCAGAGGGCTAGAAACAAACTCTAGGGATTAATTTTTGTTTACTGACCTAAAACACTTGTTATATTTTACATGAAACAAATTCTCACTAGAGAAATGACACTCTGAAGCAAGGCAATTAACATATCTAAATTTGGTTCAGAGAGCCTGATTCATAGCCTTGGAGTGGAGCTTCACCAAGGGATTAAATGCGCTGTGTGAACTTCATAATTTTGGTAGTAAATGCAAACAACTTAATACTCATTGGAAGGGATTACTGGAAGGGACTACTGTGGTGTAAACATTGGAGAATATGACAAAATTCACAAAATGCAGGGTGCATCCATCCTTTTGTCCAAAGCTGTAATTCAGGGCCAACCAGAAAGCTTTGCAGGATTTCAATATGAATGAGAGGCACCTGTGTCTGTGAGGACACTGAGCTAATGAGAGATGGTTGAAAAGCCGCTGCTCAGCAGCGCTCAGGGTAATTTCCTCAAAATCTTTCAGTGGTTCTCACATTTCACTTCAGGCCAAAAAGTACAAGCGGATATGTGGTTAGAAATGATCAATGAGCGAGGGATGCCAGAGAAACTGAATGGCCTGGAAAGAAACTGGGAAGTTTCCCAGTTACAGAAGAAAGTCAGTAAAATAGAGCTTGGAGGTAGAATGCACGGCACGGAGATGAACAATGCCCGAGGCATGGCAAAATAATATACCAACGCCAACAGAGCCAGCCAGGAAAGACACGTGCAGGAAAAGCAGGACAATCAGATCACGAGTCCTGCCAGATCAACACTGAAAACATATTTATAAATGTGCGCCAGACTTTTAGAATTTATTTCAAAGATCAGAGAAGTGTATAGGAATGAGATGGGGTGGAAGGAGTGGGAGAATATTTGGAATTCAATTGAGTAGTGATTATTGAAGTGGTTGAATATGCCTACCTCTTAACATATTCCTGTAATTTTCTTCAAAATATTTTTTCCCTCTAACTCAAGGATTAGGATGTAATCTGCCCAAGACTCTGAGTCAGGAGTGGGTATTGAGCTACAGTTAGCAGTTACTGGGGAAAACCTGTTTTTCCTTGAGTAACCCTGTACCAGCGAGGTTTTCAGGTTACTAAAAGGGCTACGATGGGTTCCTGAAGCTTCCCTTTGAGAACAGAATCTAGCTCCTCACCATGACTTTTTTTTTTTTTTGGTTGCATCATGTGACATATGGGATTTTAATTTCCCTACTAGAGATCCAATCTGTGTCTCTGCATTGGAAGCATGGAGCTTTAACCACTGGACCACCAGGGAAGTTCCACATCTTTTTAAAGATGTTCGATTGTTGGAATGGGTGCTCAGCATCTACCAATGAGAGGTCAGCAGTTCATCCTAGACTTCCACCATATCTATGAAACAGCTATGAAACAGCTTCTCTTTCCACCAAGCACAGAGACATTCTTGCTCAAAGGGAAGAATTGTGCTGATTATGGAGGGATGGAAGAGCTTCTTCAGATGCCACTGCAGAGGTCCAGGTCTTAACGGAGCTGTTGTAAACATGTGTTTAAGAGAAGAGATTTACCCGTTTGTTGTATTTGTTTACTACTTAAAGGCTTTGAGGAGACAGACTAGATGGATATACATACCACAGAGGAATTAAATTAAACATAAAAGATGTAAAGTGAGCTAAGGAGAGGATGGAGATGAGGGAAATGCAAGCTAAGAGAGTTACTGCCATTGAACTCTAAAATTAGCTCAACTTCTTGGCATTGAAAACACATTAGGAAACACAATGGCTATATAGTTCTCACAGTCTGATAAAACTAAGCACACTGGTTCCTTACAAGAGACAAGACTTCCTCAGGCACTACATTCACAGGTGCCTTCTAGATAGCTCTCAAATTCTCCTTCTTTCCATCATCGCCACAAACCCAGCCCAAACTCCTGACTGAATTACTTTAATCATCTCCAATCACAGTCTTCTCCAACTCTTACCATAGCCTCCGTATCGCAGAAGTGGTCTTTTTGAATCCAAATAGATCACATCTCATTGCTTTTTAAAAACTGACATACAATGTTCTGTTTTAGGTGTAGACATAATGATCTGATACAGGGATATACTGAAGAATTATCACCTTGATAACTTTAGTTAATATCTATCATCACACAGTTATAATTTTTTTCCCTTATGCACACCTCATTAACGACAAAGTCCAAAATCCCGAGTGCTGCATACAAGACACAATCTGGCCCCAGCCTACATCTCTAGTCTAATGACAACATACGTCTTATTTTTCCCTATGAACTCTCTCCCCTCGTTGCAACCTTCTTTAATAGATAACTCACACTCACTATTTTACACAAGGCTATCGCATAGGTTTTACCCATCTGAACTTGAAGGCATTCAAGTTCTTTTTTTTTTTGGACCAGATTTCAGCATAGGCCAAGGTGGTTCTTTAAGGAATGACAGCTCTGTAGCAAAATGGCTGAGACTCAGTGTATTCTTAATTATTAGGTTTTTAGTTTTTCTTTTCATAAATATCAGTAGCTTTTAATAGCTACTTGGGCTTCCCTGATGGCTCAGATGGTACAGAATCCACCTGTGATGCCGGAGACCTGGGTTAGATCCCTGGGTTAGATCCCTGGGTTGGGAAGATCCCCTGGAGGTCAGCATGGCAACCTACTCCAGTATTCTTGCCTGGAATATCCTTATGGACGGAACCTGGCGGGCTACAGTCCATGGGGTCACAAAGAGTCGAACACAACTAAGCGACTAAGCACAGTAGCTACTTAAGCAAATTAAGGAATATAGAGCCATTCCCATAACCTCACTACCCCCACATGTGAAAGCAAGAGTCAGACTGAATTCTACGACACCCTTACACATTTATGTGCAGGCAGGTACAGAGACAGTCACATATTATGTTTTGGAAGCTCAGTGATGCCAGCTCTTGACCCTTTCAATTTCACATTCTCTAAGAGAGATTTGCTTGAGGAAATGTAACAGTGTTTTAGTCCTGGGATGCTGCTAATCTTAGCTGGGTTTGGGCAATACGTTCTCTAAGTTAGTAGCTGAAGACAAGACTGGTTCAGAATTAAGCCTTACACTCCATTCTGGAAGTTGCAGGCTTTCATGTAAAGGTGTTAACGATTCCCTCCACATCTTAAACACTACTTATTGATCTGAAAAATAATTTGTGATGTCCATTGTACTAACTAAAAAAAGTCTGGTGTTAATTGAAGATAAAGATAAATGTTGGGAAAGGCAGTCTTTCATCCTCCACTTGGTTGCATAGCAATGGGCCTGGGGTCTGAAGCACTTCTTTCCCAGGAGAGAAAGAGCCCACTCAGCCTGTGCTGGGCTCATCGCCTCTCTTGGCTCCATCAAACAGCCCCATCTCTTTTTAACCTTCAGCCTCTTGTCCATAGCACCTCTTTTTTTTCTCATCATATAGACATAGTCATCTCTTCTTTTAACCCATGACTTTCTTTAGCTTTCCCCTATGTTTCTTCAATCTCTACTTTCCTATTTTCTATGGACCCTCAATCATCCACAAACAGGTTTCCGCCTCTCTTTGCTCTCCATGAAAAGTCTCTGGTCCAAGTCACTTAGAATCAAATATTATTTTGGTCTGAAGCAAAGAGTTCAAGTTTACAGAGTTGCATATTATTAACTAAGGTAGGTGAGGATTTGCAGTGGAAATCAACTCTTTAAATTTTAAAGGTATTACATAATAAAGATTGATTTTTTTTTTGCTGAGTAAAAGAATCCACCTACCAATGCAGGAGATGCTGGTTCAATCCTTGAGTCAGGAAGATCCCCTGGAGGAGGAAATGGCAACCCACTCCAGTATTCTTGCCTGGAGAATCCCACAGACACAGGAGCCTGGTGGGCTACCGTCCAAGGGATCACAAAGAGTCAGACACGACTGAGCACACTAGCACACACGCTAGGTTTATCACAGCTTTCCTTCCAAGGAGCAAGCCTCTTTTAATTTCATGGCTGCAGTCACTGTCTGCAGTGATTTTGGAGCCCCCAAAAATAAATTCAGCCACTGTTTACACTGTTTCCCCATGAAGTGATGGGACCAGATGCCATGATCTTAGTCTTTTTTTAATGTTGAGTTTCAACCCAGCTTTAATGTATTAAACACTGGATAAACGGTGGCTATGATATGGGAATGGTGGTGATGATGTAATCTCTCTATTCCTTGTTAATTTCAAAGGTTACTGATTCACACCTTATTTCCAACCACTGTTCACTTTTAAGACTGAAAGTAGGGGAGACTTCTAGAAGTTTTCTCACACTTTTCCCTCCAAATTTCAAGTCCTTTTTCAGATGTTATTTGTTTTTCTGCCTCACTAGGCTGTGAATTATTAATACAAAGCAAGGACCAGATCTTTCTCTTCTCTGTATATTCCCAGGACCACCACTAGGGCTCAATATATATGAAATGTTCTGTAAAGGTGTGCTGATTCAATCAGTAAGTAAATGAATATTAGTAACATGTACCAGACTTGCCAGTAATTTCTCTGTCATTTGGGAACACGTGGGGGTGTGGGCCTTTAAAAATCTTTGGACATACCAAGTGTAAATGAAACACAAATCAACCAGGTGAATTTTCAAGAAGAAATCTATGTAACAAACCTGGCCAATATTTTAGGGACAAAATTATTCTTAGGGTAAAAAGTAAAACAATACATGTGACCCCAAACTTTGAAGACATCCTTTAAAAACCACATTCTAAATAAATGCATCTAAATTTGCACAGGAGAGAGGCAGTGGGAAGTATGAATTGACAGAAGTCACAGTTTGAACTTATTATTATCAAGGTAAGACAGTTTCCAAAATGAAGTTGCCTTGTGGTTAACTGGAACACTTAAAGACACACAAGCTTGTTTCATCTGTCCAGTTAGCAGACTGTTAATAAATTGAAAAATACCCACATTTCTAGGAAACAAGAAGAAAAAAAAAAGTAGCTGTAATCCTAAGGAATTCAGAGTTCTCACCTGGTCTCTCTGAAGAGTCTCTGGCCACCTTTGCTTTGGTGCTGGCTTTCTTCCTGGAATTTGGACCCAAGCACCTGTTATTTGCCATTTAATCAACTCCAACTAAGATCCCTTTTCCTAAATCAAAATTTATTAGATCACTTCTTCTAAAGTGACTCCTAAATCAAATCTTACCAAAAAAGTGACTGGAAATGAATTGCTGGAAACAGAAATTTTGTAAGGGTCTTCCAAAAAAACTCATTTCGTTTCCTCTTAAAAACAAACAGGGGCCACACTTCATACACAAACAACGCATTCTTTAAAAGTGTCTTTTCAGCTGCACAAGTCTCAGTAACACATGTGACTTTCTCTGATGATTATACCCCTCCAGGACACTAGTGACTCCCATTCACTTCCCCTGGTGGCCCCGAAGTGACGTCAACCCCAGAGAGCCAGGGGTCGTCCGACAGGTGGTCCGCCGAGCGCTCTCCAAAGGTGAGCGCCGTCCGTGCTCTGTGCCCAGCTCCAAGCTCCCGCCGGGCTGCGCAGGCTCCCGGACCACGGCCGGGATCCCCTCGCCCCCCGCACCCCTCCTCCTCCCGCTACGCGTCCCCTCCCCTCGCCAAAGCTCGGACTCTCGGGTTGCCCTTATTGTTGGCCGCGTCTGTCACTTTGTGGGCTGGGTGACACGAATGGATGGGTTGGACACACCTTCCAGCCTACTAGAAAAAAAAAAAAAAAAGTCCGGATCTGCATAGACAGCGGGAGGGACTCCCCCGGAGCCCTCAGAGCCTACGCCGCGGGCCGGGGAAAAGCACAGCTCCCCCCTCCCACATTCACTCCTCCCCGCCTTAAAAAAAAAAAAAAAAAAAAAAAAACAACGCTCAGCGCAAATAAATAATATCGTTCCCAGCCCGTCAGGGTCCTCGGTGTCCTCGCCTCCTCTGCGGGCTGAGCGCGTTCCAGCGCGGCGGGAGGCGGCGGCGGGAGGCGAGCGCGCAGAGGCCCCGGCGCGCATCATGCTCCCCAGCGCAGTGGCGGCCCACGCCGGCGCCTACTGGGACGTGGTGGCTTCCTCCTCGCTCCTGAACTTCCCCGCCGCTCCGGGCTTTGGCAACCTGGGCAAGAGTTTCCTGATCGAGAACTTGCTGCGGGCCGGGGGCGCCCCGCCGCTCGGAGTACCACCGCCCCAGCACCACGGCTCGGCAGCGGCTCTCGGCGCGGGAGCGCAGATCCGGTCCCTGCCGGCCAGCCCCGTTCCCCTCAAGTTGTGCCCCGCGGCAGAACCAGTCAGCCCCGGCGGGGCGCCCTACGGCACACGGTGGGCGTTTCAAGTGCTCAGCCCCTCGGCGGACGGCGCCCGGCTGCCTGGCCGGGCTCCGGGGACCCGGAGTGTGCCTTCCAGCCACCAGCCCCAGGTGAGCCCGTTCTCCCCTCCCCAGCCGCGCGCTGCGCCTCCCGGGCCGCGGGCCCACCCGCCCCAGTGCTCAGGAATCCTCCCGGGCTTCGAGCTTCCGAGAGCATCTCGAGCATCAATGGAGATGTGGCCTCCGGAGTGAGGAGGGTAGCACCGCTAATCGTGATGTTCCTTCCCATCTCATCCCACCAGTTTCCTCTTCCCCGGTTCTTTCTACCAGTGGTAGGGCTACCTTGAATTTCAGGCCTTTCTGTAGAAATCCTGAAGTCACCTCGGGCCTTAGCCGAAAGCGCAGCCCCGCTCCGCTTCTCCGGGCTCGCTGGACCAATTCCACTGGGTTTCCAAAATTCAGCGTCTCTACCCGCCCGATTCTGTCTCGGAGGCCGAGAGATACCCGCTCCCTGGAAAATTCTTGGCTTAAAGAGCCTCGCGCTCCCGCTTTGGGGGCTTTTGCCTTCAAACCTTAGCGTCGGTCGGGGTGGTTGGAGAACACGCGTAAAGATCTTTGGAAAAAGAGTTGCGCCAAGTTTTGGCTTTCTCCACTCTTAAATTTTGGATTGCTAAGGCACAAGAAAATCGACGCCGGCTTTTTCTTCGGGCTGAGCTAGAACAGTTGAATTGGCACCTGGAGTAGGAAGTTCACCAAATAAATGAGAATTTACCCGAGCTGTTTTAGTTTGCTTGTTTTAATTCCTGCATAAAACCTAAGTGTTGTAACTGGGAAGAGAATGCGGACAGTTTAATTCTACATTAGCTAAAACTTACGGAGGGGCTGCCGAAGTTGGCCTTGAGAAGGGGAAAAGCGTCTTAGTGACTCAAAAGCTGAGATCCAGTCGGATTAATTTTTTTTTTTTTTTTTTTTTGGCTGCGTCCTTAGACGATCTTAATTCATTCTTTTAATCCTGATGGGTTTGTCCAGAATGACTAATCGACGCTTTTTCAGCAGATTTCATTGTCCCAGCAAACTGCCGGATCAAATTTATTGCTAATGACTTTATAGAATTGAACATGTTTAGAACCTGTCCTGGTCTTTCACTTTGAAATGGTTACTAACAGAATGGAACAAATATAATTATATGAGCACCGGTCTCATTCACACAGTGTAACATCTAAATTCTAAGCAGCATTTTTGCACCCTGGGAGAGGAACAAATACAGTTAAAGGCAAAGTTTATGTGCCTTGGAAATCTGGGCCACTCTCTCCTTTTTGAAGTATTCAGAAAATTAGAAACATATATAGCAGGTCCGTTTAGACAAGCACTAGTAAATAATGTCTCAGAAAAATAACATTTTCAAGAAAATTTAGTGATTTCTGTGGTTTTTGATGGCGTGGCATTACGTTCATAGATGTTACTTTTCAAGATTCTTAAGTTGCTCTTGATCATGATTGGCTACTCCAAAAAGCTAATTTCAACCTTTGTAGATTTTACAGGTTAAATTTAAGTAAACCAAATGCAAATCAAATACAGATATTTCAATAATTCTGAAAAATTATTCTGTATACCTACTCTTTTCATTCAGAATATTGCAATTATTCAGTAAAGGGTTTAACTACATTATTTTTGTTTTCAAGAACATATTCATTTTGTACACTTATTGAAACATAAAAATGCAAAAATGCTTTTTGGAATAATTGAGAATGTGAGAATTTAAATTTCACTTTGAAGTGTTTTAATATAGCTTTAGGCCCATATATCTCCTAATATTGTATTCAGTCCTTATTGAAGATTTGATGCTTTCTCAAGTTAAATTTTATTTGAACAAATAACTTTTTATTTTAAAAAATCATTCTTGTAAAGAGTGCATTTAATTTTTGAAACTCAAAAATATCTTAAGAAAATTAAAACCCTGTAAATTTGTGCCCACGAATATGCTTAAAAACATTTTTTAATAATTAGACGGAGAATACAGTTTTGTGAGCACTGCTCCAGTTTTGTCCTTCCAAATGACAGATTCTTGTCCTGCCAAATGTTGTGGGAATTCTTTTGTACTGTGTAGAATTATAAAGTTATAATGAGTGCTGACAGTGTTCGCTATCACCTGAAAATTAGATGAGGATCAAATAGTGATTGACGATATGTAAAGAGTGGAAAGGAGATTTAGAAAAGGTACTGTTTTTAGAACGATAATAGTATTTCTCTCTGAAACATCAGTGAACAACCAGTTCTGATCTGTGCATTAACTTAGTGGATCACCGAATGTGACTTTTAATGATTTCAGTGTATTGATTACTTGTTTTTTCCCTCAACCTTAATTTGTTGAATGCACCAGTCTAAATATTGAGTAAGAAAGCCTCAGAGTTGTTTTTAAGTGCATTGGTGAAAGACAGCACCATTTAACTAGGGGATTTATGCCACTGCATGCATTTCTGCTTCATTATTTCTGTTACCCACTATTAATTATACCATATAGTTCATTCATTCAGCAAATGCTTACTGACTGTCTCCCATGTGTCCAGACTTTGTTCCAGGCCATTGGGATAATCAGGGAACAAAACAGATGACCGTCTCTGCCCCTGTAGAGCTTACAGTCCATCTTCTGTCCTACTTTATGGTTTACCAAGCATTTTCATAATTGTTAGCTGCTTTAATCCTCATAATAGGCCAATTTTTTCTACAATGATTATTCCACTTGCTAACTTTTTTTTTTGGTCTGAAGTATCAATTAAAAAACCTGTGATCTTGTGATAGAGAAAAATATTGCCCCCAATTCTGTGACCTTGTGAAAGAGAAAACTATTGCCCCAAATATTCCTTACACTAGTTTTTCACTGAATAGGAACTAATGAGGGCTTATGGGATAACCAGTTATATGTATCTGCATAATAAATCAGATTGGGGTGTTATATCTGAGCCCATAGGAAATTGGTCTTTCCCTTCGTCTCGTTATGTGTCTGAAAGATGGTGACGGTTAAGTAGTAACACAGATTTACAGATTATGAATGAAATTTAGCTGTCTGCGCTTCATTCCTAAAAATTGGCAAGTCTTTAAGTATTTGGAGTAAAAAAAAAAAACGGAACACTCCATAGCTATATGTTGTCAAGTTGTGTATATAGAGTAGTTTAAAAACTTTAAAAATAAGAGCACACTCTCCAAGATTTGAAAGGGGTATGTTTAATGTGATAATAGGTAGTGAGTAGATTCACCTCCAGACATTGTATGTGAAAAAGAGAAGCTTGGATGTCATAGTGTATTGGTGGAAATCAGGTTTGTCAAGTAAATCCTAATACTCATCAGAGATCCTTCCCCAGAAGTTCATTAATGTCATCATTTCGTGGCTATTGTACTAGATTCAGATATCCATGCTTTTGTATATTAAAGAAGGTCTTGAAAATGTGAAAATCTGAACAATTTAAATTTCTTTTAGTTATGTAACCTAGATATTGAAGAAAATATCTTCAAAGTGGAACAGCCTTGCTTTTCAGTGACATTTGTTATTTTAAACATTTTAGATAATGTTTGAAATAAAGATAATTTCCTGAATGTAATTTAGTGATTATTAAGTCTACTTCTTATGCTGCATATAAAAGGATTAGAAAGCAAGTTTTTTATTCTGAAGAGTTGAGTTAAACTGTCCTTTTTTAAAAAGTAATTTTGTCCAGTAGGTTGTACCATATAGTAGTACAAGCATGGAATCAGACCCATCTTATTTTTTCTGGTACCCTGTTAAGTTTCTTATTACTATTAATACCTCATGTGCACTCTGATTTTCTTGTCCACCTCACAGTCCCAGCTACTATTTACTTATTAATCTTGACTCTGTCTTAAACTACCCACAGTTGTATTTTGTGTCCCAACTGGTAGTTTTTTCCCGTTTTCACTGAGATATAGTGAAAGTGTGACATAAAATAGCTTCTCTTACGCCTTAGGCACTTTGAGGAGGGAGGAGAAAATGGAGCATCTTGTGTTGTAGGTGGGGATTCCAGTCCAGCTGAACATTTTGTGATCTAATTTATGAAGCTAGAGTTTGTTATTTATTTTAGCTAATGCTATGCTCCAGTTTTGTTTTGGCAAATTAAAATCACAGAATCTTGACTGTTGATAATGCTGACCCAGAACCAAGACAAAGACAATGGGGGATCCAGAGGAGAATATTGATGGGGCCCATGTTAGTAGTTCCTTGCTCAGACCATCACCCTAAAAACACCCTTTGCTGGAATTGTAGATAATATCCAACAATATTATTACACTTGTATTTTTTAAATAAGCTGCTTAACATATCTTTGGATTTATATTAGCATATTAATAACTTTTGCATAGTTTATAAGGAATCAACTCTGAACAAATTGCTATATGGTCCCAAACTTCATAAACTTCAGGTTCAGGAAGGTTTTGCAGTGAAGAGGACCAGTTGTACTGATAGACAGTCTTTTTACTTCCAGCTTTGGATTGAGAAAACCACACTGCCTTTATGTCTTGAGTTGAAATTACAAAATGATAGCAATTTATGTTCATCTTATTTGCCTCTGACATTAGTATCTGTCCCTCTCCCAGTCACTAAAATATCCTTCTCTACTTTGCTTTAACAGCAAGAAATCTCAATCTGTTCACATGTATTGAAGCTTTATTATTGAGGTTTAATAATAAAACAAGTAAATCCAGGAGGCAAGTAGGAACATTTTAGAATTTTTCCTTTACCTCTTACTCATGTTAGGGATTTGAGGATTAAGAGGCACAGTGGTTTGAATGCCCAGAAAATTGTGTATGGATTTAAGCAGAAGTAATTAGAGGATCTAGAGAGTTCAGAGTCATCAGGATGCCAAAGGATGCCAAATGTTGTTATATGTTGTAGATGTGTGACACCATATGTTCTGGACAGTTTAAAAGAATTGTCAACCGTGATTTTAGTTCTGTTTGTTTACCATCAGTGTGGTTCAGATACTGAACCCAACACTGTACATTAGAGTCCAGTATATTGCTCTTGGAGTGTGCCACCTCCTTCCTCTCCTTTGCCCAGCAGAAATAGCTCTTTTTGCTGTAAGAAAACATCTTATGGTTAGTTTTCTCATTGGACAGTGGTAGAAATTGTAGCAACTTGAAAGTAAGGGAACCAATATAGGTAATAGCTGCATTGGTAAAATACTTTGAGCTTCTTTGCTATGGAAGTTTTTACAGAAGCAAAAATGTTATCGTCTTTCAAATATTTAAACAAACGTGTTCTTATGTTAGAATTGGGAGGTAAATACCTTATTTACTCTTCAAGCTACTTTCCACCATCCTATTTCCTTTGTTGATATCATCCATAACTTTTGAATCTATCTTATTCTTTCTTTTGAGAAGATTTGATTTGTGGTTCTTAAAAATAGTATTTGTCCACTTAATCATGGGCTAACAGAGGCTCCAAATAAAGTTTGTTTTTTTTTTTTTACCTTATTACTGTGATGTTTTTCCACAATGAAGGTACATAATTTTTAAGTCAGTTAAAGAACTTTGTTTTCATTCAAGTACACCTGGAGTCTGTCAGAAACAAAAAGGCAAATTGTAAAAAGAAACAGTATGATTTCTGTGTAGGAATGCTTGTTAGAATTTCTCCTTCTTCAAGACTTCATTATATCACGCTTCCATTTTACACTCTCTTAGTAAAAAAATTGGATTTTTGCCTTAAAGTCTAATGTGCTTACCAGACCCTTGTATATTTTATTCCAAAATATTTTTATTTTACTTTCAGTAATGTTTCCACTTTTAATGAAATCTCTCCCTTTCATTCCTTTTAGCCTCCGGTCAGTACCTGATTTGGCAATGCTGAGTGATTCATCACTTTTATATAAAGTTACTGTAACCGATTTTATTTTTAATAGCATTATTCATTTTGTCAGCCATCTATTAGTTGGGACTATTTCAGGGGCACACTCTTTTTGTGAGTTATATGAACAGTAAACTTAAGGCACTAAAATTCTCTCTGAAGTCAGAGATCAAAAAGTCTCTATAAGTTTTTAAACTTTTGTTTCAGAATCAAAGCATCTGGGAAAAGGAAAGGGGAAAAAAATCAGGTCTTTTTTCTATATATTGCTAAAATATTTAATTGCCTTCTTGTTCTTGAATATTCCAAAGATGAACTAGGTTTTTCCCTTTTCTTTCACATGTTCAGACACCAGGCATGCCATAGCCACCTTGATTTCGTTAATTCTGTGGCCATCAGAAATAGCATGTACAATATATACGTGTCTAACAGTCCTCTTCTTGCTTGGAGAATCCCGTGGACAGCGGAGCCTGGCAGGCTACTGTCTATGGAGTCACAAGAGTTGGATGTGACATAGCAGTCCCCTGGAGAGAGCTCAAAACTTCTTGTTCCTTGAAAATTTAAATCTCTAATATTTTTAAAATTAAATTATATGAAGGAAATAGCTATTCTTTGAGAAGATTTATGTACATTAAAAGGGAATAAAAACCATGATGGCTGGTGAATTTTTTTTTTCTAAGATTTATTTATTTATTTGGCTCCACTGGGTCTTTATTGCTGCACGTGGCCTTTCTGTAGTTGTGGTGAGTGGGGGCTACTCGCTAGTTGCAGTGCGCAGGCTTCTCTTGTTGTGGAGCATGTGGACTCTAGGGCTTGTGGACTCTAGGGCTTGTGGGCTCAGGAGTTGTGGCGCACAGGCTTATTTGCTCCAGGGCATGTGGGATCTTCCGGGATCAGGGATTGCACCTGTGTTCGTTGCATTGGCAGGGGAATCTTAACCACTAGACCACCAGCAAAGCCCTGGTGAATTTTTTAATAGACTAACCTAGGACTAGATTGAGTTTAGGTGTGTTGAAACTGTGCTGTGCTTAGTCACTCAGTTGTGTCTGACTCTCTGCAGCCACATAGACTATAGCCCACCAGGCTCTTCTGACAATGGGGATTCTCCAGGCAAGAATACTGGAGTGGGTTACCATGCTCTCCTCCAGGGGATCTTCCCAACCCAGAGATTAAACCCAGGTCTCCCAAATTGCAGGCGGATTCTTTACCAGCTGAGCTACCAGAGAAGCCCGTATTGAACCTACTCTAGAGTTATATTGGGTCTAAAACCAAAAGACAGTCTGATCCTTCAAAGCAGGAAAAGAGTCATTTCTGTTTGCTTCTTTCTTCTTCCTTTTTTTTTTTTTTTTTCATTTCTATAGGTGCTTTTGCACTACAAATTGAACAGATGCAGCAGAGACCACATGACCTGCAAAGCCTAATATATTTACTCTCTGGCCTTTTATAGTAAAAGTTTGCCAAAACTTTCTCCAAAGCAAAAATGCATATTGAGTCAATTTTAAAATAATATATAGTTTTCCAAGCTGGTTTTAGCAGCATTTCTTTAATTTTAAAACCTAAATTCAAGTCAAGATCTTTAAATGACTGATTATATAATCCTAAGCAATTCATTGTGAAGAAGGCTGAGTGCCGAAGAATTGATGCTTTTGAACTGTGGTGTTGGAGAAGACTCTTGAGAGTCCCTTGGACTGCAAGGAGATCCAACCAGTCCATTCTGAAGGAGATCAGCCCTGGGATTTCTTTGGAAGGCATGATGCTAAAGCTGAAACTCCAGTATTCTGGCCACCTCATGTGAAGAGCTGACTCATTGGAGAAGACTCTGATGCTGGGAGGGATTGGGGGCAGGAGGAGAAGGGGAAGACAGAGGATGAGATGGCTGGATGACACCACTGACTCGATGGATGTGAGTCTGAGTGACCTCCGAGAGCTGGTGATGGACAGGGAGACCTGGCGTGCTGCGGTTCATGGGGTCGCAAAGAGTCGGACACGACTGAGCGACTGATCTGATCTGAAGCAATTCATGTAACTGTGTTGAGCCTCATTTCAAAATGAGCACAGGTGATAGACTCACCATGGGACTTTCAGCCACACATCTCAAAAGCCTGTTGGTAACATACAGGGAAAGATGTAGAAGCCAGTTCCACCATTCTGCCATAAACAAAATGCAAACTGGTAAAAGGGGTATTGCTGTATAGGAAACCATCTCAAAACTTAGAGGAACAATTGATTATTTTTGCTCACGATTTGTTGGGCTGTCTAGGCTCAGCTGGGTGGTTCCCACTTGGAATCTCATTGCAGTTAGAAGTCAGCTGCGGTCATCTGTGGGCTCAGCTGATCTGGATGTCCAAGATGGATGTCCATGGACTCACATGGCAGACAAGGATGCTGGCTGTTTATGGGGTGCTCAACTGTGAGCTGTTCTAACATCCTTTTATGATTGCAGTGAACTGTGCTTTCAGGGTACCCCAGCTTGATGAGAAGCGAGACTCCAGACACTTGTTGGTGTTGAGAGGATAGCGGAGAAGGTGCCAGTGGGAGTGTCCAGACAACTGGTCGTTACCTCTTGCCACAACATATGACCACGGCATGATCCTTCCATATGCTGCTGCTAAGTCGCTTCAGTAGACTCCGACTCTGTGTGACCCCATAGACGGCAGCCCACCAGGCTCCGCCGTCCCTGGGATTCTCCAGGCAAGAATACTGGAGTGGGTTGCCTTTTCCTTCTCCAATGCATGAAAGTGAAAAGTGAAAGTGAAGTTGCTCAGTCATGTCCGACTCTTAGCGACCCCATGGACTGCAGCCCATTGGGCTCCTCCATCCACGGGATTTTCCAGGCAAGAGTACTGGGGTGGGGTGCCATTGCCTTCCCCATCCTTCCATATAGTCCCTTATTATTGCACCACAGCTCATCCACCATAGTTAGGTGATTTTTTTTTAAGTTGCTCTGATCATATCATCAAGTTATTTATGAGAACATTAATTATTCCTATTTGACTATCAGATCAGATAAAAATATTCAGTTTGTCCTTTAAGACCATTCTATCAACTGCATTTAGCTCCTCCAACCACATTCCTTTTTTCAGTTATATATAAATATATATTTATATATATCTTCTTTCTCATATTCTTTCCCATTATAGATTGTTATAAAACACTGAGTATATTTCCCAGTGAAGGTCCTTGTGGGTTATCTGTTTATGTATAGCAGTATGTATCTGTTAATCCCAAGCTGCTAATTTATTCTTCCCTACCGCTAATTTATACTTCCCCTTTGGTAACCGTAAATTTCTTTTCTATGTCTGTGAGACTATTTCTGTTTTGTAAATGACTTTGTATTATTTTTTTAGATTGTACGTTTAAGTGATATCATATAATATTTGTCTTTGTCTGACTTACTTCACTTAGTATGATAATCTCTAGGTCTATCAATGTTGCTGCAGATGGTATTATTTCATTCTTTTTAATGGCTGAGTAATATTCCTGTGTGTGTGTGTGTGTGTGTGTGTGTGTATAGCAGCCGACTCTAGTATTCTTGCCTGGGAAATTCCATGGACAGAGGAGCCTGGCAGGCTACAGTCCATAGGGTTGCTCAGAGTCAGACACAACTGAAGCAACTTAACACAATACACACACACACACACACACACACACACACACACACATCTTATTTATCCATTCATCTGTCAGTGGACATTTAGGTTGCTTTCATGCCTTGGATTTAGTAAATAGTGCTGAAATGACTGTTGGGGTGTCCAACCACATTCTTAATGCTCACACCTTTGACCTTGGTCCAGCAGTCAGGCTGATCTTAACCCACCCTGTGTGTCACCAACATCCTTGCCTTCTTTCATTTTTTCATGCCACCTTTCTTTCCTGGAATGCCTTATTTCTCTTCTTATGCCATTCAGATACTTTCCCAGTCAAGTTTCCAGATCAAGATGCTTTTCCTGCTTAAGGCCTTCTTGACAGAGGCTTCCTGACAATGCTCTTTTCTTTTTACTTGCTAATATGTTTTAGTGCAGGTCTGAACCATGCTCCTTCTTTTTATTTGTTGTCTTAGAATCGATCCCAAATTATGTAATAATGGTAGGAATAAAGGCTAACATTTATGGAGTGCCTGCTGTGTCAGGCATTGTTTTGTGTTCTATTCAGTGGTCTCATCCTGACTACACATTGTAATCACGTGTGCAACTTTTGAAAAAATATTAATAGTATGTTGGGGGACCCACTCCTACCAGCCTTATATAACCCAATTACTGTGGGGGTTCGGGCTCTGTATTTTTGAAAAGCATTCTAGATCATTCTCATGTGTATTCAGGGTTGGGAAACAGTGGTTAGGGGAAGGTACTATTTTTTTTTTTTTTTAAGATCTTATGGCCATGGGAAATGCCTCAGATTTTATAGAACAAAGTTGAATTTGGAGTGTGGAAATATTTGTATTTCATTTATTTGATCAGCAGATTTCAAATCAGTAAGTTATGGAACATTTAAAAATAGGAAATCTTCCAGGGAGGGAAGCTGTCCTATTGTAATCTTTGTCATCCCAGCACACATGCATTATGTGGCACTTGATAGTAAATATTATTTGCATGGAATTAAAAGGACAGAATCAAACAAGTAGACACTGCACTTGATTTATTTTCTCATGAACTGTACCAGACTATTAAGACCTTGAGTATTTCTGTCTCTGAAATACTCAAAGCAAAAAAAAAAAAATGTGGACTTCTGTCATTTTTTGATGAGCAGAAAGATAAAGGATGACTTAACTTGCTTTGCCTTGTGATGGAAGGCATGTTTGCATGTGAATCACATAAATGAATTACTTCCAGCTTGTGTGATAAAATAAATCATACCTTATTCAATAAGTGATATTTCTTAGGTTTTATAGCTCATGACAGATAGTTGTCATTCTTTAGAGATTTTTTGGGGGGTCCTCTTAAGATAGTCTGTTCAATCGTGTCATATATAAAGGTCAGAAGTTTAGATTTCTTTATCCCCAATGCCCATATACCCAGCAATTGACGGAGGTCATTAAAATCATCCTTTTGAAATTATTTAACTCCCTGTTATTCTTTCCCAGAGGTATGTTTTGATCCTTTGGTTGCATTTGTAAGACATCTTGGAACCTTTTCTCTTTTTTTCATCCTTCTTCAAATGTTCTGCCCAGTCGGCGTAGCATCACAGTGGCTCCTGAAATTTATTTGATGGTTTTATTAGTAGTCTTTAAGATTCTTCCTTTGAAATGTCAGCCCACATCAGTTAGTACCACAGTTTGCTATGACAATAAAAAGAATGTGGTTTCACTCTGTTTTTCTCCATTGGTAAAGAAAGTGAAAATTTAAAAAAAAACAAAAAACAAAAAACCACAGTGGAATGTTTTGGTTGCTTTCTAGACCACAGAATTTTGAAAATGATTTCTCTGTAACTAGGCTTGTAACCCGGGGAAGGCAATGGCACCCCACCCCAGTACTTTTGCCTGGAGGATCCCATGGACGGAGGATCCTGGTAGGCTCCAGTCCATGGCGTCGCTGAGAGTCGGACACGACTGAGCGACTTCACTTTCACTTTTCACTTTCATTCATTGGAGAAGGAAATGGCAACCCACTCCAGTATTCTTGCCTGGAGAATCCCAGGGATGGGGGAGCCTGGTGACCTTCTGTCTGTGGGGTCGCACAGAGTCGGACACGACTGAAGTGACTTAGCAGCAGCAGCAGCAGGCTTGTAACCAGCCTTGACTATGGGGTGCTTTTGTCACAGAACCATCTAGTTAGGTTTAAAAAAAAATCAGGCCAGTTCACCAATAAGTTGGCTCTAAGTTCCCATCTTAATTAAACATTCAAAATAATTAATAGTTTGATTCTGTGTTTTCAGATAAGTCAGAACATGTGATTAAGAAGTGAAAAGTTCACAAAGTTTTCTCTGAATAAGTGAGTTTAGTCATTTGGATTCAGACAGTTTTGTTCTAGGAATTTTAAATCATTTGTTTGTAACTTGAAACAGATTCCCACAGAACCCGGAAGGCAGATTTGTTGGCAGAATACAAAATGTGGAGTATCCTGAAGTGGTGTGCTCAGAGAACCTAGCATCTTGCTGCAGGACCTGACAGCGTGCATTCCCCCCACCCTCATGATTTTTCTCTCTCTCTCTCTTTTTTAATATAAATTTATTTATTTTAATTGGAGGTTAATGGAAAGCTGGGGAGATTTGGAAATGTCTGCCTCTTACTAAGTAACTGCCAGTATGTGTGCCTGACGCCCTTCTCTCTCATGGCTAAGAACTATGAATACATATTGTGCTAAAATACCTGTGTTTCCCTTGTCTGCTGAAAATAGTTATCATCACATTACAGATGCATGCCTATTTGAGGACGAATATTTATAAATGAAATCGCAAGTGTTAACTTCATACCTAGCCTAGTGCCCACGTATAATAGGCATTCCTGTCATATATATTGTTTGGTAAGCTTAAAACAAATTGTTCCTAACATGATAAATGATAAAGTGACTGCATCTAGATTGCACTGATGGGCTTTGAAATGCATATCATGGTCTTGAAATTGCCTTGTTTTCTGCCTGTTTCAGAGTATCTCCAAAGTGGTTCTTAAATGGTTTGCTAAAGTTTTAACATATCTGTTAACTTGTCACTTTGTTTTTATCATACTTGAGTTTCCATGTTTCGCTCACTGCTTGAAAAAGTATGTGATTGACAAACATTAAAATGTAATGTATATCTTTAATGCATTGCATTGTTTTAAATGGCTATTTCTTCACACCATTCAACATCCCGGCCATCACATGCTCTGTTAGATTAACATTTGACTTATGTGCAAGTAGGAGCATGTAAAAAAAATGGAGCACTTAATTGAAATTTCACAGTGATTTCCACATAACCCAGCTTAAACAAGATGTATTTATGCATAGAAATTAGAATCAACTAATCAATTATTGAATCAACTAGAATCAATTATAGAATCAACTAATCAATTAGAATCAACTAATCAATCAACTAATCAAAATTAGAATCAACTAATCTTCTGTGTAAATATTGTGTGTCAATTAGGTGATTTTAAATGGTGAGAAAATACTATACAATGCAGCTTTAAGCCTGGTTATGTCACATGTAGTTCTTTAGCCACTTTAGAGTTGCTACAGTAGACATAGCAACTGTCATTTTGATTACAGATTTATTATGTTAAGATAGAATAGTATGGAGTAATACAAAAAACTGTTCAATTAAACTTTTTCTGGTTAAATTTAACACTAAGAGTCTATATTCAGAACCTCATTTATCACAATTGAATTTAATTGAACACTTGTCCCAAATGAACTGTACTTTTTTTTTTTTTTTAATTGAGGCTAATTACTTTACAATATTGTGGTGGGTTTTGCCATACATTCACATGAATCAGCCATGGGTGTACATGTGTTCCCCATCCTGGCCCTCCCTTCCACCTCCTTCTTCATTCCACCCTTCAGGGTCATCCCAGTGCACCAACCCTGAACACCCTGTCTCATGCATTGAATCTGGACTAGCGATCTGTTTCACATGTGATAATATATGTGTTTCAATGCTATTCTTTCAAATCATCCCACCTCGCCTTCTCCCACAGAGTCCAAAAGTCTGTTCTTTATGTCTCTTTTGCTGTCTTGCATATAGGGTCATCATTACTGTCTTCCTAAAATTCCATATATATGCATTAATATACTGTATTGGTATTTTTCTTTCTGGCTTACTTCGCTCTGTATAATAGGCTCCAGTTTCATCCACCTCATTAGAACTGATTCAAATGCATTATTTTTAATAGCTGAGTAATATTCCATTGTGTATATGTATCAGATGAACCATACTTAAAAAAAAATTCTTTGTTTTCATTTTTAGGGCTGTAGGATTAAATTGAGTAACAGTTTGGCTAGAATAGTAAAATTTGTAATTTGTACCTATCCTGCATTGTTGGATTGATATCAATAGTATCACCATATCATACTTATTTTCTATACTAGATATTGAGCGAAAAAAATTCTGTGTGTGTTTCCAACTATGATGCTTAAATGCAGATATGTAAATGCAACATGGCTGAGTCTTTTTCTTTTACCTCAATTTACAAAATGCCAAGCAGCACAATAGCTATTACTTAAAATACCTATGGAGTGCTTAGTTTGGAGGTGAAGTAAGTTAACAGAAATACTTGAGAATAAACATGAGACAACTTTTAGTATATATATTAATATCCACTTTTCAAAGTGCTTCATATATTCATAGAAACATTAAAAAATATAACTCTTAACCCTGCCTAAACAGTGCCATATTATTATAACGCTGTTGCTGTTTAGTTGCTAACTTGTGTCCAACTCTTTTGCAACTTCATGGACTCAGGCCCACCAGCCTCCTTTGTCCATGAATTTTCCAGGCAAGAATACTAGAGTGGGGTGCCATTTCCTTTTCCAGGGAATCTTCCCAACCCAGGAATCAAACCCATCACTGCATTGGCAGGCAGATTATTCTTTACCACTGAACCACCTGGGAAGCCCTATTCTTACAAGATGTTAAGTTCAAATAAAGGGATTTATCATTTCTGTGATGGCTTTTCAATCAGCATTAGAACAACTTATGATAACAATGACAATTTTTAAAAAGTTTTATAGAACTTACTGAATACCAAAATGGATCTCTTTTTCATACTTTGGTTAATTGACATGTTTTCAAAGTAGTGTTGACATTTTATTACTTGAAAATTCAGGTATTAAAAAACTAAAACCATTGACATTGACAGCTTTTCATGGACTGTAACCCCCTTGGCCTCTCTGTCCGTGGAATTCTCTAGGCAAGAATACTGGAGTGGGTAAGTCATTTCCTTCTCCAGGAGATCTTTGCAACCCAGGGATTGATCCTGGGTCTCCCATACTGCAGGCAGATTCTTTACCATTTGAGCTACCAGGGTAGCCATATTATAGAAAAGACCCTCCATTATGGTTAATTTGCAATTTGACAGCATTAAGGACCACGAGACCATAAAATTATTTTATGTACTTAAATATTTATTTTGATATGTCCTTCAAAGATCTTGGTAAAATAAATGAATGCTTATCAGTTGGTTAAAATATGAGTCTGAAATTACTCTGTTCTTGAAAAAGGCATGTATTTGCAGCAAAATTATATTCACTGTATATGATTAAGAAGTGTAAAAAGTTTCCATTGAAAATAAAGGGAGAATAGTAAAAATATTTATTTTCAAGTCATCCTCTAGATTTAAAAGTTATCTGTTACAGAAGATACTATGTTTCAGAGTGTCAGGGAAAGAGGGAAAAGATGAATTCCTGATTTCCTGTTTCTTAGTTTTAAGATGATTCATTCATTTATCAAAAATCTATTGACTATTTAGAATGTGTCAGACACTCTGATGGTAATGTGATGGTAAAAGCCAGTTGCCCACCTAAGGAAATCTCACCTATGTTTATATTGTATTAAACCATCCTGTACAAAAGGACATCTTGTATTTAAGGTCCTACACTTAACCAAAGCCTGGCATACAGTGTGTGAAAGTGAAGTTGCTCAGTTGTGTCCGACTCTTTGCGACCCCATGGACTGTAGCCTACCAGTCTCCTCAGTCCATGGAATTTTCAAGGCAAGAGTATTGGAGTGGGTTGCCATTTCCTTCTTCATGGAATCTTCCCAACCCTGGGATCGAACCTGGGTCTCCTGCATTGCAGGCAGACGCTTTACTGTATGAGCCACCAGGGTGTGTAGTAAGTGCTCAGGACAGAAGAGCTACTAATATTCTGTGACCCCCTTTATAGCCATTTTTCATCTGCTGAGGAACAGTTTAAAATTTCTTTTACAAGCTATATCAAGTAATGATAACTATTCTGTATATATGTATTAGAAATGTTCTGAATAGCATAGTTTAATAAAGTGAGCAGAGCAGAATTATATGGCGAGTCCCTATACTATAAACACACATGCTTTCAGGTTAACTAGATAGCACTTGAGATTAAATGTTGTTACTATTCTCAAATACTTTTAAGCATGTAAAAGTAATCAGAAAAACTGCTGTTATCATTGAATTACTCAGTAAATTAACTGTTTTCAACTTTGGAATCCAGCTGTCTATCTATTTCAAAGCACCTTCTGAAAATAAAAAGTGGAATAATATAATCTGTAAAAACTAAACTGAAGCGTGTAACATACAAATTATTTCTTGCCAAGTATCTAGAACTGTGTTGCTCAATGTGTTAGCCCCTAGACATACAAGTCTATTTAAACTTTAAAAAAACTGAAATGAAGAATTCAGTTATACAGACATACTGGCCACATTTCAAGTGCTCAGTGACATATATAACAAGTACATACATATTGGACAGGCAGAGAGAGGGGACATCTCCATCACCACAGAGAGTTCTCCTGGACAGTGTTGCTCTGGGCAATTTTAAATAAAGCACTATTTGATATTTACTATTTATAACCATACAGAAAATGAACAATTAAGTTTGGTTTTGATAATTTGAGCATTTATACCATAACTTCCAAACCAGGATTAAATTATTCAGCAAGCTCTGACAGATGAAGACTACTTTATTTATTTACTTTTAAATTTTATGTATTTATTTATTTTGAGGGATCATTGCTTTTCAGTTTTGTATTGGTTTCTACCAAACATCAGCATGAATCAGCCATGGTTTACCCATATCCCCTCCCACTTGAACGTACTTCCCACCTCCCTTTCCATCCCACCCCTATAGGTTGTTAAGACTACTTTAAAATGACTTAAATTCCAGTAAAAATTGTAGCTAACTAAATGCTCCGAACATGTAGGACTTTTATCCCGTGACTTTGGGAAAACTGGGATTTTGAATATTGTCTAAAAGAAATGGCTAATCAATGCAATCAATGCTTTCTCTGCAGCGCCTTCCAAGCCTTTTTTTCTGAGCGCCCCGCCATTCTACTCGGCGTGCTGCGGTGGGTCCTGTCGGCGCCCCGCATCCCCCACTGCTTTTGCAAGTAAGTTTTTATGCTTCATCAGCAATGCCTCAGTTACTCTGTAAACCAAAGCAGCAGGATTTAATGTGCTCTGGAAAACTAATTGGTAATGCAATGACAAGGAGCTAATTCCTCGTTAAAAATCACAGCGTTCCTATTCACGAGGTTTCCAGAGATTTATCAGACCTCAGCACACTGTGCGATTGTGAGGGGTTTCTAACAGCATTGAAACCCAGGGCTGACACATCAAGGAAAGCGACTTGTTTTCCATTTGATATAAAAGATCTCAGAGGGACCCATTTGGCTCTTGCTGAAACATGTAACGATGCTCATTTAAAGAAGAAAAAAAGAAGTCACTAGGTGTCCATGGAAAATAATCCAAAATTGCCAAGATTGTAAAAGGAGATAAATACCATCTCTTATGATCTTGAAGAAAACCAGCCAGGGTTGTAGGAAGTATTTTTCAAGAGAACTTTTCTTCAAACATTCCATCATTTTAATAGTGTCTGAGATAGAGGAAGAATGACAACCTTTGAAACTTGAAGAGCACACACACATTCACATGCACAAATTAAAAAAAAAAAATGTCTAAGTGAAAATAAAAAGAAATAGCATTCACAATGATCTTGAGATTTTTGGTCAACTAAGAATCTGTAGGCAGGAGGACTCAAGTTTGTGATAAAGTCCAGCAGAGGGGTATGTGGATTTCTGCTGCGGAAGAGAAAACTTTGATTCAGGTTAACAGCTCTGTCAGGTGAAGACTGAGCTAGGAGTAGAGTCAGGCTGAAGTCCAGAGCTGCATCATAGTTGAATTCAGATCTCTGTTGCCTCTCTGCATGTGTTTTATGAATGTTTTAGGAGAGCAGTTGCCCAACAGAATGATTCCTGACAAGTCAGGCAGCAAATGCTGGCCGTTTAATGAGCTGCAGGCTTCTGAGCGTCTCTTTAGGGGGCTGATACTTTCCCACAGGGCACTTTACATGGCCGAGACCCGGCCACAATGGGTGGCAGACCCGTGACCAATTGCCACTTTCACTTGACTCATCCACACGCGACCTCACCACGATTTTTCACTGTGCAGATGAACTTTCGGAACCATTTCACAGGGAAAAGGCTCGGGCAAGGGTCAGTTGCCCTTTTGTATGGTCATAAAGTGAGGCTCTGTGTGTCAGCCTTTTCTCCTGTCTCACATTCCAAGTGAATTTCTGGATACCATTTAAAGCACTTGGCTGAAAAATAAAGCAGTGAATGAAACTGACTTTTATAGACTCATTCCAGCTCATCTTCCCATATAACCCTGTCCACCTGAAAGGGGATTTAGTGGATGAGCTGAGTGTATACAGGGCTTGCTGAATACATAGGGCCCATTATCCACTGTGAGGATCGTTTATTAACCAGGACTGATACACTACTATTTTGGAAGTGACCTATTAATTGTCCATTTAACTAGAATGTATTGATTCAAATAGAAAAATAGAAACCATGACTAAACCTTTTACTCGCTCCTTCAAGGTGGTCTCCTATGAGGGTAATTGAAAAATGTTGTACAGATTAAGGAAACATTTATCACCATATATTAGAGTATCAGGAAAGAACGGCTGGAGCAGAGACTTACACCCCAGACATCTGATACCGCAGCGTGGTGGCATCTCTGTGGAATTAATCTTCAGTGTGGTATCCCAGGGGTGGAGATTGAAAGAGTTCCCACACCTAGTTTCAGTGATTTCACCTTTGTATAACACTGGTCTTCTACTTTAGAAAGTCTCTGGCAGTGCAGTTTAGGTGGGAGGCAAAGGACCAAAATACTCCATGTGACAGGTGGACATTCACGTGTGTGTGAGTATATCATTTTATAGTAGTGTTTTAATAAGAGTTTCTAGGCTGTAAAAGTGTTCTCGTGCCCAGGCCAGTTTAATAAATAAAGCCCATAAAAGTGAGTCGAAAGTTATTTCCTAGACAACTTCATCTTCTCGATTGTTTGAAAAAAAATCACTCTAAGCAAGTCTCTTTATTCTCCATCTGGTTCTCGGCCCTTCCCACTTTGAGCCTTTGGTATGGCTGTTGTAAATTGTGGTGTTTATTCCTGGAAGCTTATAAAGCCCTGTGTTTATCTCATTTATTTAATAAAACATACAAGTGGAAAATCAGCGCTGCTCAGACTGACGTTTGTCTCCATTTCTAAGTTGCCATTTTGAAACAGCTTAGAGATGCCACCAGTGTTCTTAATAAAAAGGATGGCAGCTCATTAGTGATAAATCTGAAGTGAATTTCTTATATTCTTATGTATAATGTTCATTGTATTGGGAGCAAATAATAATGAAATGGTAGATTTCGGCTGTCAGTAAGAATTTTACATAAATACTCATGATACCAAGGAACAGTTGATAAGGCTTACAACTGCCCAGTAAGGTTTTTATTTAAGGCATTTTTTGGCTTTTATTCTTCTTGTTTTTAATAATAAGAATGATTTTATGCCCAGGAATTTAATTTTTTTCCACTTGCACAAAAGAAGGCAAATGAACTGTCCAAGTAATTTTGTATTTAGTTTCAGCCTGGACAGCCAAAATTATGGTTTATATTAAAAATTTTAATAAGTAGTAAAATCAGTGGCCCTCATCATTGTTCCACAATATTGATTTCACTATTTCTAAAAGTTTAGGATCAGATCAACACATCCATAGCAAGTGAAATATCTTTTTTATTTTATTTTATGTTATTGATTCTTTACATGATTCACTTGTTTAAATTGATTTAGTTTTTCTTGTTAGCCTGTTAGATTTATGATTGACTTGTTGCAATGTGGAAACAATCATTCATCCAGTGCCCTTTTCACATATAATAAATAGTTTAATTAGCGATTTAAGCGCAATCCTTACAGTGGGGAAAAATTAAAAGGCAGTGGTAAATTCTCCTCTTCCCCAAAGTAGTGTAAGGAAAACCTTTGATAGTGTATTCATAAGGTTCCTTTCAAAATAGCATACAGCTCAGCTAAAATGAAATGGAAAGTTGTAGAAATTATGCACAGAATGACTTTAAGAAAAAGACTACATGAAAATGTGTAGGTGTCTTAATTATGTAGAATATCTCATTGAATTAATCAAATCATTATTTCTTTGTCTTTGAGTACCCAACTTGAATTTAACCTTTCAAGAATTTTATGCATTAAAAAACAAAGTTTAAATTTGGAGAAGCATTATAAAGATATGAGTGAGGAAATACTATTCTGGAATAAATTGTTTGAGCTTTCTTGGTAGATGAACTTAGATTCTGCATTTAGAAATAATTTTACTATCTTCCCTTCCTTGTTAAAACTTAAAAGAATATAATATACTCTTGAAATTTGAATTTAGAATTTTGTTGAAGGCAGCAGGAAAGGGACCTTGTTATTATTGTAGGTTGGTCCTAAGAGTGTCACTTTCAAAGGTGGTGATGCTCTGTTGGGCACTCACCTTGATAAATACACCTGTCCTGGCTGTGTTCTGCTCTCAGCTGGAGTGGTCAGTAGGTGTGGGGAACTGAACAAGACCTATGCATGCATGCTAAGTTGCTTTAGTCGTGTCTGACTCTTTATGACCCTACATACTATAGCCCGCCAGGTTCCTCTGTCCATGGAATTCTCTAGGCAAGAGTATTGGAGTAGGTTGCCATGCCCTCCTCCAGAGGATCTTCTCGACCTAGGGATCAAACTTGTATCTCTATGTCTCCTGCATTGGCAGGCAAGTTCTTTACCACTAGCGCCACTTGGGAAGCCCCATCAAAACCTATGGAAATCCATAAAAGGCTGCCTGAGAGCTTCTTTTATAAGGATTTAACTTTAGAACTCTTAAGATTTTCAGAAGGATGCAGCATTTTGTGATAATAGATAACTAGTCTAGTTATTGTGCTGAACATGTAAATGAGTTTGTGTGATGAGTTGAATGTAGGTTTTTACTTCTCAATAGTGAAGGGAGGGTACTCTATAGATAAATGACACTCAGTCAACCAGTGAGAAGGTTTAAAGGAGTCAGAGACTCAAAGACAATAGCTTTTCCAAGTTGATGGCTCTATTCAACAATTCCACAGAGGCAGTGAAAGTATTCAAGTAACATTTCCGGAATGGAGTTTTCTTTCTCCCCAAATGTTCATAAGTAGTAGTAGTAGCCTACCCTGGGCTAGACAGAGACCTCCACCAGTTTATCTACTGCATGTTTCTCTATTGTTCATCGCCCTGTATCATTCACATAAGCACACCTCCATTTGAAGTGCCTTTCATAAGGCTCACGTCATATAGGGATTCCCCTGGGGTGGAGGTGGTACAGGGGGGCCGTCACAAGATGCTGGGAATTATACTTTTGAAAACTTTGTTATCCTAGGTCATTCTGCCATTTTAATGACTCTCCCCACCTTCTGACCTCTTTCCATGGCCATCTGTAACTTTGACAATCTTCAGTATAGTTTTAAAGAGTGTTGGTTGGCTTCACTCTGCTTGCATGTGTGGTCTCAATTGCAGAAGTTCTTTCCAGAGCCTCAGTTTTTTTTTCCTATGGAAATGAGGATGCTATTGTCTTCTTGGAATTGTGGTAAAGATTTCATTACACACTGCTTATTGTTGGCACATATAGCATCACATACTGAGCCCTAAATATATATGGAAGTCACATTATAAAATAATATACTGACATCTGCAAATTGGCAGAGTCTATAGCACCTTGAGTTGATGCCCCTGGCTTCTAAAGCCTCTTATCTAGGCATGCTCTAATTTCTGTATCTGTTCATTGTTATTTTATAGTATTTATTTATTATTGTTTATTTATTATTTATTTATTTATTATAGTATTTATTTATTTATTTATTTATTATTGTCATAATAATATAAAATAATTTATTATTATTTTATAAGTTTCCATAAAAATCAGATTTTTGTCATGAATTTAGGAATAAACAGGTATTCATTGCTTGTAACTTTTTAATAGCTCCTGCTGCTGCTACTGCTAAGTCACTTCAGTCGTGTCCAACTCTGTGTGACCCCATAGACGGCAGCCCACCAGGCTCCCCCATCCCTGGGATTCTCCAGGCAAGAACACTGGAGTGGGTTGCCATTTCCTTCTCCAATGCATGAGAGTGAAAAGTGAAAGTGAAGTCGCTCAGTCGTGTCCGACCCTCAGCGACCCCATGGACTTCAGCCTACCAGGCTCCTCTGTCCATGGCTTTTCCAGGCAAGAGTACTGGAGTGGAGTGCCATTGCCTTCTCTGATAGCTCCTGAGAGACTTTTAAATCACCATCCAGTTCTTGAAGTCCCTATGTCTGTTTTGCAGGTGTAAATTTGAGCTCATATTCCTAGATTTAGAAGGTAGGAAAATGGGGTAAGTTCATCATTGGTTTATGGTTAGATCCAGAGAGAGCCCACAAAAGACTCCCAGGGGAGATGTGGAGAGAGGCAGCTGTGGTGGAGGCAGCATCTTGTCTCCTGCTTCTTGTAGGAAACTGAGACACGTCTGTTTATGAAAACAGTCAGGATTCATGTATTGAGAGCAGAACTTTGGAAAACCAAGCCACTAGCAAAGGAAGAATGGAATATTCTTTACATTTGCTGTGGCTTTTGTTTGTCCAGTGGTTGTATTTTTGCTATAGAGCACCAAATCCTGAGGACCAGACCAAGGAGTTAACCCTCTGATCCTCACAGCTACTCCGAAGGTCTCTTTTTTAGAGATGAGGTCTGGTCTGTGTGTATTCTCACCCTTCACCCTGGTGAGAATATTGTATTTGTAGATCTCTTTGATGGGGCTCTTCTTTCTGTTCTTAACATAGCTCAATAGAAAACATAATAGGAAAATCTGTGGGTTCCTATTAAAAAGTCTTAGGGGCATTTAAAAGTGTTACCCACATTGTTTTATGTAAACATTTAGATTTTAGTGAAGAAAGTACTAAAGGAGTAGAATTATGACCCCTATCTACAAAACTTTGATTTAGAAAAAATGTAGGAAAAAAATTTAAACTAGCTTATATTGGGCCATAAATTTATTTGTGTTTTTATATAGATTTAAGAAGTTGTATTATAAAATATGGGGCTTCCCAAGTGGCTCAGTGATAAAGAATCTGCCTGCCAATGCAGGACATACAGGAGACCTGGGTTCATCCCCTGGGTCAGGAAGATCCCCTGAAGTAGGAAGTGGCAACCCACTCCAGTGTTCTTGCCTAGAAAACCCCATGGACCGAGGAGCCTGGCAGGCTACAGTCCATGGGTTATAGGAGTTGGATATGACTGAGGGACTGAGAATACATACACACACATATGTGTGTACATACTGGCTTCCTCATAGCTCAGTTGGTAAAGAATCTGTCTGTAATGAAGGAGACTGCAGTTTGATTCCTGGGTCAGGAAGATCTGCTGGAGAAGGGATAGCTACCCATTCCAGTATTCTTGGGCTTCCCTGGTGGTCAGCTGGTAAAGAATCCACCAGCAATGTGGGAGACCTGGGTTTGATCCCTGGGTTGGGAATATCCCCTAGAGAAGGGAACAGCTACCCACTCCAATAATCTGGCCTGGAAAATTCCATGGACTGTATAGTCCATGGAATTCTAAAGAGTCGGACACGACTGAGTGACTTTCACTTCACTTATGTGTACATACATATGTGTGTATAACTGAATCATTGTTATGTACACTTGAAACTAACACAACACTGTAAATCAACTATACGTCAGTTAAAAATAAATAAGAAGTTGTATTAACTCAAAGTATTGGTCTTCTGAAATGCAGGGTCCTCAGAAGACTTTTCACTGTGGCAAGGTATATCGTAAATTTGTTTCAGTCACTCCTGATCCTACTCTACTGCTGCTGCTACTGCTAAGTCGCTTCAGTCGTGTCCGACTCTGTGCGACCCCATAGACGGAGGCTCACCAGGCTCCCCCGTCCCTGGGATTCTCCAGGCAAGAACACCGGAGTGGGTTGCCATTTCCTTCTCCAATGCATTAAAGTGAAAAGTGAAAGTGAAGTCGCTCAGTCGTGTCCAACTCTTAATGACCCCATGGACTGGAGCCTACCAGGCTCCTCCATCCATGGGATTTTCCAGGCAAAAGTACTGGGGTGGGGTGCCATTGCCTTCCCCGTGATCCTACTCTACCTCCCAGCTAATGTCCTGCATTCTTCCTGCTCATCCCCTGCATCCTCTAGAAGCACCAAGTTCTGAGCTTCCTGGATTCGCCATGTCTCGCCCTTGCCCTCACCACACTCAAGCTTCTGCAGATGTCAGTTGCTCTCTCTGCCCCATTGTCGAGGTTTCCTACAAGAGGAATTGCTAGTCTTTTGGTAGCACATCTCTCTCAGGACTTACTCTGTTGGCCTCCAAAACTAAAGGGCTTCTCAACTGGTGCTTAAAAGTTCTTTGTGCAGTGGTCTGTGGGTATTTCTCTCATTGTGCTATGTCTGATCCTATCCTTCTCACACTTCTCCTTATCAAATATGAACATCTGAAGAATGGAGTGTGTTCATCAGTTGGGTTTTCAGTTGTCACTCAGTGACGATTCAATTACTTGGCTAGATTCTCCCCCAAAGGTTGCTACAATGTTTGCTTGTTTTCCTTATAAAACTGAATCAGAGGTAAAATGTAGAGTGGAGATGCATTATTTGTCTATAACGGTATGACGATAACCTCTATTAGTTTTTATTTTTGCTTTATCAGTCTTTTTTTTCCCTCTGCGTTTTTACTTAGCATGAGCATGATATATATCTTATATATCAATATAGTGTATTTTTTTTTTTTTTTTTTTTGCTGCTGCTGCTGCCTGATCTTCCTAGTCATCTTTAATGGTTCTTTAAATTTTCACTTAGTAGGTATAACATGATGTGCTTATGCATTTCATTACCTCTGGATATTTAAGTTTCTTTCCCTAATTTTAATAAGTATGGCTATAATAATGGTAGATTGGATACATTTATAAGTTAAGAATTCCAGATCAAAATATGAAGTGAGAAAGGCACGTCGTAATTTGAGGACACCATTGCCAGGCTGTATCGGAGATGCCGTGTGGTCCTGACTAAGGACAGGGAGCAGAAGCCCATAGTCACAAACAGGAGCTCTGGCTGTGTTCATAAATGTTTCTTTCTTTACAATCTTGACCCACAAAGAAACAGTGGGGAACAGAGGAAGGAGCCAAGAATTTGGATTCAAAAGGTCTTGCTACCATTTAATTCTATCTTTTGTGCCACATTGAACCTTAACTGCTTTGAACACTTTTTCATCTGATCAGATGTCATTAGCATATGATGATCCTTATTGTGGGCTCAGCACTGAAAGTTGTCTTGTGTTACTTCATCAAATCCTTAGAACAACCCTGTAAAGTAAGCTGAAAGAGTGAGTAACTCTCTCCAAATCACACAGGTATGTGCCGAGGTCTAAACCTAGTTTTCCCATCTTCCAGAGTTCTCTGTCCTGAGGCTTCCTAGAGAGACACCATCTCAACAAATGAATCTGTGCCCTGAAATAAAATGCAGAGGGCTAATTTTGTGGTATCTATACCACTTTTCACTTTCATGCATTGGAGAAGGAAATGGCAACCCACTCCAGTGTTCTTGCCTGGAGAATCCAAGGGATGGCGGACCCTGGTGGGCTGCCGTCAGTGGGGTCGCACAGAGTCGGACATGACTGATGTGACTTAGCAGCAGCAGCATACCAAGGATAGTTCAGAGAAGAAAAGCATTTAGAAATATATGAACATATTGAGATATTCATACTATTTTTATCGATATTATTGACCAATATTGCATGTGTGTGTGTGTGTGTGTGTGTTACACTCAGTCATATCTGACTCTCTGTGGCCCTATGAACTGTATAGCTCACCAAGCTCATCTCCATGTCCGTGGGATTCTCCAGGCAAGAATGCTGGAGTGCGTTGCCATACCCTCCTCCAGGGGATCTTCCTGACTCAGGGATTGGACTGGTGTCTCTTGCATTGGCAGGTGGATTCTTTTACCACTGAGCCTTGACCAGTATTGCATAAAACTATTTAAGCCTCTGAGAAAGAAATAGTGAATCCAGTTGCCAAAGCCTGACTTTAAGATATGGCGTTGATGTGAGGCAGGAAAAAGTAATTGGTTCTCTAGATGGAGAATTAACCAAGATCCCACAGTAGGATGACTCAAAAAGGCATCTAGAAAATTAACTTGAAAAGGTAATTAACTGGAAAAAAGAAATTAACTAGAAAAGGTAAAACTACAACTTGGTAAAGAATTGGGCTTCATTACATCCCAAGGATTATGGCATTTCTATGGAGATTTCTACGAGTGTTGCAGAGCTCAAAGAAAGAGAGAGAGGCCAGTGTTTCTTCTGGGAGTGTCAGGATGAATGAGAATGAGACATAACCCAGAGCTGAGAGACTAGCTGGAAGTTGTTTACGAATCTTTTAGACAAATAGGAAAGAAAGCAAGTATATTACAGAGGTAGAATTGACAAGATTTATCCATTTATTGCGGGGAAGGCAATGGCACCCCACCCCAGTACTTTTGCCTGGAAAATCCCATGGACAGAGGATCCTGGTAGGCTCCAGTCCATGGGGTTGCTAAGAGTCGGACACGACTGAGCGACTTCACTTTCACTTTTCACTTTCATGCATTGGAGAAGGAAATGGCAACCCACTCCAGTATTCTTGCCTGGAGAATCCCAGGGACGGGGGAGCCTGGTGAGCTTCCGTCTATGGGGTCGCACAGAGTCAGACACGACTGAAGCGACTTAGCATAGCATAGCATAGCATCCATTTATTGACATTTTTCTTCTAAAACACAAGTCAGTATTATGTCAGTACTGTGTAGCCTTAAGAGCATTTGTTTTGGAATAAGTCTTTGGACAAAGTTCCTTAAGCTACCTAAGCTTCCTTTTATTCATCTTTAAAATGTAGAGGATAATAGTAGCATTCATGGTATAGTTAGGTTGGGAGAATTAAATGGAATAGTGTGTATCAGCGGCTTAATACGGGGCACATATGAGGACAGAGGAAGTGCTCAGTGTATGTTTATTATTATCATGTCACATCCTGCTTAAACATATTCTGTTGATCTTCACTACCTGTTGGATAATGTTCCAGACCCTTGTAGTCCTCTTCAGTCTGATTCCACTCCATTCCATAATCTCTACACCACAGGTCCAGATGTCTTCAAGAGCCTGACAGGTAAAAAGCAAGTTAATGAGGCTATGGCAAACTAGGGACCACGTGCTTCCTACAGGGGGCATCTGCTATTCACTCTCGTAACTCTTTGCTCTGTGGGAAGGTAAGCTCAGTGAAGTTACCTTTGAAAATATGTTGAAAGCCTGAGCTTCAAATGAAACCTCCCAATTATTAATTATGAACAGCTAAATCAGAATTTTTTTACCAACAGTCTAAGACCAAACAAAGCACACCTCCAGGCTGAATATGGTTTCTAGCATGTACCCTCTGCTTTATGCCGTTCCTTGGCCTTGCTGACTGTTTATTTTTCCTTGTTGTTGTTCAGTTGCTAAGCCAAGTCCGAGTCTTTGTGACCCCATGGACTGCAGCATGCCAGGCTTCCCTGTCCTTCACTGTTCCCGGAGTTAGCTCAACCTCATGTCCATTGAGTCAGTGATGCCATCCAACCATATCATTCTCTGTTGTCCCCTTCTCCTCCTGCCCTCAATCTTTCCCAGCATTAGAGTCTTTTCCAGTGAGTCAGCTCTTTCCATCAGGTGGCCAAAGTATTGAAGCTTCAGCATCAGTACTTCCAATGAATATTCAGGGTTGATTTCCTTTAGGAGTGACTGGTTTGGTCTCCTTGCTGTCCAAGGGACTACTTTTCTTTGGTGACACTTTATTCCTTTGTGCCTTAGTACTTTGAAGTATGCCTGGGTTGGCCTTAGTTCCTTTTCTCTGGAACTGAATTGTTCTTTTAGACTTGATTCAGCCTATTTTCTCTGAACTCGTCACTTCATTTTTTGTAATGCCAGAGCATTTTTGAGATCATTCTGTTCTAGTACTTAAGACCTTCATTTGCTTCTTTATTTAGAAATAATTATTAAGCTGATGTTCAAGCTGGTTTTAGAAAAGGCAGAGGAACCAGAGATCAAATTGCCAACATCTGCTGGATCATGGAAAAAGCAGGAGAGTTCCAGAAAAACATCTATTTCTGCTTTATTGACTATGCCAAAGCCTTTGACTGTGTAGATCACAATAAACTGTGGAAAATTCTGAAAGAGATGGGAATACCAGACCACCTGATCTGCCTCTTGAGAAATCTGTATGCAGATCAGGAAGCAACAGTTAGAACTGGTCATGGAACAACAGACTGGTTCCAAATAGGAAAAGGAGTACGTCAAGGCTGCATATTGTCACCATGTTTATTTAACTTATATGCAGAGTACATCATGAGAAATGCTGGACTGGAAGAAACACAAGTTGGAATCAAGATTGATGGGAGAAATATCAATAACCTCAGATATACAGATGACACCACTCTTATGGCAGAAAGTGAAGAGGGGCTAAAAAGCCTCTTGATGAGAGTGAAAGTGGAGAGTGAAAAAGTTGGCTTAAAGCTCAACATTGAGAAAACGAAGATCATGGCATCTGGTCCCATCACTACATGGGAAATAGATGGAGAAACAGTGGAAACAGTGTCAGAATTTATTTTTCTGGGCTCCAAAATTACTACAGATGGTGACTGCAGCCATGAAATTAAAAGATGCTTACTCCTTGGAAGGAAAGTTATGACCAACCTAGATAGCATATTCAAAAGCAGAGACATTACTTTACCAACAAAGGTTCGCCTAGTCAAGGCTATGGTCTTTCCTGTGGTCATGTATGGATGTGAGAGCTGGACTGTGAAGAAGGCTGAGCGCCGAAGAATTGATGCTTTTGAACTGTGGTGTTGGAGAAGACTCTTGAGAGTCCCTTGGACTGCAAGGAGATCCAACCGGTCCATTCTGAAGGAGATCAGCTCTGGGATTTCTTTGGAAGGAATGATGCTAAAGCTGAAACTCCAGTATTTTGGCCACCTCATGCGAAGAGTTGACTCATTGGAGAAGACTCTGATGCTGGGAGGGATTGGGGGCAGGAGGAGAAGGGGACGACAGAGGATGAGATGGCTGGATGGCATCACTGACTTGATGGATGTGAGTCTGAGTGACCTCCGGGAGCTGGTGATGGACAGGGAGGCCTGGCGTGCTGCGGTTCATGGGGTCGCAAAGAGTCGGACATGACTGAGCGACTGATCTGATCTGATTAAGCACCAAAGTGCATACCAGCTACAACTGTAGCTGGAGTCCTGCTCTCCTAGTGCTTGTATTCTGGAGTGATGTTCGTGTGTTGGTCCTGCCATGAGAAGGTGAACTCCTTGTGGCAGGGACCATGTACTTTTTGTCTGGTTTCCTCGGCAGTTAGCCCAGTGAGTCTGATACCCAGTGTATTAGTGTCTTCTTGCTGCTGTAACAATTTCTATAAACTTACATCTTAAAACAACACAAACTTACTGTCTTACAGTCACAGAGGTCAGAAGCCTGAAATGGGTCTCACTGGATTAAAATCCGGGTGTCAGCAGGGCTGAATTTCTTCTGGAGGCTCTAGGGGAGAATTTGTTTCCTCGCCTTTCCAGTTTCCAGTGACTGCCTGCATTTCTTGGCTTATGGCCCCTTCTTCCAATATTCAAAGGAAGAAGTGTGGCATCTTCAAAACTCTCACTGTGACTTCCTTTTTTGTCTCCCTCTTCCACTTACATTGGACCTACTTGGATGCTCCAAGATACTCTCCCAATTTCAAGGTCAGCTGATTAGCAACCATAATTCCATTTGCAACCTTAATTCCCCCTTGATATTTAATGTAGCATATTCATGTGCTCTGAGGATTAGGACATGGGCATCTTTGGGAAGGACGTAATTCTGCCTACCACTACTAGAAAACTGAATGAATGAATGAACGGTGAATGATGAATGAAACTCACACAGGCTGAGAACCAGTGTTGTGCCAACCAAAAACAGGCAGAACAAGTAGTGTCTCTGCCCTGAAGGAGTTGATAATCAACTGAACTGAGAGGGTAGGAGGTAATTGGAGGTCTTCCAAAACTTCTTTCTCATATTAAACATCTCTGACTCTTGCACGCTTTCCCTGACATCCCAGGTTAAGGTTAGACCCATTGTTTTGTGTTCCTAAGGCACCCTCCTTAGGAATGCTTCACGCTTGCGATCTAGTTCAATAAATGCCTCCCCTTGATTTTGTAGGTAATGAGTATGATAAAACATGTCTTACTTCTCGTTGTGTGGTATTGAGTAGAGAATGTCTGGCATATGGTAAGTGCTCGACAATTTGAGACAATAAATGAATGAATAAATAAATGAAGAATTAGAGAAAATTAAGTATTTAAACCATCTATCACTTGTTCTACATTGGAGCTTTGTAACCTGGGACCATGGACTTTCTGACATGGCATGCAAAATTGGGAAGGCAAGCGTCTGTATGTTGTGTTTTTTTCCCCCAGTGGGGAGCAAAGAACTTTTATCAGATTCTCAATGGAGTCCATGACCAAACAGAGGTTAAGAAGCACTCTACATGTGCAGCATTCAGAAATGAGATAATTTGGCCATGGCAAAGAGGTGGAGGATACGGTTCTGGAGAATATGAGTGGAATTCTCCTCCCAAAGCTAACAGGGCTTTTTGTATTATTTTTTCCCTCTAGGAGAAGAGAGTGTACTGCCTCTTCTGACTCAAGAATCTACTTCCAAAGCTCGGAGGGGCATTTTAAGAAGAGCTGTCTTTTCTGAGGACCAGAGAAAGGCTCTGGAGAAAATGTTTCAGAAGCAGAAATATATCAGCAAAACAGACCGAAAGAAACTTGCCATCAACTTGGGACTAAAAGAATCACAGGTACTGATGAGCAGGTTTCTGAAGGAATCCAATGAAATCCATTCATTTGGCAACTGTTCCTTGTACTAAGCATAATACTGGACCCTGAAGCATTATTGAAATGATTCTCATAATTTTTTTAGTGAGTGGAAATATGTGCAACAATTCCTGTTTGGAAATTGGTCCGTTTGCTGAGAAGTCTAGGTTTTTGCCTTATTAATTCTTCCCAAATGAAAAGCAAAGCAAAGGTGGTGGCATTTACATTATTACATTGTTTGCTCTGTTTTCAGAGAAACTGGCTGCATAATTGCCTACAAAAGCAGGAACCAATTTTCCTGTCTTTTTCTTCATTTCCAATCCAACAGTCAAGGCATAAATGAATGACTCATAAGTACCTCTTAATAGATGCCATTATTTTGTACTGTGGGCTTATGTCAAGTACAGTTAAGTAATTTCACATCTGCAACCTTTACAAACCTTTTTTGTACAATGACATTTCATATAATTTTGAAAGAGACTTCCTGGCCTTTGGGGAAGTGCAGCATACTCCATTTAAAGATTGGCCTACTTATAAATAATTAACAGTATAAGGCACTGGCATTTTCCTTGTTATGAAATATCCCCATTTTCTAGATGAGGAAATGTAGAGAAGTAAACAGAGATCCAGTGTCACAGAGTGAAACTGCTTTGGAGCTGAGCTCCCCACCCCAGGCACCCTGACTCTGGAATTTGCATTCTCTTTAACCTGGAACCACCATGGACATTTGTGCAGGCTGTTCGCTGCACAGGGGCACTTGGCTCATGGGGATGGCAGCAGCTGAAATGCAGCAGGTACTCGTTTGTCTAACTGGCTTTCCTGGTGCAGGGCTCCATCTACCTGAATTTTTTGAATCAGCATAAAAGCTTTAAAGGGCTAGCAGAGGCTCTGTGTCAACCACCGTGTTCTTCTGTACTTCCCCTCAATACAAATGACCTGGTTTCTAACTTTAGATGTTACTAAACTAGTTATTTTTGGATGAAACCTTTCTTAACCTTGCTTCCTTTCCCCAGGGAAGTAATCTGTCCCCCTGACCCCTGACTTTTGAAGTCATAGGAAGCAGTACCAGGTGTGGTTCAGGGTGGTTGGCCTAGATCAGCCAGTATGTGTTTTCCTCATGTGTGGTACTGGTGAGCCCATGCTCTTAATTGACTGCTCTGTGCTTCAGTTTCTCACTTTTATGTAAGACTCAGAGCTTCCCGGGTGGCTCTCATGGCAAATAATCTGCCTGCAATGCAGGAGACTCAGGTTCAATCCCTGGGTCAGGAAGATCCCCTGGACAAGGAAATGGCTACCCACTCCACTATTTTTGCCTGGGAACCCCATGGACAGAGGAGCCTGGTGGGCTACAGTCCATGGGGTTGCAAAGAGTCGGGACATGACTGAGCAATTAACACACTCTGTGCTAGGTAAGAGGGAAAATTGATAAGTATTGATTCAGCTAACACTCCTTGGATCCCAGGAATGTTTACAACCAACTGAGAAGACAAAGCAGAAGCTTACAAGCAATTAGATAAGAATATAAAACAATAATATAGGAAACAGTGCCTGGCAGGTTCGTTATACTGCCGTATAGGAGCTGGATCAATAGTTCTTCTAGAACTTATATATCTCTCTGGAGCCTTACACTGATTCCCACCTCTGGAGGGGATGGTCATATGACTGGTCCATATATCCTTGGGGAGTCTAGTGATGGGAATTTTCTGGTCCTCAGAGGAATTGTTGAGTCTGAGAAAGGACCACATGAGGGCTCAGTAGGCCTGGCCTGCATTGCATTGGCCTGGATAAGTGTGTAGTTTTATAAGTTTGGGGGCCTCTGGTTGAATTGGAACTTGAGGTAGGTGTTGTTTAGTTGCTAAGTCACATGAGACTCTTTTTCAATCCCATGAATTATAGCCCACCAGGCTCCTCTGTCCATGGGATTTCCCAGGCAAGAATACTGGAGTGGGTTTCCATTCCCTTCTTCAGGGGATCTTCCCCATCCAAGAGTCAAACCCATGTCTCTTGCAAATGTATTGGCAGGTGGATTCCTAGGTGTTAAAGAGCAACAATGGCTAGGATTAATCTGACAGTGCTCTGAGAAAGTGTGAAAATCCATAATAGTACATAGTATCTTCTTTAAAATGAACTATTGAAAAAGGATTGCATCAAGCCTATTCAATAATATTTATGAGGGGTTGATTGTAATATTTCCACTCTGAGAAAACAAACTGTTTCCATATTTTCATGTTATCTCTCAGTTCTTATCCATAGGCACATAGTTGTACATAGTTGATTATATTGGTTTTAAAATTCAAATGCCTCAGGAAAGACTGTTTTTTATCTCATTGAATTTGGGGAACAGCTCAGAAGTAGGTTAACGTTTTCTTATTTCATATGTTGTCGTTGTTGTTCAGTCACTAAATTGTGTCCGACTCTTTGTGATGCCACGGACTGCAGCATGTTAGGCTCCTCTGTTCTCCACTGTCTCCTGGAGTTTGCTCAAATTCAGGTCTGTGAGTCAATGATGCTATCTGACTTTCTCATCCTCTGTCATCCCCTTCTCCTCCTGCCCTCAATCTTTCCCAGCATCAGGGTCTTTTCCAGTGAGTTGGCTCTTTGCATCAGATGGCCAAAGTATTGGAGCTTCAGCTTCAGCATCAGTCCTTCCAATGAATATTCAGGGTTGATTTCCTTTAGGATTGACTGATGTGACCTTCTTGCTGTCCAAGAGACTCTCAAGAGTCTTCTCCAGCACCACAATTCAAAAACATCAATTGTTCAGCTGTCAGCCTTCTTTATGGTCCAACTCTCACATCTGTACATGACTACTGGAAAAACCAAAGCTCTAACTATACAAACCTTTGATGAAAAAGTGATATCTCTGTTTTTTAATACACTGTCTAGATTTGTCATCGCTTTCCTTCCAAGGAGCAAGCATCTTTTAATTTCATGGCTTCAGTCACTGTCTTCAGTGATTTTGGAGCCCAAGAAAATAAAATCTGTCACTGCTCCCACTTTCTCCCCCTTTTATGTGCCATGAAGTGATGGGACTGGATGCCATGATCTTAGTTTTTTGAATGTTGAGTTTTAAGCCAGTTTTTCTTCCACTCTCCTCTTTCACCCCCATCAAGAGTCTCTTTAGTTCTTCTTTGCTTTCTGCCATTAGAGTGGTGTCATCTCCATAACTGAGGTTGTTGATATTTCTCCTGGCAATCTTGATTCCAGCTTGTGATTCACCCAGCCCAGCATCTCTCATGATGTACTCTGCATATAAATTAAATAAACACAGTGACAAGATATAGCCTTGTCATACTCCTTTCCCAAATAAGCGTATATGCTTGTCATTTATGCACAAACACATAAAAAACACGTGCTAAGTCACTTCAGTTGTGTCCTACTCTCTGTGACCCTTTGGGCTGTAGCCTGCCAGGCTCCTCTGTCCATGGGATTTTCCAGGCAAGAATATTGCAGTGGGTTGCCATTACTTCCTCCAGGGAATCTTCCCAACCCACGGATCCAACCAGAGTCTCTTACATCTCTTAGACTGGCAAGTGTGTTCTTTACCACTACTGCCACTTGGGAAGCCTTATTAAAAAAAAAAAAGACTCTTGCATAATGATTACCACATCCCCTGACATTTGATGTCATTTACAGATAATAAAATAGCTACTCCTGTTATTTCTGTTTTACAGATGGAAGAAGCTGTGACCTAGAAGCACATATATGTATTTTTAGGTAAAAATGGGATCACATTCTGCACATATTTTGATGTTTCCCAAAGGACAGTATGAATCACCTGTGTAACCAGCACACAGCTCAGGCGGCAGAACTTTACCATGGGGCCAGGTGCCCCCTGCACACCCACTCCTAGGCACTACCTGCTTCTTCCTGACTGAACTGCATGGATTAGTTTGCCCATTTTTGTGCTTTGTATAAATAATATCACTCAGTTCATATTCTTTGGTGTATGGCTTCTTTCACTGACCATATCTTGTGAGATTCATCCGTGTGGCTGTGTTGTAGCAGTAGCTCATTTACACTTATCACTGCATAGTATTACATGGTACACCACGGTTTATCCATTCTAATGTTGGCCATTAGGATTGTTCCCATTTTTTGGCTATTATGAAAATGCTGTTGACAATGACTATTTTTTTATACTTTGCTTCTCCCCTGCCCCCATTCAAATGTCATGAGATACATCCTTGCATATCTGCTTACATATTTACTTCATTTTTCTTTAGTGTCTTAGAACTGACCATTACATGGATATACTGTAATTTACTTAGCCATCTTCAGCTTTAAGTTACTTCCTAGTTTTTACTATTACATATCTTTATGCACTTTAAAAATATTAAAAGATAGGAAACTAGGAGTGGGACTTATAGGTTAAAGTTTATATACATTTTAAATTGCAATCAATTAAAAATTTCCTTTCCAAATATAATATTGTATCAAGATATTGAATTGTGTCAGATTTCACTCCTACTAATTAACAGTCCCCTTTTTAAAAAATAGTCCCATTATTTAAATTTTTGAAAATGTTGCCACCTTCATTGGTAGCTTGTATTTGTTATTTTTTTCCTAGTTATCAGAACTTGGGACTCTTTTATTAGACTTCTCATGGCTATACCATTTCATTTCTATCATATTGTCTTTTTGCTGATTAATATGCAGCAATTATTTCATCTGTTAATCAAAATATTTGAAATATTATGGTTAGTAACATTTTCCTGTTAACAGCTGTCACAGAAATCCCTTTCAAGTTTGTGGCTTTTTTTTTTTTATTGTGGTAAAATACACATAACATAAAATTTACCATTTTAACCTTTTGGAAGTGTACAGTTGGGTCGCATGAAGTACATTCACATTGTTAGGCAGCTATCATCACCACCCATTCCAGAACTTTTTTCATTGCTCAAACTGAACTTTTGCACTCATTAAACATGACTCCCTGTTTCTTCCTACCCCAAGCACCTGGCAACCACCATTCTATTTTCTGTCTCTCTGAATTTGACTACTGTAGGTACTTCATGTAAGTGGACTCATACTGTAGTTGTCCTTTTGTTACTGGCATATTTCACTGGATATCATGTCTTCAAGTTCCATCTGTACTGTAGCATGTGTTAGAACTTTCTTTCTAGTTAGGGCTGAATGATATTCAGTTGTATACATAGACTACATTTCGCTTATTCATTCATCCATCAGTGGCCATTTTGGTTGCTTCCACCTTTTGGCTAATATAAATATTGCTGCTGTGAACATTGTGTGTACAAATACCTCTTTGAGTCCCTACTTTTAATTCATTTGGGTAATTTGTGGCTTTTTCATATGTTTATGGCCATCTTTATTTGTCCAAAAGTTTCTCCTTTTTATGTAGTCAGAGCTAGCTTTCCTTTTGTAGCCTTACTGTTTTGTGTCATGCTTAAGAAAACATTCATCTCCCTAAGACTGTAATGATCATCTCTTATATTTTTTTCTAGAACTTTTATAGTTTTGTGCTTATGTTTAGCTGTTTTATCTATCTGAGATTTTTATTGAGAGGCAGAACTTTTATGCAAGTATGTGTGCCAAGTTGCTTCAGTTATGTCTTGACTCTTTGTGACCCTGTGGACTATAGCTCACCAGGCTCCTCTGTCCATGGGATTCTGCAGGCAAGATTAGTGTGATGGGTTGCCATGCCCTGCTCCAGGGATCTTTCTGACCCAGGGATCGAACCCAGGTCTCCTGCATTGCAGGCAGATTCTTTACCACTGAGCCACTGGGGAAGCCCAGACCTTTTATGATTTTCCCCAAGTACGTACATTTGTCCCAGTATCACTTATGGTACACTTGTCCCGCAGAGAAGGCAATGGCACCCCACTCCAGTATTCTTGCCTGGAAAATCCCATGGACGGAGGAGCCTGGTAGGCTGCAGTCCATGGGGACACGACTGAGCGACTTCACTTTGACTTTTCACTTTCATGCATTGGAGAAGGAAATGGCAACCCACTCCAGTGTTCTTGCCTGGAGAATCCCAGAGATGGGGGAACCTGGTGGGCTTCCGTCTATGGGGTCGCACAGAGTTGGACACGACTGAAGTGACTTAGCAGCAGCAGCAGGGCACTTGTCCCGATACCACTTATGAAAAAACTTCTTTTATCATTTTCTTCAAATTGAGATATTACTCAAAAATTTTCTACACAGAAAAGCTAACAGAAGAAAATAATTGATGTGATGAAAAGGCAAGAATCATTAATGGGAACACATAACTGTCTTAGTAAAAACCCATTAGAAATACTTGGCAGATTTTCTGGGAGTAAATGCCTACTGCAAATAATAAATGAGTTTATGAACAGAACCAAGTGCTCTGGTATGTACACAGTAGTACTGTTTTCTTATGAAAAGCCTTGTAACTGAGATGGCTGTGATTCAGACTCAGCTGCCTGCAATAAGCTTCTTTTGTAGCCATTTTGGACATTGCCACTCACTTTGAAAGAATGTTTTGCCAATCTGGAAAGACCGTCTCAGTTAAAGTTAGAGTTTTACTTCACTGGGAGAAATATTTGGTTTGCACACTTTAATAATTATTTCTTTAGGTAAAAATTTTCCAGTTTTTGTTTTAAAAATAAAAAGCTACTCAGAAGGATGCAGTGTAATGCGTAGGAAAACAATGTGATTGACTTTTCAACCACCAGGAAACCAATTGTGATGTTTTCTGCTCAGGTACAGTTGATTACATAGTAGGTAAAGAGGGAAGTTAGTAGAAAAGATTCAAGTGGGATGAGGGCAGATATGGCTCAGATTAGAAACTACCATCATAAGCACGTTAAGGTTCGTTACAATCAGGTGTAATTTATTGAGCCTAATTCTTTGAAGTTGATAAGCCGTGGGAGTACTCTAACTTGGAAATTAAGCCTGCAATTTATCTAAGCATTATGAAATGTATTCTTAATTTAGTCTCCAAAAGTTTCTGATGACGTTTGAATCTTTATAGGAGCCTCAGCACTGGAGTGGAACTGTCACTGAGTCTAGTCTAAGTACTTCCATGTTACAAGCTGTGTGACCTTGAGCTAGTTCATTGCTTTGAACCTCAATTTTCTTACATGAGCAATAAGGACTTCTTGTAGTCACTGTGAGGATCAAATTTTAAAATCTGTGTTGAGTGCCTGGCTTGACACCTGGCACCAAAAAAAAAAAAAAAAAAAACCCACTCAGATGATATTACTAGCTGATAACATTTCCTTTGGATAAATAATTTAGCATAGAGTAAATGAGGTTTTAAAATATTGAAGAGAGTTAAACCAGTCTTGAGAGATGTCCGACTTATAGGATGTCACCAACTTAACCACAGTTGTTTTGTTTCATACGTGTGTGTGTGGAGATGTTATATTAAAGTAATTTCTCAGATATTTCTGGACTGAAAAACTATAAGGACTTTGCTAGGCTGGCTCTCATAATAAGGCATTCTGTGGAATGAACAGCGGGAAAAATTACAGTTTAAAATGCTGAATTGAAGTAATGTGGAGTTAAGTGATCATTTTGTTCAATTACTTTATTACTAGGTGAAAATCTGGTTTCAGAACAGAAGAATGAAATGGCGGAATTCCAAAGAAAAGGAAGTACTTTCCAACAGGTGTCTCCAAGAAGTAGTCCTTCAAGAGGACCCCCTCTCACGATCGGCTCTAGGTTTCCCTTCTCCATGTGCTTCACTCTGGGAAGTCTCCCAGCAGCACTCGAGTCCAGGATGGAGGGAGAATTCGCCTGATCCTTCAGAAAGACTAATCCAGGGGAGTCCAGGGGCAGAGGCACTGCCCCCAGAAGCAAAGTCACTGCAAGGTGCCTTGTATTTGTGTTCTGAAGAGGACGCAAGAGACAAGAGTGTACTTACTGGCACAGTGTGAATGGACACAGTCTGCCATGTTAACTTAAAAGAATGCTTGATTAATAACATTCGGGCTCTAAAGCCTGCTAGCTTGTGCCTCATCAGTGCCTAATACCTAATACCTTAGGAGTGAAACATGGACTAATGTTTTAGGAACCCCTCTCCAGTGTTCTCTTATTTGGGTCCTAGACTCAGACTTAATTTGTAAGTGGAACAGAATCTCCTGGAAATTGTGATGAAGCTAAAAAAAAACCACAAAAAACCAAGAGTAATAGTTGCCTCAGTCACTGCTCTGAATTTGTGCATATAAGGTTGTGTCTCTATGTGTGTATATATATAAATAGTCATTAAAAATACATTAGTAGAAACTAGTTCCTTTCTATATAGTGCATTGAGCAAATTCACTTCCTTTTATATGAAGGAAAACCAACGATGGGCTGAATGTTTTTAATTTTTTAAAATTATGTGAAATTTGTACTTTAGTGCAAATTTTCATATCAATAGAACATGTTTTTTAAAATTTTCTTTTTTCTGGCTTCTTTCAGTACCCAGCTATAAATGTTTTTTAACAACTCAGCTCAGCAGTCCTAATTAAATGTGCCACTGTTAAGTATATACATTGAAAGTATATATTTAAAATTAGTCCAGTAGGCAAGCTAGAAGAATTTCTGAATGTGACTGTTAGTATCTTTAATTTTCCAGGCTCTGGACTTCAGGCTGTCAGTGATGGAGGTACCTATGTAACTGCTGATTATCATATTATCTCTTTGTTGTAATGATGGGCCTTAATCAGGGTTTGCCAAATAAAATGCCTTTAAGGGCATGTCAGGAAAATAGAGGGTATGGCCCACCTAAAGATCTGTGAGTTTAATAATTGTTGAAATACTGTGTTGGCTGAACAAATATCTGTGCCAAGTCTGTGACCTCTGGCTAAGACTTCAGTGTCACAGTTCTTAAATGTTTCCAACAGGACTTCAAAACCCAACACAGATGGAATCTGTAGGGATTTCTATTTGCACTTCTGGTTATAGACTCAATTTTCCACTTAGGTGGTGTACACGATAATATTAGGTTATTTTTATGTATTAACAAATACCACACAGATGTTTTATGTTTTTTGAATACTGTGAAATAGTATTATTATAAAATTTCATTTCTGGTAATGATTTGCTTAGTTCAGCTAGAATTTTTTATTCTAGGTCCAAGAAAAATTATGCTTCACTTTGAAGGAAATGAGGCAGAAAAAGGAAATGATGTGATTTTGAAGTAGATTATTATAATCTGTGGACAAGAAGCATTATTAGAAGTTCATGATACGGAATTTTGTTAGAAAGCTACACAGAGAGAGTGACTTCTAATTTGCTTACATTCTTAGCTATTGGTTTTGAGAGTTTAGAGTTGTTAGCAAAGGTAATATTTTCGAAGATAACAATTTTGTCAACACGAGGAAAATATTTTGTGTGAATGGAATTTGATTTGGTGTATGATAGCTTATATCTTTATCTTTTGCTTGCAAGTCATCTCAGAAGACTCAATCCCTCTTTGTGGGAAGAGGTCTGCTGTCAACAATTTCAATTTTAAAACCTGTCTTAAAATGAGTTATAGTATGATTTCTTTTATTTATATAATGTTAACCTCATTTACATTTATTGGGTCCTTTCTATGTACTGGAGACTGTGCTAAGCCTTTAGGGTGAATTAACTCATTTAATCCTCATGACAACGACCTAATGAAGTATAGGGACTATTACTGTTAGGATTCTTGTTACCTAGACAAGGGACCTGGAGCAGTATGGTTAGGGTAATTTACCCAAGGTCATGAGGTTAATAAATGGAATTTGACCCCTGGTAGTCAAGTTTCAACTCTTGAAATTTAACCAACCATTTGGGGTTGTATACCACTGTGAATGTATTCACCTAGTTATGGGATGCATTGTAAGACATACATTTTGAAGACTGAAGAGAAATTTATTAAAGAAATTCAGAAATACACCATACTTTTAAAAAATATTTATTTTTAATTGGAGGATAATTGCTTTACAATATTGTGTTGGGTTTCTGCAGTATATGAACATGAATCAGCCATAGTTGTACATATGTCCCTTCCCTCTTAAACCTCCTCCCTACATCCCACCCCTCTAGGACATTTTACTTTTTAGTATCTTACTTGGGGAATGTTTTTCTCTTCAGTATCTTCTCTATTAACTTTGAAATGTTGGGAAAGTAAAGAATCATGAAAGTCTTCAGTTATGAAGCCTCCTCCATAGAGAATAGTCTCATAGGAGAACCTAAGTGTGAGATGAAAGAGTATTTTTCTCTTACTCTTTGCTAAAAATCATAGAGAGCTTATCCATGGATAAGCTGTTTCCATGGATAAGTGTTTCATGAGAATAACCTGAAAATCAAATGAAATAAACCTGTGTCCTGGCCATCCAATTACCCAAGTTTTAGAAGTGGGCCTCTTGGTGCTGAAATGATCTTTCCCCATGGTTTCACCTCAAATTCTGAGACCCAGTGGAGGCTCTGTCTGTGTGATTGGCCTGATAATCATATACACAGATGTATCTTTTAATTGTTTTCTACCTTAGATGTGTTAGGAGCTTCCTTGGTGGCTCAGATGTTAAAGAGTCTGGCTGCAGTGCGGGAGACCTGGGTTCGACCCATGGGTCAGGAAGATACTCTGCCTAGAAAAGGAAATGGCAACCCACTCCAGTATCCTTCCCCACCAAATTCCATGGATGGCAGGCTACAGTCCCTGGGGTCGCAAAAGTCGGACATGACTGAGCAACCTCACTTTTGGATGTATTAAAGGCTTAGGAAAAGAACATCTTGGACGAATATGAAAGTGAAAGTGTTAGTTGCTCAGTTCTGTCTGACTCTTTGTGATCTCCTGGGCTAAGCCCACAAGGCTCCCTCTGTCCATGGAATTCTCCAGGCAAGAATACTGGAGTGGGTTGCCATTCTGTTCTCCAGGAGATCTTCCCAACCCAGGAATGGAACCCGGGTCTCCTGCATTGTGGGCAGATTCTTTACAGTCTAAGCCACAGGGAAGCCCCTTGGATGAATATATTAGGGATATCTAGGAAACATGCACAAACACATACACAGGGTCCACAGGCATATGCTTGTTGTACCTTGACTTTGCCTTCATTTGCCCAAATTGTTGGAGAGAAGTGCTGAGCTTCATAGTCTAATTGACAAGGGTCTCCTTTCTCCTTTAACTTGTGCTTAACCAATGTTCCCTCCACCTACAGTGTTCTTACACATATATTGGGTTGGCCAAAAAATTTGAGTCTTTCTGTAACCTCTTACAGAAAAACCCAAATGGACATTTTGTCAAACCCAATATTTTCCTCTGCTTTCAGAATACAGACTACTTTTCTCCACATGATCACATATGAGTATTTTTGCTATGTTTGCTATGTTTTGCTAGTGTTTGCTTCCAAACACTATTCTATAAAATACCAGGAAAGTAGAAGCCTGAAGGCAAGAATATTTAAAAAATTTTAAAAACATGCCAAATTACCTTAAGTAAGAAAAAATTGTAAACACCATCCTTCAGCTTTTATGAAGAAAAATATAAAGCTAAGTATAAAGAGTTGGAAGTATACAGATTAGGAATGGTCGTGGGATTTGGAGATAGTGAAAGCCATGATCACTGATACTTAAAAGGCAATTCTATTTTCTTAGTACTAAAGTGGTTTGAATGGGTAACCTGGTTATTCAGGCCAGTGGTTCAGTCTTTAAAAATCCGTACCTGTAATGCCATACCTTCCAACCAGTTTTGTATATGTGCTCAGATGGGAATATACTTCGTACATGCTCTTCAAAAGTACCCACACCTCCCACTCCATCTGCTGAAAATCATACATTTACTTACTTAACTTTTCAAATATAAGATCCTAAAAATATGTAAACCACACATGTCATTTCTGGCCCCCTGTATTCCCCATTCTGATGCATCTTTTGCAAAGGTGCATACTCCCCAGCTTGCTCTGTAACCCATTCCTTGATGAACAGTGATTTTATCAAATTCTGCTAACCTTTAATAAAACAAAGCTCAATAGACACTGCTTCTGCACTCCTTTGAAATCCACAAAAATGTTTTTTTTCTGGATCTCATACTTCTTAGGTATTATGTATAAGGCACTGTCTTCAGCTCTATGTAAAGAAATGTGAAGGAGCTCATGGTCCTTGCTATCAAGGAAACTTAAGATCTAGTCTACTTGCCAAACATTTTTTGAAATCTTCATGTTACCAGTGACTGGATCCAGTAGTTTTGGGGTAAAAAATAGTGTCCTCCAAAACCCTATCTATCTATTTGCAGGAGTGGTGGCAGTTTTGTTATTCACTTGCTCAGTTGTGTCCAACTCTTTGCTACTCTGTGGACTGCAGCATATCAGGATTCCCTGTCATTCACTGTCTCCTTGAGTTTGCTCAAACTCATGTCCATTGAGTCAGTGATGCCATGGAACCATCTCATCCTCTGCTGCCCCCTTTTCCTTCTGCCTTCAATCTTTCCCGGCATAAGGGTCTTTTCCAGTGAGTCAGTTCTTTGCATCAGGTGGCCAAAGTGTTGGAGTTTCAGAATTGGCATCAGTTCTTCAAATGAATATTCTGGGTTGATTTCCTTTAGGATTGACTGGTTTTATCTCCTTGCTGTTCAAGGGACTCTCAAGAGTCTTCTCCAACACCACAGTTCAAAAGCATCAATTCTTTGGCCCTCAGCCTTCTTTATGGTCCACCTCTCACATTCATACATGACTACTGTAAAAACCATAGTTTTGATTATATGGACTTTGGTCAGCAAAGTGATATTTCTACTTTTTAATATGCTGTCTAGATTTGTCATAGCTTTGCATCCAAGAAGCAAACATTTTTTAATTTCATGGCTGCAGTCACTATTCGCAGTGATTTTTCAGTCCAAGGAAATAAAATCTGTCGTTACTTCCACTTTTTCCCTTTCTAATTTGCCATTAAATGATGGAACCAGATGCCATGCTCTTAGGTTTTTTAATGTGGAGTTCCAAGCCACCTTCTTCACTCTTCTCTTTCACCCTCATCAAGAGGCTCTTGAGTCTCTCTTTACTTTCTGCCATTAGAGTAGTATCATTTCTATATCTGAAGTTGTTGATATTTCTCCTGGCAATCTTGATTCCAACTTGTGATTCATCCAACCCAGCATTTTACATGATGTTCTCTGTATGTAAGTTAAATAAGCAAAAGTGACAGTATGGAGCCTTGTCATGCTCCTTTCTCAGTTTGGAACCAGTCAGCTGCTCCATGTCTGGTTGTAACTGTTACTTCTTGACCTGCATACAGGTTTCTCAGGAGACATGTAAGGTGGTCTGGTACTCCCTTCTCTTGCAGAATTTTCCATAGTTTGTTGTGATCCATACAGCCAAAGGCTTTTAGCCTAGTCAGTGAAGCATATGTTTTTCTGGAATTCCCTTGCTTTCTCCATGATCCAATAAATGTTGGCAATTTGATCTCTGGTTCTTCTGCCTTTTCTAAATTCAGCTCATACATGTGCAAGTTCTTGGTTCATGTACTGCTGAAGCCTAGCTTGAAGGATTTTGAGCATAACCTTGCTACCATGTGAAATGAGTGCAATTGTACAGTAGACTGGACATTCTTTGGCATTGCCCTTGTTTGGCATTAGAATGAAAAGCCATCTTTTCCAGTCCTGTGGCCACTGCTGAGTTTTCCAAATAAATATGCTGACATATCGAGTGCAACACTTCAGTTGCATCATCTTTTATGATTTTAAGTAGCTCAGCTGGAATTCTGTCACGTCCACTAGCTTTGTTTGTAGTAATGTTTCCTAAGACCTGCTTGACTTCACACTCCAGTATGTCTGGTTCTAGGTGAGTGACCATACCATCGTGGTTATCCTGGTCACTAAAACCTTTCTTGTGTAGTTCTTCTGTGTATTCTTGCCACCTCTTCTTAATCTCTTCTGCTTCTGGGAGGTCCTTACCATTTCCGTTCTTTATTGTGCCTATCCTTGCATGAACTATTCCTTTCATATGTCCAGTTTTCTTGAAGAGATCCTAGTTTTTCCCAGTCTATTGTTTTCCGCTATTTCTTGGCATAGTTCATTTGAGAAAGCTGTCTTATCTCTTCTTGCTGTTCTCTGAAACTTTGCATTCAGTTGGGTATATCTTTTCCTTTCACTTCTCTTCTTTCCTAGCTATTTGTAAAGTCTCCTCAGAGGACCACTTTGCCTTCCTGTATTTCTTTTCTTGGGGATGGTCTTGGTAACTGCCTTCTGTAAAATTTAACGAACCTCCATCCATAGATCAAAGATCTGGTAGACAGAGTGCCTGAAGAGCTATGGACGGAGGTTTGTTAAATTGTACAGGAGGTAGTAACCAAAACCATTCCCTAGAAAAGAAATACAGGAAGGCAAAGTGGTTCACTGAGAAGGCTTTACAAAGCTGATAAAGAAAATTTCCCTGGTAGCTTAGCTGGTAAAGAATTTGCCTGCAATGCAGGAGACTCTTGTTCGATCTCTGGGTCAGGAAGATTCCCTGAACAAGATATAGGCTATCCACTCAAGTATTAGAAATTTTCCCTGATGACTCAGATGGTAAACAATCTGCCTGCAATGCGGGAGACCTGGGTTCAATCCCTGGGTTGGGAAGATCCCCTCGAGGAGGCAACCCACTCCAGTATTCTTGCCTGGAGGATCCCCATGGACAGAGGAGCCTGGAGGGCTGCAGCCCCTACAGTTGCAAAGAGTCAAACACGACTGAGCGACTAAACACAGCACATACCTGAATGACCTAGTGGTTTTCTCTACTTTCTTCAATTTAAGCCTGAATTTTGGCAATAAGAAACTCATGATCTGAGCCACAGTCAGCTCTAGATCTTGTTTTTGCTGATTGTGTAGAGCTTCTCCATCTTGGACTACAAATAACATAACCAATCTGATTTCGGTATTGACCATCTGGTGATGTCCATATGTAGAGTCAGAACTCTTCACTGTGACCTGTTCGTCTTGGGTATTCCTGCACTCCAAGACTCATAGCTTCATGTAGTTATGCAAACCCCTTTGCCATGACAAAGCTGTGGTCCCTGAAGTAGGGATTGGGGGGTTGTTATTGAATGTTCCAGTTTTCAGAAAAATACAAGCTACTTGGCATTGCTGATTTTCTGTGCTCTTTCTCCTCCATTTGGGCCACATTGGTCCCAAGAGAAGACAGAAGGAATCTAAGGAAATAATATAGTAACTTTTTGTTTATAGTGCACCCTACCTTCTGCTTTCTTCCACCTTCTCAGTCTCAGATCAGCTTTCAACCATGATGAATAGGAAGAGTGAACAAAAAGCAAAAGCAAGTAGCACAAGTAAGGCGAAATCAGGAGTATTCGCCTGGTGAGTATGGTGAGTATTTTTGAATATACTGGAAAAATCTTTCAGAATTAATTTACATCCTTTATAAACCAGTTCTGAAATAAGCACCTACCTGAAGGACAAAATGTTAGCCTCCCCGCCCCCCACAATGGTTCTTAGCTTCCAGCTGTTGGTTGGGTTCCATTACATTATTATTTTTGGTTATAAAAGCTATATATGCTCATTATAAAAAGCACACTGGAAAATATAGCTGACAAAGAAAAATTTATGTGTAATTCTACCATCTGGAAATAGCCAATTTAGCTCTTTTGTGAAAATTTTTCCCTTTTGAATGTATTTATATATATATATGTGTGTATGTGTCTAAACAAATTTGGATCATAGTGTATGTCTAGGTTATCTTGCCCTTTTTTTACTCAACTTTATAGAGAATAGTTTCCCATGCTGTTAGAAATTCTTTAAACTTTTTATGACAGCTGTATGGTATTATTCCTTTATAATTCATTCACTTCTTGAGGTGGACCAAGGGATGGGCCAGGAGATGGCAGGTCATAGAAAGAATGATCATGGGCTCTTGTACCAGAAATTTACTTAAGAAAAACAATCTGATGCTTATTATTTATTTTAACTATTAATAAACAAAAGCCCAGCAAACATAAGACATGGAATGAAAATCAAGGCATTAGGGCTTATGCTTTCAGTGGTGGTCTTTAATATCAAGGGGTATCAGATATACAAGTGGAGAGCCTCTTCCAAAAAGCCACCGTGATGTTTATCAAAATGTCCTCCCATCCATGCAAAATCAGAGGGATTTTTTGCACATGGGTTTCAGCAAGTAACCAGCATAAATATAACTAATATAAGGTAATATTTTACCTCTCTTTAATCATGTTTTATAGTCACACTGATATATTATTTAACTTTTAATAATACATCCTTTTGTTCACAACATGGGCAGAAGCCCAGTCAGCTGATGGATATCTGACATGTGTTACCATTTTGAAGACTTGGATGATAAGGCATTTTTGCCTATTTAGTCTAGAATCTCCCAGCTCTCACAGCTCTATGGATATTCTCTCAAACATGCTTGAACAACAGGAATTATGGAGAGAATCATTTGAGATCAGAACATTCCAAGGTTAAAAGACAGCCTTGAATGTTATTTAAACCCAAAGCAGAACCATCAAGTGCTTGATGCTAATCAAAAGTCAAAAAATTAAGCCTGTTAAATCTAAATAAATTGCAGTGATACAGTTAATTGATAATATATATCTAATCCTATTACAGGAGCTTCCCTGGTGGCACAGTGGTAAAGAATCTGCTTGCCAATTCAGGAGACATGGGTTTGATCCCTTGGTCAAGAAGATCCCCTGGAGCAGGAAATGGCAACCCACTGCAGTATTCTTGCCTGAAACATCCCATGGACAGAGAAGCCTGGTGGGCTACAGTCCATGGGGTCACAAAAGAGTTGGACATGACTTAGTAACTAAGAAACAACAACAATCCCATTACAATGGATTCCCATTGTGGTTTCCTAGGGATGTTGTAACAAATTACCACAAACCATAGCTTAAAACAACAGAAGTTTATTCTCTTGGAGTTGTGGAGGCTAAAATCCAAAGTCAAGATGTCAGCAGGGCCTTGGTCCCTCAGAGGTTTCAGGAAACCACCTCTTCAGCTTCTGGTCCCTCTAGGAGTTCTCGATTGGGGCTGTGTGACTTTAATCTCTACTTCTGACTTCCTGTGGTTTTCTGTCCTATGTGTTTGTGTCACAAACTTCCCTTAGTCTTTCTTTTATGAGGACACTTGTCATTGGATTTAGAGCTGAGGTTCAGCAATATCACATCTCAGGATCCTTAACTTAATTGCATCTGCAAAGCACCGCACCCCCCACCCCCAACCCTGTGTTTTTTCAAATAAGATCACAGTCACAGGTTTCAGGAGTTATGACATGGGCATATTTTTGGGGGGAGCTACTATTCAACTCACTGCTCCTCCCAGATGGCTCAGTGGTAAAGAATGCTCCTGCCCATACAGCAGACAAAGGACACGTGGGTTCTATCCCTGGATCTGGAAGATCCTGGGAGGAGGAAATGGCAACCTACTCCAGTATTCTTGCCTGGAAAATCCCATAGCAGAGGAACCTGGCAAGCTGCAGTCCATGGAGTTGCAAAGTTGGACACGACTGAACAGCTGAGCACATTCAACCTACTACATATCTATATTCCACAATATCACAGCATAAGATCTAGAATAAATAAAAACAGAAGACTTAGACTTCTGGCTTCCCTGATAGCTCAGTCACTAAAGAATCTGCCTGTAAGGCAGGAGACCCTGGTTTGATTCCTGGGTTGGGAAGATCCCCTGGAGAAGGGAAGGCTACCCACTCCAGTATTCTGGCCTGGAGAATTCCATGGACTGTGTAGTCTATGGGGTTTGCGAAGAGTCAAACACAACTGATCAACTTTCACTTTCACTTTAGACTCCTGTGGCATCACCTATAATGGAATTTGACTATATTGCTTTGACATAGGCTTTTGTATCAATCAATGCAAGGATATTTGTGGCAAGGAAATTTTTGTAAAAATTGCCTCCATTTTGAATTTCTTTCTACACAGGGAAAATATAAGAAAATGCAGCACTAATTTTTTTAGAGCCCTCACATGGATTCCAGATGTTGACCATTTAATCCAAGAAGGTGTTTCCTTATTATATGGATGTGGTGCACATCAAAAAATTGGCATTGTTTAATTTATGACTCACACGTGAACCATTGTTTTTTGTGATGTAGTTATTTTAAGTGATTCATAAACTAAACAATGCCAATATTTTGGACACGTACCATATTTGTGTAATGAGGAAACACCTTCTTGCATTAAATGGTCAACATCTGGGATCCATGTGGGAATTTCTTTGAAATTTTAAGTCAAGACAAATTAGCATGGCACACATTTTCTCAGAGATGCAGCTAGCTTGTAATCAAAATGCAGAGTGAACTTGGTACTATATTGTGGTTAAGAAAATAGGAATGTTTTTGACAGAAAACCCAATGTTGTTTTTACAGCATTATTTTGAGGATGGGTAAATGGAGGTGTGGAGTGAAATACAGTATGGGCAGCATTGAATCAGCAATGAAAAAATCAACTCAAGTGTACTTTCTTAGTAGTGGTGGCCCAATTGGTAACACAAAGTTGTTAAATGAGCATACCTTTTGACCAGACAATTAATTCCACCTACCGTAATTTATATTATGGAAACAGTCAGAAATGTACAAACAGATTTGCATACAAGGATGTTCATCATAATACTAGACTTTATGTTTTAGAGCAGTTTTGGGTTCATAGCAAAAATGAGCAGAAGGTACAGAGATTTCCCTATGTCTCCTGTCCCACGTATGCACAATCTCCCTTACTGTCAACATCTCACACCAAAATAGTACATTTGTTACACTGAAAGAATCTACATTGACACACCATTATCACCTAAAGTCCGTAGTTTACATTAGAGCTCATTCTTGGTGTTGTACATTCTATAGGTTTTGAAATACGTGTGACATGTAACTACAATTATAGCATTATACAGAATAGTTTCACTGTCCTTAAAGTCCTCTCATAATATGTTTTGATAGCAAAAGCAATTTGATAGCAACAGGGGATGGCTAAAATCAGTTGGAACAAATTTATGTAATGAAATCCTAAGCAGCCATTGAAAATATTGTTGAAGAACAATGATTAATAAAAATGGCCATGATTCATTGTTAAAGGGAAAAACAGATTACAAAACAATATTTTAATACCTAATTTGCTTGTGTTTGTGTGTTTAAAGAAAAGCCTATACACCCATGTTTTAACTGTAACTGTTTCTGAGTAGTGGGATTAAAGATGACATTTGCTTTTTTTTTTTTTTATCTCCATTTTCCAAATAATCTACAACAAATATATTACTTTTAAAAATTTTATTCATTATTTTAAAAATCATTAATTTATTTTTGACAGCAGAACATGGCATGTGGGGTCTTAGTTTCCAACGAGGGATTGAACCTTTTCCCTTTGTAGTGGAAGTATGGAGTCTTAACCCTGGACTGACATGGAAATCCTCCAAATCATATTACTTTTAAAATTAGAAAACACATGTTGACTTAAAAGTCTCACAGACATCTCAAATTTCAACAAGCTCTTCTTTGACCTCAAGTCTTTACTGGTATTTCCTTCTTTTGGTGATAGTAAAATAGGACAAACAGTTGCTGAATTCAGCAACTTGGAAGTCAGCTTGACTCTTTGCTCTCTGCTCCCCTCATATGTAATTAACTACCCAATTCTGTATATGCATTCTCCTAAACATCTCTTCAGTTTGTCCCCATTCTAGCCAACTCCATAGTTGCAAATGCATTCCAAATCACCAGTCCCTCTTGTGTGCACTTGTTTCCTAGATGTCTCTTTGCTTTTCTTCTAGCTCCCTTCGAACTTCTTCCTCAGGCTGTAGTCAGAAGGATCCTTTTTAAAAGTATAATCAGACTGATTATATTCTCTGCAGCCAAAGATGGAGAAGTACTATACAGTCAGCCAAAAACAAAACCAGGAGCTGACTGTGGCTCAGATCATGAACTCCTTATTGCCAAATTCAGACTGAAATTGAAGAAAGTGGGGAAAACCACTAGACCATTCAGGTATGATCTAAATCAAATCCCTTATGATTATATAGTAGAAGTGAGAAATAGATTCAAGGGATTAGATCTGATAGACGGACTGCCTGAAGAGCTATGGATGGGGGTTCATGCCATTGTACAGGAGACAGGGATCAAGACCATCCCCATGGAAAAGAAATGCAAAAAGGCCAAATGGTTGTCTGAGGAGGCCTTACAAATAGCTGTGAAAAGAAGAGACGTGAAAAGCAAAGAGAAAAGGATAGATATACCCATTTGAATGCAGAGTTCCAAAGAATAGCAAGGAGAGATAAGAAGCCTTCCTCAGTGATCAGTGCAAAGAAATAGAGGAAAACAATAGAATGGGAAAGACTAGAGATCACTTCAAGAAAATTAGAGATGCCAAGGGAACATTTCATATAAAGATGGGCTTAATAAAGGACAGAAATGGTATGGACCTGACAGAAACAGAAAATATTAAGAAGAGGAGGCAAGAATACACAGAAGAACTATACAAAAAATATTTTCACAACCCAGATAATCATGATGGTGTGATCACTCACCTAGAGGTAGACATCTTGGAATGTGAAGTCAAGTGAAACTTATGAAGCATCACCACAAACAAAGCTAGTGGAGGGGATGGAATTCCAGCTGAGCTAATTCAAATCCTAGAAAATGATGCTGTGAAAGTGCTGTACTCAATATACCAGCAAATTTGGAAAACTCAGCAGTGGCCACAGGACTGGAAAAGGTCCATTTTCATTCTAATCCCAAAGAAAGCAATGTCAAAGGATGCTCAAACTACTGCACAATTGCACTCATCTCACATGCTAGTAAAGTCATGCTCAAAATTCTCCAAGCCAGGCTTCAACAGCATGTGAACTATGAATTTCCAGATGTTCAAACCGGATTTAGAAAAGGCAGAGGAACCAGAGATCAAATTGCCAACATCCACTGGATCATTGAAAAAGCAAGAGAGTTCTAGAAAAACATCTACTTCTGCTTTATTGATTATGCCAAAGCCTTTGACTGTGTGGTTCACAACAAATTGTGGAAAATTCTTAAAGCGATGGGAATACTAGACCACCTGACCTGCCTCTTGAGAAACCTGTATGCAGGTCAGGAAGCAACACTTAGAACAGGACCTGGAACAACAGACTGTGTCCAAATCGAGAAAGGAGTACATCAAGGCTGTATATTGTCACCGTGCTTCTTTAACTTATATGCAGAGTACATCATGAGAAACACTGGACTGGATGAAGCACAAGCTGGAATCAAGATTGCTGGGACAAATATCAGTAACCTCAGATATGCAGATGACACCACCCTTATGGCAGAAAGTGAAGAAGAACTAAAGAGCCTCTTGATGAACATGAAAGAGGAGAGTGAAAAAGCTGGTCTAAATCTCAACATTCACAAAACAGATCATGGCTTCTGGTCCCATCAATTCATGGAAAATTGATGGGGAAACAGTGACACTTTATTGTTTTGGGCTGCAAAATCACTGCAGATGGTGATTGCAGCCATGAAATTAAAAGATGTTTACTCCTTGGAAGGAAAGTTATGACCAACCTAGACAGCATATTAAAAAGCAGAGAAAAAAAGAAAAAATAAATAAATAAAAAGCAGAGACATTACTTTGCCAACAAAGGTCCATCTAGTCACAGGTATGGTTTTTCCAGTAGTCATGTATGGATGTGAGAGTTGGACTATAAAGAAATCTGAGCGCCTAAGAATTGATGCTTTTGAACTGTGGTGTTGGAGAAGACTCTTGAGAGTCCCTTAGACTGCAAGGAGATCCAACCAGTCCATTGTAAAGGAAATCAGTCCTCTGAATATTCATTGGAAGGACTGATGTTGAAGCTGAAACTCCAATACTTTGGCCACCTGATGCGAAGAACAGATTCATTTGAAAAGACCCTGATGCTGGGAAAGATTGAGGGCGGGAGGAGAAGGGGACGACAGAGGATGAGATGGTTAGATGGCATCACCAACTCAATGGACATGAGTTTGAATAAGCTCTGGGAGTTGGTGATGGACAGGGAAGCCTGGCGTGCTGCAGTCCACGGGGTTGCAAAGGGTCTGACACAACTAAGTGACTGAACTGAACTGATTCAGGCCATTTCTACCCATTAAAATCTTTCCGTGGATATTGCTTAAGCTCAGGTCAAGACTAACCTTTCTCTCATAGTTATGATGTTCTCTGAGATCAGATTTCTGCTCATCTGTCTCCACTTCTCCTTTCCTAAATCCAAGCATGCTGAATTTTCATTTACTTCAGTGTGTTCAGCTCTCATAACTCTCCCACATCTTTACCCAAGCTGATCCCAGGGTGCTCTACTGCTATGCTCCCCACATTTCTCATTACATGTTCTTACTTATCCTTCAGATCTTCCATGCTCTCCCAGGTTCAGCCCCTTACCATGAACTTCCTGCTTCCCAACACCTGTACTGCCTTTGTAATTGCCTATTCATTTTTTGTCTTCCTAATCTTATGAATCTAGACACACTTTAAGCTCTATAAGGTCAAGAAACCTGTCTGCATTTTTCCTCTTTCCATCACTAATAGCTAGCAGGGAGCCTGGGATTGGATTTGGTAATTCCAATATTCAAGAGTTTTGTCTCCAGTTTTCCCCACCATGCACTTGTCTTTTATACAGCTGTCTTGTTAAATGACAATAATGCATACGTAAGGAAAAGAGAAGTAAGAGAGGCATGAAGAGCACCTGCTTCAGGCATCTTAGAGACGGTTGAGACAATGTCCAAAGTGTGTCAGGCTTAGTGTGAAATGCTTGTAGTTTTCATCTGTATCTACCTATTTATCTGGCTGCATTGGGTCTTGGTGCAGGATCTTTCATTGCTGTGTGAGGGCTTCTCTAGTTGCAGTGCATGGGCTTCTCACTAGTTGTGGTGTGGGCTGTGGAGTGCACAGGCTCAGTAGTTGGGGCACCCGGGCTTAGTTGCTCTCTAGCATATGGGATTGAGTTCCTTCACCAGGGATTGAACCCACAATCCCTGCATTGGAAGGTAGATTCTTAAACACGGGACCACCAGGAAGGTCTCTGCTTGTAGTTTTCTGAAGTACAGTCTTTTTCTTCTTGAACTGTATAACTTAGCACAAACTAAATTTATGGAGGAATATGTAAGCAATTTACTAATACATAATAATACAAAATATTATAATTTATTATAATAATAAATTATTATTTTAATGATAAATACATAAATAATTAAATACAAAATTTAATACAAAATACATAATAATAGCTTTCTGATAAATGCAAATTAGAAAGAATATCTGTATTAGACAGCTTAGGCTATCATGACAGAATACCACGCTGGATGGCTTAAACAGCAAAAACGAATTTTCTCACAATTCTGAACGTTGGAACTTCAAGATGAAAGTACCCACAGCATTGTTTTTCGGTGGGGCATCTCTTCCTGGTTTGTACATGATCAACTTGACACTTTGTGCTCATAGGGCCTTTCTTTTGTGTGTGTGCAGAGAGAGAGAAGTATCTGGAGACTCTTCCTTTTCTTATAATTTTTTTCTAAAGACTTTGAAAGTTGCTCAGTTGTGTCCAGCTCTTTGCAACTCTATGGACTATACAGTCCAGGGAATTCTCCATGCCAGAATACTGGAGTGGGCAGCCTTTCCCCTCTCCAGGAAGTCTTCCCAACCCAGGGCTCAAACCCAGGTCTCCCGCATTGCATGTAGATTATTTACCAGCTGAGCCACCAGGGAAGCCCATAATGATACATCCTATTGCATTAAACCAACCCTCCTCCTCCACCACTGCCACTTAACAGCCTCATTTAACTTTAGTTTACTTCATCTCCAAATATAGTTACCTTGGGGGTTAGGGCTTCAATGTAAGAATTTTGTGGGGAACACAATTCAGTTCTTAACAATATTACCTACATCCCATTCTATTCTATATTGATAATATTAAAACTATTTTAACATATAGAAGTATATAAAATACTTTCAAATTAGATTCCTATGGCTGCTGTAATAAGACATAACTGCAAACTTGGTATCTTAAAACAGCAGAAATGTGTTCTTTTATAGTATTGGAGGCAAGAAGTCCAAAATCAGTATTAATAGGCTGAAATAGCAGTGTTGGCAGGGCTTGATTCTTCTGAAGGGTCTGGGGAGAATATGTTCCTTCCCCCATGCAGTCTTTCTGCCTCCCAGCTTTCCTTAGCTTGTGACTGTGCCACTCTCATCTTCCACCATGGTCATGTGACCTTGTCTTGTCTGTGTTTTCTCAACTTCTGACTGTGTCAGATCTCTTCTGCCTCCTGATTGTAAGATTACATGTGATTGCATTTAGAGTGACCATAATTCAGGATAACCTCCCAGTCTCAAGATCCCTAAGTCAATTACATCTGCAAAGACCCCTTTTCCATATAAGGTGAAATTTACAAATGCCAGGAATCAGGATCTGATATCTTTGTGGGGAGCATTTCTCACCCTGCCGCACCAGTATTTTAAAATATACTAGTCTTTTACAATTCAGTTCAGTTCAGTTCAGTCGCTCAGTTATGTCCGACTCTTTGCAACCCCATGGACTGCAGCACGCCAGGCCTCCCTGTCCATCACCAACTCCCGGAGTACACCCAAACCCATGTCCATCAAGTCAATGATGCCATCCAACCATCTCATCCTCTGTCATCCACTTCTCCTGATGCCCTCAATCTTTCCTAGCATCAGGGTCTTTTCCAATGAATCAGCTCTTCACATCAGGTGGCCAAAGTATTGGAGTTTCAGCCTCAATATCAGTCCTTCCAATGAACACCCAGGACTGATCTTTAGGATGGACTGGTTGGATCTCCTTGCAGTCCAAGGGACTCTCAAGAGTCTTCTCCAACACCACAGTTCAAAAGCATCAATTCTTAGGTGCTCAGCTTTTTTTATAGTCCAACTCTCACATCCATACATGAGTACTGGAAAAACCATAGCCTTGACTAGATGGACTTTTGTTGGCAAAGTAATGTGTCTGCTTTTTAATATGCTGTCTAGGTTGGTCATAACTTTCCTTCCAAGGAGTAAGTGTTTTTTAATTTCATGGCTGCAGTCATCATCTGCAGTGATTTTGGAGCCCAGAAAAATAAAGTCAGCCACTGTTTCCACTGTTTCCCCATCTATTTGCCATGAAGTGATGGGACTGGATGCCATGATCATAGTTTTCTGAATGTTGAGCTTTAAGCCAACTTTTTCACTCTCCTCTTTCACTTTCATCAAGAGGCTTTTAGTTCCTCTTCACTTTCTGCCGTGAGGGTGGTGTCATCTGTATATCTGAGGTTACTGATACTTCTCCCAGCAATCTTGATTCCAGCTTGTGCTTCCTCCAGCCCAGCGTTTCTCATGATGTACTCTGCATATAAGTTAAATAAGCAGGGTGACAATATACATACAGCCTTGATGTTCTCTTTTTCCTATTTGGAACCAGTCTGTTGTTCTAGGTCCTGTTCTAAGTGTTGCTTCCTGACCTGCATACAGGTTTCTCAAGAGGCAGGTCAGGTGGTTTGGTATGCCTATTTCTTTCAGAATTTTCCACAGTTTATTGTGATCCACACAGTCAAAGGCTTTGGCATAGTCAATAAAGCAGAAATAGATGTTTTTCTGTAACTCTTTTGCTTTTTCGATGATCCAGTGGATGTTGGCAATTTGATCTCTGGTTCCTCTGCCTTTTCTAAAACCAGCTTGAACATCTGAAAGTTCATGGTTCACGGATTGCTGAACCTGGCTTGGCAAATTTTAAGCATTACTTTACTAGTGAGTGCGATGAGTGTTTAAAGTAGTTTCTTTTGGTCAAAACTGTTTTTTTATATTCTGGGTCTGTGAACATACAAATCTTCTTTATAATGAAGGAACTCAGGTCATAAACATCAAATCAGAAGCCCTAACACCATTATTTTAAATAGGATATGATTGCCTTTTCTCTCTCTCTCTCTCTCTATATATATATATATATATATATATATATATATATATACATATCTTTATGTATATATATATATATATAAAACTTTAAAATTTTTTATTATTTATTTATTTTAATTGGAGGCTAGTTACTTTACAATATTGTATTGGTTTTGCCATACATCAACATGAATCTTCCTGATGTTCAAGCTGGTTTTAGAAAAGGCAGAGGAACCAGAGATCAAATTGCCAACATCCGCTGGATCATGGAAAAAGCAAGAGAGTTCCAGAAAAACATCTATTTCTGCTTTATTGACTATGCCAAAGCCTTTGGCTGTGTGGATCACAATAAACTATGGAAAATTCTGAAAGAGATGGGAATACCAGACCACCTGATCTGCCTCTTAAGAAATCTGTATGCAGGTCAGGAAGCAACAGTTAGAACTGGTCATGGAACAACAGACTGGTTCCAAATAGGAAAAGGAGTACGTCAAGGCTGCATATTGTCACCATGTTTATTTAACTTATATGCAGAGTACATCATGATAAATGCTGGACTGGAAGAAACACAAGTTGGAATCAAGATTGCTGGGAGAAATATCAATAACCTCAGATATGCAGATGACACCACTCTTATGGCAGAAAGTGAAGAGGGGCTAAAAAGCCTCTTGATGAAAGTGAAGGTGGAGAGTGAAAAGGTTGGCTTAAAGCTCAACATTCAGAAAACGAAGATCATGGCATCTGGTCCCATCACTGCATGGGAAATAGATGGGGAAACAGTGGAAACAGTGTCAGACTTTGTTTTTCTGGGCTCCAAAATCACTGCAGATGGTGACTGCAGCCATGAAATTAAAAGACGCTTACTCCTTGGAAGGAAAGTTATGACCAACCTAGATAGCATATTCAAAAGCAGAGACATTACTTTACCAACAAAGGTTCGCCTAGTCAAGGCTATGGTCTTTCCTGTGGTCATGTATGGATGTGAGAGCTGGACTGTGAAGAAGGCTGAGCGCCGAAGAATTGATGCTTTTGAACTGTGGTGTTGGAGAAGACTCTTGAGAGTCCTTTGGACTGCAAGAAGATCCAACCAGTCCATTCTGAAGGAGATCAATCCTGGAATTTCTTTAGAAGGAATGATGCTAAAGCTGAAACTCCAGTATTTTGGCCACCTCATGCGAAGAGTTGACTCATTGGAGAAGACTCTGATGCTGGGAGGGATTGAGGGCAGGAGGAGAAGGGGACGACAGAGGATGAGATGGCTGGATGGCATCACTGACTTGATGGGTGTGAGTCTGGGTGACCTCCAGGAGCTGGTGATGGACAGGGAGGCCTGGCGTGCTGCGATTCATGGGGTCGCAAAGAGTCGGACACGACTGAGCGACTGATCTGATCTGATCTGAAAAAACTTTAAACTTCCTTTCATGCAAGTGATACAACTGGCCATTTAATTGCTTACTTGTACTAAAAGTGTTAGCTAATAAAATTCATGTGCCCTATATACAGGGAGGCCAAACAAACCGAAATATCAGAGTTTGAAACAGAGAAAGGTTTATTTATTGTAGGACCATGCCAGGAGAAGGAAGTGGGACCTGGAGGTCATTCCCCCTCCCCCAAACCTCCCAACTACCTGAAGGGTTTCAGAAAGGCCTTTTTAAAGGCAAGGACTGGAGAGGGGCATCCCAGGGTATGTGATCAGCTTGTGCACAATTCTCTGATTGTTAGTGTTGAGGTAATAGGGCAGTTAACATTATCAACCCTTTGGCACCAGAAGGTCTGGGGGCTTACAATCAAGTAGTTCATTTCTTCCATTTGATAGTGGTTTTTAGCATCTGAAGAACTCAGGAAATATGCATGAGATGCTGTCATCTGGGTGCTTCAGAGAGGAGCTACAGCAGAGGACATGGGGGAGTGGCCTGCCCTGGGAAGGTCCCATAAGTTCCTGCGTGGTTACAAAAGGGATTATACATTCACTTTAAAGGTTTTCTCCTCTCTTTATCATCTTCACTTATTTTAAATTCAGTTTCTGTTTTACTGTATGATCTGAATGATTTTCTCTAGGTATTTTGAATCACTGCATTTCTGAAGATTTTATTCCTTTTTGCCTAATTTCATGTTATTCTCTCTTCTTCCCTGGTGTGAAATGTCTATAGTAACTAGACTGTATGCTACTTATTTATGCCATATTTTTTCTCCTTTGTAAGACTTGTCTTGACTTATCTTTGAGAATTTACGTCTTAGGGTTTTTTTTTTTTACTCTTATTTCAGCAATGGAATTAAGTTTGAATTATGAGTTCCACAACTATTTGTTAACTTCATGTTTCATTCAAGACCAATTGCATCTTCCTCTCCAAGTGAGCTCAGCTTCAGACTCAATGAATGCCTTGCTTTTATCTAGACATCTAAATGAGAAGCCTGCGAGTAACCCTGGATATCTTTTTCTGTCTACCTGACTCTCTCTCTCAAAGTACAATCAACTCCAAACATGTACCCTATATCCAAACATCCTAAACATGTATTTACTTCTCTCCATACCACATTCTTTGATCCAGTATAGGACATCCTTTCTTACTTGGAATAAGCTTATAATTTGTGTCTCCATTGCCAACCAAGGAAGAGACTAACTAGCAGTAATCTGTTCTTCACATTGTACTTTGATCTCTCTAAAACAAGATCTGTCACCTAGACACTATGAGGATTTGGGACTAGATCATTCATTGCTGTGCAGGACCTAATAGGACGCCATCAGTAGCCCCGGTCTCTGCTGCTGCTAAGTCACTTCAGTCATGTCCGACTCTGTGTGACCCCTAGATGGCAGCCCCAGTCTCTACCTACTAGCAAATCCTCCTTCTCCCCAAATCATGACAATAAAAAATATCCAAATGTCCCTGGGGGAGGGAAGATTCCCCTCAGTAAAGAGCCACTTCCCTAAAATATAAATTTTATCATGTCACCCCCCTCCAGATGTGTCACTGATTGCTTATTTAATTTATTAAAACAAACAAACAAACAAAAAAAAACCATGTGTTTGCAAGTCTCTGTCCTAGACTATAAGAATATCATGGTGTGCAGGTTAAATGTGGTCATGGCCCACACGGCTTGTATGTAGTTTCACTGAACAATCTAAGTCAATAAAAAAGAGTAAATTATAATAAGTTCTAGAAAGGAAACAAAATAGAGATGGCACAGACTTTACCCTGGGTGGTAACATTCCAGGTACATTGTGAAAGATAGGAAATAGTTAGATGTGCAAAAAGTGATGGGAGAAAGGTTCTTGGCAGGAGAAAGATCATGTGCAAGTGCTTTGAAGCAGAAGAACAAGCTGTGTCTGAGGAACTGGGGTAGAATATATGGAGACAAGCGCTGCAGAGGGGAAGAGTATGTAGAATTGGGCAGGGACTAGATAGGAGAAGGCAATGGCAAGCCACTCCAGTACTCTTGCCTAGAAAATCCTATGGATGGAGAAGCCTGGTGGGCTGCAGTCCATGGGGTCGCTAAGAGTCGGACGTGACTGAGCGACTTCACTTTCACTTTTCACTTTCACACAATGGAGAAGGCAATGGCAACCCACTCCAGTGTTCTTGCCTGGAGAATCCCAGGGACGGCAGAGCCTGGTGGGCTGCCGTCTATGGGGTCACACAGAGTCGGACACGACTGAAGTGACTTAGCAGCAGCAGCAGATCAAGATGAGTTGTATAAAGCGTGTTAAGCAGTATTCTAAGTGCAACAGAAGCTATGGAAGAGTGAAGGAATAATTATTTTTTTAAAGCACTTTCTTGTGTATGGAGAATGGAATGGGAAGGGATAGGCAAGAGATTAAAAAGTAGGCAGAAAGAGGAAGTGAGGAAGGAAGGAAGAAAGAAAGAAAGGGAGAGAGAGAGAAAGAAAGAGAGGAAATTAAACAGAGTCGTCCCCCTAAAACTGAGTTCCCTTGCTGAGTCTATGATTAATCTATCTATAACTTTATTCCCTTCTTGCTTTGCCCCTGTTCCCCTTAATATTGTAGACTATCAGTGAAAAAGGGAGACTGAAATCAAGCAGGACCCTATGGGTCCTTCCTAAGTGCAAAAGCCCCTCTGTGCTCCCTGTTTCTTGTTTTTATTAAAAAAAAAAAAAAAAGACTTTAGTCTCCTAGACTTTCCCTGAGTTCCAAAGAGCAGGTTCAAGCAGTCAATGATTAGGACAATAGGGTCACAATACTCGTAGTTCCTCTTGAATATATATATATTGTTATATATATGTAACAATCTAGATGCATATCTTTGAGTTGTTCTGTAGGAACTAGGACCCTCTCTCCTCAACCAGGTGGAGGATGATGAATACACGTTATGATCACACATGCTACTAACCTCTCCCTTAGCTCTGTCTTTAAACACCTTTGTCTGAAAGCCACTGGGGTATTCAAGTATCCTGAGCATGAGCTGTGCATTCTCCTTACTTGACTCCCTGCAAATAATTTAGCTGCAAACATCTGCTGTCAGAGTTTGACTTTCTGCACTGTGGGCACATGAGCTTTTGCCCTGTAATTGAAGAAGGAAGGAGGAAAGGAAGGAAGGAAGAGAGGGAGGGGGAAAAAGGAAGGAAGGAAAAGGCTATTTAGTAGACTAAATGGGAAATGAAGAAATGATGGTGGTATGAACAAAGCTGATGGCATTTTATTTATTTTATTATTATTATTATTGGGTATGCTGGGTTTTCATTCTTTTCACAGGCTTTCTCTGGTTACAGTGAGCAGGGGCTGCTCTTCATTTCAGTGCACAGGTTTCTCTTGTTGCAGCTCACAGGCCCTAGAGCATGTGGATTTCAGTAGCTGCAGCACACTGACTCAGTAATTGCAGTATACAGGCTCAATAGTTCCAGACTATGGGCCCTAGAGGAGAAGGCAACGGCAACCCACTCCAGTACTCTCACCTGGAAAACCCCATGGCTGGAGGAGCCTGGTAGGCTACAGTCCATGGGGTCACAAAGAGTTGGACACAACTGAGCAACTTCACTTTCACTTTTCACTTTCATGCACTGGAGAAGGAAATGGCAACCCACTCCAGTATTCTTGCCTGGAGAATCCCAGGGATGGGAGCCTGGTGGGCCGCCATCTATGGGGTTGCACAGAGTCAGACACGACTGACGTGACTTAGCAGCAGCAGCAGCATGGGCCCTAGAGCATGCAGGCTTCAGTAGTTGCAGCAAGTGGGTTTGGTAGTTCATGGGCTTTAGGCTCAATGACTGTGCATGGGCTTAGTTGCTCTGTGGCATGTGGAATCTTCTGGGACCAGGGATCAAACCTATGTCTCCCATATTGGCAGGTAGATCCTTATCCACTGCACCACCAGTGGATAAGATGTCCTCATGGGATTTTTTTTTTTTTCTGATGGCATTATAAATGGAAAGAAATTAATATATTTGAAATAGGTAGCGAAACTAGAGGCAATGGGACTTTCCGATGGATTAAATGTAATGAATGATGGGAATGAAGAGGTCATGAAGATTTTTAGGTCTGTGGGTTGAGCAGGGAGATGAACAATGAAGACATTTACTAAGATGGTGAAAGTATGGGGAACGAGTTTGAACTGGCAATTCAATTATGGGCTCATGAAGCTGATGAGTCATTCAATGAACATTGTTTGAAGGTGGTTATAGGTAACTGGGCTTGAGAGGTGACATCTATACTGGAGATACCAATTATAGGTCAAAATACAGGTGGTGGGAAACTACTGGGTGGGAGGAGTGTAGAGAGAAAACGGAAGAGGGCTGTGGAGAAACTCTGAAGAATGCCAGCAAAGAGTTTGTGAAGGTGATAGCCTGTTGTAAGAAGGAGTAGGCACTGAGGTAAGAGGAGATGAAAGAATGCCTTGTGTCAGAAAGCCAAGAGAAGATTATTGCAAGGAAGAGAAGGCTAACTGCCTCCGCAAATACTTCTGAGAGGTAAGCTAAGGACAGAGAAAAGTTCTTTGAATCTGACAACAGAGAATGAAAATGACATTGACAAAAGTAGTTTTAAATGTAACTGAAAGCGGCTGCAGCCCGCTGAAGATGTTGCCAAACCCAGCTTTGTTGTCATAGTGAAGCCAAACAAAACCTTAATGTTTGGAGCAGAGAAAGGTTTATTGCAAGAGCCATACAAGGAAAATCAGGCCCCCTGTGGCTCAAAAAAAACCTGAACTCTCCTATAGTTTTCAGGGAATGGTTTTTAGCAGCAAAATCTGGGGTGAGGGCTGCAGGGTTTGTGACTTCTGATTGGTAGGTGAAGAGGTGACAAGGTAATGTAGGAATCTCAGTCTCCAGCCATCTTGTTCCAGCCAGTCTAGGGTCCACATACTTGTGCTCAGCCTGAAGTTACAATCCTCCACCTGGAGGGGGCCCCAACTCCTGTGTAAGAACCAGTATCAGACTGCTATGCATGTCCCCTGAGGAGGAATCAGGCCACTTCCCCATGGCTGTACAATTGATTCTCCGTTTGTTGACTGCCTTTCCTTTGTTTCTATATTCCCTCGCTCTCCTCATTAGTAACTGTTTGAATCTTCCCTCCTGAACTCAGTGAAGTTCTGGAAGGCTGAAGCCTTTTTCCTACAAACAAGAAACAGGGAACATGGAAAGGGTTTTGTACCCACGAGGGTCCTGCTGGGTCCTATCCAGTTTCAAAGAGAGAAAAAGTTTGAAGCAGTTTTGCTATGATGGGGATGAAAAGATAGTGTGGAGTGTGGAGGGGCATATACAATGAAGTGAGGTCCTTTTAAGTCAGAGCTACTAGAGAATATCGGGGTAACAGTGGAGTGCTACAGTTGAGAGGGAATGTTGACAATGTAGGAAAGGGGAGGAAGGAAACAGTCTTGATGACAGCAAGAGGGTTTGGATAAAGGGCCATGGGTAGAAGAGGGGCCTTCCTTCAGGAGGGGAGAGCACTTTCTCCACTGGACTCACAGAGAAGAGCAGTGCAGAGGCATATCTATGTAGCTATGTGGGACCCTTTCAAGGTCCGAGAGTGGGCTCTTGTCTAACACTCAGAAATGAATTGTTCAAGGAAAACATATCCTGACAAAGCAAAATAATTTACTGGGAAGGTGCACCCAGACAGAGAGCAGCAGGAGAAGTGCTCTGCCACATGGCTCACAGCCTCAGGTTTAATGGTAATGGGGTTAGTTTCCACGTTGTCTCTGGCCAATCATCTTGCTTGTTCTCATATTTGGTCTGACTTGAGGCCACCTGATGCGAAGAGCTGACTCATTGGAAAAGACTCCTATGCTGGGAGGGATTGGGGGCAGGAGAAGAAGGGGACAACAGAGGATGAGATGGCTGGATGGCATCACTGACTCGATGGACATGAGTTTGGGTGAACTCCAGGAGTTGGTGATGGACAGGGAGGCCTAGTGTGCTGCAATTCATGGGGTCACAAAGAGTCGGACACGGCTGAGTGACTGAACTGAACTGAACTGAACTGAGGTCCTGCCTGGTGGCATGCCCATCTCTCAGCCAAGATGGGTTCAGCATGAGGGTTTTGGGGAGATTAGCAGGCAGCTCCTTCCTCCTTGTGGCCCCTCAATTCTCCCAGCTAATTTTCAGTGGCAGCAGGTGTTGCTCAATGAGACCTCCCATTGTGAGACAATTCATGCAAGCAGTTCTTGTCTGGCTTGGCTAAGGTGGGCAGTTTCCATCAACAGTTCCCTAGCAAAGTCTTTAATGGCAAGTGAAGGTGAGGGATGAGGGAGGGTATGGGAGGTTCGGGGAAGGCAATGGCACCCCACCCCAGTACTTTTGCCTGGAAAATCCCATGGACGGAGGAGCCTGGTAGGCTCCAGTCCGTGGAGTCGCTAAGAGTCGGACACGACTGAGCGACTTCACTTTGACTTTTCAGTTTCATGCATTGGAGAAGGAAATGGCAACCCACTCCAGTGTTCTTGCCTGGAGAATCCCAGGGACAAGTGAGCCTGGTGAGCTTCCGTCTATGGGGTCGCACAGAGTCGGACACGACTGAAGCGACTTAGCAGCAGCAGCAGCATGGGAGGTTAGGGGATAAAGGGAACAAAATAGGGAGATTGAAATAGGGGATGGGGAGGGAATCTATCAGAGAAACAGAGTAAGGCATCTGGGTCTTTTTTGTGTACTTGTTACCGAACTCAAGTTCATTAGTATGCCCATCACACAGAGAGGCCAAACTGAAAAGTCGGAATTTGGAGCAGAGAAAGACTTACTGCAGGGCCAAGCAAGGAGAATAAGTGGCTTAAAAACTCCAAACTGCCTGAAGGTTTTGGGAAAGAAATTTTACAGGAAAATTTGGGGTAAGGGTTGAAGGGCCTATGACTTCCTCCTGAGTAATTAGTGGTGAGGTAACCGGGTGGTGTTCCAGAAATCTTATGTTTAGCCTAGGGTTAACCATCCTCCATCTCGCTGGGGGTTGACCCTTTAGAAGAACTCAAAGATTTTGTTCTGTATGGTCCTTTAGGGGGAATCAGCATCCTGCTTTAATACTGACTATTGTTTCTTGATTGCTCCTCCTTTGTTTCTGCACTCCCTCCCTTCCCCAATTACTGTTTGATTCTGCCCTGTGGTATTTAGGAAGGTCTAGGGGGATGAATGAAACCTATTTCCTACAAACAAGAAACAGGGCAGGGAACACCACAGAAAGTGTTTACACTTCGAGGACCCCACAGGGTCCTGCTGAGTTTCAGTCCGTGTTATGAATTTAAAGAGAAACGAGTAAGTTTACATATATGATTTTTCTTTACCAATTTTCAGATGCCAGTGCATGTATGAGGAAGGCAGATTAACGATCAAGGTTTTGACAAGAGTGTAGTAGGGAGGGAGAAAAGAATAAGAGAGCTCAGGGTCTTTGGAAAGAGTGTGATTATGATGATCGACCATGATCTATGCTAGATGAGGGATGGGCTGAGGAAAGGGGTGAGGGCAGAGACTGGTTGTTAGAAAGTGGTGGGATCGAGGTAGTGGTGGTCTTTCTTGTTCTTGTTCAGTCCCTAAGTCATGTCCAACTCTTTGCGACCCCATATACTGCAGCATGCCAGGCTCCTCTGTCCTTTACTATCTCTCAAGTTTGCTCAAATTCATGTCCACTGAGTTGGTGATGCTACCTAACCCTCTCATCCTCTGCCACCCTCTACTCCTCTTGCCTTCAATCTTTCCTAGCATTAGGGTCTTTTTCAATGAGTTGATTCTTCACATCAGGTGGCCAAAGTACTGGAGCTTCAGCTTCAGCATCAGTCCTTCCAATGAATATTCAGAGTTGATTTCCTTTAGGATTGACTGGTTTAATCTCCTTGCATTCCAAGGGACTCTCAAGTTTTCGTAACCAAAATTTGAAAGCATTAATTCTTTTGCTCTCAACCTTCTTTATGGTCCAACTCTCCCATCTGTATATGACTACTGAAAAACCATGACTGACTATATGGACCTTTGTTGGCAAAGTGATGTCTTTGCTTTTTAATGTGTGTCTAGATTTGTCATAGCTTACCTTCCAGTATAGGTCATTAGCTTGGGAATATAGAAACAAGAGATCTGGTGACTGGAAAGTGTGATGTTGTAATGTTGTCTTATTGTAAGAATATTGAGCAGAGATGCCTGTGCTACACAGTGGATCCTTGTTGTTAGTCTGTTAGTGTGTCCCTGTCAATCCCAGACTCCCAATTTATCCCACTCCACCCTTCTTTTCCCTTTGGTAAACATAAATTTGTGTCCTAAAAAAATTTAGAAATAATGAGGTTTCTAGTACTTATGAGATCTAGGTTGGAACCATGTGGATGGGTGGCTGCTTGGATGGAGAGAAAGGTCATTAATGATAAAGAGGTGAAGGAGCTGAAGATTCCCATTGCTTTTAGAATGAAGCTTAAATTCTTTAATAGGACATTCACAGGTCTATGTGAAATTATCCCTGCTTAATTCTCAATCTAACCATCTCCTTACTCCAGACTTTTTACTGCGTCTTGCTTTTCACACTCTCACTGTATTCATGAGTGAGGTATGTAAGTAAATTATGTATACTTAATTACGTATATAATTAAGTAAATTACACTCTTTCACTCCAGGTGGACAGCTCTGCCATGCTTTCATCTTAACTAGACAAACTTATTTGTCGGTGTGCTCTCCCACTTGCTGTTGTGCTATTAGATATTAGATATCTAATAATAAACTTTGTACCTGCATTTACAATTTTGCCTCCATGAGAAATGCATTTTTCACTGGGGGGTAAAGATCCAGGGAAAAATAGCTTTTAGCCTCTAGCTCTTGCTGGTCTGGTGGCTAGGATACCTGGTTTTCATCCAGGCTATGCAGGTTCAATTCCTGGGCAGGGAATTGCAATCTTGCTTCATACCATGGCTCACTTCTGCCTCACTGAGATCAGTTTGGAAACGTGAGGAGAGCAGTGGACCATAGAGATCAGTGGTTCTCCAGGGACACTGTAATGTCTGGAGACATTTTTGATAAACATGATTGAGGTTATACTGGTGGCATCTTACAGGAAGAGGCAGGGATAATGTTGAACATCAAATAATGCATAGGATAGTTCCTATAGCATAGATTATCTGACTCAAAATGTCAATAATTCCAAGACTGAGAAACTCTACCATAGATAAAGACATGTCCACATAGAGCCACAAAACTTTGAACACAATTTAAATAAAGACATGTCTACAAATGCACATGGACTTTTGAACAAAACTTCAGGGGCTTCCTTAATAAACCATCTCTGAGTCAATTGCTGCTGTTTAGTCCCTCAGTTGTGTCTGAACTCTTGTGACCCCCATAGACTATAGGCCACCAGGCTTGTCTATCCTTTGGATTTTTCCAGGCAAGAACACTGGAATAGGTTGCCATTCCCTTCTCCAGGGGATCTTCTTAACCGAGGGATTGAACCCACATCTCCTGGATTGGCAGGCATATTCTTTACCACTAAGCCACCTGGAAAGCCCCTCAGTCAGATGATCTCAGGTCAAAACCCTTTGCTGGAAGATTCTATGTAGTCCTATATCAGAAAGATAGACTTCTTTGAACCTTATTTCAAACAAGTGAATTAAATTTTAGAATAGTATCAAAAATGTATTTAATGCTTGACAGTCTTCTACAAAAGCACACATTTTTACAAAAACTTTCCACGTTATTTTCAGATCAATGCATATTTTAAGCCAAACATGATACAGATGTTTTTGATTCACATATTAATACATCAAGATGTTTTGTATGGATCATTTAATGTTAGCAAAGTCTCCAAAGGGTCATTTAATTTTCAAAGGTGGGAGGTCATATTTTTCCATTAGAAAATTCACGTTATAACATGGGCTCAAATCATGTTCAAGTGCACAGTCCCATTAGGATTTGGAAAAAACAAGTCATCTCTTCTTTATTTTATCATGCTTATGCAATATGCAAGTGCTTGGGGAATGACTTAAGAAATGGCTAAATGGATCTTTGTTCTATTATATCACTAATAAAGTTTAGGTTTAAGTCTTTTTGTAACTGTTGCCTTGTTAAAACAGTTTAAAAATCCCAGGAAATGGCGTAAGTTCTTTGTTGAACAAGTGTGTTAATAACTTTCATAAAAATCTCACTATTTGGAATTTATAAAACTTTCTGCTGCAGTCTAGGAATTCATTTAAAGGTTGATTATATCAATCCTGCATATATGTTAAAAGGCACATTCCATTGATCATTCAATAATAGGCTCTGACTTCAGAAATGTGTTATTAAATGCATGCTATTTACTATTCAATTGTCTAGGACTGAAAAGCAAGCAGATTTAAGAAAAAGCACTTCAAATCACTGAGCAGTCTTTACATTTTTAATGCTATTGAATAACATACATGCCACTCCTTATGCTTTTAATTTTAGTTTGTATGTCTGGTTGGTAGAACATGAAGGCATACTATATGTAGCATTTTTTCCCTCTAAATAAGGAGCTTAAAGTGCAAAGAATGATGATTATGACTGCAATTAAAAATATTCATTATATTAGAATTTGAGAAGGGAAAATGAAGAACTGAGGCAATTATTTGGTTTTAATCTATTCAGTCATTCATATAACAAATATTTATTTGTTCCAGACTCAGAACTAGGAATTGCAGATAATATAAAAATACAATGAATGGGGATCATTTCCTCAATGAGTTCAGTATTTGAGGTGGGAGATAAGGTGGGACATTCATTCATTCATTCAGTCAGTCAACAAATTATGTTACAGGTATAATTCTAAGCTCTAAGGAACCATCAGCTTATTAAATAGCCAGAGTCTCTTTAAGTAGAGTACACTCTGTGTTCCTCACATGGGGAAGATCTGATAAGAGACTGATAAGAAGAAGGCTGTTCCTTCAGAGGAATATGAGCAATGATGTACAAGAAAGGTATTAATTACTGAGATAATCACGATGGTGTGGTCACTTACCTAGAGCTGGACATCCTGGAGTGTGAAGTCACATAGGCCTTAGGAAGCATTACTATGAACAAAGCTAAACAGAATTCCAGCTCAGCTATTTTAAATCCTGAAAGATGATGCTGTTAAAGTGCTACACTCAAGGGGGTTCCGGTTAAGATGGCAGAGGATTAGGACGGGGAATACACTTTCTCCTCCACAAATTCATCAAGGGGACATCTAAAAGCCGAGTAAATTCCTCAAACAGCTTCGGAATGCCAGCAGAGAACATCGGACACTGAGAAAAGCAACTCACTCCCCTCTAAAGGAGGTAGGAAAGAATATAGAAGCCAGAGAGGGACAAAGAGGGAGGGGCGGGCCTCTGTCCGGGGAAGGGAGCCTGGAAAGGGAAAAAAAAGTTTCCAAACACCGGGAAACTCTCCCTGTAGAGTCTGTGCCAACCTAGAAAGCACGGAGAATATCATAACAGGGAGGAAAACAACTGAACAATTAAGACCCACAGACTACGAGCCCTGCGGTAGCTTCCGCAGCGGGAAGGCATCATCGCAAACACCCGCTTCCGCCAGTAGCAAGCCGGGGCTGGGCGGGGAGACGCTGCGGGCTGCTCCCACGCCGCCGGCCGCTCCCCCCCCCCTCCCCCCACCCCACCCTCCCACGCGGGCGCGCACCCGCCCCCTGCGCGGGGGCTCCCGAGCGGGTCGACCCCCACCGCCGACCGTTCCCATGCGAACCATCCCCTCACCGCCGCTCCCCCGCCAGCCGTTGCCGCGCCGGCCGTTTCTGCCGGGGAGCGGTTTGGGCCGGCAGACCGGACTGGGCCGGCAGACCGGCCTGCGGCGCCGACCACAGGAGGGGCCGGCCCTGGCCCAAGACACTGCGGGGCCCGCGCACAGAGCAAGGGACTATAGCGCGCGCCCGCCCCCTGCGCCGGGGGCTCCCGCGCGGGTCGACCCCCACCGCCGACCGTTCCCGTTCCCGTGCGAACCATCCCCTCGCCGCCGCTCCCCCGCCAGCCGTGGCCGCGCGAGCCGTTCCCGCTGGGAGTGGTTCGGGCGGGCAGACCAGACTGCGGTGCCGTCCACAGAAGAGGCCGGCCCAGGCCCAAGACACTGCGGGGCCCGCGCACAGAACAAAGGACTATACAGACCAAAAAGGGGCCTATAGATCTTGAGAAACTTAAGCCGGAACAAGGAACTAGCCGAAAATGAACTGAACCCACAGCAATAACAGAGAAACTCTTATACATATTGTTACTATTTTTACCAACATTATTTCCCTTTTTTTCTTCTTTTTTTTTTTTTTAATAATTTATGTTTTTTTAAAAAAATTTTATTATTTTTTTATTGAAGGGAAAGAAAAAAAAAAGGAAAAAAAATTTTTTTTTTTTTCTCTTTCTTTTTTTTCCCTGTTGTTCTTTCCCCTGTTTTGTTTTTTTGTTTTTTTTTTTTTCTTCTTGTTTTTGTTTCTTTTATTTTTATGTTTTTATCCTCTAGTACTTCTTTAATCTCCACTGTTAGATATAACTTTTGCGACCCTGTTTTCGTTTTTTTTGTGTGTGTGTTTGTTTTTTTTTTTTTCTCTTTTTTCTTTTTGTCCTTTGCTTTTTTCTGTCCTTTGTTCTTTTCTTAACTGATTACTGACTGGATCTGTCTCTCTCCTTGACACTCCCTCCTTTTATCCTCCTGACCAACTCTATCTCCCTCCCCCTGTCTCCTTCTCCGTATAACTCCGTGAACATCTCTGAGCAGTCTAGTTGTGGAATGCAATATAGAAGACGAACTTTTTGAGACTACTGCAAAAATAAGACAGATAACAGGAAGCAGGAGGCTTAAGTCCAAACCCTGATCCCACGAAACATTAATTGACAGGAGCTCATCAAATGCCTCCATACCTACACTGAAACCAAGCATCACACAAAGACCAGCAAGCTCCACGGCAAGAACACAGCCCTGAGCTCCAAGCCACAGGCTACACAAAGTGACCTCAAAACCATAGACATCTCATAACTCACCACTAGACACTCCACCGCACCCCAGAGAAAAGAAATCCAGCCCCACCCACCAGAACATCGATACAAGCTTCCATAAACAAGAAACCTCGACTTGCCACTGGTACAAACCCACATATAGGGCAGAAAAGCCACAATAAAGAGAACTCCACAGACTGCCAGAATACAGTAAGGACTCCCCAAACTCAGCATTTTAAACAAGATGAAGAGACAGAAGAATTCCCAGCAGGTAAAGGAACAGGATAAATGCCCACCAAACCAAACAAAAGAGGAAGAAATAGCGAACCTACCTGATAAAGAATTCCGAATAATGATAGTGAAATTAATCCAAAGCCTGGAAAGCAAAATGGAATCATGGATAAATAGCCTGGAGAAAAGCATCGAGAAGATGCAAGAAAGATTTAACAAGGACCTAGAAGAAATAAAAAAGAGTCAATATATAATGAATAATACAATAAATGAGATCCAAAACACTCTGGAGGCAACAAACAGTAGAATTACAGAGGCAGAAGATAGAATTAGTGAATTAGAAGATAGAATGGCAGAATTAAAGGAATCAGAGGAGAAAAAAGAAAAACGAATTAAAAGGAATGAGGACAATCTCAGAGACCTCCAGGACAATGTTAAACGTTACAGTATTCGAATCATAGGAGTTCCAGAAGAAGAAGACAAAAAGAAAGACCATGAGAAGATACTAGAGGAGATAATAGTTGAAAACTTCCCTAAAATGGGGAAGGAAATAATCACTCAAGTCCAAGAAACCCAGAGAGTCCCATATAGGATAAACCCAAGGCGAAACACCCCAAGACACATATTAATCAGGTTAACAAAGATCAAACACAAAGAACAAATATTAAAAGCAGCAAGGGAAAAACAACAAATAACACACAAGGGAATTCCCATAAGGATAACAGCTGATCTTTCAATAGAAACTCTTCAAGCCAGGAGGGAATGGCAAGACATACTTAAAGTGATGAAAGAAAAGAACCTACAGCCCAGATTATTGTACCCAGCAAGGATCTCATTCAAATATGAAGGAGAAATCAAAACCTTTACAGACAAGCAAAAGCTGAGAGAATTCAGCACCACCAAACCAGCTCTCCAACAAATACTAAAGGACGTTCTCTAGACAGGAAACACAAAAAGGATATACAAATTCAAACCCAAAACAACAAAGTAAATGGCAACGGGATCATTTTTATCCATAATTACCTTAAATGTAAATGGGTTGAATGCCCCAACCAAAAGACAGAGACTGGCTGAATGGATACAAAAACAAGACCCATACATATGTTGTCTACAAGAGACCCACCTCAAAACAGGGGACACATACAGACTGAAAGTGAAGGGCTGGAAAAAGATTTTCCATGCAAATAGGGACCAAAAGAAAGCAGGAGTAGCAATACTCATATCAGATAAAATAGACTTTAAAACAAAAGCTGTGAAAAGAGACAAAGAAGGTCACTACATAATGATCAAAGGATCAATCCAAGAAGAAGATATAACAATTATAAATATATATGCACCCAACATAGGAGCACCGCAATATGTAAGACAAATACTAACAAGTATGAAAGGAGAAATCAACAATAACACAATAATAGTGGGAGACTTTAATACCCCACTCACACCAATGGATAGATCAACTAAACAGAAAATTAACAAGGAAACACAAACTTTAAATGATACAGTAGACAAGTTAGAACTAATTGATATCTATAGGACATTTCATCCCAAAACAATGAATTTCACCTTTTTCTCAAGTGCACACGGAACCTTCTCCAGGATAGACCACATCCTGGGCCATAAATCTAGCCTTGGTAAGTTCAGAAAAATTGAAATCATTCCAACCATTTTTTCTGACCACAATGCAGTAAGAGTAAATCTCAATAACAGGAGAAAAACTATTAAAAATTCCAACATATGGAGGCTGAACAACACACTCCTGAATAACCAACAAATCACAGAAGAAATCAAAAAAGAAATCAAATTCTGCATAGAAACGAATGAAAATGAAAACACAACAACCCAAAACCTGTGGGACACTGTAAAAGCAGTCCTAAGGGGAAAGTTCATAGCAATTCAGGCATACCTTAAGAAACAATAAAAAAGCCAAATAAATAACCTAACTCTACACCTAAAGCAACTAGAAAAGGAAGAAATGAAGCACCCCAAGATTAGTAGAAGGAAAGAAATCTTAAAAATTAGGGCAGAAATAAATGCAAAAGAAACAAAAGAGACCATAGCAAAAATCAACAAAGCCAAAAGCTGGTTCTTTGAAAGGGTAAATAAAATTGACAAACCACTAGCCAGACTCTTCAAGAAACAAAGGGAGAAAAATCAAATCAATAAAATTAGAAAAGAAAATGGAGAGATCATAACAGACAGCACAGAAATACAAAGGATCATAAGAGACTACTATCAGCAATTATATAGCAATAAAATGGACAATGTGGAAGAAATGGACAAATTCTTAGAAAAGTACAACTTTCCAAAACTGGATCAGGAAGAAATAGAAAATCTTAACAGACCCATCACAAGCACGGAAATTGAAACTGTAATCAGAACTCTCCCAGCAAACAAAAGCCCAGGCCCAGACGGCTTCACAGCTGAATTCTACCAAAAATTTAGAGAAGAGCTAACACCTATCCTACTCAAACTCTTCCAGAAAATTGCAGAGGAAGGCAAACTTCCAAACTCATTTTATGAGACCACCATCACCCTAATTCCAAAACCTGACAAAGATCCCACAAAAAAAGAAAACTACAGACCAATATCACTGATGAACATAGATGCAAAAATCCTTAACAAAATTCTAGCAATCAGAATCCAACAATACATTAAAAAGATCATACACCATGACCAAGTGGGCTTTATCCCAGGGATGCAAGGATTCTTCAATACCCGCAAATCAATCAACGTAATACACCACATTAACAAACTGAAGAATAAAAACCATATGATTATCTCAATAGATGCAGAGAAAGCCTTTGACAAAGTTCAACATCCATTTATGATAAAAACTCTCCAGAAAGCAGGAATAGAAGGAACATACCTCAACATAATAAAAGCTATATACGACAAACCCACAGCAAACATTATCCTCAATGGTGAAAAACTGAAAGCATTTCCTCTAAAGTCAGGAACAAGACAAGGATGCCCACTTTCACCATTATTATTCAACATTGTTCTGGAAGTTTTGGCCACAGCAATCAGAGCAGAAAAAGAAATAAAAGGAATCCAAATTGGAAAAGAAGAAGTAAAACTCTCACTGTTTGCAGATGACATGATCCTCTACGTAGAAAACCCTAAAGATTCCACCAGAAAATTACTAGAACTAATCAATGAATACAGTAAAGTTGCAGGATATAAAATTAACACACAGAAATCCCTTGCATTCCTGTACACTAATAACGAGAAAATAGAAAGAGAAATTAAGGAAACAATTCCATTCACCATTGCAATGAAAACAATAAAATACTTAGGAATATATCTTCCTAAAGAATCTAAAGACCTATATATAGAAAACTATAAAACACTGCTGAAAGAAATTAAAGAGGACACTAATAGATGGAGAAATATACCATGTTCGTGGATTGGTAGAATCAATATAGTGAAAATGAGTATACTACCCAAAGCAATTTATAGATTCAATGCAATCCCCATCAAGCTACCAACGGTATTCTTCACAGAGCTAGAACAAATAATTTCTCAATTTGTATGGAAATACAAAAAACCTCGAATAGCCAAAGCTATCTTGAGAAAGAAGAACGGAACTGGAGGAATCAACCTGCCTGACTTCAGGCTCTACTATAAAGCTACAGTCATCAAGACAGTATGGTACTGGCACAAAGACAGAAATATAGATCAATGGAACAAAATAGAAAGTCCAGAGATAAATCCACGCTCATATGGTCACCTAATCTTTGACAAAGGCGGCAAGAATATACAATGGACTAAAAACAATCTTTTTAACAAGTGGTGCTGGGAAAACTGGTTGAACACTTGTAAAAGAATGAAACTAGAACACTGTCTAACACCATACACAAAAATAAACTCAAAATGGATTAAAGAGCTAAATATAAGACCAGAAACCATAAAACTCCTAGAGGAAAACATAGGCAAAACACTCTCTGACTTACATCACAGCAGGATCCTCTATGACCCACCTCCCAGAATATCGGAAATAAAATCAAAAATGAACAAATGGGACCTAATCAAACTTAAAAGCTTCTGCACAACAAAGGAAACTATAGGCAAGCTGAAAAGACAGCCTTCAGAATGGGAGAAAATAATAGCAAATGAAGCAACAGACAAACAACTAATCTCAAAAATATACAAGCAACTTCTACAGCTCAATTCCAGAAAAATAAACGACCCAATCAAAAAATGGGCCAAAGAACTTAATAGACATTTCTCCAAAGAAGACATACAGATGGCCAACAAACACATGAAAAGATGCTCAACATCACTCATTATCAGAGAAATGCAAATCAAAACCACTATGAGGTACCATTACACGCCAGTCAGAATGGCTGCGATCCAAAAATCCACAAGCAATAAATGCTGGAGAGGGTGCGGAGAGAGGGGAACCCTCTTACACTGTTGGTGGGAATGCAAACTAGTACAGCCACTATGGAGAACAGTATGGAGATTCCTCAAAAAACTGGGAATAGAACTGCCTTATGACCCAGCAATCCCACTGCTGGGCATACACACTGAGAAAACCAGAATCGAAAGAGGCACGTGTACCCCAATGTTCATAGCAGCACTGTTTACAATAGCCAGGACGTGGAAGCAACCTAGATGCCCATCCACAGGTGAATGGATAAGCAAGCTGTGGTACATATACACGATGGAGTATTACTCAGCCATTAAAAAGAATACATTTGAATCAGTTCTAATGAGGTGGATGGAACTGGAGCCTATTATACAGAGTGAAGTAAGCCAGAAAGAAAAACACAAGTACAGTATACTAACGCATATATATGGAATTTAGAAAGATGGTAACAATCACCCTGCTTATGAGACAGCAAAAGAGACACTGATGTTTAGAACAGACTTTTGGACTCTGGGACTGGGAGAGGGTGGGACGATTGGGGAGAATAGCATTGAAATATGTATAATATCATATCAGAAACGAGTCAGTCCAGGTATGATGCCCTATAACAGATGCCTGGGACTGGAGCACTGGGATGACCTGGAGGGATGGTGTGGGAAGGGGGGAGGGAGGAGGGTTCAGGATGGGGAACACGTGTATTCTGGTGGCAGATCCATCTCGATGTATAGTAAAAGCAATACAATATTGTAAAGTTAAGAAAAATTAAAAAATAATAATAATAATAAAAAAATTAAAAAAAAATAAAAAAATAAAGTGCTACACTCAATATGTCAGTAAATATGGAAAACTCAGCAGTGGCCACAGGACTGAAAAAGGTCAATTTTCATTCCAATCCCAAAGAAAGGCAATGCTTAAGAACGTTCAAACTACCATACAATTGTGCTCATCTCACATGCTAGCAAGGTTAGCATGTGAAATCCTTCAAGCTAGGCTTCAGCGGTATGTGAGCTGAGAACTTCCAGATGTACAAGTTGGACTTATAAAAAAGGCAGAGGAACCAGAGTTCAAAATACCAAAATTCATTGGACCATGGAGAAAGCGGAGAAGGCAATGGCACCCCATTCCAGTAGTGTTGCCCAGAAAATCCCATGGACGGAGGAGCCTGGTAGGCTGCAGTCCATGGGGTCGCTAAGAGTCAAACACGACTGAGTGACTTCACTTTCACTTTCCACTTTCATTCATTGGAGAAGGAAATGGCAACCCACTCCAGTGTTCTTGCCTGGAGAATCCCAGGGACGGGGAGCCTGGTGGGCTGCCGTCTATGGGGTCGCACAGAGTCGGACACGACTGAAGCGACTTAGCAGCAGCAGCATGGAGCAAGCAGGTGGTTCCAAAAAAAATCTACTTTTGCTTCATTGACTATGCTAAAGCTTTTGATTGCAGATCACAACAAACTGAAAAATTCTTAAAGAGATGGGAGTCCCAGACCACCTTACCTGCTTCCTGAGAAATCTGTATATGGGTCAAAAGAAACAGAAGGGACATGGAACAACAGACTGGTTCAAAATTGGGAAAGGAGCATGACAAGGCTGTATATTGTCTCCCTGCTTAACTTACACGTAGAGTATATCATGTGAAATGCTGAACTAGATGAATCCCAAGCTGGAATCAAGATTTCCAGGAAAATTATCAATAACCTCAGATATATAGATGATATCACTCTCGTGGCTGAAAGAGATGAATGAAAGAGCCTCTTCATTAGGATGAAGGAGGAGAATGGAAAACCTGGCTTGTAACTCAACATTAAAAAAACTAAGATCATGGCATCCAGTCCCATCATTTCTTATCAAATAGAAGGGGAAAAGTGGAAGCAGTGACACATTTTGTTTTCTTGGGCTCCAAAATCACTGTGGACAGTGACTTCAGTGATGAAATTAAAGGATGCTTGCTCCTTGGAATAAAACCTATGACAAACTTAGTGTACTGTAAAGCAGAGATCTTATTTTGTTAAAAACAATAAAAATGTATAGTCAAAGCTATGTTTTTTTCCAGTTGTCATGTATGAATGCGAGAATTGGACCATGAAGAAGGCTGAGTGCTGAAGAATGGAAGCATTCAAACTGTAGGTTGGAGAAGATTCTTGAGAGTCCCTTGGACTGCAAGGAAATCAAACCTGTCAATCCTAAGGGAAATCAACCCTGAATATTCATTGGAAGGACTGATATTGAAGCTGAAGCTCCAATATTTTGGCCACTTGATGCAAAGAGCTGACTCACTGGAAAAGATCCTGATGCTAGGAAAGATTGAAGACAAAAGGAGAAGGGGACAGCAGAAGATAAGATGGTTAGTTATTAATATCATCACCTACTCAATGAGCATGACTTTGAGCAAACTCCAGGAGATAGTGGCGGACAGAGGAGCCTACTGTGCTGCAGTCCATGGGGTTGCAAAGAGTCAGACATGACTTAGTGACTGAACAACATACAGCTAATGGCCATACTTCCTTTACTCACTGAGTATATACTATGAGTCAGATACTGTGATAGGCTCATGTAATTCTTCAATATCCATTGAAATAGGCATTGTATAAAATGAATAAAGCGAGAGTTAAAGAGACTAAATACTTCATTCAAGATCATAAGCCATGTATATTTTGTACTGAATTTGCATAGTTTATCTTCAGACTAAGTTGCTTGTGCCTTAGTATGTAAGTACTGAGGAGCTACCAAAGGCTCTTTAGCAGTGCTTTAGGAAATTTGATCTGGCAGTAGGTGGCGGCCGTGGTAAAGAACCCACCCACCAATGCAGGAGATGTAAGAGATGAGGGTTCAATCCCTGGGTCAGGACAATCCCCTGGAGAAGGGCATGGCAACCCACTCCAATATTCTTGCCTGGAGAAGCACCATGCCAGAGCAGCCTACAGGGTTGCAAAGAGTCGGACATGACTGAAGCGACTGAGCACTCACTCACACATAGTATGGATAGCAAGGAAGGATGCAAGATTAATGTGACTTAACTGCCTCTGATGTCTTTCTCCAAAAGAGATGTCTGACAATCCATGGCATAAATGCAGTTTGACTTCTACATGTGGCACTTGATTATATTTGATTTTGTATTTTACAGTACCATGTAGATATGTCTTTGAGAACATTATCATCTTCTTGAAAATTGTAGAAATAATATGTTCATCATATCTGTTGACAAACTCTTTCCATTGCTGAGGAGAACCCATGGCATATAATTTGAGCATAGATGACTCCATCCTTCAGATACAAAAGAGGACACATGCGCCAGGCCTAATTTGAGCACCTCATTTCCCTGACCATAGTGTTTAGTTCAGGAAGAGTTGTCAATGAGTTGTCAAGAGTTGACAATGGAAATTGCCAAGTCTGAACAAAGAGAAAACAGAGAGCTATTGAGAGAGTTTCTTTCTTTCTGTGGGGGTTGCTAAGATAGCAGGATGTGGGCTTTGGGGCTGCTATTCATTGTGCCTAGAAGATCTTTCCAAGATAGGAGGAGTGAGAACCATATATGAGCAACTGGATCCCACTGTGCTTAAAGGCAGAAACCTATGGGCTTTTTGTTTACATAAGCTAATGAAAAATCTATTTTGCTAATTGGTTTGATATGGGGTTTTATCACTAGCAATTGAAAGAGTCCTAACTAGTAGAATGACATGACATTGATTTCTCATATCATTCACTGTGTCTTGGCCATAAAATACTAAGTTGGTGAGCCCCAAACTCACTGAATTCAAACAATTAAGGATACATAGACAAAAATACAAAATGCTTTCTGTCTTAGTTAACTACTTCTATTTCATGAAAATATTGCATTGCAAAATTACCAAGTAACATACAAGGTGGTGGTAGAATTTTGCTTTTTAATAGAATGCTGACATTTGGCTTTTTGAGGCTAATTATAATACAGTTTTCCAAGAAAATACAGCAATTCAGACATATTAGAAGCTTGATAGAAATGGTAGAAATTAGATTTATGAGAAGCAGCTTAGGGTATTCAGGTTGTGAATCACAGAACAGTTTCATTCAAGACAAAGAAAATAATATAATCTCATTAACTAGAAGCCTATGGTAACTTCATAAACCCTTAAAACTGGTGAATAATCAGGCTAAGATACTGAAATAATAAATTTACGTACTCTGGGATGAAGAAACAGATGGACAGAGCAATGGTAGTTTAATCATATTTGCATAAAACCACTGCCTCCTAAAATTCACAGCAGGGTGAGCTTTGGGTAGACTCTATTACAGGACTGTTGCTATAAGTGTGGGAGATTGAGCAAATATCCCAGTCTTAGTAGGACTGAATGATTTCCACAATTAAGGTCAAGAAGGTTTCCATGAAGTCAGAGACTATGGCTTTGTACTGAAAGTGGGCGGTAACCAACAGAAGTTCAATCACTCAGTCATGTCCAAATATTTGTGACCCCACCGACTGCAGCACGCCAGGCTTCCCTGTCTATCACCAACTCCTAGAGCTTGCTCAAACTCATGTCCATCCAGTCGGTGATGCCATCCAACCATCTCATTCTTTGTCATACCCTTCTCCTCCTGCCTTCAATCTTTCCCAACATCAAGGTGTTTTCTAAGGAGTCAGCTCTTCGCATGAGTGGCCAAAGTATTGGAGCTTCAGCTTCAGCCCATCCTTCCAATGAATATTCCAGGATTAATTCACTGGTTTGAAATCCTTACAGTCCAAGGGACTTTCAAGAGTTTTCTCCAACACCACAGTTCTCAAGCATCAAATCTTCAGCACTCAGCTTTCTTTATGGTCCAACTCTCACATCCATACATGATTACTGGAAAAACCATAGCTTTGACTATGTGGACCATTGTTGGCAAAGTAATGTCTCTGCTTTTTAATATGCTGTCTATGTTGGTCATAGCTTTTCTTTCAAGGAGCAAGCTTTTTTTTTTAATTTCATGGCTGCAGTCACCATCTGCAGTGATTTTGGAGCCCAAGAAAATAAACTGTTTCCATTGTCACCGTTTCCATTGTTGCCCCATTTATTTGCCATGAAGTGATGGGACCGGATGCCAAGATCTTTGTTTTCTGAATATTGAGTTTTAAGCCAGCTTTTTCATTCTCCTCTTTCACTTTCCTCAAGAGGCTCTTTAGTTCCTCTTCTCTTTCTGCCATAAGGGTGGTGTCATCTGCATATCTGAGATTATTGATATTTCTCTCAGCAATCTTGATGCCAACTTCTGCTTCATCCAGCCCAACATTTTGCATGATATACTCTATAAGTTAAATAAGCAACGTGACAATATACAGCCTTGACGTACTCTTTTCCCAATTTGGAACCAGTCCACTGTTCCATGTCCAGTTCTAACTGTTGCTTCTTGACCTGCATACAGATTTCTCAGGAGGCAGGTAAGGTGATCTGGTATTCCCATCTCTTTAAGAATTTTCCAGTTTGTTGTTGTGATCCACATATTCAAAGGCTTTAGCATAGTCAATGAAGCAGAAGTAGATGTATTTCTGGAATTCTCTTGCCTTTTCTATGATCCAACAGATGTTGGCAATTTGATCTCTGGTTCCTATGCCTTTTTGTGTTTCTTTTTCTTGGGTGTGGTTTGATTACCACCTCCTGTACAATGTTACAAACTTTTGTTCATAGTTCTTCAGGCACTCTGTCTCTCAGATCTAATTTCTTGAATCTATTTGTCACTTCTACTATATAATTGTAAGGGATTTGATTTAGGTCATACCTGAAAGGTCTAGTGGTTTTCCCTACTTTCTTCAATTTAAGTCTGAATTTTTCAATAAGGAGTTCATAATCTGAGCCACAGTGAGCTCCCGGTCTTGTTTTTGCTGACTGTGTAGAGCTTTTCCATCTTTGGCTGCAAAGAATATAATAAATATGATTTCAGTACTGACCATCTGGTGATGTCTGTGTGTAGAGTCATCTCTTGTGTTGTTGGAGAGGATGCTTGCTATGACCAGTTTGTTCCCTTGGCAAAACTGTTAGCCTTTTCTCTGCTTCATCTTGTACTCCAAGGCTAAAATTGCCTGTTACTTCAGATATTTCTTGATTTCCTACTTTCATTCCAGTCCCGACTTCACTTTGACTTTTCACTTTCATACATTGGAGAAGGAAATGGCAACCTACTCCAGTATTCTTGCCTGGAGAATCCCAGGGACGGGGTAGCCTGGTGGGCTGCCGTCCATGGGGTCGCACAGAGTTGGACACGACTGAAGCGACTTAGCAGCAGCAGCACCAGCATGATGAAAAGGATATCTTATTTTGGTGTTAGTTCTAGAAGGTCTTGTAGTCTTCATTAGTGCCTGGAGTATAGACTTGGATTACTGTGATATTGAATGATTTCCCTTGGAACAAACAGAGATCATTCTGTCATTTTTGAGATTGCACCCAAGTACTGGATTTCAGACTTTTTGTTGACTATGAGGGCAACCCCATTTCTTCTACACACATCTTCTTCTTGCCCACAGTAATAGATATAATGGTCATCTGAATTAAATTCACCCATTCTGGTCCATTTTAGTTCACTGATTCCTAAAATGTTGATGTTCACTCTTGCCATTTCCTGTTTGGCCTCTTCCAATTTACCCTGATTTATGGACCTAGCATTCCAAGTTCCTAGGCAATATTGTTCTTTACAGCATCGGACTTTACTTCCATCACCAATCACATCCGGAACTAGGTGTTGTTTTCACTTTGGCTCCATCTCTTCATTCTTTCTGGAGTTATTTTCCCACTCTTCTCCAGTAGCATATTGAGCACCTACCAGCCTGGGGAGTTCATCTTTTGGTGTCCTGTCTTTTTGCCTTTTCATACTGTTCATGGGGTTTTCAAGGCAAGAATTCTGAAGTGGTTTACCATTCCCTTCTCCAGTGGACCACGTTCTGTCAGAACTCTCCACCATGACCCATCTTTCTTGGGTGGCCCTACACAGCATGGCTCATAGTTACATTTAGACAAGGCTGTGACCCATGTGTCCTTTGGTTAGTTTTCTGTGATTGTGCTTTTCATTTTGTCTGCCCTCTGATGGATAAGAATAAGAGGCTTGTGGAAGCTCCCTGATGGGAGGGACTGACTGTGGGGGAATCTGAGTCTTGCTCTGATGGGCAGGGTCATGCTCTAAATCTTTAATCCAATTTACTGTTGATGGGTGGAGCTGTGTTCTATATAAGCTGTGTTCTATATACAAACTACAAACCTTGTAGTTTGGCCTTAGGCCAAACTATGATATGGGTAATGGCTGTAATGGAGACCTTCTTCAAATGGACTTATGCCAGCACATCATAGCTCCCAGGACTGTTGTATTCAGTGCCCCTGACCCCACAGCAGGCCACTGTTGACTTATGCTTCTTCTGGAGACTCTTGGACACTCACAGGCAAGTCTCATTCAGTCTTTTTTGGGGTCCCCGCTTCCTTCTCTTGGGTCTTGGTGCACACAAGGTTTTGTCCGTGCCTGCCAAGAGTCTGTTTCCCCAGTCCTGTGGAAGTGCTGTAATTGAATCCCACTGGACTTCAAAGTCAATTCCCTGGGAGTTCTCAGTCCCTTTGCTGGATCCCCAGGTTGGGAAATCTGTTGTGGGCCCTAGAACTTTTCCAACAGTGTGAGAACTTCTTTGGTATAATTGTTCTCCAGTTTTGGGGTCATCTGCTTGATGGCTCTATGGTGGGGCTAATGGCGACCTCCTCCCAGAGAAGTTATGCCACATGCTGTGCCTCCCACGCCTGCTGTAACCAGAGCCCCTGTCTGTGCAGCAGGCCACTGTTGACCCATGCCTCTATAGATGACACTCAAATGCTCAAAGGCAGGTCTGGCTCAGTCTCTTGTGGGGTCCTTGGGACCTGGTGTGCACAAGGTTTTGTTTGAGCCCTCTGAGTGTTTCTGGTGGGTATGGGGCTTGATTAGGAATGCAATTTTGCCCTCCCTACTGTCTTGTTGGGGCTTCTCCTTTGCCCTTGGATGTGGGGTATCTTTTTTTTGGTTGGATCCAGCATTCTCCTGTTGATGGTTGTTCAGCAGCTAGTTGCAATTTTGAAGTTCTTGCAGGAGAAGAGGAACACACATCCTTCTACTCCACCATCTTAGAGCAAGAACAGAAGCTTTCTTCATTTTCCTGTAAAAACAGCAGAAATTTTTTCTACCTGTTACCAGTATATAAGCAGTTAGCAATATTTTTTTAGTACTAATTATATGCTAACTATATCCAGTTTGTTTTTCTCTTATTTATTCCATCCCCAAACCATGCTGTGTACCAATGGCATATTATTCTTAAAATAATCATGATATCTATGATTGGTATCTTATGCTTTTAATACTTTAACACTATTTTCCATTCCCAGTTTAAATCCAATAGAAATATTAGGAACTTTTCTCTAAAAATTATCTCGTCACCATATTTATTTCACATTTCAATTGATAGTATATCCATCTTTGCCACTCAATCACCTAATGTAACTAGGCCTTAAAATTGCTCTTCAGATATCTGAGTCTGGGCTTCATTTAGGGAGTTACTCACAGTATGGTTCTACAATAGACTTAACAGTTTGTATTTACTTCCAGCCAGATAATCCTGAACCTGACTTCATTCATTTCCTGTAGTGTTTTTAAAATGTTATTTTAGCAGCTTTATTAAGGCATAATTTATATATAGTAAAGTACACATATTTAAAGTGTATAAAATAATAAATTTTGACATACTCATATACCCATAAAAACATCACGACAATTAAGATAATTAAAATATGTCTCACCCCCCCAAAGTTCCTCAAAGGGATTACAAATATCCATTTGTAATCCCTTCTTTTAGTTTCTTTCCATTGTCTCTCAACCTTGTGCCTAAAGGGCTACTGTTCTGCTTTCCTTTAATTTTCATTTTCATTAATTCTTATTTCTCAGACTTTCATATGACTGAAACCATACAGTATGTATTCTTTTGTCTGGCTTCTTTTGCTCACCTTAATTCTGAGATTCATCCATGCAGCAAATCAACAGATCATTCTTTTATATTGCTGCGTAATATTCCATTGTATGGATACACTTCAATTTGTTTCTTATTTTTTATTCATCTGTTGATAGACATTTGTTTCACTTTTCAACTATGACAAATAAAGCTTCTAAAACACTTGTGTACAAATGTTCATATGAATATATACTTTAACTGTTCTTAAACACCTAGAAGCAGAGTAGCTGAACAACAGCATTTCTCTTCGACAGTATGCTGCAGGTTCTAGTTTGTTCAACATGGTGAGAAGAAATAAAAGGTATCCATATTGGTAAGGAAGAAGTAAAACAGTCTTTATTTACAAAAGACATGCTCTTTCATGTAGAAAATTCAATTGAATGTATAAAAATCAGTTCAGTTCAGTTCAGTTCAGTAGCTCAGTTTTGTCCGACTCTTTGCAACCTCATGAATTGCAGCATGCCAGGCCTCCCTGTCCATTACCAACTCCTGGAGTTCACCCAAACTCATGTCCACCGAGTTGGTGATGCCATCCAGCCATCTCATCCTCTGTCATCCCCTTCTCCTCCTGCCCCTAATCCCTCCCAGCATAAGAGTCTTTTCCAATGAGTCAACTATCTGCATGAGGTGGCCAAAGTATTGGAGTTTCAGCCTCAGCATCAGTCCTTCCAATGAACACACAGGACTGGTCTCCTTTAGAATGGACTAGTTGGATCTCCTTGCAGTCCAAGGGATTCTCAAGAGTCTTCTCCAACACCACAGTTCAAAAGCATCAATTCTTAGACGCTCAGCTTTCTTCACAGTCCAACTCTCACATGCATACATGACCACTGGAAAAACCATAGCCTTGACTAGACGGACCTTTGTTGGCAAAGTAATATCTCTGCTTTTTAATATGCTATCTAGGTTGTCACAACTTTCCTTCCAAGGAGTAAGCGTCTTTTAATTTCATGGCTGCAGTCACCATCTGCAGTGATTTTGGAGCCCAGAAAAATAAAGTCTGACACTGTTTCCACTGTTTCCCCATCTATTTCCCATGAAGTGATGAGACCAGATGCCATGATCTTCGTTTTCTGAAAGTTGAGCTTTAAGCCAACTTTTTCACTCTCTTCTTTCACTTTCATCAAGAGGCTTTTTAGTTCCTCTTCACTTTCTGCCACAAGGGTGGTGTCATCTGCATATCTGAGGTTATTGATATTTCTCCTGGCAATCTTGATCCCAGTATGCTTCTTCCAGCCCAGCGTTTCTCATGATGTACTCTGTTAGAACTAACAAATTAGTTTACCAAGGTTTCAGGATACAAGATCAATATATATTGTATATTGTACATTGTATTTCTATCTATCAGTAGATAGAACCGTATTTATATATACCAATATAATCAGAAATTGAGGTTTAAAAATACCATTTACAACAGTTTCTAAAATTAAAAACCTGCATTAAAAAGATTCTATTACCTCACACCACCAAGAAATCTCATATACCATTCATTTATGTCCTACAATTCAACTTAATCTGCTACTCTCTACCTAGTAAAAGCATCAGATCTTAAAGGACTCAGTCCTGCAAGACTGATCATGCTACCCAACTGAAGATACCAGGTGCAAGTTCAGGTTGCCACCTCTGCTTCTTACTTACTGCTGTAAACAGGAGGTTCCTTCTTCCCTTCTCCTGAGTTTGATTAGTTTGTTAGAACAGCAGTTCTCTGTTAGAACTCAGAGAAACATTTTACTTACTAAATCACCAGTTTATTACAAAAGGATATAACTCAGAAACAGCTAGATGGAAGAGAGGCATTGGCAAGGTCTGAGGAAAGGGTGGGGAGGTTCCATGCTCTCTGAGAGCACCATTCTCCCAAGATCTCCACACATTCACCAACCCAGAATCTCTATAAATTCCATATTTTGGGGTTTTATGGAAGCTTAATTACACAGACATAATTGATTAAGTTATTTGCCATTGGCCACCAACTCAACCTTCAATCCTTCTCCCATTCCTGGAGGTCAGGGAGATGGGACTGAAAGTTCTAATCCTCCAATAACATGGCCGATTCCCTTGGTAACCAGCCTCCATCCTTAAGTGCTTTCCAGAAGTCACCTCATTAACAAAAATTCAAGTGGGGTCAAAAGGGGTTTGTTATGAATATCTAGATACTTTTATTACTATTACCACTTAAGACATTCCAAGAATTTTAGCACCTAGAGTGCTAGGAACTAGGACAAAGATCAAATATACAGTTCTTACTATAAATCACAACATCACAGGGATAAGCCTGATAAAATATGTGAAGGATATGTACACTGAAAACTGCAAAACATTGCTGAGAGAAATTTAAAAAAGACCTCAATAAATGGAAAATATACATGCTCACTGACAGAAGATGTAAATTAGACTGAAAATGAGTTTTAGCTTCGATGCAAACTCAGTCAAAATCCCAGAAGGGTTTTAGGCGGAAATTGACAAACTAGTTCTAAAATTCATATGGAGGTGCAAAGGACCTAGAATTGCAAAAACAGTTCTGAAACAGAAGAACAAAGTTAGACGATAAACAGTAGCTAATTTTAAGACGTACAAAACTGGAACAATCAAGAAAATGTGGAATCCGTGTCAAGATAGAAAAGCAGATCAATGTAAAATATTACAAAGTCCACAAATAGACTCACACATGTACACACAAGTAATTTTTTACAAAGATGCAAAGGCCCTCATGGCTCAGCTGGTAAAGAACTGACTGCAATGCGTGAGACCTGGGTTCGATCCCTGAGTTGGGAAGATCCCCTGGAGAAGGGAATGGCTACCCACTCCAGTATTCTGGCCTGGAGAATTAAGCCAGAAAGAAAAACACCAATATAGTATACTAACGCATATATATGGAATTTAGAAAGATGGTAACAATAACCCTGTATACAAGACAGCAAAAGGGACACTGATGTATAGAACAGTCTTTTGGACTCTGGGAGAGGGAGAGGGTGGGATGATTTGGGAGAATGACATTGAAATATGTATAATATCATATATGAAATGAGTCGGCAGTCCAGGTTTGATGCATGATACTGGATGCTTGGGGCTGGTGCACTGGGATGACCCAGAGGGATGGTATGGGGAGGGAGAAGGGAGGAGGGTTCAGGATGGGGAACACACGTATACCTGTGGCAGATTAATTTTGATATATGGCAAAACCAATACAATATTGTAAAGTTAAATAAAATAAAATTTTAAAAAAAAGGAAATTAAAACAATTTTAAATAAGTATATGAAGAGCCATCAAAAAGAAAAAGCTAATATATCAAGAGTAGAAAAGTTGAGTTTAATATACTCAGTGGAAGGGTACAGGCATGAACAGATGTTCTGGCTATGATTTAATATTGAAAAGATCAATTGCTCGATTGATCCATTTGACATTTCAGTGCTTTAGTATTTTAAGTATGTGTACATGATTCTTTTGTCTGTGTACTTATGTATAGAGAAGTTCAATATTTCAAAGTTGGTTGTTTAGAATTTTTGTGTTGAACCCCTTAAGAAATGTTGCTTGTAGGTCAAGGAAAGCTCCTAGATGCACTACCCAATAACCATTTAGTTCCTTTGGAGGAAGAATGACAGGCATTTTTGAGATAATTTTATTATTCTTGGTGCTAACGGAAAGAAGCTTCATTGTGCTGAATTGAAGAAATAAATGAACATGGCCCTTCTGCCTTTTTTTGTTTCTTTGAGTCCAGAGTAAGAGGATCTGGACTGCATTTTTGGGATGGTCCACTTTCCTCCATGGTCTAGAAAGTTGTAAAGTTGGGAAGCTGCCCCTTGCTTGGGCTGGGCTTCTCTCCTTGGCTCACCTCTGAATATCCAAGCAGCTCTGATGGGCTGGGTGAGGTGGGTGGGCTAAACCTGCCCTCCTATAGACATGATTTCTCTCTCCCTTTCTGTGTTGCTACAGCTCCTGTTCTGTTCTCTTCTGGTAGCCAGCATCCTCTGGATCAGCCTTTTCCTGGTTTGAAAGAGCCATCAAGAGATGGCTGAGATGAATGCTAGAGGGAGAAGAAAGCAAACTCAGTTTGTTTTTTTTTTTTTTTAAATTATTTATTTGGCTGTACCAAGTCTTAGTTGTGGCATGTGGTATATAGTTCCCCGACCAGGGATCAAACCAACACCTCCTGCATTGGGGTGGCAGAGTCTTAGCTACTCAACTGCCAGGGAAGTCCTAGGTTTAGGTTTTATTTAGTTTGAGGTCTCTCAGGTCTCCTTCCCTCATGTAGGAATCCTCCAGGCAATCACACTGGAATTCTAGTTTGGAGTTTGGGTCTAAATCCCTTGTTAGAAATGGTGTTCCATTGTCTAGTGAGCTCCTACAATTACCTTTTCTCTGGACCTGACCAGAGAAGGATGGTTGACTGAGGACAGTATTTAGGTGTCTGGAACTTAGGCCATTAACCTCTCCCAACACAACTGTCTATGGCATCCCATTTCAGTGACACTTATGGTAGAGACAAGGTAGTTTGCAGAAAACCCATGTAGGTAAGGATCATTTAGAGTATTCTTTCAGAAGTGCTTTCCTTGATATTAGCCTGGGCACTTGAAATTTATTAGCTTTCTTTGTAATGTAAGATAAAGTGTTCTAGGCTAGAAAGCTTCTCTGAATTGAGAACAAAAGACAGTTTTGCCTATGGGGATTGAGAGACTTAAGGTCTGGCTTTCTGTCCTTTAACTGTCACTCTACAGTTAAAATGTGTAGATATATACAATTCAAGGGGTCCTAAAACATGGGTACCATTATCCCCTAAATCCAAGTGTGTCTATGTATACGCATCTTACATACGCATATAAATTCATATTTGTATGTAAGTTTTTATGTAAACTGTCTAGATAAGAACACAAAACTATGGCCAAACTATATAATAATTTAAAAGTTAAGACTCTAGGCTTGAGATGCAGTCATTAATCACTTATGTGGTGCTTTCTTGAACTCAGCTTTTTCTACATTGTATTGTATGGTGGATTGAATGCCTTCAAGATCAATTCTAATTCCAACTGTAAAATTTCGTAACTCTGAAACACTATGGCAATAATAAAATCTTTGTAATTGTATACACAGTTGTCTGTTCCATCATTTGTATTGAATCCAATCCCTAAAATATTCAAGTCGAATGAGGGGACACAAAAAGATAATAAAACATGGTCCCTTCTTAAAGATGTTATCAATCCAATAGGGGATTTAACAATAAAGAAAGCTGAGTACCAAAGAATTGATGTTTTGAACTGTGGTGTTGAAGAAGACTTGAGAGTCACTTGGACTACAAGGAGATCAAACCAGTCCATCCTAAAGGAAATCAGTCTTGAATATTCATTGAAAGGACTGATGCTGAAGCTGAAGTTCCAATACTTTAGCCACTTGATGCGAAGAACTGACTCACTGGAAAAGATCCTGATACCGGGAAAGATTGAGGACAGGAGAAGGGGATGACAGAGGATGAGTTGGTTGGATGGCATCACCGATTCAATGTACAGTTTGAGCAAGCCCTGGGAGTTGGTGATGGACTGGAAAGCCTGGCGTGCTGCAGTCCATGGGGTCGCAAAGAGTTGGACACGACTGAGAGACTGGAGTGAACTGAACAATGTACAAATAGTTTATACTTAGTAAATTTCTTTATAAATTCTTTATAAAGAATTATAAATTATTTATAATTTCTTTAAACTTCTCAGACACAATTTCTTTATAATATGTTAAATTAAAAACTGAATTTTCAGCTCTTGATTCTTCCAGATTGTCCCTCACGCTTTAAGACACCACTTCCTCCAGGATGTTTTTATACCTCTATACTGGACTAGTGGCTCTAGCTCTGTATCCTGAGAGTCTATGCATTCATTTATCACAGATGTCCCATATTTTATTTAGATTATTTCCTGAATGTTTCTCTTAGCCAAGAAACTGTAATGTGTTACTTATCTTCATATTCCCAGCACATAGCATATTGTCTGGCACATAAAAAATTCTTGCTCAATATTGCCCGACTCTTTGCAATCCTAAGGACTGTAGCCGACTAAGTTCCTCTGTCCATGGGATTTTTCAGGCAAAAATACTGGAGCAGGTTGCCATTTCCTACTCCAGGTGATCTTCCTGACCTAGGGATCGAACTGGAGTCTCTTGTGTCTCCTGCATTGGCAGGCAGATTCTTTACCACTGCACCACCTGGGAAGCCCTAAAAAATTCTTAGTCAGTGATAACTGGGTGGAACAATAATTGAAATGGTTAATTTTGCAAAGTTGTTTTACTTGATATAAAGTATAATTTTATGAAGTTCATGAAAAATTTTCACATCTTTATTTTATTTAATCTTCACACCAACTATAACATCTAGATCCTATTTTTTTTCCTTCCCAATTTATAGATAGAAGATAAGAGACTCATACATTAGCAATAGCCTAAACAGGGAAAATCCCTAATCATAGGACCAGTATTTTTTGTAAATTATGCAAACGTTCTTCGTAAGCTGTAAAAGATGTGCATACATACATACAGGCTTCTGTATTCTATCACTTTAAAATTTTCTTTTTGCTTCTATTAGCTTGTCACACTCTTCTGCCAATTGGGAGAGTAGAAAGAGCTCACTCTGACCACTTTAACAAACATTACAAATTCCCCACACATCAGATGCCGTGGGGAATCCCTGCCAAGCAAAGGACAATAGACTTTCAAGTCAATGAAATGAAATTTTGAATAATACAGGGAGATTAAATAACTATGTTTTTAAAATGAGGTTTCAGATGACAGCTGTGCCAGCAGACAAGCTTATCTATGGTCCTTTTCTGAGAAATGCTGCCTTTTTGACAATAGTGACTACAGTCTCGCTGTTAAATACAGAATGCTCTAGTATATTCCAGATGATCCTGACACTCTGATTTCAATGATAAGCCCAAGGATCAACATCTGACCTGGAGTCAAACCTTCATAAGATAATAGTGGCATTTGGAGTGCCCATATATTTACTGTTGGCCAGTGGATGCTTAATCAAATTCTTATTCTTGGGCTATTCAAATGCCAATGTGATGTATTCTGTCTCAACGTATTCACTGTTTACTTTCTAGTCCTTCTTCCTGGTATCTTGAAGGTAACCTCTCCACACCAGAAACAAAGATTTAGGAAATTGCTCACCAAGTTTGAGACCAAAGTTTCCAATGCTTGCACAAAAATCTTTGAGTAGGAGATTTTATATCCTACTCAGACAACAACAACAAGTAAATCTGAAGAAGGGGAGAGAGGAAAGGAAAAAGGAGGGTGGCTGGCAGGAGAAAGGAACAGTAGGGAGTGGATTTCTTCAATCAAGAAGGAAAAGGAGGGTCACAAGGAATAAACAGTGAAGTGAAGGGACTTCACTGGTAGTGCAGGGCCTCAGACTCCGTGCTCCCAATGCAAGGGGCCCGAGTTCGATTCCTGGTCAGAGAACTAAATGCCGCATGTCACAAGGAAGAGTTTGCATGCTGTAACTAAAAGATCCCACACACCACAACTAGAAGATGAAAGATCCTGTGAGCCACAACTAAGACCCAGCACAGTCAAATAAATCAATAAATGTTAAAAAAGAAAGTGGAAGAGATCCAGCCAAGCTGACATTGAGGGCATAGGTGCCTCAGTGGCCTGTGGCTTGAGGTCAAATTAAGGTTCAGGGTGGACACTTAGACCTTCAGAAATTGGGAACTTATGCTTCTTGTATGCAGATGGGGGTATGCTATGATGGAACTAAACCAGGCAATGGGAATTTCCCTAAATTCTGGGGCAATCGTAGACCCACTGTCATTGTCACAGTTGTTGTAGGCATAGTGGAAGAAAACAGAGGTGGGATAATTGAGTCTCTATAATCTGAAAACACTTAAATATTGATCAACAGGTGAAACAAAGTGCTGCCAGTACACTGTACGTTTAAGGTTTGATTTGCAGCTACTAGGACTGTCTTCTCTAATGTCTCAGTTCCTTCTATACATATTACTATAATAAACACCCAACAGCCAAGTAATCAGAAAATATCGTTCTATTCTTTACAAACTTCAAAAGATTAATTCAGCCATCTCTAATGAAACATGGGAAAGGGACTAGTCAGGATAAACCTGATTACATTGCAGTACCTGATATATAACCCCAAACCTCAGTAGCTTAAAACTATAGGGTTTATTTGCTATGAATGCCCATTGTGGGTAATCTGAAGGTTCGACTCTCCAGTGTGCTCTCTTCAGGACTCTGATGAATCTGCTCAAGCTGGAGGTCACTGGTCACTGCACCAAAGATAAAGAGACCCAGGTACTCTTTATTATTATGCACTGGCTCCTTAAAGTATCCAGGCACATACACTCACATTTCATTGGCCAAAGCAAGTCACACGGTCACATGTAACTTCAAACAAGCCCATAGGTGTGTCCTATTAGGTGCCAGATATGTTGTGGACAGCACCAATGGTGACTGCAGAAAGAAGGGGACATCCAGATAAAATAGAATTTCTGTGATTTTGAGGGAATGCAATATTACCATCTTTAATATTTATTCCCCCAAAAATGGACCATTTGTGCTACGGCTTGGAGATCTTTTGTCATATAAATTTATAACATTTTTTGAAACAATACTTGTATTAGGATAGTCTTTTGCAAGAAAATTTATGACTAAGCTTTCTGGGCTTCCTTAGGGCTCAGATGGTAAAGAATCCACCTGCAATGCAGGAGATCAGGTTCAATCACTGGGTTGGGAAGATCCTCTGGAAAAGGCAATGGCTGCTGAGCGCTGAAGAATTGATGTTTTTGAACTGTGGTGTTGGAGAAGACTCTTGAGAGTGCCTTGGACTGCAAGGAGATCCAACCAGTCCATTCTGAAGGAGATCAGCCCTGGTATTTCTTTGGGAGGAATGATGCTAAAGCTGAAACTCCAGTATTTTGGCCACCTCATGCGAAGAGTTGACTCATTGGAGAAGACTCTGATGCTGGGAGGGGGAGGGATTGGGGAAGGAGGAAAAGGGGACGACAGAGGATGAGATGGCTGGATGGCATCACTGACTCGATGGATGTGAGTCTGGGTGACCTCCGAAAGTTGGTGATGGACAGGGAGGCCTGGCGTGCTGCAGTTCATGGGGTCGCAAAGAGTCGGACACGACTGAGCGACTGATCTGATCTGATCTGATCTGACTCACTCCAGTATTCTTGCCTGGAGAATTCCATGGGCAGAGGAGCCTGGTGGGCTACAGACCATGGGATCACAAAAAAATTAGACACAACTGAGAGACTAACACTTTCACTTTCTTAGTTTATATTAAGACTCATATTTTGTGTTTTACATTTCAAACTCATAGAATGGACTTGAAAAATCATTTTTTCCAATGAGCAAAAGTAGTTGTAATTGAAAATATATGAGGAAAAATGACAAAAGAGACCACAGTCAGTTCTTACAATGTACGGTGCTTTACATTATTCACTTACGCTAAACAGACTCTGGTTCAGATTTGACTGAGAAATCAAAAGCTATACAGACAAGCAACAGTTAAGCAAATTCAGCACCACCAAACCAGCTTTACAACAAAAGCTAAAGGAGCTTCTCTAAGCAGGAAACACAAGAGAAGGAAAAGACCTACAATAAATAAGCCCCCAAAATGTAAGAAAATGTTCATAGGTTTATCCGTGTGTGCATGCTAAATTGCTTCGATCGTGTCTGAATTCTTTGCAACCCTATGGACTGTAGCCTGCCTGGCTCCTCTGTCCACAGGATTCTCCAGGTAAGAATACTGGAGGGGGAGGAGCTAAAATGGCAGAGGGATAGGACAGGGAGAACACTTTCTCCTCCACAAATTCATCAAAAGAACATTTAAACGCCGAGTAAATTTCACAAAACAACTTCTGAATGCTGGCAGAGGACATCAGGCACCCAGAAAAGCAACTTATTGCCTTCTAAAGGAGGTAGGAAAAAATATAAAAGACAAAAAAGAGACAAAAGAAGGAGGGATGGACCTCTGTCCGGGGAAGGGAGTCTTAAAAGAGAGAGAAGTTTCCAAACACCAGGAAACATTCTCACTGCCGAGTCTGTGCCGAGCCTGGGAAGCACAGAGGGCAACATAACAGGGAGGAAAAATAAATAAATAATTAAAACCCACAGACTATGAGCCCTACGATAACTTCCCCAGTGGAGAAGCAGCACAAACGCCTGCATCCGCCATTAGCAAGCCTGGGCTGGGCAGGGAGGCGCGGCGTGGGCTGCATCGCTTAGAGTAAGGACTGGCCTGAATATCCCAAGCGCCACCTGAGCAAAATAATTTGGGCTAGCAAACCAGACTGTGGGATATCTACCACACGAAAAGCCAGCCCTAACCTAAGACACCGCCAGGCCCGCACACAGAACAAAGGACTGTACAGAGATAGGCGGCTGCAGACCGTTCCCCTCTGGTGACAGGCAGCCAGAGCCGGAGGGAGGCAATCGCAGCCCCAGAGAGACATTATCCACAAAACTGTAAGCAGGCTTCTTTGTTAACTAAGACTTCTTGGGGCTCTGGTCAGCCAACATCCACCTGAGAAGGTGCGCTGGTTGTACACCTAGAAAACCGAGCGGCGGGGAGGCAATAAGTCGCAGAAGCTGCGCTTGCTAAACACCTCATTACCTGCGCTGCTGGAATCTGCGAAGGGCACAAAATGCAGGCCCAACTGAGCCTGGGCCTCTGAGCACTACCCGAGTGCCTGAACTTGAGCGGCTTAGACCTGGGAGGGACAAGCAGCCCAGGGCTGGCCGCGGATGGTTCCCGGCAGAGCCTGAGCAGTGTGGGCAGGGAGGCTACATGTGCCGTGAGCAGGGTCAGGCCCAGTGTGGCTGAGGCACTGTGAGCACACGCCAGTGTTATTTATTTGCAGCGTCCCTCCCTCCCCACAGCGCGACTGAACAAGTGAGCCTAAAAAAAAAAAAAAAAAAGAGTGTCCACCACCACGCGCTTTGTATCAGGGCGGAAATCAGACACTGAAGAGACCAGAAAACAGAAGAAGCTATAACAGAGGGAACCGCCGTGGAAGCGACAGGCAATAAACTAAAACCCTGTGGTTACTACCAACTATATAGGAAGGGGCCTATAGATCTTGAGAAATTTAAGCCGGAACAAGGAACTAGCCGAAAATGAACTGAACCCAAAATACCCACAATATCAGAGAAAGTCTTATATATATTGTTACTATTTTTACCATCATACTTTCTTTCTTTCTTTTTTTAAAAATCCTCTAGTACTCCTTTAATTTTCACTCTTATAACCTACTATTACTTTGTAAAAAAAAATAAAAATAAATAAATAAATAAAAGACCCTTTAAAAAAAAACAAACTTCATATATATATATTTATAACTTTTGTGATCCTTTTTTTTTCTTTTTTCTCTTTCTTTTTTTCTTATCTTTAACATTGTATTTTTGAAACTCCAAACTCTGCTCTAGAGTTTTAATTTTAGCTTTTTGGTATTATCAATTTTGTACCTATTTTTTTTTTTTTATAACTTTTGTGACTTTTCCCTCTCTCTATCTCTTCATCTTTTCTTTAATATTGTATTCCTGAAATTCCAAACTCTAATCTAGATCTTTAATTTATGCTTTCTGGTAATTGTTATCAATTTGTACCTATATCTTCTTTATAATATTTGTGACTTTGTTTTTGTTTTCTTTCCTTCTTTTTTTTTTTCTACCTTTCTTTTTCTTCTTCTTTTCTTTAACATTGTATTTTTGAAACTCCAAACTCTACTCTAGATGTTTAACTTTTGCTTTTTGGTATTTGTTATCATTTTGTACCTATATTTTCTTTATAACTTTTGTGACTCTTTTTTTCTTTTTCTTTTTCTCTCTTTCTTTTCCTTCTTCTTTTGTTTAACATTGTATTTTTGAAACTCCAAATGCTACTCTAGATTTTTAATTTTTGCTTTTAGGTATTTGTTACCAATTTTGTACCTTTAAGAACCTAATCTTCAGTACCCACTTTTTACTAGGGAGCGAGACTACTGGCTTGACTGTTCTCTCCACCTCCAGACTCTCCTTTTTCTCCACCAGTTCGCCTGCGTCTCCTCCCTAACCCCTCTCTACTCTACCCAACTCTGTGAGTTTCTGTGTGTTCCAAACAAAGGAAAACACTTAGGGAACTGATTACTGACTGGATCTGTCTCTCTCCTTTTCATTCCCTCCTTTTATCCTCCTGACCACCTCTGTCTCCTTCCTCCCTCTTCTCTTCTCTGTATAACTCTGTGAACATCTCTGAGCGGTCCAGTTGTGGAGTGCACATAAGGGAGTGATTACTGGTTAGCCCGGTCTCTTCTCTATTGATTCCACCACATCTCATTTGGGTCACCTCTAACTCCCTCCTCCCTCTTCTCTTCCCCATGTAACGCTGTGAACCTCACTGGGTGACCCTCACGGTGGAGAAACTTTTCATCTTTAACCTAGATGTTTTATCAATGGTGCTGTATAGAAGGAGAAGTTTTGAGACTACTGTAAAAATAAGACTGATAACTGGAAGCAGGAGGCTTAAGTCCAAACCCTGACTCCAGGGAACATTAATTGACAGGAGCTCATCAAATGCCTCCATACCTACACTGAAACCAAGCATCACACAAGGGCCAACAAGTTCCATGGCAAGACATACCAAGCAAATTCTCCAGCAACACAGGAACACAGCCCTGAACTCCAATATACAGGCTACCCAAAGTCACAGACAAATCATAGACATCTCATAACTCATTACTAGACACTCCATTGCACTCCAGAGAGAAGAAATCCAGCTCCATCCACCAGAACAACGACACAAGCTCCCCTAACCAAGAAACCTTGACAAGCCACCTGTACAAACCCACACACAGTGAGGAAACGCCACAATAAAGAGAACTCCACAAACTGCCAGAATACAGTAAGGACACCCCAAACTCAGCAATTTAAACGAGATGAAGAGACAGAAGAATACCCAGCAGGTAAAGGAACAGGATAAATGCCCACCAAACCAAACAAAAGAGGAAGAAATAGCGAACCTATCTGATAAAGAATTCTGAATAATGATAGTGAAATTAATCCAAAATCTGGAAATCAAAATGGAATCACAGGTAAATAGCCTGGAGAAAAGCATTGAGAAGATGCAAGAAAGGTTTAACAAGGACCTAGAAGAAATAAAAAAGCGTCAGTATATAATGAATAATGCAATAAATGAGATCAAAAACACCCTGGAGGCAACAAATAGTAGAATAACAAAGGCAGAAGATAGGATTAGTGAATTAGAAGATAGAATGGTAGAAATAAATGAATCAGAGGAGAAAAAAGAAAAATGAATTGAAAGAAATGAGGACAATCTCAGAGACCTCCAGGACAATATTAAACGTTACAACATTTGAATCATAGGAGTTCCAGAAGAAGAAGACAAAAAGAAAGACCATGAGAAAATACTAGAGGAGATAATAGTTGAAAACTTCCCTAAAATGGGGAAGGAAATAATCACTCAAGTCCAAGAAACCCAGAGAGTCTCAAACAGGATATTAAGGCGAAACATCCCAAGACACTATTAAGTTAACAAAGATTAAACACAAAGAACAAATATTAAAAGCAGCAAGGGAAAAACAACAAATAACACACAAGGGAATTCCCATAAGGATAACAGCTGATCTTTCAATAGAAACTCTCCAAGCCAGGAGGGAATGGCAAGACATACTTAAAGTGATGAAAGAAAATAACCTACAGCCCAGATTATTGTACCCAGCAAGGATCTCATTCAAATATGAAGGAGAAATCAAAAGCTTTACAGACAAGCAAAAGCTGAGAGAATTCAGCACCACCAAACCAGCTCTCCAACAAATACTAAAGGACATTCTCTAGACAGGAAACACAAAAAGGGTGTATAAATTCGAACCCAAAACAATAAAGTAAATGGCAACGGGATCATACTTATCAATAATTACCTTAAATGTAAATGGGTCGAATGCCCCAACCAAAAGACAGAGACTGGCCGAATGGATACAAAAACAAGACCCCTACATATGTTGTCTACAAGAGACTCACCTCAAAACAGGGGACACATACAGACTGAAAGTGAAGGGCTGGAAAAAGATTTTCCATGCAAATAGGGACCAAAAGAAAGCAGGAGTAGCAATACTCATATCAGATAAAATAGACTTTAAAACAAAGGCTGTGAAAAGAGACAAAGAAGGTCACTACATAATGATCAAAGGATCAATCCAAGAAGAAGATATAACAATTATAAATATATATGCACCCAACATAGGAGCACCGCAATATGTAAGACAAATACTAACAAGTATGAAAGGAGAAATTAACAATAACACAGTAATAGTGGGAGACTTTAATACCCCACTCACACCAATGGATAGATCAACTAAACAGAAAATTAACAAGGAAACACAAACTTTAAACGATACAATAGACCAGTTAGACCTAATTGATATCTATAGGACATTTCATCCCAAAACAATGAATTTCACCTTTTTCTCAAGTGCACACGGAACCTTCTCCAGGATAGATCACATCCTGGGCCATAAATATAGCCTTGGTAAGTTCAGAAAAATTGAAATCATTCCAAGCATCTTTTCTGACCACAATGCAGTAAGATTAGATCTCAATAACAGGAGAAAAACTATTAAAAATTCCAACATATGGAGGCTTAACAACACGCTCCTGAATAACCAAGATATCACAGAAGAAATCAAAAAAGAAATCAAAATTTGCATAGAAACGAATGAAAATGAAAACACAACAACCCAAAACCTGTGGGACACTGTAAAAGCAGTCCTAAGGGGAAAGTTCATAGCAATACAGGCATACCTCAAGAAACAAGAAAAAAGTCAAATAAATAACCTAACTCTACACCTAAAGCAACTAGAAAAGGAAGAAATGAAGAACCCCAAGGCTAGTAGAAGGAAAGAAATCTTAAAAATTAGGGCAGAAATAAATGCAAAAGAAACAAAAGAGACCATAGCAAAAATCAACAAAGCCAAAAGCTGGTTCTTTGAAAGGGTAAATAAAATTGACAAACCATTAGCCAAACTCATCAAGAAACAAAGGAGAAAAATCAAATCAATAAAATTAGGAATGAAAATGGAGAGATCACAACAGACAACACAGAAATACAAAGGATCATAAGAGACTACTATCAGCAATTATATGGCAATAAAATGGACAATGTGGAAGAAATGGACAAATTCTTAGAAAAGTACAACTTTCCAAAACTGGATCAGGAAGAAATAGAAAATCTTAACAGACCCATCACAAATATGGAAATTGAAACTGTAATCAGAAATCTTCCAGAAAACAAAAGCCCAGGTCCAAACGGCTTCACAGCTGAATTCTACCAAAAATTTAGAGAAGAGCTAACACCTATCCTATTCAAACTCTTCCAGAAAATTGCAGACGAGGTAAACTTCCAAACTCATTCTATGAGGCCACCATCACCCTAATACCAAAACCTGACAAAGATCCCACAAAAAAAGAAAACTACAGGCCAATATCACTGATGAACATAGATGCAAAAATCCTTAACAAAATTCTAGCAATCAGAATCCAACAACACATTAAAAAGATCATACACCATGACCAAGTGGGCTTTATCCCAGGAATGCAAGGATTCTTCAATATCCACAAATCAATCAACGTAATACACCACATTAACAAATTGAAAAATAAAAACCATATGATTATCTCAATAGATGCAGAGAAAGCCTTTGACAAAGTTCAACATCCATTTATGATTAAAACTCTCCAGAAAGCAGGAATAGAAGGAACATACCTCAACATAATAAAAGCTATATATGACAAACCCACAGCAAACATTATCCTCAATGGTGAAAAATTGAAAGCATTTCCTCTAAAGTCAGGAACAAGACAAGGATGCCCACTTTGACCATTACTATTCAACATAGTTTTGGAAGTTTTGGCCACAGCAATCAGAGCAGAAAAAGAAATAAAAGGAATCCAAATTGGAAAAGAAGAAGTAAAACTCCCACTGTTTGCAGATGACATGATCCTTTACATAGAAAACCCTAAAGACTCCACCAGAAAATTACTAGAACTAATCAATGAATATAGTAAAAATGCAGGATATAAAATCAACACACAGAAATCCCTTGCATTCCTGTACACTAATAATGAGAAAATAGAAAGAGAAATCAAGGAAACAATTCCATTCACCATTGCAATGAAAAGAATAAAATACTTAGGAATATATCTACCTAAAGGAACTAAAGACCTGTATATATAAAACTATAAAACACTGGTGAAAGGGCATCGTACCTGGACTGACTCGTTTCAGATATGAGCACTGGGATGAACTGGAGGGATGGTGTGGGAAGGGGGGAGGGAGGAGGGTTCAGGATGGGGAACACGTGTATTCTGGTGGCGGATCCATCTCGATGTATAGTAAAAGTAATACAATATTGTAAAGTTAAGAAAAATTAAAAAAAAAAAAAAAACACTGGTGAAAGAAATCAAAGAGGACACTAATAGATGGAGAAATATACCATGTTCATGGATTGGTAGAATCAATATAGTGAAAATGAGTATACTACCCAAAGCAATTTATAGATTCAATGCAATCCCCATCAAGCTACCAAGGGTATTCTCCACAGAGCTAGAACAAATAATGTCTCAATTTGTATGGAAATACAAAAAACCTCGAATAGCCAAAGCTATCTTGAGAAAGAAGAATGGAACTGGAGGAATCAACCTGCCTGACTTCAGGCTCTACTACAAAGTCACAGTCATCAAGACAGTATGGTACTGGCACAAAGATAGAAATATAGATCAATGGAACAAAATAGAAAGCCCAGAGATAAATCCATGCACCTATGGACACCTTATCTTTGACAAAGGAGGCAAGAATATACAATGGATTAAAGACAATCTCTTTAACAAGTGGTGCTGGGAAAACTGGTCGAACACTTGTAAAAGAATGAAACTAGAGCACTTTCTAACAACATACACAAAAATAAACTCAAAATGGATTAAAGATCTAAATGTAAGACCAGAAACCATAAAACTCCTAGAGGAAAATATAGGCAAAGCACTCTCCGACATACATCACAGCAGGATCCTCTATGACCCACCTCCCAGAATATTGGAAATAAAATAAAAAATAAACAAATGGGACCTAATTAAACTTAAAAGCTTCTGAACACAAAGGAAACTATAAGCAAGGTGAAAAGACAGCCTTCAGAATGGGAGAAAATAATAGCAAATGAAGCAACAGACAAACAACTTATCTCAAAAATATACAAGCAACTCCTACAGCTCAATTCCAGAAAAATAAATGACCCAATCAAAATATGGGCCAAAGAACTAAATAGACATTTCTCCAAAGAAGACATACAGATGGCTAACAAACACATGAAAAGATGTTCAACATCACTCATTATCAGAGAAATGCAAATCAAGACCACTATGAGGTACCATTACACGCCAGTCAGAATGGCTGTGATCCAAAAGTCTACAAGCAATAAATGCTGGAGAGGGTGTGGAGAAAAGGGAACCCTCTTACACTGTTGGTGGGAATGCAAACTAGTACAGCCACTATGGAGAACAGTATGGAGATTCCTCAAAAAACTGGGAATAGAACTGCCTTATGATCCAGCAATCCCACTGCTGGGCATACACTGAGAAAACCAGAATTGAAAGAGACATGTGTACCCCAATGTTCATAGCAGCACTGTTTACAATAGCCATGACTTGGAGGCAACCTAGATGTCCATCAGCAGATGAATGGATAAGAAAGCAGTGGTACATATACACGATGGAGTATTACCCAGCCATTAAAAAGAACACATTTGAATCAGTTCTAATGAGGTGGATGGAACTGGAGCCTATTATACAGAGTGAAGTAAGCCAGAAACAAAAACACCAATACAGTATACTAATGTATATATATGGAATTTAGAAAGATGGTAACAATAACCCTGTATACGAGACAGCAAAAGAGACACTGATGTATAGGACAGTCTTTTGGACTCTGCGAGAGGGAGAGGGTGGGATGATTTGGGAGAATGGCATTGAAATATGTATAATATCATATTTCAAATGAGTCGCCAGTCCAGGTTCGACGCCTGATACCGGATGCCTGGGGCTGGTGCACTGGGACGACCCAGAGGGATGGTATGGGGAGGGAGGAGGGAGGAGGGTTCAGGATGGGGAACACATGTATCCCTGTGGCGGATTCATTTTGATGTATGGCAAAACCAATACAATATTGTAAAGTTAAGTAAAATAAAATTTAAAAAAAGAAAGAAAAAAAAAAGAATACTAGAGTGGGTTGCCATGCCCAAGAGGGAATACAATAAGATCAGGGGATCTTCCTAACCCAGTGATCAAACTTGGATTTCCTGCATTGTAGCAGATTCCTTACCACTAGTGCCACATGGCGGAGAAGGCAATGGCACCCCACTCCAGTACTATTGCCTGGAAAATCCCATGGATGGAGGAGCCTGGTGGGCTGCAGTCCATGGGGTCGCTAAGAGTCGGACACGGCTGAGCGACTTCACTTTCACTTTTCACTTTCACGCATTGGAGAAGGAAATGGCACCCCACTCCAGGATTCTTGCCTGGAGAATCCCAGGGACGGGGAACCTGGTGGGCTGCTGTCTATGGGGTTGCACAGAGTCGGACACGACTGAAGCGACTTAGCAGCAGCAGCAGTGCCACATGGGAAGTCCAATAGGATCATACATATCAATAATTACCTTAAATGTAGATGGATTAAATGCATCAATCAAAAGACATTGACTAGGTAGATGAAACATGTGCATGTATACACTTCCACTTACCACATCACTGGATTGAAACTCCCAAATTATATGTAACTATTTTATATTGTTAGGTTAATCATATTTCCATATGGCTTGCAATTGTAATTACTTTTTGTCTAGCTATTGATTGTGAAAACTGATAACTATCTTTTATTATTGTGATTCTGTAACTGTTATTCATTCTAAAACCTTGTATAATGATCCATCAACAGAAAATAATAGAATTCTACATTGCTGTAACTACCATTTAATAGAAAAACCTATAATCGCTTTTTAAAATCCAGACGCATTTTAGAGTTATCTTAGAATTTTTTGAAAAATACAAAATGTCCAGGTATTGTTTTTTATTCCAGAGCTCCAGATGTGATTATAATAATCAGCTATGTTTAAAAACAACTGTATTATCTGATGATGTTTTACTTTTATCTAGTTTGTTCACTTTTTATTTTTCATAGTCAGTGCTCCCATCTCATTCAGTTTGCTTTCCAGTTTCTCCATTTCTTTGTTTTGTTGTTGTTCTTTCTCAAGTTTCTATCAAGTGTAGTTGAAACACTTTTGTGTATATATATATAGGCTTCCCTGGTGGCTCAAATAATAAAGGAAAAAAAAATCTGCCTGCAGTGCAGGAGACCCAGGTTTGATCCTTGGATTGGGAAGATCCTCTGGAGAATAGAATGGCTGCCTACTCCAATATTCTTGCCTAGAGAATTCCATGAACAAAGGAGTCTGGAAGGTTACAGTCCATGGGGTCACAAAGAGTCGGACATGATTGAGCAACTAACACTTTCAAACATTATATATATATATATATATATATATATATATATAGGATATATATACAGAATGTGCAATATAATTTACATATAACTTACATAATATAATATTTTAGAAGACATGAATTTTTGCTTAGCTAAAAAATTTATGACCTTTTGCTTCTACTTTTTTGACTAAGTATGAATAGAATGTTAGATTGCTAACTTATATTCACTCTAAACTTTGATACGGTTCCATTTTTTCTGACATCAAGTATTATTGCTAAAAGTCTAGAAAGTTTACTATTTTAGTAACTTTTATTATTAAAATTTTTTGAATGAGGCTTGAACCTTTGACTGTGTGGATCACAATAAATTGTGGAAAATTCTGAAAGAGGTGGGAATACCAGACCATCTGACCTGCCTCTTAAGAAACCTATATGCAGGTCAGGAGGCAACAGTTAGAACTGGACATGGAACAACAGACTGGTTCCAAATAGGAAAAGGAGTACGTCAAGGCTATATATAGTCACCCTGCTTATTTAACTTATATGCAGGGTACATCATGAGAAACACTGGGCTGGAGGAAGCACAGGCTGGAATCAAGATTGCTGGGAGAAATATCAATAACCTCAGATACGCAGATGACACCACCCTTATGGCAGAAAGTGAAAATGAACTAAAGAGCCTCTTGATGAAAGTGAAAGAGGAAAGTGAGAAAGTTGGCTTAAAGCTCAACATTCAGAAAACCAAGATCATGGCATCTGGTCCCATCACTACATGGGAAATAGATGGGAAAACAGTGGAAACAGTGTCAGACTTTATTTTTTTGGGCTCCAAAATCACTGCAGATGGTGACTGCAGCCATAAAATTAAAAGATGCTTACTCCTTGGAAGGAAAGTTACAACCAACCTAGATAGCATATTGAAAAGCAGAGACATTACTTTGCCAACAAAGGTTCGTCTAGTCAAGGCTATGGTTTTTCCAGTGGTCATGTATGGATGCAAGAGTTGGACTGTAAAGAAAGCTGAGCACCGAAGAATTGATGTTTTTGAACTGTAGTGTTGGAGAAGACTCTTGTGAGTCCCTTGGACTGCAAGGAGATCCAACCAGACCATTCTAAAGGAGATCAGTCTTGGGTGTTCTTTGGAAGGAATGATGCTAAAGCTGAAACTCCAGTAGTTTGGCCACCTCATGAGAAGAGTTGACTCATTAAAAGACTGATGCTGGGAGGGATTGGGGGCCGGAGGAAAAGGGGACGACAGAGAGAATGAGATGGCTGGATGGCATCACCGACTTGATGGACGTTGAGTTTGAGTGAGCTCCAGGAGTTGGTGATGGACAGGGAGGCCTGGAGTGCTGCGATTCATGGGGTCGCAAAGAGTCGGACACGACTGAGCAACCGAACTGAACTGAAACTTATAATCCAATTCTGACAATAAAAAGAAATAGTATTTTGCAAAAAAAAAAAAAAAATATGAAATTAACATGTGACACAGTATTATTAACTAAAGCACAGATTTTGCTCAAATTTCACAAAATTTTAACCTTGTGTCCATTATTTGTTTTCATACCTTATTCAAGATTCTACATTGTATTCAGTTGCATTGAGCACCTTCAGCTGCATGCAACAAATTCTGATAAATTATTTTAAAATTTTTGTTCTGTTATAAATATTTTCTAATTTTCCTTGTTGTGGTGTCTTAGTACACCCATAATTTAAAGTTGACATTTAATATGCCAATACATGGGGTTTTTAAAGTATCCTTGATATTAACCTCACATTTTGATATTAATTTCTCATTTGAATGCTTTCTTCTGTGCAGTTACTCTCAGTGGTTTTTCGGTCTTTTAACTTTATTGAGGCTTTCAGTGGGTAAGTCAAAGATCTCTCTTGGTAAATGTTATATTGCACTTGAAAATACATGAGTTACTTTAACATATCTTTTGATATTTCTTCTAACAAAGTCCCACAGGTATACGAGAACAGAGTCTGTATGATTTCAATACTTTCGATCCATGAAATTTTTGCACCTTGTTGTATGTCCCTGGATATGTTTCAGTGTCTTCTGGTTTATAGTCTATGGGAACTTGAATAGAATTTATATCCTGCTGTTGTGTGAAAATTGCATAAATCTTAATTATGTTGAATTAGTTTGCAGTGTTTTTCAGGTCTACTATATGCTTCTACTTTGATGTCTATTCATTTTATTAATTTTTGAAGTTTTATATTGAAACTACAACTAAAAATCTTAATTTTTCTGTTTAAAAAATTTTAATATATATAGTGGAACTACATGTAACTTTGTTCTCTATTTTCTATGCTATGCTAAGTCACTTCAGTCATGTCCAACTCTGTGTGACCCCATAGACGGCAGCCCACCAGGCTTACCCATCCCTGGGATTCTCCAGGCAAGAACACTGGAGTGGGTTGCCATTTCCTTCTCCAATGCATGAGAGTGAAAAGAGAAAGTGAAGTCGCTCTATTTTCTAAGTTTCCTATAAATGTGTTATCATACTTTCATAGTTAAAAAAACTATCTTGATTAAAGAAAAAGAATTGTCAGGGCACTCTAGATTTAAGCAGATATTTCATAGAAGTATTATATATTTAAACATTTTGAAAGCTTTTTCTACCATGTGAAGATCTATAGAAATTATCACAAATTTGTATTCAAAAATAGTTGGACCATAAAGAAAGCTGAGAGCCAAAGAATTGATGCTTTTGAACTGTGGTGCTGGAGAAGACTCTTGAGAGTCCCTTGGACTGCAAGGAGATCCGACCAGTCCATTCTGAAGGAGATCAGCCCTGGGATTTCTTTGGAAGGAATGATGCTGAAGCTGAAGTTCCAATACTTTGGCCACTTGATATGAAGAACTGACTCACTGGAAAAGACCTTGATGCTGGGAAAGATTGAAGGCAGGAGGAGAAGGGGATGACAGACAATGAGATGGTTGGCTGGTATCACTGACTGGATGGACATGAGTTTGAGCAAGCTCTGGGAGTTGGTGATAGACAGGGAGGCCTGGCGTGCTGCAGTCCATGGTGTAGCAAAGAGTGGGAAATAACTGAGCGATTGAACTAAACTGATTCAGCAATAGAGCAAAACTAGCTTTCAGACACATTTTCAAGTCACACAATAAAGTGGAAATTTAATTATGATCTTTAGGAATTCCAGTATGGGGATAAATAGGTTTTCTTTTTCACTTTTCAGGGAATATAAGGAATGAAATCCTGAAATTATATTTTTTTAACTCCAAACTGAGTTCATCATCATTAAAAGAAATCATGATTTAACTATTCAATGTGTTATATCTTTAGCAGGCCCTTCACTAATTGTAGTCGTCTTAACTGGGTGTGCCAGATGTTGCCTGGATGTGTGAGCCACACAAGCATCATAACATTTTGTAGTAAAAAATTCCTGGCACCACCTCAGTCAGTCCTTTCTTGTGCAGGAGAGCTGTAGGGAGAAAATAACAGAAATGAATTTCTAAAGACTACAATTCTTGAAGATTTTCTGCTTAATGATTTTTATATCCCTCTCCCTCCACTGTTGCAGAGATTACTTAAAAAAAAAAAAAAAAATTAACTTTAATCCTTGTAAAAAGCCCCAGGAATATTATGGCTACCATTTCAAAGCTCTTCTATTAATGCAGGAAACTGTTAGAGTGCTTTGAACGTTCACTGTTTAGTTTCCTAATTATTTCAGTTTGAAAATTTGACTGAGGTTTACTTCTGCTTTGAAAGTTCACACAAATGTTAAAGGATACAGTTTGCTTCAAGATTAATGAGAGCCAGTGATGGTGTTGGACATTTCCATACTGTTTATAAGTATTTTCCAAGTGGATGATAATTTAGCAAATAGACATTTCTGTTAGGGTTAGTCTATTTAAATCTGAAAAGTCATATAGACCTGGAAACGGAGCCCTAATTTCCTTGGAGGATTATATGTTGTTTTAACTTTTTATTTTGAAAAATTGGGGAAAAAACACCTATAGGCACTTGTTAGCATTGCTACTTTTATTTTCTACTTCATTTCATATATGTGTATGCACTTTTGTTCATTTTGCAAAATCCTTTAAAAATAAGTTGCAAGCATCAGTCCTCTGCATTCCTAGGTATAACAGAATTATCTCTTAAAAACTAGGATGTTCTCCTATATACTGTAATGCCATTATTGCAGCCACAGTTTTAACATTAATACAATCTTATTATCTAATACACAGTCAATACTCAAATATCCTCAATTGTGCTGATGATATTCCTCACATTCCCTCTTTAAAAAATTCAGCATCTAATCAATGGTCATATATTTCATTCAGTTGTCTCGTCTCTTGAATCTCTTTAATCGAAAGGAGTTTCCAGGCTTCTGTTTTGTCTTTCATATTATTGACATTTTTGAAGAGTCACAATCAGTTGTCTTGGAGAATGTTCCTGGGTAATGATCTTTTCACCCTGGTGCTGCTGCTGCTGCTGCTGCGTTGCTTCAATAGTGTCAGACTCTGTGTGACCCCATAGATGGCAGCCCACCAGGCTCAACCGTCCCTGGGATTCTCCAGGCAAGAACACTGGAGTGGGTTGCCATTTCCTCCTCCAATGCATGAAAGTGAAAAGTGAAAGTGAAGTCGCTCAGTCGTGTCCGACTCTTAGCGACCCCATGGACTGCAGCCTACCAGGCTCCTCCATCCATGGGATTTTCCAGGCAAGAGTACTGGAGTGGGGTGCCATTGCCTTCTCCGCTTTTCACCCTAACCAACGCTAATTAATTAGGTAACTTTTCTGAAAGAAAAAAAAAAATCAGCCATTTGTGCTAAGATTTTATAGCCACCTGTACATTTCTGATGCTGCACATCATCTACAACAGATTAGTGTTATTTTCTGGAGACATTCAAGAACTTAGATGATGAGGGTAAGAATCATTAGATATATCCTGTTTGTCTCCTTGGCTCCCACCTAGCTCAGTTAATCCAATAGGGCACTGTTATAGAAATTTTCCCACAGTTAAACTCTTTCTTCCAGTGTTTTCTCTATCTTAGAATCTGGTAGTTATATAACATAGTGTTTAACTATTCTGAGCCACATTGCCCTAGATTTGAATTCCAGCCCCACCCTGTTTGAAACCCCTTTCTCTTGTGATAAAAGAACAGTGCCAATGTCTTACATTCAGAAGAGGGACCAATTTTGAGAATAGCTTCATTACTATTACTTGAATCACCGTGGTTATGAAATACTTTCGTTACTCACCCACTACCAGTGGCAGTTGTTCTGCCACTGAACCTGTGTCTGGCTCTCTGCTCTCATCATGCTAAGAACAAATCAACTTTTCTATTTCACTGATATGTGAACACTGCCAGCCATAGAAACTAAATTCAGAGAAAGTCACCACTGGCCTCTGCCTTACCAGATAGTAAACCACGAAAACAAAGCATGATATAGAACTGTACTGAATGCTTCAAATTATTTTTAATTTAAAAAATGGCATCTTGTTTTCCCATAGATGGGGAAGTTTTGCAGAAAATTCTTGGGAAATATTTTTCAGTATTTTTTAAACTATGCTTTCAACTTTTATTTTCAACTAAAAACAGAATATATACTTGTGACAAAATCATTCAACATGGTGTAAAGTAGAAAGTAGGAAATAAATGTGGCACAGAACTTTCATACTCAGATGTAAGTAATGCTAACTCTTTGGTATATTTTTACCATCTAGTTATATACCATTTTTACCATCTTGTTATATACCATTTTTTTACCTTATAGTCATTTTGTCATCATTTTAAAATACATAATTATTAACATAACATATATGTACACATATATAAAGATAGTTTTTGTAGAGTTCTATATGTATACATAAACACACATATGTACATAATTTATATGTAGTTATAAGGACATAAAAATAAAAAGTAAGAGGCTAAGTATTTCCTATTGCAAACAATGAAAGAGTATTCTTTTGCTTAGAGCATTTACTTGTGTTTTTAAAGTACTTCCTCCTCTCTACAATGTATATAAATTCTTTTGAGGATTAGATAACTTTTGTCCCTTTCTGAACCAAGGATGTCTTCTTCAGTGAACTGGGAGCCACCTTTTAGGATGAAGACATTGAGAGGGACAGTCTTTTGTGTTTTTAACTCATGGTTATTTTCTCCTTCCACCTGACAAATATCAGTATAAGGGTTCTAGTTGTTTCTATTTCTCAGCAACAATGAGACTTTGAAAAAGTTACAGATTCCTGTAATTCTCCATTTATTCTTCTGTAAAGTGAAGGTATGTGTTCAGTTCAGTTCAGTTGCTCAGTCGTGTCAGACTCTTTTTGACCCCATGGACTGCAGCACGCCAGGCCTCCCTGTCCATCACCAACTCCTTGAGTTCACTCAAACCCATGTCCATTGAATCAGTGATGCCATCCAACCATCTCATCCTCTGTCATCCCCTTCTCTTCCTGCCCTCAATCTTTCCCAGCATCAGGGTCTTTTCCAAAGAGTCAGTTCTTCACATCAGGTGGTCAAAGTATTGGAGTTTCAATAATCAGTCCTTCTAGTGACCACCTAGGACTGATCTTCTTTAGAATGGACTGGTTGGATCTCCTTGCAGTCCAAGGGACTCTCAAGAGTCTTCTCCAACACCACAGTTCAAAAGCATCAATTCTTCGGCGCTCTGCTTTCTTGATAGCCCAACTCTCACATCCATACATGACTACTGGAAAAACCATAGCCTTGACTAGATGGGCCTTTGTTGACAAAGTAATTTCTTGCTTGTTAATATGCTGTCTAGGTTGGTTATAACTTTCCTTCCAAGGAGTAAGCGTCTTTTAATTTCATGGCTGCAATCACCATCTGCTGTGATTTTGGAGCCCAGAAAAATAAAGTCAGCCACAGTTTCCACTGTTTCTCCATCTATTTCCCATGAAGTGATGGGACTGGATGCCATGATCTTAGTTTTCTGAATGTAGAGCTTTAAGCCAACTTTTCCACTCTCTTCTTTCACTTTCATCAAGAGGCTTTTTAGTTCCTCTTCACTTTCTGCCATAAGGATGGTGTCATCTGCATACCTGAGGTTATTGATATTTCTCCCAGTAATCTTGATTCCAGCTTGTACTTCTTCCAGTCTAGCGTTTCCCATGATGTACTCCGCATATAATTTAAATAAGCACAGTGACAATATACAGCCTTGATGTACTCCTTTTCCTATTTGGAACCAGTCTGTTGTTCCATGTCCAGTTCTAACTTTTGCTTCCTGACCGGCATACAGGTTTCTCAAGAGGCAGGTCAGGTGGTCTGGTATTCCCATCTCTTGCAGAATTTTCTGCAGTTTCTTGTGATCTACACAGTCAAAGGCTTTGGCATAGTCAATAAAGCTGAAATAGATGTTTTTCTGGAATTCTCTTGCTTTTTCCATGATCCAGCAGATGTTGGCAATTTGATCTCTGGTTCCTCTGCCTTTTCTAAAACCAGCTTGAACATCTGGAAGTTCACGGTTCACATATTGCTGAAGCCTGGCTTGGAGAATTTTGAGCATTATTTTACTAGCCTGTGAGATGAGTGCAATTGTGTGGTAGTTTGAGCATTCTTCGGCATTGCCTTTCTTTGAGATTGGAATGAAAATGGACCTTTTCCAGTTCTGTGGCCACTGCTGAGTTTTCCAAATTTGCTGGCATATTGAGTGCAGCACTTCACAGCATCATCTTTCAGAATTTGAAATAGCTCCACTGGAATTCCATCACCTCCACTAGCTTTGTTCATAGTGATGCTTCCTAAGGCCCACTTGACTTCACATTCCAGGATGTCTGGCTCTAGGTGAGTGATCACACCATTATGATTATCTGGGTCATGAAGATCTTTTTTGTACAGTTCTTCTGTGTATTCTTGCCACCTCTTCTTGATATCTTCTGCTTCTTTTAGGTCCATACAATTTCTGTCCTTTATTGAGCCAATCTTTGCATGAAATATTCCCTTGGTATCTCTAATTTTCTTGAACAGATCTCTAGTCTTTCCCATTCTGTTGTTTTCCTCTATTTCTTTGCACTGATAGCTGAGGAAGGCTTTCTTATCTCTCCTTGCTATTCTTTGGAACTCTGCATTCAAATGCTTATATCTTTCCTTTTCTCCTTTGCTTTTCACTTCTCTTCTTTTCACAGCTATTTGTAAAGCCTCCTCAGACAGCCATTTTGCCTTTTTCCTTTCTTTTTCTTGGGGATGGTCTTGATCCCTGTCTCCTGTACAATGTCATGAACCTCTGTCCATAGTTCATGAGGCACTTCATCTATCAGATCTCATTCCTTAAATCTATTTCTCACTTCCACCGTATAATCATAAGGGATTTAATTTAGGTCATTCCCGAATGGTCTAGTGGCTTTCCCCACTTTCTTCAATTTCAGTCTGAATTTGGCAATAAGGAGTTCATGGTCTGAGCCATAGTCAGCTTCTGGTCTTGTTTTTGTTGACTGTATAGAGCTTCTCCATCTTTGGCTGCAAAGAATTTAAGAAATCTGATTTTGGTGTTGGCCATGTGGTGATGTCCATGTGTAGAGTCTTTTCTTGTGTTGTTGGAAGAGGGTGTTTGCTATGATCAGTGCATTCTCTTGGCAAAACTCTATTAGCCTTTGCCCTCCTTTATTCTGTACTCCAACAGGCCAAATTTGCCTGTTATTCCAGGTGTTTCTTGACTTCCTACTTTTGCATTCCAGTCCCCTATAATGAAAAGTATCTGTACATAAGTAATAGGATATTAAGCTGAAAATTTTGGACTATTACAGGGAAGAACCAATTTTGACTTCATGTTTGATCTGTTTTATTTATTTTAAGTTTTGCTTTCTGTTGCTTTTGTTCACTAAAAGCATATTATCCATATATAATGGTCTGCTTTTGGGGAACCCTGTCCTTCTGCCTGAATGTTAAACCAAAATACCTTTGTTCAGGACCCTGTCCACCTGTGGGTGGCTAGAAGAAGAAATTAACACATTCCCTACATAAAGTTGGCCATTCCAGGAGATAATTACAAGATTAATGGCCTTTTTGCTTTACTTTCTTACCTTCTCCCTTCTCTATTTGATAAAAGAACCTGGCATCCAGATTCCAATAAGATAGCTATTTTGAGACATTAGTCTGCCATCTTCTTGGTCTCCTGGCTTTCTGAATAAAGTTGTATTCCTTGCCTCAACACCTTGTCTCCAACTTACTGATTTGTTGTGCAGTGAGCAGAGTGAGCTTGGACTTGAAAACAAGAAAATAAAATAATATTGATATACTGTGCTAGGGTGTCACATCAAAATGAAGATTCTGGAAGCATGTGAACAAAATATCAGTTTTGTGACTTTCGGACCTTTCACCTACAGGTAGGGTTATCCATTGTCACATTGCCTGGAACTGAGGGGCTTACCAGGATGCAGGATTTTCAGTGCTAAAACTGGGACAGTGTCAGGCAAAGTGGTAAGACTGATCCTTCTATTGACACCAAAAGTGGAAAGTAAAAAAAGGAAGTATACATGAAAAGATTTCTTAAGAGAGAAATTTTGTCAAGTTGTTTTATCAATACTCTCCTTTAAGGATGTAGAATGGAGATTTTTATTACCTTTATTTTAAGCCTGGAGCAAAGGGGTTCCAGTGCCACTATTTCAGGAGTTTGAGATGTATCTCTTGGATTGTGGGAGACCCAGAGACTGAGGTCTAATTGTGTAGGAGACATTGCTGTGAGCCACTTTGTGAAAGAGTGAGCACAAGTTGCTATATCTGGGAAGTAAATACACTCACCTCTAGCTGTGAGTTAGATATGTGACTGTTTCTTGTAGACTAGGTATGGTCCACACAGCGAAGAGAGCTGTCTGGAGCCACTGGAAGTCCTGTCCAAGAGAATTTCCTGGAAGAGACTCTGCATAGAGGGTAAAACCAAAATCCAAGGGCTGAGGGGAAAGGGATAAGGTGAATAAGAGGTATTGTTTCCCTCATTGAAGTTATAGCTCAAGCAGCCCAGCAGAAGTGTTTCTGATAAAGTTTCAAAAAGCATCCAGAAGCAAACAGGTCATCTCTAAACATTTGCCTGGTCCAAAGAATTAAAGCCATTTTGTAACATTGTGTATGTGTGCTTACTTGCTCAGTTGCATCCAACTCTTTGCGACCCCATGGACTATAACTCTTCTCGCCTTGGAATTCTCCAGGCAAGAACACTGAAGTGGGTAGCCATTCCCTTCTCCAGGGGATCTTCCTGACCCAGGATTATACTCGGATCTGCTGCATTGCAGGCAGATTCTTTTTTTTTTTTTTAATTTTATTTTACTTAACTTTACAATATTGTATTGGTTTTGCCATACATCAAAATGAATCCGCCACAGGTATACATGTGTTCCCCATCCTGAACCCTCCTCCCTCCTCCCTCCCCACACCATCCCTCTAGGTCGTCCCAGTGCACCAGCCCCAGGCATCCGGTATCAGGCATCGAACCTGGACTGGCGACTCGTTTCAAACATGATATTATACATATTTCAATGCCATTCTCCCAAATCATCCCACCCTCTCCCTCTCCCAGAGTCCAAAAGACTGTTTTATACATCAGTGTCTCCTCTACTATCTGAGCCACCAGGGAAGTCCTTTTCTGTAGCAGTGTCAGTTCAAGCCAAACATCAAAAACCAAGCATCATATTCTTCATCCTCCCCAGATGGGAAAGTACAGGATTGAACTGAGCTGGAGGCAGGGGCCCCTACAAAGAGAAGATCATGAGAGGACCATGGGCTATGATGAGGGAGCATTGGAAGGGGGTAGAAAAAGAAAACTAGTGCCCACATGTAAAAGAAAGGTACTGCCAGGGAAGGAGCAAAGATAGACTTACAAAATTGACTTACCCCTCATCTGCCCTATTGTTTGATAAATAAATTAATAATTAATTATTAAAGATTTACTGAGTCTTCTCACAGCTATATGGACTGTGTTGGGTGCTGAGAATACAGCATTGAACAGGGCACTCAGGGAACTCGTGGTCCTATTTAAAGGATAGACAGATACCATACAATCCAGTATGATATATTCACAAACTGGATAGAATTTTTATTTCTTTTATTCATGTACTGGTAGAATCAAGGTTTCATCTTTTATAATGACAAATCAATCATTTCCCAAGTACAGGATTTTATGGTAAATCTAAAATGAGAAAATGTGGTTTTAGGCCTGAGGCCAGAATGGATCTTTTCCATGTAGGTTTCTTGTAGTGAATGGCCAAGTTGACATCTCTCAGACCCAGGTGGGAGATTCCTTAATGGCTCTGATGGTAAGGAATCTGCCTGCAATGCAGGAGACCTGGGCCAGGAAGATCCCTGGAGAATGGAGTGGCTACCCACTCCAATATTTTTGTTTGGAGAATTCTATGGACAGAGGAGTCTGGACGGCTACAGTCCATGTGGTCAGACATGACTGAGTAACTAACACTTTCACTTTTTCTTCAGACCCAGGTGGAAAAGCCAGTCATACCAAAGCATGTGTCCAAGGGCCCAATTTGGAGGCTTTATTGCCTGAAGTCTGGTAGAGCTAGTCAATTAAATAAAGTCTTAATTAAGGTCTTTGCAAATCAACTAGATTTCAATATATTATGGTTATTTACATATTTATGGTACTGGGCTTCCCAGGTGGTTCCAATGGTAAAGAATCTGCCACCAACTCAGGAGACATGGGTTCAATCCCTGGGTGGAGAAGAGCCCTTGGAGTAGGAAATGACAACCTGCTCCAGTATTCTTGCCTGGAAATTTCCACGTACAGAGGAGCCTGGTGGGTTACAGTCCATGGGGTCACAAAGAGTTGGATATGACTGAGAAACTGGGCACACACACGTAAGGTACAACATATTACCTTTTAGCTAAAGTCTATGATGATATTTTTTTCTGTATAGTTAGTATCTACACATATGCCACTGAATGAGGGATAGATAAAAGATGTGATACTTTGATATCAACATCAAAGAGGTAATAGTCCATGCTTAACATGTGTGTGATAAAACATTACAGAAAAGGTAGGGGCGGTGGGCTGCTGTCTATGGGGTTGCATAGAGTCGGACACGACTGAAGCGACTTAGCAGCAGCAGCAGCAGACCTAAGACAACAAAGACTGACGGCAAAGTGAAGGGAGAGGGGACCCAGAAGGTGAGGCCGAGTGAAAGTTAGAACAGAATTTATTTCTCTAAGTGTCGGGCTGGAGCACACAGTCCTACAAGGCCTGTACTTGTCTAGCTTCAAGGCTGGAGGAGGAGGCTGGAGCCAGGTGACAGAGACATCAACGGTTTGATGGACAAGGGAGCTTACATGTTGGAAACAAGGTCCTGCAGCAACAACCCCTCCCACCACCCTGTGTGCAGCAGACATGACAGCAGTGTTTGCTCCCAGGGGAGGAGAGATTACCAGCTATAGGGGAATCTGCCATCAGGTTGACTGGCTGGTTACCAGGGAAACTAACGGAGGGCACAGCCCTCATCAGTCCTTTGATAAGGGCAGTCACTAGCTAGATCAGGGACAAGTATGTAGGCAGGTCTGTCATGTGAGTAGGGTTTTGGTAAAGCAGGCACTGGTTGAGCAGAGGGTGTACAGAGAGCAAGAGAACAGCTATCTTGAGTGGCCTAACCATACGCAGAGTTTTAAAATTACATGAGAAAGGATGCATATTGATTTCCTATTACTACTGTAACAGACTACCACAAACTTATTGGCTTAATACAACACAAATTTGCTATCTTAACAGTTCTGGTGGTCAGAAGTCTGATAAGAGTCTCACTGAGCTTACCCCAAGGGGGTTCATACCCCCTTGGGATAATCCAGGAAGATTTCCCCATCTCAAGATCCATAATCTTAATCACATCTGTGAGTCCCCTTTGCCATGTAAAATAACATAACTATAGAACTTGATATTTAGAGCATGGACACCTTTGGGGATCAGTATTGTGCCTACTTTTGAAAAATAATGCCATTCATTTAAGGTTTCTGTTAAAATTAAATGAGATAAATGAATGAAAGTGCCTAAAATTGTGCCTGGCAGAAAGGAGAAGCTGGATAAACATAGTTAACACTGAAAACAATTCAATAACCAAGAACCGGGAAGATGTAGCTGAAGATTAGCAGCACTAAACAGAACTAGAAATGAGTATCTGCTTTCAAAGGATACTTCTTGTATATCTTTTTTTCTGCTGTGATATAAATCATCTAGGCATAGTAATTAGGAGATGTCACATTTGGGAGACTAAAAGGTGGAAACTTGGCTGAAGTGAAAAACTGGGAGCTAAAGGAAAGCCCAGACTCTGATATCCAGGAGACTTCTGGAATTCATAAACCTTTCAGAATGATTTTAGAGGCATGAACTTCTGTAACACTTTACAATTGAGAAAACTGAGGCTCAGAGAGCTTAAGTAACAGGTTCAAGGTCACACAGCTGGTTAAGGGTAAGCACAGACTCAACCCAAGCTATCTGTTTTGAAATCTGAAGTTGTAGCTTTTGAACTCTTCTTTTAAGTGAAGAGGAACTAAAAAGCCTCTTGATGAAAGTGAAAGTGGAAAGTGAAAAAGTTGCTTAAAGCTCAACATTCAGAAAACAAAGAGCATGGCATCTGGTCCCATCACTTCATGGGAAATAGATGGAGAAACAGTGGAAACAGTGTCAGACTTTATTTTTTGGGGCTCCAAAATCACTGCAGATGGTGATTGCAGCCATGAAATTAAAAGACGCTTCCTCCTTGGAAGGAAAGTTATGACCAACCTAGATAGCATATTGAAAAGCCGAGACATTACTTTGCCAACAAAGGTCCGTCTAGTCAAGGCTTTGGTTTTTCCAGTGGTCATGTATGGATGTGAGAGTTGGACTGTGAAGAAAGCTGAGTGCCAAAGAATTGATGCTTTTGAACTGTGGTGTTGGAGAAGACTCTTGCAAGTCCCTTGGACTGCAAGGAGATCCAACCAGTCTATTCTGAAGGAGATTAGCCCTGGGATTTCTTTGGAAGGAATGATGCTAAAGCTGAAACTCCAGTACCTTGGCCACCTCATGCAACGAGTTGACTCATTGGAAAAGAGTCTGATGCTGGGAGGGATTGGGGGCAGGAAGAGAAGGGGATGACAGAAGATGAGATGGCTGGATGGCATCACCGACTCAATGGACGTGAGTCTGAGTGAACTCCGGGAGATGGTGATGGACATTGGGTCACAAAGAGTTGGACACAACTGAGTGACTGAACTGAACTGAACTGAACTCCATATTTTGAAAATGACATTTAAAACATAGCTTTTTTTTTTTTTTCTTTTACAAAGCTGACTTTTTTTTTTTCTTCAATATCCTTTGGAATGTTTTTTAAGAACTGGAGGTTTAAATCACTCTACTAATCACTCTATCCCATGGGTTAACATGTGGCCATCTCTAAACTAGCTCTCTGAAAACAGGGAAGAAATTTATTTAAGTTTCAAAATCCATTTTCTCACTTTGGAATCTTAGAATGTTTAATAGATGACTATTGCATTTTAGAAAAGGTTGTCTGAGTCTTCACTGGATGTCTTACACTAATTCTTCAACAACTAGCAAGCATGTAGATAGTGTGAAAAATTAACTGTACTTGGTTAAAGTCTTCCTATGAATAATTGGAAAAAAGGAAAATTTTACTAATTCTTCTTGTGCTAAAATAAGAACTCAATATATTTTTGCAGGAGGTTGTTGAAACTAAGACCAGTTGTTGACCACTAAGACGCAGAAAACTGAGCCATCTAGTTATTAAACACTAGACCTTTCATCAAAGGAAATATACTTTGTTAGGACTTCTCCAGAGACAGAGAGCCAGCAAAATATCTTAAGGGGTTTCCTAGGTGGGTCTGGTGGTAAAGAACCCGCTTGCCAATGCAGGAGAAGTAAGGGATGAGAGTTTGATCCCTGGGTCAGGGAGATCCCCTGGAGGAGGGCATGGCAACCCACTCCAATAATCTTGTCTGGAGAATCCCAGGGACAGAGGAGCCTGGAGGGCTACAGTCCATGGGGTCACAAAGAGTCGGACATGACTGAAGTGACTTAGCACGCATGCACAGATATATATCTTACATGAGGAGATTTATTATGTAACAGGGAAGAGCAAAATCTGACTCTATATTGGATCTTTTTGTTGCTTTTGTTATTAACATTATAATCACTAAAAGGATACTGTCTATAGCTATAAGCGTATACAATGATCTGCCTCAAAAAGCCCTGCCCCTCAGCCTGAATGTTCAAGTGCCTTTGTTCAGCTCACAGAGGAGACACTGTGACCCTGCCTACCTGTGAATGGCTGCAACAAAAGAAGAAAGTAGAACACCCCCTTTCCGATGTTGACTAAGCTGGAGATACTTTACAAAACGTATGGTCTTTTTACTTTACATCCTTACCTCCTCTCCACCTCTGTTCTGGCATCCGGACCCTCTGTATCTTTTAGCCATAGAAGACTCTTGAGAATTCCCTTGGACAGCAAGGAGATCAAACCAGTCAATCCTAAAGGAAATCAACCCTGACTATTCATTGGAAGGACTGATGCTGAAGTTGAAGTTCCAATACTTTGGCCACCTGATGTGAAAAGCTGACTCATTGGAAAAGACCCAGATGCTGGAAAAGATTGAAGACAGGAGGAGAAGGGGTCAACAGAGGACAAGATGGTTGGATGGCATCACTGACTCAGTGGACATGAGTTTGAGCAAGCTCCAGGAGATGGTGAAGGACAGGGAAGCCTGCCGTGCCACAGTGTATGGGGTTGCAAAGACTCGGACACAACTGAGCAACTGAAAAACAACAATAATCCAGACCCTAAGATGGTGCTCTAGGACATCAGTCTGCCATCCTCTAAGATGCCCAGCTTTCCAAATAAAGTCTCTATTCCTTGCCTCAACAGCTTGTCTCCTGACAATTGGCCAGTCCTGCAGTGAGCAGACCTGAACTTAGACTCTATAACAATTATAGAAATTGGCTCATGTAATTATGAAGGCTAAGAAGTCTCACAATCTGCTGTCAGCAAGCTAGAGAACAGAAAGCCAGCAGTGTACTCAGCCTGAGAACCAGGAATGCTGCTGACTGAGAAGAGATGTCCCAGTTCAAGCAAAGGTAGTGAATGAGTCTGTCCTCTGCCTTTTTGTTCTACACAGGCCCTCAGAGGACCAGATCTTGTGAGGGCCATTGATTTCACTCAGTCTGCACATTCAAATGCTAACCCAGAAGTGTTTTTACCAGTTTTACCATATCCCCTAGCCTAGTCAAGTTGACACATACAATTAACCTATACAAATATACCCTTTAACTTCATTGTGAACAACCCCCAAAGCCCTTATCTGTTCATCCTAAGTGTGGAGTGTCCTTTGGTATCTGATCACTTCTCAGGTACCACTACAGGTACCATTCTGACCCAAACCACCTTCATGTCTCTTTAGATCTCTGTTCCAACTTCTAATTTGTCTCCCAGCTTCCATCTGTGCCCTTTGCAGCCTATTTGCACACAGTAGCAAGGGTGCCCATGATCTCATTGAAGTGGTGACATGAAATGAGATCTTAATTCCCTGCCCAGGAATTGAACCTGGGTAGCCTGGATGACAGCCAGGAATCCTAGCCATCAGACCAGCAAGAGCAAGAGGTTAGAAGCTATTTTTCCCTAGATCTTTGCCCCTAGTGAAAAATACATTTCTCAAGGAGGCAAACTGTAAATGCAGGTACAAAGTTCATTATTAGAGACATAGCACAACACCAAATGAGAGCACAGAGAGAAACAGTTTGTTTTGCTAAGATAGAAGCAAAGCAGAGATGCACACCCAGAGAGAAAGGGTGTGTGCATCCCCCCAGTGAGCAAGAAAAAGAAAGAAAGAAAGAAACTGAAGTCAGTCGTGTCCGACTCTTTGCAACCCCATGGACTCTAATCTGCCTGGCTGCTCTGTCCATGGAATTTCCCAGGCAAGAATGCTGGAGTGGGTTGCCATTTCCTGCTCCAGGGGATCTTCCTGACCCCCAGCGAGGAAGAGTACAGTAAAGAGGTGGTTAAATCATTTATATAGGTCAGTTCTTCTGGGTCTTTACCTTTAACCAATTAATCTGATTTCTTTTTCCACAACTGACCTGCCCTAGGACCCTCCACAACAGGAGTGTGGGACATTTTTCCAAGATGGATTCTAGCCCAGAGGCCTATGGGATAATGTATTAGCCTCACATATTATAGGGTGGTGCCCCCTCCTTCTGACAACCAAGGAGTCTTTCTGCACATGTGAAATGTTTCCTTTGTTCCAAGGATTCGAGGTGTGTGACCTCCCACTTCTTTTAACAGGGCTTAGTCCCACTCCAGTACTTTTGCTATGGATGGAGGAGCCTGGTAGGCTGCAGTCCATGGGGTCCCTAAGAGTCAGACACGACTGAGCGACTTCCCTTTCACCTTTCACTTTCATGCACTGGAGAAGGAAATGGCAACCCACTCCAGTGTTCTTGCCTGGAGAATCCCAGGGATGGGGGAGATTGGTGGGCTGCCATTTATGGGGTCGCACAGAGTCAGACACGACTGAAGCCACTTAGCAGCAGCAGCAGCAGCAGTCCCACTCTGTTCCTGCCATAAAAATGCCCAATATCTGATTATTTACCCTATTGCTGTTGCTGTTTTCTGAAAGATATGAATTTATCTCTTTGACTGAGGCAGGTCTTAGTTGTGGCATGTGGGATCTTCTCTGTGTCATGCAGGGACTTTCATTGTGTTTCCACAGCATGTGGGATCTTAGTTCCCTGACCAGGGATCAAACCCACATCCCCTGCATCGCAAGGTGGATTCTTAACCACTGGACCACCAAGGAAGTTCCTCTTGCTGGTTTTTTATATTGAGGTGTAGATCTCAAAATATAGACAGGAATCTAGTCATAAAGATGTAGTCCTTGAGTCCATTTGTCTCTTGCTTCAGGAAAGGTAAACAAGAGGCTGGTAATGAATGGACAGCCTGGAGCTCATCTTCTTACTCCAGGAAGAGTGAATAGCAGGCCAGTTGTAAACGCAGAGTCTGGAGTCCCTCTATCTTTTGCTTCATCTCTATTCAAATAAAGGCCCACATGTTGCCAATGTCTCAAGCCCTGATTCCGGGCTGCTCCTCTGAGCTCCTTACATATACCATTTCATACCAACTCACTCTGAACTGCAGCTCTCACCCTTCCTCAAACATGCGAATACACTTCTGCACCATGGATTTTTCACTTGTTTTTTCTTCCTAGATCACTCTGTGCCCTTTGCTTTCTGCTCCTCTTCCCTTCCTATATGTTGACACGTTAGCAAAGCCTTCCCTGACCGCCCTGTATAAAATCACACTTTACCATTCTCTGTATGCCCCTATCTTCTTAACGTGCTTTCCCCCTTCGTAACACGAATATTCTATTTATTTACACATTTATTTTGTTACCGTCTGTCACTCCCTGCCCCAACCCCATACCCCCTTGAAGAACATAAGCTCTATGAATAGGGCTGGGACTTATTTTTTTGTTTTCTGCCGTACACCTAGTGCCTAGAGTGGAGCTTGGCATTTGGTAGGTTTGTTTAAATGGAATGTTATTTTGTCTCCAAAAAACAATGAACACTTTATGGTAGAGAAGGTAAAAACACAGAAAGATACAAAGAAAGAATATGCACTCCCACAAAAGATGTCTATTATTAACATTTTCTTGAATTCCTTACAGGTGTTTCTAAAAATATATTCTTTTCTTTCTGAGAAATCAAGATTATTCTTTATTTAAATCCAGCCTTTTAATAAACTATATTGTGATCATTTTTACATTATGCATGTTTTTTTTGTTATTTTCCCTACTAAATTGTACAATTTTTGGTTCTATTATGTTTTCCAATTGTTCATATAACTTTATCAAATAATAATTGTATATGTGCATTTATAGCTAAAGGATATGCTGTGATAGATGCCATGTGAAGAAACCTGAAATAGACATTCTACTCACATGACAATAAATACTTAAAGTATTAAAAAGAAGTCCATGGTGGCCAACAGAATTTCCTAAGGGGATAATTTTCTAGATGAAGGCTACTGTGTTGTCATGTCAATATTTCAGGTGCCAAGATGGCTGAATTTGTGCCAGGACACTTTAAAATTGCTTTATATTCAGTCTATGGATTGTTGAAATAGCAGCTTGCTTTTGGTTACCTAGAAAAATGTATGTCATTAAAATACTCTTTATATGCAACCCTGGGAACATATCCCATGCATAATGTATTCATAAAAAGTTCATTTTATTTACAGCTTGTCACATTATATGGTATAAGGAAGCACAGTTCTGATGTGCTTCAATTGAATTATGCTTCTCTTTTTGACAGAATAGGGAAATACATTTGTAAAAATGAATAAACACACCTTGAACTGCCTACCTTTTGGGAAGGAGGCAGAGGCAAACACATTAACATTATCCTGTTATTAAACCATCTATGGCAATAGACATTTTGGACATTTAATAGCTGCTTGTTTTCTAAATTGGGTGCCTGAAATAGTTTATGTCAAAATCTGATGACAGTGACTTGAAAAAGCAGTAAATTCCTAGAAAAACATTTTCCAGAGTTATAGTTTTATAACTGCATGGAAATGAAAAATGTTACCTTTTCTGGCATTTAATCCTTTGATGTTTAATTCAGTGTAATTCAAAGATTAGTTTTTATAATTGACTGCTGTGAAAAATTCTCTGTTTCACATAATGATAGAGTGCTTATTTTTGTAGGACAAAATGTACCAGTGCAGTATTTGAGCAGTTTTTTAAATAGCAATATTGACAAACATCCAGTCAAATAAATTTTCTTCCTCAACAAATTCATTAATTTATAAATCAATATCTTTTATGCAATGTAGACTACTAAAGTGAGACCAGAGAGGAGATGGAAGTACTTTAAATACTTTAAGATGAATATCAGTGTCCATCTATTAGACACTTTGAGGTCTAACAAGGTCTAAATTTTAGTGTATTACATGTAAGGGCTATTTATTATCCTTTGCAATTCTAGGGCCATTAATTAATTACCATAGCACTTACCTCCTATGTTGATATCCTGAAAATACATGCTCCTGGTTATCTGGGACTCCAGAGGAGTAAAACAGGTAGACCAGTGGAAATCCATTACTATTACAAGAAAAAGATGGAAAGAAGAAACTAAAGTGCAAAGCTCTAAGCACATATCCTTTTCACAGAGCCTTGGTGCAGAGACCAGTACCAGGTGAAACTGGCAGGGGTTAGTTAGGCAGGTTGACCCTCCCACTACATGTCTTCCCACTGCTGGTTCTGGTGTCTGTAATTCATGATAAGGCCACACATCTGTTGAGAAACCAGAGGTATCAGACATGCAGATGAAAGTTCCAGTTAGACATAGTAACTACATAAGGGGGAAAGTGTTAGAAAGTTAGGCTACCATTTGATATTCATGAGAACTATTAAACCTCAATGCCCAAAGTACAAAACACTGCAGGTTTAGGAGCAGTAGATGTTTCTGGGGCACCTCACATTTCACCAGGTCTGGCTCTTACTGGTCTGGAGTCTGGATGGATCCTGACAGAGATGTCAGATTTCATCAAAGGTAGCTGGAGACAGCACTGAATACACCCAGAGTATCAGAGAGTCCAGTTGTATTAAGTTAAATAAAAATAAAAAACAAGTACAACTTCCTTTATCAAATAGATTCTGTTTTTGAAGCATCGTCTATACCAAGCACTATTTCTTTTCCGAATAAGGAAACTGAAAATTAGAGAGATCAAATAAATTATTCATCATATCATGCTAGTAAACGGCCAAGCTGGAATTTGAATACATCTGTCTAATCTCAAAGCCAGTATATATTATATCTTACTATTTTCTAATTCTGACATACAATTTTCCTCCTTCAGGGCAACATATTTGGATACGAATAAAAATTTCTAGGTGGGAATTTGTTTCTCTACTAAGCAAGTCAGGCATTAGTGACCCAGAAGACATCTTCACTTAGCTTCAAATAACTGAGGTCCATTTGTGCTCCAGTATTTCAGCCTCAGTGCCGGATGCTGGTTGGTGTCCGCAAGTAAATTTCATCACAGCCCTGGAGCTGTTTCCTTCCGCGACCCCCAGAGGGCAGCGTGCATTAACGATCCCCCTGAGTCCTCTAGTGGTCGGTTAGAAGCGCTAACTTTGCCTGGGGGATCTATGTTCCCAGGAACATTCTCAAAGCTCCGCGGGTGTTGCCCAGGGAAGAAAGGCTGTGTGACACCACCTAGAGTCACCCTCATACTTCCCTTTGGGTGCCTTCGGGGGTATGTCCACAAGCACTGCCCCAACTCAAGATGACTTCTCAAACCTGCCAAGTGTGCACTTTCGGATGCTACAGGGTAGATTCTATCACTAAATTTCAGGAAGAATCCAATACAGGTATCTAGACGATGTGGCAGCAAGTCCAAAATTTATTTTCTTACGTCCGTCAAAATGCACAGGGTAGTTTATTTAAATTGATTCCCAGAAGCAGCTCTGAACATCTACTTCCCCAAGGTAAATATTTGAATAGCTCTAGTGACACCCTTCGATTACATAGGGTGGTATAATTATGATTTCTGGGATATCTTGGGGTGTATTTATGGGGTATATTTAAAATAACATTGGCAAGCCTTACATGTTCTAATGTAGGAATGTAAAATTTCCCTTGATTTTAATATAATCATGATGACCTAGTACAGTAATTTCCTTATTATTAACTTAATGGCTTCTCAGGTGGCTCAGTGGTAAAGAATCTGCAGGCCAAATGCAGGAGACATGGGTTCGATCCCTGGGTCGGGAAGATACCCTGGAGGAGAAAATCGCAACCCACTGCAGTATTCTTTCCTAGAAAACCCCATGGACAGAAGAATCTGGTGGGCTACAGGCTATAGGGTTGTCTATTTAAATATATGTATACTTTAACATATGTATTTTGGCTATCAAATATAGATAGCAATTATAAGTTTATTTTACTGCCTCCACCGGAGTTTATTGATAATATTTTATTATTATATTCAAAATAGACCAATTAACAGTGTTAAATGCTATAGAATAGACAAATAAGAATATGACATGATTCCAAACCTTAGAGTTTGTGGGGAGAAGTAAAGTATCTAGATAACTTTTACAGAGGATGTAGCAGTAGAATTCCATCATCTCAACAAAATGGAAGCAAACTAAGCAATCCTAGAAATAGAAAAATTACAACTTAAATGGTGCTGGCAATACAGTCCATCATTCAGTGATTATCTGAAGTGAATATGGAAGGAAAGACGTGAATCTGTGGTTCCCTCATGTCTCTGTTCTGTGGGGCCTCTCAAGTTCAAGCATATTACTGAGCTGAGTGTGATTCTAACTTTTAAAGATATGCATGTATGCATTTTTCATATATAATGGACCCTAAAAGCAAGCCAACTACTTCATCTGGTGCTCAACCAAAGAAACAGGAATCTGTTCCAATGCTGGAGGAAAAACTTGTGCTGAACAAACTTGTGGTCTCCAGTGGAATGCCTATCGAAGGACTTTTCCAAGGTAATTTTAACTTTTATTTTATTTTTGATTATTCATGACTTTCTTATTTCTGATTTTAGGATCTAAGAGGTGTGATTTGATTGTAAGATAAGTATCATCAGAGAAATATATAAATTTTGCCACACAGTAGGAGGCTCTTAAAGATTTCTGGATAAAGGATGTTGTAACATTGAGTTTGGAAGATTAATTAGGCAATAATATTCTAGATAAACCAGAAGTTGGCAATTAAGACGATTGAGAAGCTACTATGATTGTGGAAGTCAATGAGAAGGAATAACTGTTAGACCTCTGGTGGAGGTGATAAGTAGGATAAGTTGACATTTAGGTTTGAAAAATAGGACAGGGGTGAGATAATTTCAGGAAGAAGAGATAGCAAATGATTTTAAGTGTTGCTGAAATTTCAAGGAGGGATGGGTGGTAAATTTATAGAGATCAAAGTTTAAACCTCAAATTAGGATATGTGGTTTCTATCAAAGGACTTTTTTTAAGATTTATAATGTGTGTAACTAACACACATACTACAAAAGTTAGTTCATATTTAGTTACATAGTTCATTCCTTATATGCTCAAAATAGTAAAAGTATTAAGTTGCTTCATTCATGTCTGACTCTTTTGAGACCCCATGGACTGTAGCCCAGCAGGACCCTCTGTCCATCGGATTCTCCAGGCAAGAATACTGGAGTGGGTTGCTATTTCCTTCTCCAGGGTTCTGGATTGAACCCACATCTTTTACATCTCCTACATTGGCAGGCAGGTTCTTTACCACTAGCGCCAAGTGTAAGAAACTGGGATTTTCTTGGAAATGACTATTAAAGTAGTAATTAGTGACCTTTTTAGAGAATGTGGGCTGATGTCAGAATGCAAGCCACGGAATGAGTTGGAGCTGAAGAAATATAGGCTTTGCTTTTGAGAAATTTAGTGATAGGAGCAAGGAGGCAGAAGAGTATGGTTAAAAGGCAAGAAAGATCTGGAAGACAGCTCAGACCAGCCTAATGTTCTCATTGCAACTTTTGGATTATTTTTCAATTATTCTTTCAGCCTTTCTCTTTGCACATACTATTTTGAAATCATTTGATATGCCACAGATTTTGTCCATGTAATAAAAGAAATTGGAAAATATCATGCAGTATTTGCAGCCAGGCGAAACTACACTTAGTGCATTATCTGAGTGGAAAGCTCATGCAAGAATTCGATCAACGAAGATTGTTTCCATGACTCTTTAGTCACTCCTAAAGTGTCTTTCAGGTTTTTCCTATCTGTGAAATGCTGTGGTTTTCCATTCCCTAACCTAGAAGTCTTTGAAACAGTGGGGTGGGAGATGCAGATCTTACTGCAGCAGAGACATTTCTCATTTCAGACATGTGGGATTACGGGGATATTGCAATATCAGTCATTTCCCAAGTGCTCACTCTCTTTAGTGGGATATGATTTTGTCAACCAAACAATATTTTCCATCGGACCTATTCAGGCACTTAGAACACTGATTGATCATAGGAAATTAGTTCTAGCTTTTAGAGCATAATAGGTTTGATGAGATAGGAAACAGGATCACTGCCCTTAAGGGAATGAGTCAGGCAAAAAGGGAGGAAAATGAGTTGGAAATCTTTGCCTTGAACAAATTAGCGAATGTGAGCAAAGCATCCTATTCTGAGATGAGGAATTAAATAAAGTAGTTTTACCTGGCAGATGACAGGTTTATTTTAATTTAAAATTTAAAACATTCATTATCACACAGAGCCTGGAGATGGAGCAGGTATTATGTTTTTATTGCATCTTTCAGGAAATAGCTCATTCTTTTTTCTCTCTCAAGATCTTTAGCTCATGGAGGTCCAGGATGTAGGACTTTCAGTATTAAAACTGGGCAAGTTCTAGGCAGACTGGGACAGGTTGGTAACCTATATTTGGAGTAAGGCTACTGACTATGTATGTCCTTCCTTCTTGCAGTAATCTCCTGGTCAGTGTTCCTCATTTGGTGAAGAATTTAACATCAAACTTACATTCTTCTTTCCATCCAATGCCAGAATATTTTGTTAGTTCCTTGACCTTTTCTCTTACAGTCTTTTCCTTCTCCTTCTCCTTCTCCCTGAGCTTCGTTGCCAACTCTTATGGTCACACTTTAGATTTTGTCATTATGAATAACTATACTGCTCTCAAAATCTCAGTTTCTAACATTCCAGTCATCAACCACCTCTCCTCTCTTTCCAGTTCACTGTATCTATGATAATTCTTTGATTACAACAGTGCTTCCAATCTAGGTAAGGTAAGGTAAGCCTTCCTTACCTCCCTCTCTGCCTTACTTAAGTGGTAGAAATCAATATTGCTTAATCCTAATGATTTACATAAAAATAGGGTAGTTTAGTGGCTAAAGATGTGATCTCCTTCAATCCTGGGTCTAATATTTATTAGAGCTACATGGCCTTGGAAAAGTTTCTTAACATCTCTGTACCTCAGTTTTCTCATGAGTGTCCAACTCATAGGGTTGGTGTGGGCTCACAATATTAATAAAGGTAAGATGCTTAGGCAGTGCTTGGCACATGATAAACGTTCAATAAATGTTTCCTAAGCTTGGAGTTGATGGCTGGAGAAAAACATCTAGCAATTCTGACTGATCTCTTTTAAATTTTATGACTGTGTGTCTCAAGTGGATCTTAACACAGTTTCAGTCAACTACCGTTCCCATTTCCTTATTGATTTATTTTCTCTCTTCAGAGATTACTATTTCACACCTTTTTTTTTTTTCCTCAAATTTTCAACTCTTCTCTGCTCCTCATTATCAGTGGATGATTTTGCTTATCTCACTGGGAAAGCAGATGCAATCAGAAGGTAAAGCTGTTTTCCCACCAACCAGCCCAGCCACATCTGTAGCCTTTGGATGCAATGAAAATGTCTCTTTATTTTAGGAAAATCCTTTACTTATTCACTGGATTCCATTAATTTTCACTTTATCAAGAACTTTACTGCTGTAATTGTCTCTTTTCTGTCTTGCATCATCACATGTCTTCTTTTTTCTCTGCTATAATGTTGTGGTTGTTCAGTTGCTCAGTTGTGTTTGACTCTTTGTGCCCTGTGGACTGCAACAGGCCAGGCTTCCCAGCCCTTCACCATCTTTTGGAGCTTGCTCAAACTCATGTCCATTGAATCAGTGATGCCATCCAACCATCTCGTCCTCTGTCGTCCCCTCTGCTTCTACCTTCAATCTTTCCTAGCATTAGGGTCTTTTCTTCACATCAGGTGGCCAAAGTATTGGAGCTTCAGCTTCAGCATCAGTTCTTCCAATGAATATTCAGGGTTGATTTTCTTTAGGATTGACTGGTTTAATCTCCTTTCAGTCCAGGGGACTCTCAAGAGCCTTCTCCAACACCACAGTTCAAAGGCATCAAGTCTTGGTCACTCAGACTTCTTTATAATGTACTCTGTTATTAATCAACAATCTTAAACAAAAGGAGAAAAGAAACCTCCCTTGCTTCTACGCCCTCTGTGGCTACCAACTTATTTACCATCCTTTATAGCAAACCTCAGTATTTCCACAGTCTCAGCTCCCATACTTACGAAATTTCTAATCAAATTTTCATTTCACTATTCCACCTAAAACCATACCTTTGTGAGCCAACATTGGCTTCCAACTTGTCAAACTGGATCATCCATTCTCAGTCCTCATCTTACTCTGCTTGTCCCTAGTGTTTAACACAACTGACCACACCCTCTTTAGTGAACCTTTTATAAAAACTTGGCTTTAGGAAATTATACTATTTTGATTTATCATCTACCTTTCTTCTCAGTGTCCTTGCCTGGATTCTTCTTTGGACTTTTAACTGCATTTTAAATAACAGAGTTCTCCAGAACTCAGTCCTTTCTCCCTTGGGTTTCACTCAAGAGATCGAAGTGACTGAAACCAGGAGAAATTAATTTCATAGGCTTTTATGAGGCAGTTAGAACTGTGTTGTGAAAAAGAAAATAAGCATACTTTGTAGGAAAGTCATTTATGATTATTTTTTGTTAAATTTTATTAATAATCTGATTGTCTGATGGAAGCAATTTTACTGTGATAAATTCAGTTCCCAGTGTTATGTGAGCACTGGCACTGAAAAGGAGAGAAGGAGAGGGGCTATGCAAAGATGAAGCAGAAGGGTCCTTGCCAATACAGCCCTGAAAGTGGTCAAGTTATTACCCAAATTTAATTAATGGTAATTTCAGAACTAAATCTGTACGAGAATGAGAACCAGAATTCTTGGTAGTTCCAGGTCTTTGGTTGGTTGATTAATTTCCACCTGCCCCCAAGACTGAAATGCAGTAAAGAATAATGTGTAGCTAAATTGCAAGTTTAAAAGATGTTAAAGTGGAAAATTGTGGGGGAAAAAAACAGCATGAAAATATCGTTCCTTGGCATTTTTAACTTAACTACCCCAAGAGCTGCTAAAACAACATATTCTTCTCTTTTTCAACAAGATCGCAAATATTTCAACCAGCCACTACTAGAATTTTTATATTGGTAAAATGGGATTTTCATTTTGGAAAGTAATTTTTGATGAAGAGCCAACTAGAATATAGGTGGATAATTCACTTTATTATTAAAATCCCAAAGCTGAAGCTTTGAACAAATGTATTTTAAAACATGTAATCATAGATGTGCTTAATCACCTTTGAGGTTTTCTGTACAACACCTAAGAGATCTGAGAGTTTGCCTGTTTAGATTTGAATTTGGTGAATATTGTAAAGTTTGGAAGTTTGGATAGTTTATAACAAACAACTCTAAAAAATATTATCAATAGCAGTGCTAATAGTGATAACAACTCTTTACTGAGCAACTGTTTATAATTAGCTTTTTACATCTGTTATATCTTTTATTTCTTTCAATAACTGGATGAGGCAGTGTTATTTTCCTCTCCTGAAGAAACTGAGATTCAGACAGGTTTGATAATTTCTCCAAGAAAATGAGAAATATGCTCCTAGTCCTCTTACTTTGAAAGGGAAAAGAGAAGGAAACAATTACGTGCCAGATCCCATTCCTGAACCTTTTGTGTTACTCCCTCCTTTAACCAGAAGTAGGAGTTAAAAATAGACTGGAATATGAGCACTTGTAACACGCAGCACTTTGTGTTGCAAGAGTACAACTTGAAAACATTTAAACTATAGAGACTGGCTGTGTGGTATAATGACTGTTCCCCATTTCAGCATTGCATTTTATATGTGGATGTGTAAATTCTTGACCCTATAGAAAACCGTAAGAATTATTTCATGTCAAGATTTTGTCTCTCATTTAATGATTGCTGAAGCATTTCTTCTTTACAAATCAGTTTATAAAACTGTTGGCCCTTGCTTAAAAATAAAGTTGCCGAATTAGGTACTTGATCTACATACATGTAGAACAATCACACTGGTAACATTCCTTATTGTATTTTTTTAAAATTTTAATTGTATATTGAATTATGATTTATTTGACTCAGTGGTAAAGAATCTGTCTGCAGTGCAGGAAACACGGGTTTGATCCTTGATCCCTGGGCTGGGAAGATCCCCTGGAGAAGGAAATGGCAACCCACTTCAGTATTTTTCCCTGGGAAGTCTTGGAGGAACCTGGCGGGCTACAGTCCATGGGGTCACGAAAGACTTAGACATGACTTAGGGATTAAATAACAACAACAACGTGATAATCTCCAGGTCCATCCATGTTGCTGCAGATGGCATTATTTCATCCTTTTTGTGGCTGAGTAATATTCTGTTGTATATGTGTACCATCTCTTTATCCATTCATCTGTTGATGGATGCATAGGTTGCTTCCATGTCTTGGCTATTGTAAACAGTGCTATAGTGAACACTAGGGTGCATATATCCTTTCAAACCATGGTTTTCTTTGGATATATGCCCAGGAGTAGGGTTGCTAGATCATATGGTAGTTCTATCTTTAGTTTTCTCCATACTGTTTTCCATAGTGACTGTACCAGTTTACATTCCAACCAGCAGTGTTGGAATATTCCCTTGTTTTCCACACCCTCTCCAACATTTATTGTTTGTAGACTTTTTGATGATGATCATTCTGAGTGATGTGAGGTGACATCTCATTGTAGTTTTGATTTGCTTTTCATGTGCCTCTTGGCCATGTGTATGTCTTCATTGGAGAAAAGTTTATTTAGGTCTTCTGCTCATTTTTTTGATTTGGTGTTGCATTTTTTATTTTGAGCTGCATGAACTATTTTTACATTTTGGAGATTAATCTCTTGTTGATTGCATCGTTTACAAATGTTTTATCCCATCCTGTGGGTTGTCTTTTCATTTTGTTTATGGTTTCCTTTGTATGAAAGCTTTTGAGTTTAATTGCCTTGTTTATTTTTGTTTTTATTTATATTACTCTAGGAGACAGATCAAAAAAGATATTACTGTGATTGATATCAAAGAGTGTTTAGAGCTTTTTAGTATATAGTCTTGCATTTAGGTCCTTAATCCATTTTGTCTTAATTTTTATCTATGATGCTAGAGAGTGTTCTAATTTCATTGTTTTTCACATAGCTGTCCAGTTTTCCCAGCATCTTTTATTTAAATGATTATCTTTCCCTCTATTGTAAAGTCTTCTCTATTTTAGTATCCAAGCATGCAGCAAGTGTAGGACACTTCTGAAATAAGAAGTTGAACTTGTTTAACCGTGGTATCTCTAGACATCTTTACTTCCATTTGCTGGTTACGAGTTGGTGAGCTTTGTTTCTTGTTGCCATCAAGAACGCTAATGTGGATATCTTGAGGTGAGGGCCTAAGTGTGGCCAAATAAGATGGAAATAAAAGTTAGTCAAATAAGACAGAAATTGGGTTCCAGATTGTTTGGTGTTAATGATTTCTAACAAAGTCTCCTTCTGTGTGTGTTAGTCGCTTAGTCATGTCTGACTCTTTGGTGACTGTGTGGACTATACAGTCCATGGAATTGTCTAGGTCAGAATACCGGAGTGGGCAGCCCTTCCCTTCTCCAGGGGATCTTCCCAACCCAGGGATCAAACCCAGGTCTCTTGCATTGCAGACAGATTCTTTACCAGCTGATTCACAAGGGAAGCCCATCTCCTGTGGCTGCTGCTAACTATTCTGTTATCCTGTGTTAATATTTTAGGTAAAAAAATAGGGTCCAGGTGAGGGTTGGGGGCTGAGGAGTGAGAGCTAAAAGTTGAGAGAAGACAGAGGTGAGGAGGAGGGAAATGTACCACACTGAGAGATTTGTCATCTTCTTGGATAATATTATTTTTCCTTGCTTTTATCTTTTAGTTCTTTAGCAAGAAAGCAAGCTACATTTTTAGATTTTTTATTTGATTAAAAAAGAAAATTTAGAACATTTAAGAAAAATTCACCCTCAAGTTCCCCACCCATAAATTAAAAACATGTAGATACAGAAACAGTTTTTCTTTTATCCACTGCCTTTGTTCAGGAGATGGAGTTTTAAAAATAGACTCAGGCCTGAAAATCTCAAAAGAAGAGCTTTGTCAATGACATCCTTAGAAACAAATCAGCAACACTATTGGTTAGTGCTGCTCTTGTAACTCAAGGAATGCCGGAATCATTCTTACCCATGCGCTTATCACTGTGGCCAGACATGAATGCTATCATAAAATATAACCCATTCAACTTAAGAAACGTGTTAAGCGTTGAGTATCCACTATGGTTGGTGTTAAGTATAAGAGGGTGAGAAAGACAATCTTAATATTCAAAGAACTCCCAGTCTTAAGAGAATCAGGCAAGTGAATATTGCTCAGAATTATTCATATGGAGTTAAGTTCCATATTTGGTCACGAGCATATTGTTATCGGACCACAGAGGAAGAAGTTGTTTAATACCACAGAAGGAATATCTGTGCTCTAACCTTTTATGGACCATAAAGAAGGCTGAGTGCTGAAGAATTGATGCTTTCGAACTGTGGTGCTGGAGAAGACTCTTGAGAGTTCCGTGGACTGCAAGGAGATCAAGCAAATCAATCCTAAAGGAAATCAATCCTGAATATTCATTGGAAGGACTGTTGCTAAAGCTGAAGCTCCAATACTTTGGCCACCTGATGCAAAGAGCCGACTCATTGGAAAGGACCCTGATGCTGGGAAGGATTGAGGACACGAGGAGAAGGGGACAACAGAAGATGAGATGGTTGGATGACATCACTGACTCAATGCACATGAGTTTGAGCAAGCTTTGGGAGATGGTAAAGGACAGAGGAGCCTGGAGTGCTACAGTCCATGGGGTTGCAAAGAGTCTGACATGACTTACAGCGACTGAACAGCAATGTTTTTTTGGGTTTGTGTGGGATACACAGTCATCTGTAAAGTACTTTGAAAAGTATATTAGAGGATATACAAAACCCAGGGTTTTGGCATTTGGTTTTATCCACTGTTTTGGGAGAATGAATGAAAATTTTTCTTCTCTTTCTCTTACCTCTTAAGGTTCTATTCCATGTGCTATGGACAGCAACACCTGGAGTTGCCTTCCTCAGCATTTCCTCCACCTTGAAATGATATGTGTTCTTCACTAGTCTCCTAAATGTACTTAGGGAGGGACTGTGTATATCAGTCATCTTTCACTACTCATGCCTACCAAGTTTTTGGCATATTGTAGCCTCCCAGTGCTGGCGGTTTAGTTGCTCAGTTGTGTTCAACTTTTGCAGCCCCATGGACTGTAGCCTATCAGGCTCCTCTGTCCATGGACTTCTCCAGGCAAGAATACTCAAGTGGGTTGCCATTTCCTACTCCAGGGAATCCTTCCTGACCCACAGATCAAACCCAGCTCTCCTGCACTACAGGTATATTCTTTACTGCTGAGTTATCAGGAAAGCCCAGAAAAGCCAAGACCTGCAGCATTATTCCTTTTTCATCCCCCTTTTCCCTTTCTCTTTTCAGATTACTTCTTTGGTTTCAGAGCAACCTCTAATAACGATATTAACCTTGTATTTCTCTCTATCCAAAACAGACAAAAATCACCTGTTTTCTGTATTATGTATGTTAATACTCTAGTCTTATACCATCCTTTGCTATATGACAAACATTCCAGATATAGCGTTTTAAAATAGTACATCATTGAAAGATACTTCCCTGGTGACTCAGTGGTAAAAAAAAATCCACCTACAATGCAGAAAATTTCTTGGACAGAGGAGCCTGGTGGGCTACAGTTCATAGGGTTGCAAGAGTCAGACGCTAATTAGCAACTAAACTCACCACCAAAAGAAACTACAGTCTGTGGTCAAAGTGTTCAAGTCACTTTTTCCCTAACGGTATCAAAGCAGTTTGCTAATTAGGATCTTTATTCCCACAAGATGGCGCTGTAGTCCTGTCGATTATTTGGAGTCAGCAACCCAGGGTTTTATTTTAAAGTATCTGCCCCTCCCTCTCTTTATATATAAAAGTAACATAGAAGAAAGTATCTAAGATTGTCACTTCATAAAAGACCAGATTTACTATCTAATTTTAAAGAGGTCTATAGGAATAACCATTTAGTCAATAATAGGCATTAGGACGACAGAGGATGAGATGGCTGGATGGCATCACTGACTCGATGAATGTGAGTCTGAGTGACCTCCGAGAGCTGGTGATGGATAGGGAGGCCTGGCGTGCTGCGGTTCATGGGGTCGCAAAGAGTCGGACACGACTGAGCGACTGATCTGATCTGATCTGACACAATTAATAATTACCAGAAATAAGATTCACACTGTATTTTTTTGCTTTATTTTTCTTTAAGGACTTCAGTTGTTTATCCAGAGAAAGAAAATTTATTAAACACAGTCTAACTCAAATATGAATTAGAATTTATTTTTTTAAAACATTATGGATAAAATTTTAATGTTCTTTAATACTACTTGTAGTTTAGGTGTTGCGAATAAATTGTTGAATTCACTTGGCATTTTGTTGTTGTTGTTTATACTCATGTAGAAAAACATCTTAGAGGACTAATTTTTTGACTAAATATTTTGGTGTTCAATTGCATTCTCACGTTTGTTCTAAACAGTTTTTCAATTTGACTTTAAAAGCTTCCCCAAATTTGCATATGAATTTGCAGTTGAATCACATTTATAATAGTGATCTAGAATCCCTTTTATATGTAAAGCATGGTTTTAATTAGATCTACTCAGGAAAAAGGGCTTCCCTAGTGGTTCAGTGGTAGAGAATCCTCCTGCCAATGCAGGATTTGCGGTTTGAGATCAGTGGGTTGGGGAGATCCCCTAGAGAAGGGCATGGCAACCCACTCCAGTATTCTTGCCTGGGAAATCCCATGGACAGAGGATCCTGGTGGTCTACAGTCCATGGGGCCGCAGAGAGTTGGACACGACTTAGCCACTGAATGAACGAACGACTCAGGAAAATAAAACTTGACTGCTACTCATAGAATCCTCTAAATGTGAAATATAAAAGACTGGTGCTAAAGAAATGTTCCGTAGGCTTTGTTGTTGTTCAGTCGCTCAATCATGTCTGACTCTTTATGACCCCATGGACTGCAGCATGCTAGGCTTCCCTGTCCCTCACCATCTCCTGGAGCTTGCTCAATCTCTTGTCCATTGAGTTGGTGATGTCATCCAACCATCTCATCCTCTGTTGTCCCCTTCTCCTCTCTTCAATCTTTCCCATCATCAGGGTCTTTTCTAATGAGTCAGCTCTTTGAATCAAGTGTCCAAATTATTGGAGCTTCAGCTTCAACATCACTCACATTTTAAAAATTTGGTAAGCAAATTATATTTTAGATTTACTTTGATATTACGGGGCCCGTTGAATGGAAGTAACATATTGACCCCAAATATTGAAGATTTTAATTAATGCCTGACATAGTTTCTCTGTTAGAATAATAAATTTATTCAATTTAAAACATCCAACATGAAGAGAAAACAAATGAATTACATAAATTCTTAATTATGTCTAATTGCTGTGAGCTTGTAATGCATTTCTATTTATTAAATCACTTAAGTTGTCAATGTCTGAGACAGTTTGTATTTATGAATTGCACATTTGTAAGAAGTGAATTCGTTAATGTGCTAATTAGAAAACTCTTGTAAAAGTGTAAAAGAGTCTGGATTGTGGTTCACTTCTGCCCATTTACTCCTATATGGATCTTGTAGTGATGAGTGGGTAGAAACACTCTGGTTAAGTTTAAAATCGCTAAATTCACATTAGCAGATATGTTTGTGCTTTTAGTTGGTGATTGAAGTATTTAAGCCATTTATACTCATTATTACTACTACCAATTACTTTTCCAAAAGGTCTACTATGTGTCAGGCACGTCAAGCAAGTATTTAACTCACACAGTAATGGTATGTAGCAAATACCATATGGACAGGCTTTCATAGATGAAAACACTGAGACTTAGAGAAATTGGATAATATAGCAAGAGTCAGGCAGCTGGTGAGTTGAGGCCAGGATGTGAATGCAAATGAAAGCCTGTTAACCATTTCAACCACTTACTTACATTGTGTATGTAATTACCATGTGGCTCTTGGTCCGGTCTTCAAATTTAATATGAAATATTATGTTCTTAAGGTGCAAGGAATAACTTAGACTTTCTGTTCTACTTAGGGCACAATAAAAGGGCTTTTGCAAAGCAGATTTGTTATTATGATCCAGGCAGCAAGCAGAGCATCTCTGGGGTGAAAAGGAAGTTCCTTTTTCTTCCTTCCTTTCACCCTTTAACTTTGGCCATGTCACTTTGTCAGTATATGAAGTCCAGGCTACTGTGGCTCTGCTGGGAGGACTTGATTGTATTACTTTAAAAAGTACTTATCAAATTCATTACCTTCGGACAGACTTAGTTAAAAGATGAAATGTTTCTATTTCAAAACATTGTTATCTTCTTAAAAGATTGTTTGAAAAAATACTTGGTAAACTGACAGCTGGAGAGCTTTCTGTGTTATTTATTGGGGGAGATTTTCTACTTATTCTGTTGCAAAGTATGTAAAAGTTGTTAAAGGAAGCACAGCTATGAATATCTCTAAAATGTAGCTAGATGGTCATTTAGACGAGATGGATATGAGTAAAGTCTTCATGCTGCTGCTGCTGAGTCACTTCAGTAAGCCTTAAGAAAGTTATGTCATGCTGAGTCCTTAAGTCCTGTCTGACTCTTTGTGACTCATGGACTGTAGTCCACCAGGCTCTTCCGTCCATGGCATTTTCCAGGGAAGAATACTGAAAAGAGTTGCTCCATTTCCTACTTCAGGGGACTTTCTCAGCCCAGGGATTGCAGCTGCATCTCTTGCATCTCCTGCATTGGCAGGCAAATTCTTTGCCACTGAGGCACCCAGGAAGCCCTAAGACAGCTTGTCCGTGCATGCAGGCTAAGTCACTTCAGTCGTGTCCGACTCTTTGTGACCCTATGGCCTACTTCTCTGTCCATATAATTCTCCAGGCAAAAATACTGGTGTGGGTTGCCCTTCCCTTCTGCAGGGGATCTACCACACCCAGGAACTGAACCTGTGTCTCTTGTGTCTCCTGCATTGGCAGGCAGATTCTTTACCGCTACCTCCTCCTGGGAAGCCCCAAGAAAGCTTGTTGTGTGTGCTGTGCTTAGTCGCTCAGCTGTATCTGACTCTTTGCGACCCCATGGACTGTAGCCCTCCAGGCTCCTCTGTCCATGGGATTCTCCAGGCAAGAATACTGCAGACCTCCAGTACTGCCATGACCTCCTCCAGTGATCTTCCCAATCCACAGATCGAACCCCGGCCTCCGGCATTGCAGGCAGATTTTTTACCAACTGAGCTACCAGGGAAGTCCCAAGAAACTGTACTTCCTTCTACCTAAATTAACCCAAACCCTAAAGATTCTTTGCTGCCCTAAATGATGCCAGAAAGGTCAACAGCTACAAGCACAATGACATGTATGAAGCAGACAGAACATGCCTAATGCTGGAAGGTTTAATGAATCAAACCTTTCTTCCCTTCATCCATCTGTCTGGCTGTTATTTGATAGTTACTTAGTATTTGTATCATATTAAATTCAGTAGTTATTGACTCTACTGTTACAGGTGCTGTGTGAGGTACTGCAAGCCTTAGCTTACACACAAAATTAAATCATCAGTTCAATATATTTGCCTCAGCATGTGATTATATCTTTTATGGGACTGCTGATTCAACTGTTTGGGGCTGTAGTCCTTGATTTTTATTGTCAGCTTGTTTAAGCAGGTGATAGTCTGTCCATTGATAAAGAGTTGATGGAATTTATGTATTTGGGTGACTGGATTGATCTGATTTTTTGGTTTTTAAAGGATTTGCCATGTGTTTTAGACACAGTCAGTCACATGTATAGGAAATAAAATGCTGTATCACATCTACACCATAGTTTAGTAGAGGGAGTAGTAAGAATCATGTAATAATGTTTATAATAGTAAATTATACTACCTTGGTGGGAAACAAGCTTCATGTGTTAGTGGCTATAAATATTCTATTCAGGATCTGCCTTAGCAACTTCATTTCAAGAAACACAGTGAAAGTGTGTGTTATCTTGGGCAACACACTGTTATCTCTCTCCCTTAGTTCTGTCCTGTGCAGGATAAAGAAGCTACACTAGATGATCTCAAAGTTAAAGTCCAATACTGAAGTTTTGCACTTTTAGGATTTGATTATCCTTCTTAAAAAAAATTAACTGGACTGCAGTTGATTGGCAGTGTTGTGTTAGTTTCATGTGTGCTGCAAACTAACTGAGGCAACCATACATATACGCATATCCACTCTTTTTTAGATTTTTTTTCCCATGTAGGCCATTACAGTGGAGAAGGCAATGGCAGCCCACTCCAGTACTCTTGCCTGGAAAATCCCATGGATGGAGGAGCCTGGTAGGCTGCAGTCCATGGGGTCACTAAGAGTCAAACACAACTGAGCGACTTCACTTTCACTTTTCACTTTCATGCATTGGAGAAGGAAATGGCACCCACTCCAGTGTTCTTGCCTGGAGAATCCCAGGGACGGGGGAGCCTGGTGGGCTGCCGTCTATGGGGTCGCACAAGTTGGACATGACTGAAGGGACTTAGCAGCAGCAGGCCATTACAGAGGATTGAGTAGAGGTCCCTGTGCTATATAATAGGTCTTTATTAATTATAGTGTGTCTGTCAATCCATTCTCCTAGTTTATCTCTCCCCGCCCAACTGCCCCCTGGTAAAAGAGGAGAGTGAAAAAGTTGGCTTAAAGCTCAACATCCAGAAAATGAAGATCATGGCATGTGGTCCCATCACTTCATGGGAAATAGATGGGGAAACAGTGGAAACAGTGTCAGACTTTATTTTTGGGGGCTCCAAAATCACTGCAGATGGTGACTACAGCCATGAAATTAAAAGACGCTTACTCCTTGGAAGGAAAGTTATGACCAGCCTAGATAGCATATTTAAAAGCAGAGACATTACTTTGCCAACTAAGGTCCTTCTAGTCAAGGCTATGGTTTTTCCAGTGGTCATGTATGGATGTGAGAGTTGGACTGTGAAGAAGGCTGAGTGCCGAAGAATTGATGTTTTTGAACTGTGGTGTTGGAGAAGACTCTTGAGAGTCCCTTGGACTGCAAGGATATCCAACTAGTCCATTCTAAAGGAAATCAGTCCTGGGTGTTCTTTGGAAGGAATGATGCTAAAGCTGAAATTTTAGTACTTTGGCCACTGCATGCGATGAGTTGACTCATTGGAGAAGACTCTGATGCTGGGAGGGATTGAGGGCAAGAGGAGAGGGGACGACAGAGGATGAGATGGCTGGATGGCATCACTGACTCAATGGACATGAGTTTGAGTGAGCTCCAGGAGTTGGTGATGGACAGGGAGGCCTGGCGTGCTGCGATTCATGGGGTTGCAAAGAGTTGGACACGACTGAGCAACTGAACTGAACTGAACTGTATGTTTGTTTTCTACATCTGTAACTCTATTTCTATTCTGTAGATAAATTCATTTGTATCCTTTTTTAGATTCTACGACTTCCCAGGTGGCTCAGAGGGTAAAGTGTCTGCCTGCAATGCAGGAGACCCAGGTTTAATACCTAGGTTGGGAAGATTCCCTGGAGAAGGAAATGGCAACCCACTCCAGTATTCTTGCCTGGAGAATTCCACAGACGGAGGAGCCTGGTGGGCTACAGTCCACGGGGTCGCAAAGAGTCAGACACGACTGAGCAGCTTCACTTTCACTTTCTTTAGATTCTACATATAAGTGATGTCATATGATACTTGTCTTTCTCTATCTGACTTATTTCACTCAATATGACAATCTCTAGGTCCATCCAATGTGCTGCACATGACATTATTTCGTTTTTTTATATGGCTGAGTAATATTCCTTTGTATATAGGTACCACATCTTTATCCACTCTTCTGTTGATGGACATTTCGGCTGGTTCCATGTTCTGGTTATTGTAAATAGGGCTGCGTGAACACTGGGGTGCATATATCTTTTCAAATTATGGTTTTATCCATATATACACCCAGGAGTGGGATTGCTGGATCATATGGTAGTTCTGTGTTTAGTTTTTTAAGGAACTTCCATACTGTTCTCCATAATGGCTGCACCAAATTACCTTCCCAACAGTGTAGGAGGGTTCCCTTTTCTCTACACCCTCTCTAACATTTGTTGTTTGTAGATTTTTTGATGATGGCTATTCTCAATGGTATGAGGTGATACTTCATTGTAGTTTTGATTTGTATTTCTCTAATAATTAGTGATGTTGTACATCTTTTTATGTGGCAATTGACCATCTGTATGTCTTCTTTGAAGGAATGTCTATTTAGATCTTCCACCCATTTTTTGATTGGGTTTTCTTTTTTTTTATATTGAGCTGCATGATCTGTTTGTATATTTTGGAGATTAATCACTTATGGGTTATGTTTTTCCTTCTGATATTTGAAATTTTTTTCTTGGCACTTTTTTTTGTATTTTTTGTTTTATGTTTGTTTAATTGAAGTGTAGTTAATTTATAATATTGTGTTAGTTTCAAATGTATAGCAAAGTGTTTCAGGAATACACACACACATACAAACACACATATGTATGGTTATTACAAGATACTGAGTATAATTCCCTATGCTATATGGATGGTCTCTGCTGTTTTCTTATTTCACACATAGTAGCTTATATTTGTTAATCCCAAACTCCCAATTTGAAGAATTTTACTATTAGGAAGTACCTAGCAAGTTATCTTACACATAACTTATATCTCAACTTACACAGCTGTTGACTTGCTATGTCATGTCTGACTCTTTGCAACCCCTTGGACCATAGCCTGTTAGGGTTCTCTGTCCCTGGGATTCTCCAGGCAAGAACACTGAAGTGGGTTGCCATTTCCTTCTCCAGTGAATGAAAGTGAAAAGTGAAAGTGAAGTTGCTTGGTCGTGTCCATGTCCAACTCTTAGTCACCCCATGAACTGCAGCCTACCAGGCTCCTCTGTCCATGGGATTTTCCAGGCAAGAGTACTGGAGTGGGGTGTCATTGCCTTCTTCATATCTTACACATAGGAGACTATAAATATAGTTGAATGAATAAAAGGTCACATTAGATCAATATCAACTTTACATTCTTTTGGTGGTGGTGGTGCATTTAATATCTATTAATTGAGTATCAGTTACATGCTGGGCACTGATCTACATGCCTGTGAACCAAGCAGCAAATTAGGATTAGATTCCCTTTTCTTATTTAGTTTTACAATCTAGTGCGGAAGGATGAATTACAAAAAAAACCCTTTTAATAGCAATGATTTTAGGTAGTAGCAGCTGTCCTGCAGGATAACGGTGAAGACCTGAGGTGGGCAGGTATGTATAGATGGGATGTTCAGGGAAGGCCGTTCTGCTATGTGAAGATTGAGCGAGAATATTCCAGGCATTAGATAAAGCTAAAACAAAGATCTTGAAGTCAGATATAGGTTACTGCTACTGCTACTGCTAAGTCGTTTCAGTCGTGTCTGACTCTGTGCGACCCCATAGACAGAAGCTCACCAGGCTCCCCCATCCCTGGGATTCTCCAGGCAAGAATACTGGAGTGGGTTGCCATTTCCTTCTCCAGTGCATGAAAGTGAAAAGTGAAAGGGAAGTCGCTCAGTCGTGTCCGACTCTTAGCGACCCCATGGACTGGAGCCTACCAGGATCCTCCGTCCATGGGATTTTCCAGGCAAAAGTACTGGGGTGGGGTGCCATTGCCTTCCCCGAGATATAGGTTAAGGGGCACGTGATAGATAGCTAAAGAGCGGAGGAGAGTTCTGAGATGAGGCTGGCGTTAGGCAGTGTCAAAATGGTGATGGATCTTCTGCAACTCAGTGAGGAATTTGGATTCTATTTAGTTACAGTGAGAACAAGAGAAAGTCTTAAGTGTATACCTAATTCTCCCATTATATAAATGTATATTCTGAGATTGTGGATATTGAGTCATGCTTAGCTGAAAATTTCCTTCTCCTCCCCGTGTCCATAGCGATACCCTATTACTTTTAGAAACTCATTTCTAAAATTACTTCATTATGTTAGGAATGAATGTTTTTCCCTGCTCATGAATTGAGGATTGCAGTATTGCCAAAGGCCACTTTGAGAAATGAGAAGCAAATGTGGTAAACTTTAAGAGGAGGTAAAAATATATTTGTAATTCCTTTTTGTTTGTTTGCTTTATAAGATTCAGCATTTACAGACTGTTTTTGTTAAGTGAGAATTCTGAAACAGTGGAAGTCAAATTTCTATTTTTGTGATAAGATTTGAAGATTTATGATTTCCTTTTAAAATTCTCCTTCATATTATAGAGTACAGATAGACTCATCATGGAAATACAGATTTTACTTTATACTGGGGTAGAGGGGGCTTCTAAATATCTCCTCATAATAGAGTACAGAGAAGGGAAGCTCAAACTGAAGTGCACTGATATTCTTTCATAAGAGTTTCATTCAATTTAATATGGGATGCCAGTAACTATTAAAAGAAAATTGGGAAGTTGATTTGGCTACTATTAAAGTGAAGCTCACTGATAGTGAGGTAAAACTTGTGTGTAATGATAGATAGTGTCTAATTTAGCACAAAGTTTCCCTTTAAAATGTGGAAAAGTGACTTACTACATTTAAGTGATGATATACTGGTTTGAACCAAAGAAAAGTAAAAGTAGTGCAGGAGAAGTCAGTCAACGTCTCTGAGCTTCTGTTTCCTCACCTTTGAAAACAAAATTGAACCAGATGACTTCTAAAAAGGCTTAGAATTCTGAAATTTTTTATTCTTTGCAATCATCTCTGGTAAGTATTATGTAAATAGTAAGGAAAGGAGAGAGTGTTTATGACTTTATAATCAATTTTTGAATAAAGGATGATGAAAAGGGACAGAATAGATAAATTTTAAGATGAAAGGCTCTTGAAGGATGGATTGGTTTTAAATAATCTTTGTTTTGTAAAAAATAAGAAGGCATCTTAAAACTTGCATTTCCCCCCTGAACCCCTGAATTAAGTGGAAAACAGATGCTATAAACATCCCCTAATGTTGCCCATTTCAAAAGCAGTTTCTGGAAAGAAAACTCTGTATGTGTTACTGCCTCCTGCATGTGTTTTCACACTTTTATAACCCAAAGTTAGTTTTGTGAATTAGTCATGGTATTAAGTCATTGCACTGTTTCTTGCCTCTCTTCTGGTCATCAGGTTCTCAGTAATCCAAAGGCATATTGAAAATAAAAGAGCAGTTCAAAGTTGAGAAGGGAATGAGAATTCAATCTGGTGACAATACTTCTCTTGGGTTTGAGTTTGTATATGGATGTTTATAGGCTTCCCTGTTGGCTCAGATGTTAAAGAATCCTCCTGCAGTGCTGAAGACCTGGATTCAATCCCTGGGTTGGGAATATCCCCTGGAGGAGAGCATGGCAACCCACTCCAGTTTTCTTGCCTGGAAAATCCCCATGGACAGAGGAGCCTGGCAGGCTACAGTCCTTGGGGTCGCAAAAGTCAGGCACGACTGAGTGACTAAGAACAGGACACTGATGTTTAGACAGAAACCTTGAGTATTACAAGGCAAGTTGATGTCTTATATGAAGAATATATTCAAAATTTACTTGGAGTTGACAAATGTACAGAGTAAATGCAAGTGGTTTAGTTGCTATAAGTTTATCATTGATGGATATCTGAAGCAAATTAAATTTTATAATCAGATCAGATCAGTTGCTCAGTCGTGTCCGACTCTTTGCGACCCCATGAATTGCAGCATGCCAGGCCTCCCTGTCCATCACCAACTCCCGGAGGTCACTCAGACTCACATCCATCGAGTCAGTGATGCCCTCCAGCCATCTCATCCTCTGTCGTCCCCTTTTCCTCTTGCCCTCAATCCCTCCCAGCATCAGAGTCTTCTCCAATGAGCCAACTCTTCACATGAGGTGGCCAAAGAACTGGAGTTTCAGCTCTAGCATCATTCCTTCCAAAAAACACCAAGGGCTGATCTCCTTCAGAATGGACTGGTTGGATCTCCTTGCAGTCCAAAGGACTCTCAAGAGTCTTCTCCAACACCACAGTTCAAAAGCATCAATTCTTCAGTGCTCAGCCTTCTTCAGAGTCCAGCTCTCACATCCATACATGACCACAGGAAAACCCATAGCCTTGACTAGACAAATCTTTGTTGGCAAAGTGATGTCTCTGCTTTTGAATATGCGATCTAGGTTGGTCATAACTTTCCTTCCAAGGAGTAAGCGTCTTTTAATTTCATGGTTGCAGTCACCATTTGTAGTGATTTTTGAGCCCAGAAAAATAAAGTCTGACACTGTTCCCACTGTTTCTCCAATGAAGTATTGGGACCAGATGCCATGATCTTCGTTTTCTGAATGTTGAGCTTTAAGCCAACTTTTTCACTCTCCACTTTCACCTTCATCAAGAGGCTTTTTAGTTCCTCTTCACTTTCTGCCATAAGAGTGGTGTCATCTGCATATCTGAGGTTATTGATATTTCTCCCGGCAATCTTGATTCAAGCTTGTGTTTCTTCCAGTCTAGCATTTCTCATGATGTACACTGCATATAAGTTAAATAAACAGGGTGACAATATACAGCCTTGACCTACTCCTTTTCCTATTTGGAACCAGTCTGTTGTTCCATGTCCAGTTCTAACTGTTGCTTCCTGACCTGCATACAAATTTCTCAAGAGGCAGGTCAGGTGGTCTTGTATTCTCATCTCTTTCAGAATTTTCCATAGTTTCTTGTGATCTACACAGTCAAAGGCTTTGGCATAGTCAATAAAGCAGAAATAGATATTTTTCTGGAACTCTCTTGCTTTTTCCATGATCCAGCGGATGTTGGCAATTTGATCTCTGGTTCCTCTGCTTTTTGTAAAACCAGCTTGAACATCAGGAAGTTCATGGTTCACATATTGCTGAAGCCTGGCTTGGAGAATTTTGAGCATTACTTTACTAGTGTGTGAGATGAGTGCAATTGTGCGGTAGTTTGAGCATTCTTTGGCATTGCCTTTCTTTGGGATTGGAATGAAAACTGACCTTTTCCAATCTTGTGGCCACTGCTGAGTTTTCCAAATTTGCTGGCATATTGAGTGCAGCACTTTCACAGCATCATCTTTCAGGATTTGGAATAGCTCCACTGGAATTCCATCACCTCCACTAGCTTTGTTCCTAGTGATGCTTTCTAAGGCCCACTTGACTTCCCGTTCCAGGATGTCTGGCTCTAGGTCAGTGATCACACCATCGTGATTATCTGGGTCGTGAAGCTCTTTTTTGTATAGTTCTTCTGTGTATTCTTGACACCTCTTGATATCTTCTGCTTCTGTTAGGTCCATACCATTTCTGTCCTTTATCGAGCCCATCTTTGCATGAAATGTTCCTTTGGTATCTCTGATTTTCTTGATAGATCCCTAGTCTTTCCAATTCTGTTGTTTTCCTCTATTTCTTCGCATTGATCACTGAAGAAGGCTTTCTTATCTCTTCTTACTATTCTTTGGAACTGCATTCAGATGCTTATGTCTTTCCTTTTTTCCTTTGCTTTTTGCTTCTCTTCTTTTTACAGCTATTTGTAAGGCCTTCCCACACAGCCATTTTGCTTTTTTGCATTTCTTTTCCATGGGGATGGTCTTGATGCCTGTCTCCTGTACAATGTCATGAACCTCATTCCATAGTTCATCAGGCACTCTACCTATCAGATCTAGGCCCTTAAATCTATTTCTCACTCCTACTGTATAATCGTAAGGGATTTGATTTAGGTCATACCTGAATGGTCTAGTGGTTTTCCCTACTTTCTTCAATTTCAGTCTGAATTTGGCAATAAGGAGTTCATGGTCTGAGCCATAGTCAGCTCCTGGTCTTGTTTTTGCTGACTGTACAGAGCTTCTCCATCTTCTTCATCTTGCAAAGAATATAATCGATCTGATTTTGGTGTTGACCATCTGGTGATGTCCATGTATAGAGTCTTCTCTTGTGTTGTTGGAAGAGGGTATTTGCTATGACCAGTGCATTTTCTTGGCAAAACTCTATTAGTCTTTGCCCTGCTTCATTCCGTATTCCAAGGCCAAATTTGCCTGTTACTCCAGGTGTTTCTTGACTTCCTACCTTTGCATTCCAGTCCCCTATAATGAAAAGGACATCTTTTTTGGGTGTTAGTTCTGAAAGGTCTCGTAGGTCTTCATAGAACCATTCAACTTCAGCTTCTTCTTCAACCATTACTGGTTGGGGCATAGACTTGGATCACTGTGACATTGAATGGTTTGCCTTGGAAATGAACAGAGATCATTCTGTCGTTTTTGAGATTGCATCCAAGTACTGCATTTCGGACTCTTTTGTTGACCGTGATGGCCACTCCATTTCTTCTGAGGGATTCCTGCTCACAGTAGTAGATATCATGGTCCTCTGAGTTAAATTCACCCATTCCAGTCCAGTTTAGTTTGCTGATTCCTAGAATGTCTACATTCAGTCTTGCCATCTCTTGTTTGACCACTTCCAGTTTGCCTTGATTCATGGACCTGACATTCCAGGTCCCTATGCAATATTGTTCTTTACAGTATTGGACCTTGCTTCTATCACCAGACACATCCACAGCTGGGTATTCTTTTTGCTTTGGCTCCATCCCTTCATTCTTTCTGGAGTTATTTCTCCACTGATCTCCAGTAGCATATTGGGCCCCTACTGACCTGGGAGTTTCTCTTTCAGTATCCTATCATTTTGCCTTTTCATACTGTTCATGGGGTTCTCAAGGCAAGAATACTCAAGTGGTTTGCCATTCCCTTCTCCAGCGGACCACACCCTGTCAGATCTCTCCACCATGACCTGCGCATCCTGGGTTGCCCCATGGGCATGGCTTAGTTTCATTGAGTTAGACAAGGCTGTGGTCCTAGTGTGATTAGATTGACTAGTTTTCTGTGAGTATGGTTTCAGTGTGTTTGCCCTCTGATGCCCTCTTGCAACACCTACCGTCTTACTTGGGTTTCTCTTACCTTGGGCGTGGGGTATCTCTTCCTGGCTGCTCCAGCAGAGCACAGCCATCGCACCTTACCTTGGACGAGGGGTCTTTTATCATCACTGTTAAGTAAAATTTAGCATCTCAATGTTAAAAGTAAAATTCAGGAGATTTGATGTTTTTAAGCATGTGTTTAATTTTTTAAAGAAAATTAAGAAGTGGAGAACTTATTTTCAAGAAAATTAAAAATATTTCCTCTAGATTGTAAAGAAATTAAGGATATATCCAAGTGCCTTAGTTTCTCAAGACATAATCCAAGACCTTTCTCTCTTCTCTCTAAATACTTTGATCAGTCACCATCTCTACATCTGTGATTCCTTTCAGTGATGTCTTTGGCCCAGGCCTCTCCACCAAGACCTAGACTCCTCTGTGACACTATTTACTCAGCATTTGCCTGTGGATATGTCATCAGAATCTTAATTCAACATAGTCAAAACTAAACTCTTACCCATTCTTTGCTACCTGATTCCCTTCTAACTTCTTTTCAGAAGAAATGATACCTCATTGACCCAGCAGCACAAACCAGAAACCTTGTTCTCATCCTTAACTCTGTCACATTTAATCCATTACAATCCTCTGCTTGTTTTTTTTTTATACTTATATAATCTTTGAATCTTTCTCTGTAGCTAGTTTCCTGCTCTGAGCTACCCTTATGTCTCATCCAGACTGCTGTACAGCCCCGAACTCATCCCTCCACATCCATTCTTGTTAATTTTCAATACCTAGTCAGGAGCTAGAGAGAAATTTTTGAAAGGCAAATATGATTATTCACTCTCCTTCTGAGAACCCTGCCAAAATTTCCCATTGTCTACTCAGAAAGGGTCAAAATGCATAATCCTTAATCAATGCTTAATGATCTGGCCACTGCCTGGTTCACCAGACTCACCTTGATGGAGCCTCCATTTTCACTTCTTGGGTCTTAGCCACCTTGACCTATGAATTTCTAATATGTACCTTATTCTCTTCTCTAAAGCCTCAGGGCCTTCATAAATGCTATTTTTTTTTTTGCTTAGAACACTCTTTCCTGTCTGTTTTTTAAATTAACTTTCATTAGTCCCTGGTGAGCAGTTAACTTCTATTTATAACACTGCCCAAATATAATTTCCACAAGGAAGGCTGTTTTGATCTTTTAGAAAAGGTCACATCTCCTTAATAAATATTCTGTTATTCTGTACCATTTCTCTTTCATTCATTCATTCTTTCAGGAGGTATTGGGTGTCAGCAATGTCCTGTACTCTTCTAAAACCTGAAGATGGAATGAGAGGAGACTAACCAGTCATAGGAAAAAACAAACAAGTAATGTCATTATCTAGAAGATTAGAAAAAAAATTTTAAAAACTATGATGTTAGGATGACTTGAAAGAGGTGCTTTCGGTAGGATGTTTGCATTCAGTTTCATGAATGTTAGTTTGTTTAATGTTTGTCTTCTCTGCAAGAACACAAGTGCTGAAGAACTGGGACTTCATTGCCCTTGCTTACAGTATCCACAGCACTTGCTTGGTACAGTGCTCAGCACGTGGCAGATGCAATAAGCATTGTCGAGTGAATGAACTAACCTACTGTGTTAGTATCTTGGGGTTGCCATCACAAAGTATAAAGACAAGGTGGCTTAAAACAGAGATCTTTATTCTGTCTGAGAGTAGAAAGCTAAAACCAAGGTGTTAGCAAGGCCTGACATCCTCTGAAGTCTGATGGAGAATCCTTCCTCAACTCTTCCTAGTTTCTGGTGTTTGCTGGCAATTCTTGGCATTCCTTGGCTTTAAACTGCATCACTCCAGTCTCTTCCTTCTTCATTATACCATCTTCTTCTCTTTGGGTCTATCTGCTGTATCTCTCGGAGAAGGCAATGGCACCCCACTCCAGTACTTCTGCCTGGAAAAATCCCATGGACAGAGGAGCCTGGTGGGCTGCAGTCCATGGGATCGCTGAGGGTCAGACACGACTGTGCAACTTCACTTTCACTTTTCACTTTCATGCATTGAAGAAGGAAATGGCAACCCACTCCAGTGTTCTTGCCTGGAGAATCCCAGGGACGGGGGAGCCTGGTGGACTGCCGTCTATGGGGTCACACAGAGTTGGACACAACTAAAGTGACTTAGCATCAGCAGCAGCTGTATCTCTGTGTTCAAATTTCCCTCTTATCGATTCAGTTCAGTTCAGTCGTTCAGTCATGTCCGACTCTTTGTGACCTCGTGAATCGCAGCATGCCAGGCCTCCCTGTCCATCACCAACTCCCAGAGTTCACTCAGACTCACGTCCATAGAGTCAGTGATGCCATCCAGCCATCTCATCCTCTGTCGTCCCCTTCTCCTCCTGCCCCTAATCCTCTTCTTATCAGGATACCCTAATTACCACCGTCATCCAGGATGAGCTCATCATTGGATAACATCTGCAAAGACCCTATTTCCAAGTAAGGTGATATTTATAGGTATGTGGGTGGAGGTTACTACTGCAATATACCTTTTGGGAGGACATACTTCAACCCACAATACCTTTTAACAACTAAAAGTTAAAGGACAATTAAAAAGTAAATATTTTAAAAGTTTATACAGTTTTTAAGACTTATTTTTAAGTTGTATATGATGTACAGAATTTCCCAGGTGGTGCTAATAATAAAGAACCCACCTGCCAATGCAGGAGACGTAAGAGACATGGGTTCAATCCCTGGGTCGGGAATATGCCTTGAAGGAGGACATGGCAACCCACTCCAGTATTCTTGCCTGAAAAATCCCATGGACAGCAGAGTCTGGTGGGCTACAGTCCATGAGGTTGCAAAGAAGCAGACACTACTTAGACATATATGATGTACCAGACATATATGATGCACTACCAGACATATTTGGAGAAGGAAATGGCAACCCACTCCAGTGTTCTTGCCTGGAGAATCCCAGGGACGGGGGAGCCTGGTGGGCTGCCTTCTATGGGGTCGCACGGGGTCGCACAGAGTTGGACACGATAGAAGCGACTTAGCAGCACCAGACATATATGATGTACAAATATTTGAGAAGGCATTCCTATTTTACTTTGAGTAAGCATGATGAATTATTTTTATTTGTATAGACTATTGGTTGAGTCATAACCACACCAATATCTGTGCCATCCTAAAAAATCAATACCATGATGTGAACCAAATTCATCTCGTATTCTCTTTTCCCTTAGCAGACAAGCACTTACTTCTTCATATATTAAAAATAAATGAATGTGGAAGGATCTTCATGACTCTTGCATCATAAAAATTCATCCTGACATTCTTGCAAAGACTGTGTGTGGAATGTTGACATATTTTTGTTATAAAATGACAGTTTTAGTACAAGTTGTTCTCACTGTGACCAAGCAGGAAGAGCAAACAAAAGAAAAAGAATATGTTACAGTACTACCCACACATGAAGTGAACCTGTCAGGCAACAGAACGGCAGAAGTACTTTCTAAAAAGGTGGAGAAGCTCTTTTGTCTAGTATGGGGAGAGGGGAAATGACTAATATTGTCTGCTTTATGCTCTCTATCTTAGGAAAGTATTCCTGATTTTCCCACCGAATGCCATCTTGCCCTCTCTTGGATTCCATTGCACATTGTTTTTAGTTTTCTCAAATGACCCTTACCTCAAATTTATTGCTCACACTGCTCTAAGTGCTTTACATTAATTAACTCAATTAGTCTTCATAACAATCTGTGTTCTCATTGCACAGATGAGAAAATGAAGCACAGAAATTACATGACTTGTTAGGTTAGAGTCACAATTCAACCCAGTTTAACTCTTGGGTCTTTGTTCTTACTCATCATACTATACTGCCTGTGTTGTTAGCGAATGTTAAACTTATTTTATACCCCTACAGATTGTAAGCTTCTGAAGATGGTCACTATACCTTTTTTATATTTGTATCTGACATAAAACCTAGCTCAGTGTCTTGTGTGTAACAGATACTCAATAAATGTTTGAAAATACATTGAAGTTAGACCATGGTTTGCACAAGTCTATCCAGTGTCTGGTGCTCTGAGTTACAAAGCATAGTTTACTTGAGAAGATGTTTATTAAAAAAAAAAATTTATTTATCTGACTGCGTTTGTGGCATACAGGATCTTTGATCTTTGTTGCAGCCTCTGGTATCTTTAGTTTTTCTGTGTGGAATCTTAGTTCTTGGCCATGGATCAGACTCAGGGCCCCTGCATTGGAAGTGAGGAGTCTGAACCGCTGGACCACTGAGGAAGGCCAGTTTTGATGCTTCTAGCTCCAGGTGCTTCATTCCCTCACTCTCTCCCCCAGTGCCGACTGAACAGCTATAAACGTGTGCACTTAGGATGAGATCCTAAATGTTTTCATTGAGGATAGCTTAAAATGTTGTCCTCTTTAAAAATATTTGTATTATTCAGGAATCAATCACTCTAGTAATTTCTGCCATCAGTCAATAGATGGGGGAGGTATTTATGCAGTAGCACTCCCCCTAAGCTACAAAAATGGTACCAATTTTCATGTAAAATATCATTTTATAAGTCTGTTGGTAACTTTTGCACTTGTTTGCACTCTCTTCATGTAAAAATATGTACATGTGTGTATGCTAAGTTGCTTCAGTTGTGTCCAACTCAGAGACCCTGTGGACTGTATCCTGCCAGGTTCCTCTGTCCATGGGATTCCCCAGGCAAGAACACTAGAGTGGGTTGCCATTCCTTCTCCAGGGGATCTTCCCACCCTAGGGATCACACTCAAGTCTCTTATGTCTCCTGCATTGGCAGATGGGTTCTTTACCACTAGGGCCACCTGGGAAGCCCTATGTATAAATATCAGATCAGATCAGATCAGATCAGTCGCTCAGTCGTGTCCGACTTTTGCGACCCCATGAACCGCAGCACGCCAGGCCTCCCTGTCCGTCACCAACTCCCGGAGGTCACTCAGACTCACATCCATCAAGTCAGTGATGCCATCCAGCCATCTCATCCTCTGTCGTCCCCTTCTCCTCCTGCCCTCAATCCCTCCCAGCATCAGAGTCTTCTCCAATGAGTCAACTCTTCGCATGAGGTGGCCAAAATACTGGAGTTTCAGCTCTAGCATCATTCCTTCCAAAGAAATCCCAGGGCTGATCTCCTTCAGAATGGACTGGTTGGATCTTCTTGCAGTCCAAGGGACTCTCAAGAGTCTTCTCCAACACCACAGTTCAAAAGCATCAATTCTTCGGCGTTCAGCCTTCTTCACAGTCCAGCTCTCACATCCATACATGACCACAGGAAAGACCATAGCCTTGACTAGGCGAACCTTTGTTGGCAAAGTAATGTCTTTGCTTTTGAATATGCTATCTAGGTTGGTCATAACTTTCCTTCCAAGGAGTAAGCGTCTTTTAATTTCATGGCTGCAGTCACCATCTGCAGTGATTTTGGAGCCCAGAAAAATAAAGTCTGACACTGTTTCCACTGTTTCTCCGTCTATTTCCCATGTAGTGATGGGACCAGATGCCATGATCTTCGTTTTCTGAATGTTGAGCTTTAAGCCAACCTTTTCTCTCTCCACTTTCACTTTCATCAAGAGGCTTTTTAGTTCCTCTTCACTTTCTGCCATAAGGGTGGTGTCCTCTGCATATCTGAGGTTATTGGTATTTCTCCCAGCAATCTTGATTCCAACTTGTGTTTCTTCCAGTCCAGCATTTCTCATGATGTACTCTGCATATAAGTTAAATAAACATGGTGACAATATGCAGCCTTGACGTACTCCTTTTCCTATTTGGAACCAGTTTGTTGTTCCATGTCCAGTTCTAACTGTTGCTTCCTGACCTGCATACAGATTTCTCAAGAGGCAGATCAGGTGGTCTGGTATTTCCATCTCTTTCAGAATTTTCCACAGTTTATTAAGATCCACACAGTCAAAGGCTTTGGCATAGTCAATAAAGCAGAAATAGATGTTTTTCTGGAACTCTCTTGCTTTTTCCATGATCCAGCGGATGTTGGCAATTTGATCTCTGGTTCCTCTGCCTTTTCTAAAACCAGCTTGAACATCAGGAAGTTCACAGTTCACATATTGCTGAAGCCTGGCTTGGAGAATTTTGAGCATTACTTTACTAGTGTGTGAGATGAGTGCAATTGTGCGGTAGTTTGAGCATTCTTTGGCATTGCTCTTCTTTGGGATTGGGATGAAAACTGACCTTTTCCAATCTTGTGGCACTGCTGAGTTTTCCAAATTTGCTGGCATATTGAGTGCAGCACTTTCACAGCATCATCTTTCAGGATTTGGAATAGCTCCACTGGAATTCCATCACCTCCACTAGCTTTGTTCGTAGTGATGCTTTCTAAGGCCCACTTGACTTCCCATTCCAGGATGTCTGGCTCTAGGTCAGTGAGTACCCCATCATGATTATCTGGGTCGTGAAGATCTTTTTGTACAGTTCTTCTGTGTATTCTTGCCACCTCTTCTTAATATCTTCTGCTTCTGTTAGGTCCATACCATTTCTGTCCTTTATTGAGCCCTTCTTTGCATGAGATGTTCCTTTGGTATCTCTGATTTTCTTGAAGAGATCCCTAGTCTTTCCCATTCTGTTGTTTTCCTCTATTTCTTTGCATTGATCACTGAAGAAGGCTTTCTTATCTCTTCTTGCTATTCTTTGTAACTCTGCATTCAGATGTTTATATCTTTCCTTTTCTCCTTTGCTTTTCGCTTCTCTTCTTTTCACAGCTATTTGTAAGGCCTCCCCAGACAGCCATTTTGCTTTTTTGCATTTCTTTTCCATGGGGATGGTCTTGATCCCTGTCTCCTGTACAGTGTCATGAACCTCATTCCATAGTTCATCAGGCACTCTATCTATCAGATCTAGGCCCTTAAATCTATTTCTCACTTCCACTGTATAATCATAAGGGATTTGATTTAGGTCATACCTGAATGATCTAGTGGTTTTCCCTACTTTCTTCAATTTCAGTCTGAATTTGGCAATAAGGAGTTCATGGTCTGAGCCATAGTCAGCTCCTGGTCTTGTTTTTGCTGATTGTATAGAGCTTCTCCATCTTTGGCTGCAAAGAATATAATCGATCTGATTTTGGTGTTGACCATCTGGTGATGTCCATGTATAAAGTCTTCTCTTGTGTTGTTGGAAGAGGGTATTTGCTATGACCAGTGCATTTTCTTGGCAAAACTCTGTTAGTCTTTGCCCTACTTCATTCTGTATTCCAAGGCCAAATTTGCCTGTTACTCCAGGTGTTTCTTGACTTCCTACTTTTGCATTCCAGGCGCCTATAATGAAAAGGACATCTTTTTTGGGTGTTAGTTCTAAAAGGTCTTGTAGGTCTTTATAGAACCGTTCAACTTCAGCTTCTTCAGCGTTACTGGTTGGGGCATAGACTTGGATTACTGTGACATTGAATGGTTTGCCTTGGAAACGAACAGAGATCATTCTGTTGTTTTTGAGATTGCATCCAAGTACTGCATTTCGGACTCTTTTGTTGACCATGATGGCCACTCCATTTCTTCTGAGGGATTCCTGCCCACAGTCGTAGATATAATGGTCATCTGAGTTAAATTCACCCATTCCAGTCCAGTTTAGTTTGCTAATTCCTAGAATGTCTACATTCAGTCTTGCCATCTCTTGTTTGACCACTTCCAATTTGCCTTGATTCATGGAACTGACATTCCAGGTTCCTATGCAATATTGCTCTTTACAGCATCGTACTTTGCTTCTATCACCAGGCACATCCACAGCTGGGTATTCTTTTTGCTTTGGCTCCATCCCTTCATTCTTTCTGGAGTTATTTCTCCACTGATCTCCAATAGCATATTGGGCCCCTACTGACCTGGGGAGTTTCTTTTTCAGTATCCTATCATTTTGCCTCTTCATACTGTTCATGGGGTTCTCAAGGCAAGAATACTGAAGTGGTTTGCCATTCCCTTCTCCAGTGGACCACACCCTGTCAGATCTCTCTACCATGACCCGCCCATCCTGGGTTGCCCCACAGGCATGGCTTAATTTCATTGAGTTTACAAGGCTGTGGTCCTGGTGTGATTAGATTGTCTAGTTTTCTGTGTGTTTGCCCTCTGATGCCCTCTTAAGTAGTGATAAAATATGCAAATATAACATTTTATAATTCTTTGTGAAGAATTAAAATTTAAAAAGATATGTCCAAATGGATTCTCTTCGGCAGTTCATTATTATCTTCTTAATCTATTCTGGCATTTGTGATTTCATCATTTTCTTAAGAAAGTGCACTTGTCTCTTAACCTTCTTTATTGTTCTGTTCCATTTGTTTACTTGAAAATTCCATCTTAGTTTCTGTTAAAATACATGTACTCTAAATTATTCCTTTCTTTTTCTCTGTAGAATATCCCTCTTTTTTTAAGAATCTCTTCAGTGTCTGACCAAAGGTTTATCTATGTGTAAAGACTTTATTTTGATAGTCATTTTTTTGTACCACCACTAATTATCTATGAAAATAAACATCAATATGATCATGGAAAAAGTGAACTTGTTTTCTGTAGGTTTTTTTGTGTGGTTTCCTTTGGAATTTGGGTTTGTTTTTAGCATTGTCTTATGTATTAGTTTGCTAGAGCTTGTTAAAAATCAAAATTCAACTGAGTAAATTTGAAGATCTAATTGGCTTTATTCAATGATTCATGAATCAGACAACATCCCATCTAGCAAAGAGAAAGGAAATTACAAAGAGCTGCAAAGAAGGGAAGACTTTTAAAGTCAGAAATGGGTGGGATAGGAAATCATAAATAAAGTAAAGGATTATTTCTGACAAGATCACCTTCCTTTGGGAGATAGGCAGGGGTCTATCAGGCAGAGTCTGTCACTAGTGCTGACCAGGAAGTTCCAAGATGACTGGTTAAGACTGCATTCCTAGGAAAGACTGAAACTGTAATTAGATTAGGTTTTAAGTCTTGTTTTGCTGACTTGGGGCTTAGCACAAGTTACCCCATTTAGGGCCTGTTGTCTCTTTTTAACCTGGAGGCTGTGACAAACTACCCACACACTGGATGTTTGTATGATAGGAACTTATTGTCGTGCAATTCTGGAGGCTAGAAGTCCAAAACCAAGGCAACTGTAGAATTGATTTCCTCAGAGAGGGGTTCCAAGCCTTTCACCTAGCTTCTGATGGTTTTCTGGCCATCTCTGGTGTTCCCTGTCTTGTATTCGCGTCACCCTGATCTCCATCTGTTACTTACGCAGGTTCTGGGATTCTTTAATCAATAGAAATTGATGAGGCCAGATGATAAATTCAGGCAGGGCTTTAATGAGACTCATGCTACAACACAAGGGAGTGAAAACAAGTGACAGGTGCTCCTTGGTTGCTCCCTGAGTGGGGGACAAGGTGGTTCTTTAAACGAGGTGATGGTAGGGGTGGATCGGTGAGTTGGGCGGAGGGGGTGGCTTTAGGTGTTCTGCTCACCCCTTCTGGTGGTGCTGTTTGCAGGGTGCATGCTCAGAACCCTGCTTTTTCTCCCAGCACCTCAGAAGTGGCATTTGTTTTTTGGCCTTCTTGTATCTTATTGTTCACTATTTGACCCAACTGTGCATGTGTGCAGTTATTTTTAGTCCCTTATAGTTTCTTTTTTTATTTTGTTGCTCTGGGAGACATTTGTCCAGGTGCAAACACTGCAGCGAAAGGGTCCCAGGTCCCAGCCTACCTTACCTTCACGTGCACCTGGCATTTATTTCTGTGGCTGTGTCTCTGTGTTCAAATGTCTCCTTTTTGTAAGGATAGAGTCATATTGGATTAGGGCTCACCCTACTGACATCATGTGATATTGTGATGTATAATAAGAAATATATATTTGTTCTTTGTCACCATTTCCTACAGAGATCTCCTAAAAACCTTGGAATTTCCTAAGTGTAATTAAGGTGTCTTTTGTTATGTTAATGAGGTGACTTTTAGAAAGCACTTAAGGAATGAGGGCTGGTTGCCAGTGGTGTCAGACATGATTAGAGGTTTGGAACTGTCAGGGCCATTCCTCAACTTCCAGGGAGGGGAGAGGGGCTGGAGGTTGAATCAATCACCAATGACCAATGAATAAATCAATCATGCCTATGGAATAAGTCTCTGTAAAAGCCCAAAGGGTTTGAAGAGCTTCAGGTTGATGAACACACAGTGGTGCCAGGAAATAGTGCTCCTGATGAGGGCACGGAAACTCCGCTCCTTTTTCTCGTGCCTTGCCTTCTGCATTTGTTTAGTCAGGCCCTTCATGAGTTATGTATTTTATAATAATAAACAGGCAATCGAATGGGTTGGCCAAAAGGTTTATTTGGTTTTTTCTATAAGGTGGCTCTAGGAGCACTTAGTTGTCTTTAACTTCATTTGAAACAATTTTGTTAGATTATACTCTGAAAAGTGTCATATCAGCATGCATTTAAAAAGAACATCAAAATTGGTGAATTTTTGTGTAGCCATTTTAATATTGAAGATAGAAGATATAAGCAACATTTTTGGTGTCTTATGCTTTATTATTTCAAAAAAGGTAAAAATGCACTTGAAAAAAAGATTTGTACAGTGTGTGGAGAAAGTGCTGTGACTGATCAAATGTGTCAAAGTGGTTTGTGAAGTTTCACGCTGAAGATTTCTTGCTGCATGATGTTCCATGGTCAGGTAGAACAGTTGAAGTTGATAGTGAACAAATCAAGATGGACAATCATCAGTGTTATACTATGTGGGAGATAGCTGACATACTCAAAATATGCAGATCAAGTGTTGAAAATCATTTGTACCAGCTTGGTTATGTTCATTTCTTTGAGGTTTGGGTTCCACATAAGTTAAGTGAAAAAACCTTCTTGGCTGTATTTGCTCATGTAATTCTGTACTGAAATGTAATGGAAACATTCCAGTTTTAAAACAAATTGTGACAAGCAATGAAAAGTGGATATTGTACAATAATGTGGAATGGAAGAGATCGTGGGGCAAGTGAAATGAAACACCACCACCAACCGCATCAAAGACCAGTCTTCATCCAAAGAAGGTGATGTTGTATTTACGGTGCGACTAGAACGTAGTCCTGTATTATGAGCTCTTTCTGGAAAATCAAACTATTAATTCCAACAAGTACTGCTCCCAGATCAACTGAAGGGAGCACTTGACCCACATTGTCCAGAATTATTTAACAGAAAATGCATAATCTTCCATCAGGACAACCCAATACCAAATATTTCTTTGATGACCAGGCAAAAAACTGTTACAGCTTGGCTGGGAAGTCCTGATTCCTCTGCTGTATTCACCAGGCACTGTATCTTCAGATTTGTCTTTACAAAATTCTCTTCATGGAAAAAAAAAATTCAATTCCCTGGAAGACTATAAAAGGCACCTGAAACAACTCTTTGCTCAAAAAGATAAAAAGTTTTGGGAAGACAGAATTATGAAGTTGCCTGAAAAATGGCAGAATATAGTGAAACAAGACGGTGAATCCGTTGTTTAATAAAGTTCTCTGTGAAACTGAAAAATGCGTCTTTTATTTTTACCTTAAAAGCAAAGGAACATTTTGGCCAACCCAACAGGAAGTGAAATGGAGAGAGTCTTATGATCCTCCAGTTTATAGCCAGTGGGTCAGAACTGCAGGTAATCCAGGTTTGTGACTAGGATCTGAAGCGGCAGTGCAGTCTTCAGTCTTATAGACTGATCTCTTAACTTGTGGAATCTGGTATCTACCCAGAGATAGTGTAAGAATTGAGTTGAATTGTAGGCCACCCATCTAGTGTCCAAGAATTGCTTATTGAAGTGGGAAACACCTTCTTCCTGTGCCATTCTCCACATACTGGAGTTGATACCAAAATCTGTGTATTTCAACTTATCTGCAAAGACTTATCTCCATGTTTTCTTTTTCCATTGCACATGTATGTACATGGATATATCCCCAAATAATGTAAGGCTAATGAGGTCATTATGCAACTCAAATGATTAATAAAAACTATAACAGATTAGTATAAATTATAATAGAAGTGTATATGACTTTATGAAACTCTCCAAAACATTTTGCAAGCTTTGGTGTTATACAAGTTTCAGATTTAGTGGGTTACTTTCCAGATAGAAGAAGAGAGGCTCATTAGCAAAACAGTTTGTTAACAAAAGAGTCCCTTCATTTTTACTCTAAATGTGAGGCTAATTCAACAGGGAGGAGCTGTATGTTAGGATGAAAATCACGGCATGATCAAATTTAATTGTAAATGTTGTGTTTCTCATTAAGTTTAGGCCACTGCCACAATCCCAGATTCAGCATCCATTAATCCTTTCTGCCTAAATAAATTTTTATTGTGATGGTCACATTCATTTTTTTTTGCAAGACACACTTCATAGGAAATTTAGCTAAAGTGGAGATGTTTGCAGTGGAGTGACTAGGACCATGAAATGACTGAAAACATTCAAACAAAATGGTATTACTTTTATACTGCAGCCCAAACTATCACAAACTTAGTGGCAGAAAACAACACTGTATAATTATCAAGGAGTGTGTCATCATCTGTATATCAATCTGTATAATCATCCTGGTGTGGAGTGAACCTAGTCTAGTGCGATGTTTCTCAACCCTGGCTGCATATTAGAATCACCTTGGGAGCTTTGACAATATACTGAGTCTAAATCAGCGTCTTTCTCTCTGGGTTAGGCCCCAGGCACTGTGATTTTTTTAATGCTTTATTATCAGTAAATATCCCAGGTAAAAGTATTTACTTTGGGTGCCATCATAATGGAATGAATAATAGGCTGAAGGTGAAATGGACCATTTTGGAAAATGGTGAATTCTCCTTTGATCAACATGTTTCAGTAAAAGTAATACAGCTGTGTGGCAAGAATGTCAGAGGAAATTTGAGAATGGATACTTGGTTGGACTGGAAGACCTTAAGCATCTTTTTTGACCTTGCGAGTCTATGAGTCTATGATACTGGTATTTAATAAGTGTTGCTGCTGCTGCTAAGTCACTTCAGTCGTGTCCGACTCTGTGCGACCCCATAGACGGCAGCCCACCAGGCTCCCCCGTAAACATGACTTATAATAAGTCAACCAGAAGGCTTTCAAATTTTGTTGATTTCTTGACTTCCATACTCCATATAAATGTCTTTTGAAAAATAGGTATGTTGGGCTCTGGAAGGTAGTGTAATGTTAGACTCAATGAGGAGAGCTAGAGAGATGTATGCTAGAGAAGAGAAGCTGTAGAGACTTTACTGGAAAGAAGAACAAAGAATAATTGAGGGCCATTACCTATTTCATAGCAGTTTCCACATTTCTCTTGCTTTATTTACTCTCACCTTGTGTATAATAATTTCTATTTTTTAAAATATGAGTTTAATGTGATGGTTGAGTAATATCAATTTCTTTTCAACTTGGATCCTGAATCCATTTCATTTACTTGATTTCTGTTTTACTTACTGTTCAGGTTGCTTTTATATTTTCAGCACTCTTGCCTTTATATAGCTTCTTTTCATTCAATTTCCCTTGTCTATTTCCTTTATGAAATTTTAATTTCTTTCTCAGCTTCTTCATCTTCATTACTTTAAACCAGCCGTTATTTGCAGTTTTTATACAGGCAAGGTTGGCCCATTGATTGCCTATCATCTGCTGAATCAGCACACTCTAATACATATTACTTGTTAAATTATGTAGGCTTTTCCAGTACTTTAACTTTGATTTAAACATACTTGAAATATATAATGCAGATTTTAGAAATTTAAATATAGTAGGTGATGAAATGTTACATTTTGGAAAGTGGTGGTTGTGAATTCACATTAAAGGTGTGTGGAAAAGCTCTTATTCTGCAGCTAGGCAACTTCCAGCCCAACTCTATTTGTATTATGTTGAAACAAATTACAGGGATTGATGAGTGATGTCATTTAAGAAGTACAGTGGGTTGACAACTTTATACACATAATTAACACAAATTACCAAGCAGTAGTGGTGGTTATTTTATAATGCTTTCCCTGCTTTGCACATCTGTTTCCACAAAATGCAGACAGCAGAGTCTTTGAAGGGACCATTCAGCATTCTAATGGCTGATTCTCACCAAAGTGTTGTCTGACCTCGGACTCTGCATTTGTATTTTGAAGAAGGCTTCAGAATAAGTTTCAAGTTATTGGAAAGAAAAGCGTAATCTCCATTTACTTCAAAGTATATATGTGTATTTTTTCAGCTTTTTTTAAAATTATTTTTTCTTTTTACTTTACAATATTGTATTGGTTTTGCCATATTCTGACATGTCCTGACAGTTACCAGTTAAGTTAAAAGTTCACAGAAGATACAGACTAGAATGGGAAATTTTTAGGAACACATTGTATGTGTGTCATTTCCTTATTAATGTTCCATGGTTATTGTTTAAGATCAGATGGTAGTCAGAGGGATGAGAAGACATACCTGTTCTTCATTTGCTGAGAAAGTTAAGATAAACTCGAGTATGAAATAAAGCAAAGTGCAATTAGAAAGCAATTCAAATTGACTCAAACTGGAGTTAGATACATATTTTTATCACTTTAATTGCTTTCAGTTTTGTAAATTTTGCTAATCTGAAATTTGCAAAAAGTATATTATTTTTGATCATTATATTATACTTTTCCAACAAATATTATGAAAATGAGTTCTCCTGAAAGTTTCCTCTGTACTAAATCTCTCTAGGCTTTATTTTTGATGGCATCTTCACTGATGTCTCCTAAAATTATAGGTCCAACTCAGGCATCTCTCCAAATAACAGGAGTATATATGCAACTGATGTCTCCTAAAATTATAGGTCCAACTCAGGCATCTCTCCAAATAACAGGAGTATATATGCAATAACCTATCTACTATCTTCACTTTCAGTTGACATTCACCAGATGTTTACTAAGCAGCTACTGTGTGCTAAGGGTTTCCCAGGTAGCTCTAGTGGTAAAGGACCCGCTTGCCAATGCAGGAAATATAAGAGACATGGGTTTGATCCTGGGTTGGAAAGATCCCCTGGAGAAGGGCTTGGCAACCAACTCCAGTGTTCTTGCCTGGAGAATCCTAAGGATAGAGGAGCCTGGGCAGCTACAGTCCATAGGGTCACAAAGAGTTGGGCACTATTGAAGCAACTTAACATGCATGCACGCACGTGTGCTAAGCACTGTTCTAGCTTCTGGGAAGAATACCACAGGAAACAAAACAGAAAAATCCTGCCTTCATGAAGCTTTCATTCTATTAAGAGAAACAATGAAATAAATAAGGAAAATACATACGATGTTAGATGATGTAGAGAAAATTCTGGGAAAGACAATAGAAAATATGTTCATGGGATGATTTGCAGTTTTAAAAGAGATAGTGGTCAGCTTTCCAAAGAAAATATACAGATGGCCAGCAAGCACATGAAAAGATGTTCAATATTATTAGTTACTGCTGCTGCTGCTAAGTTGCTTCAGTTGTGTCCGACTCTGTGCGACCCCATAGACAGCAGCCCACCAGGCTCCTCTGTCCATGGGATTCTCCAGGCAAGAACACTGGAGTGGGTTGCCATTTCCTCCTCCAATGCACGACAGTGAAAAGTCAAAGTGAAGTTGCTCGGTCGCGTCCGACTCTTAGTGACCCCATGGACTGCAGCCTACCAGGCTCCTCCATCCGTGGGATTTTCCAGGCAAGAGTACTGGAGTGGGGTGCCATTGCCTTCTCCTATTAGTTACTAGAGAAATGCAAATCAATAGTGCAGTGAGATTTGATTTACATATCACCTCATGTGTCAGAATCACCATCATTACAAAGTCTATAAATGATAAATACCAGAGGAGGTGTGGAGAAAAGGAATCCTCCTACACTGTTGGTGGGAATGTTAATTGGTGCAGCCACCATGGAGAATGGTATGGTGGTTCCTTTAAAAACTAAAAATAGAGTTACCATATGATCTTGCAATCCCACTCCTGGGCATATATCTGGAGAAAACTCTAATTTGAAAAGTTACATGCACCCCAATATTCATGGCAGCACTATTTACATTAGCCACACATGGAAGCAGTATCTGGGCTAAATGTCCATTGACAGGTGATAATGAAGATATAATATATACATTTAATGTAATATTTTCAACCATATAAAAGAATGAAATAATGCCTTTTGCGGTGACATGGATGGACCTAGACATTATCATATGATGTGAAGTAAAGCAGACAGAAAGACAACTATCATATAATATCACTTATATGTGGGATCTCAATATTATACAAATGAATCTATTTAGAAAGCAGAAATAGACTCACAGACATAGAAAACAAACTTATGATTACCAAAGGGGATGGGGAGGGGAGAGCTAAATTAAAAGTTTGAGACTGACATACACACACTACTGTATACAAGATAGGTGAACATCAAGGACCTACTGTATAGCACAGGGAACTATACTCAGTATTTTGTAATAACTTATAATGAAAAAGAATCTGAAAAAGAATATATATATACATATATATATTCAGTATGTATAATTGAATCACTTCGCTGTATACTTAGAACCAATACAACATTGTAAATTAACTATACTTCAATAAAGGGCTTCCCTGGTGGCTCCGTTGGTAAAGAATCTGCCTACAGTGTAGGGGACCGAGGTTCAATCTTTGGGTCAGGAAGAAGGGAACCCCTGGAGAAGGGAATGGCTACCCACTCCAGTATTCTTGCCTGGAGAATTCCATGGGCAGAGGAGCCTGGCGGGCTGCAATCCATGGGGTCGCAGAGTTGGACGTGACTAAGTGACTAACACTTTCACTTCAATTAAAAAAAAAACAAAAAAAACACGCAACTTTCTTATAACAGAAAAAGAGGGAAAACCGTATAGATAAGGTGACGTTTGAGCCACATAAACATCTGCAGGAAGAGCATTCCAGGCAGAAAGAACAGCATGTGCCCAGGTCTGACTGGTTCTGGAAACAGTAAGGAGGCCAAGGCGGAGAAGGCAATGGCACCCCACTCCAGTACTCTTGCCTGGAAAATCCCATGGATGGAGAAGTCTGGTGGGCTCCAGTCCATGGGGTTGCTAAGAGTCGAACACGACTGAGCGACTTCCCTTTCATTTTTCACTTTCATGCATTGGAGAAGGAAATGGCAACCCACTCCAGTGTTCTTGCTTGGAGAATCCCAGGGACGGTGGAGCCTGGTGGGCTTCCGTCTCTGGGGTCGCACAGAGTCGGACACGACTGAAGTGACTTAGCAGCAGCAGCAAGGAGGCCAAGGAGACTGAAATGGAACAGGGGAGGAAGTCTGGACTCAGAGGGGTAACATGGATCAGGTCATGGAAAATTTATCAGGGACTTTCCTTTTACTTCAAGCAAGATGGGAAAGCACTGAGGGTTTTGTGCAGAGTGACACATCAGACTTCTGTTATAATGGTATCACTCCTTTGCATGCTGTTTGGGGTGCAGACTATGGGGAAGCATGGTGGCAGACAGAGCAATTAGGACGCTGGCTTGGATGAAGGTGGTTGTGGGCAGACGTGTTAAGTGGGCAGACTTGGAATATATATTGAAGAGGAGCAGAAAGGACACATTGGACGATTGGATGTGGAATGTGAGAGAAATGATTCCAAGATTTTTGACCTGAGCACTCAGAATGATTCATCCAATTTTTGTGGAAATGCTTTTATTCAATCTGGAAGAAAAAAAAATTTAGACTTTGTTATTATGAAATGTCTACAAGAAAAGTGAAGTCGCTTAGTTGTATATGATTCTTTGTGACTCCATGGATTGTAGCCTGCCAGGCTCCTCTATCCGTGGGATTTTCCAGGCAAGAGTACTGGAGTGGGGTGCCATTTCCTTCTCTAGAGGATATTCCCGACCCAGGGATTGAACCCGGGTCTCCCGCATTGCAGGCAGACTCTTTATCTTCTGATTAAAACTCTTAGTTTTAATCCCCAGAATTTGAGTTCTTAAGCTCTTAAAATTTTACTTTTAAGGTAATTCTGAACACCTTTTTTTCTCAAGAAGTATAGTGATCTGAATTTTCAAGCAGCAATGAATTCAATGTAAGCCATATTGCTTTCTTTAAAATATATTAATGTTCATGAATTTTTAAATTATGAGTTTTTGGGTTACTTTGGTGGTAAATTCACAACTGTTTCTAATTTGAAACATAATTCTTCATCCTACCTTAGTTTCCCAATTAGCTGACCACTATTTTTTGGATTGAAAAGGAGAAAAGTTACTATATTGCATTCATCTTTGTTTCTAACTCTAGTTTGAAAGCTAACTTTCTAAAGTAACTTTTTTTTTTCTGGGTAGAAAAATAATGCATACTGATTTTGGACAGTTTGAAAAATAGGAGGAAGTACTATAAGAAAACTAGTGATCAACTTTATTCCTTCATCCTTCTGTTACATTTTTATATCTTGACTTTTCCAACCAGGTGTGGGGACAAAATAATGAAAGCTCAGAGACTCTGGCTCACTAGCCAGGGTGAACATTGATGTTTCAGTAAAGTTTCCTACTTAAGGGAAGAACCCAAATGGCCTTGTTCCATCTCATTTTCACCCATCTCTAAACAGGCTAAAGATTTATTATGCAAATTTCCCAGAATAAATGTGCAATAAAATACTTTGGGAAAGGAAAGAAAAGCACTCCTTCTGACCCTAGCATATTTACTTATTTAACATAAAGCCACATTGTGCTTATTCTATATCTAACACTGATCCAAGCACTTTGTAAATGTTAACTTATTAAATTTATCTAATCATCAGAACAACTCCTGACTTAGGTAATGTTGCAGTTCCCATTTTACAGAGAAGAAAATCAGCACAGATTGGTTAAGTAATTTTCCCAAGGTCACACATCTAGTAAGTGGGATAGTTAGGATTTAAATTCAGACAGTTGCACTCTTAAGTCAGTCCTAACTGCCACTATACCCTGATGATTTTGTGTCCCTTATAATAAGAATTAAAGTTCCTTTTTGTTTTGTTCAGATAAGCCCAGGTAGAATCTTATATTTCTATTCCTGTGACTATAATTTGAATTTATAAGGCTGGTATATTTTTATACACTATTACGCTTAGCATGTAGAAGGTACTAAAAAAGTTTATTGAATGAGGAATATATATGTATCATATGGTATGGAACCAGTTTATATTGTAGTGATATCCTCATTGGCCCAGTAACATTTTTCAGAATACATTTCCACAAAATGTTAGTCTTCTAATATGCTCCTTAAAAAAGGCGGGGGGTGGGGGTGGCATTTCTGTTGTCAAATTAATCCATAAAACTGTATATTTTCTTTTGAGAAATATATCTTTCTTTTGAGATTGACAAGGTACTGTACATTAAGAAGTGCAGAAAAGTCTAGAGTTAAAAGATCCCTTAAATTTTGTTTAACATTATTTGATCAGAGAAACATTTTTTATGCCATATCTGGCAATATTCCATAAAACTAGTATTTATGGAACACACTTTGGCAAATAACTACTTAACAGGAGTAAAAACAGTCTGCTTAGTCTAACAGACTATTTAACTATTTAAAAATAAATTACAAGGCTACATTTGCAATTTAATTTTACAAATATATTATCCATTGTTTCTCCTCATAAGCCACACCTCTCTCTTCACAATTAACCTAAATGTGCTGCGTATTTATTCCTCTAGATTTTGTTGATGATTTTCCATCTGCATGAGCTTCTTACTTCCCAAAACCAACTTCTCCCATAACACAGATGTACATAAACCTTCCATCTGAGCCCTAACTCAGTCCTCCAGGCCCAGTTCAGATATCACCTATGGTCCTCCTCTGACTCAGATTTAATCAGCCTTCGTTTTTGGTGCCTTAGCATTTCCTATGCAAATGTATATTATACATATATATTTTTCTTATATGTGTGTCTTTCCCTCTAGTTTATGGGTGACTTGAAGGCACAAATGTGTCTTTTACTAGCTTTTGTTTCCTTCAGATCAGATCAGATCAGTCGCTCAGTTGTGTCTGACTCTTTGCGACCCCATGAACCGCAGCACGCCAGGCCTCCCTGTCCATCACCAACTCCCGGAGGTCACTCAGACTCACATCCATCGAGTCAGTGATGCCATCCAGCCATCTCATCCTCTGTCGTCCCCTTCTCCTCCTGCTCCCAATCCCTCCCAGCATCAGAGTCTTCTCCAATGAGTCAACTCTTCGCATGAGGTGGCCAAAATACTGGAGTTTCAGCTTTAGTATCATTCCTTCCAAAGAAATTCCAGGGCTGATCTCCTTCAGAATGGACTGGTTGGATCTTCTTGCAGTCCAAGGGACTCTCAAGAGTCTTCTCCAACACCACATAGTAAATATTGTCATGACAGATAGCTATCCTGGAAAGCTTCTTTAATTTTCATTTTCAGTTGACACTTGAACAACATGGGTTGATCTGTGCAGATCCACTTATATGTGATTTTTTTCAATGATAAATACTACAGTAGTATGCTATGCGTGGCTGGTCGAATGCACAGATGTGGAATCAGATATAGAGGAACTGTAGATACGGAGGCAGACTATGAACTATACTTGAATTTTTTTTCAAGGATCAACTGTGCTTTTGATTCTGATACATTGACCCAAACCAGGTTGCCTGTAAGAGTTTTGTAGCTTTCTTTCTAGAAGTGGTGAAAATTAAAGAGATACTTACTTTTTGATGAGGTTTATCTCTGTGAAAGATTATAATTTGTGAGTATAATATGTAATGTAACTGGGAATATTTAGAGTTAAACTGCTGCTGAGTCACAATGCCATCGTAAGGTCACCACTAAAAATATATAGTATTTCTCATAGTCTCCTTAAGCTTGAACAATTGTGAACAGTGGTCAGAGTGATCACAACAATTGTCTGAAACCTGCAGATTTCCCTGTTGACATATAGTAGTAAGAATATGCATCAGATCAGATCAGATCAGATCAGTCGCTCAGTCGTGTCCGACTCTTTGCGACCCCATGAACCGCAGCACGCCAGGCCTCCCTGTCCATCACAAGCTCCCGGAGGTCACTCAGATTCGCATCCATCGAGTCAGTGATGCCATCCAGCCATCTCATCCTCTGTCGTCCCCTTCTCCTCCTGCCCTCAATCCCTCCCAGCATCAGAGTCTTCTCCAATGAGTCAACTCTTCGCATGAGGTGGCCAAAATACTGGAGTTTCAGCTTCAGCATCATTCCTTCCAAAGAAATTCCAGGATTGATCTCCTTCAGAATGGACTGGTTGGATCTTCTTGCAGTCCAAGGGACTCTCAAGAGTCTTCTCCAACACCACAGTTCAAAAGCATCAATTCTTCGGCGCTCAGCCTTCTTCACAGTCCAGCTCTCACATCCATACATGACCACAGGAAAGACCATAGCCTTGACTAGGCGAACCTTTGTTGGTAAAGTAATGTCTCTGCTTTTGAATATGCTATCTAGGTTGGTCATAACTTTCCTTCCAAGGAGCAAGCGTCTTTTAATTTCATGGCTGCAGTCACCATCTGCAGTGATTTTGGAGCCCAGAAAAACAAACATAGGAGGAAATAATCTCATGTTAAATGGCTCAAACATTTCCTTCCTTTGCATTCCTCCTGCCCCAGTATTTGAAAAATAGTACTTAATTTTTAAATATAACTATAATTTCCTTTTTAAACATACTTAATAAAGCATTGTATTGATTTCATAATTTCTCTGTTCTTATGTGCTCTGTGTATAGGTGCTTTTTTAAAGATCAAATACTTTAAAAGTAAATCTAAATAAATTATGTCAGTTGACTCTTCTTTCAGAGAAAGTTGTGGTACATTAGTCATATGGCTTATTTCTGAAGGACTCTTCCTATAGAATGAAGAAGTGTGAGCCAACCTTAAAAATGTTCAGATGATTTACCCATGACTTAATAGATACAATTTTAGTCCTGAATGTTTAAATAGCTTTCAATTACCTGTCTTTCTAGTGTGGTCATTAATATTCTGTAAAAGGCAAAAAGCAGGTTCCCATTCCTTATGATGAATACCTACCTTTAGTAGTACAAAGATTCTTCAACTCATTTACTTTAGACTCCTTGTTGAATGTAACCTTATTAATTGAGTGTTTTAGCTCTTGGCTTACTTCACTTCTCCCATTTCTTCTGCCATAATTCTTAAACACTTTAATATCCATGTGAATCATGTTTTCACTACTCTAGATACTTGATTCCTTGACACTGTCTCCTTCAGAGATCTTGCACTCCATTATTCCTCAAATACATCCTATGTTCATTCAAGACCATATCCCAATAACTGCAGTCTTGCCCTAGTCTGGATTCTAAGCATCCTTCCCTGATTATTTATCCATAGTTTATTTCCTAATACTGTGATTGAACAATCTTTTGACTCCTACCTACCTACTATCCTTCATTTCCTCATATTTTACCACCTTTTAAACCTATCTTATGGAGAAGGAAATGGCAACCCACTCCAGTGTTCTTGCCTGGAGAATCCCAGGGACAGGGGAGCTTGGTGGGCTGCCGTCTCTGGGGTCACACAGAGTCGGACACGACTGAAGTGACTTAGCAGCAAACCTATCTTAAATTTCATGATTAATTACTATATAATTCTCTTGTGAGAGTTGGTCCATAAAGAAGAATGAGGGCCGAAGAATTGATGCTTTCAAATTGTGGTGCTGGAGAAAACTCTTGAGAGTCCCTTGGGCTGCAAGGATATCAAGCCAGTCAATCCTAAAAGAAATCAACCCTGAATATTCATTGGAAGTACTGATGCTGAAGCTCCAATACTTCGGCCATCTGAGGCAAAAAGCCAGCTCATTGGAAAAGACCCTGAAGCTGGGAAGGATTGAAGGCATTGTATAAAGATAGGAGAAGGGGGAGGAAGAGGATGAGATGGTTCGATAACAGCACCAAATCAATGAACGTGAATGTGAGCAAACTCTGGGAGATAGTGGAGGGCAGAAGAGCATGGGGTGCTGTAGTGCATGGGGTTGCAAAGAGTCGGACACAGCTTATCGGCTGAAGAACAACAATCTTCTTGTACGTTCCCTCTATTCTTTTACCATCTTAGGCCTGGCAAAAGTTTTGATCACTGAAATCGAGCAGACATATAATTCTGCCTGGAAATCATACTTCCCCATGCCACTCATACTTCCATACTTCCACATGTCTGTTTTGTATCTGCCTCTCTTTCTGCAATCTCTAAAATCTCTGCCTCATCCTAACTTCTACTGAGAAAACAAGCAGCCAGAAGAGATCTTCCTTAAGCTTATACCATCACATTTAACCACCTTCTGCCTTTGTGTGCCTAAGCTCTGTCTGTCTTCTCTTGTTAGTGTGGGTGAAGAACTATCCAGGTTTTTCGCAAATGCTGATCCTTTACTGGTGTATTAGATTTCATTTTTAGAATGTACTCAAGAACATCACTCCAGGGTGATTCTCCCTTTTTTCTCTCAGTCATCAGTTTTCTCTTCTGCAGTGGTTCTGTCTTGCCATCTTACAGATATACTTTTTATTTTTTAATTGTAGGAAAATTGCTTTACAGTATTGTGTTGGGCTCTGCCATACATCACCACGAATCAGTCACAGGTATACATATGTCCCCTTCCTCACAAATACACTGTGATAGCTTGTATCTTAAAAACAAAGGACAACCTCCTTTGATCCTACTCCTCTCCTGCTACCACTGCATTTTTCTCCTTCTCTTTATAGTAAAATTGCTCCAAAAGGTTGCTTATCCTCACTGTCTCTAATTTCAGTTTTCTCATTTTTCTCATGAAACATCCCAAACTGGCTTATGCCTCCATCATTCAACTGAAATAGCTCTGGCCACCTTTACTATTGACCTCCATGCTACTAAATCGAAAGATCAAATATCAGTCTTCATTTCTCTTGACCTAAAAGCAGCACTTGACACTTCCATGACATTTCTTCCTTTAGTTTTCTCCTGATTCACTGGCTTATTGTTTTCAGTCCTTTTCTATGTCTGTTTTTTTCTCTCTCTTTTTGTTTTTTTTAGAGCTCTTAATGTTGGAGTGCCCCAGAACTGTCATTATTTTCTTTCTGTCTACTCTCATAGTTCTTGTGATCTCATTTGGTCTTATAGCTTTAAATGTCTTCTACATGTCAATGACTCCTGCATTTTTATTTCCTCTGTGTGCCTTTTCTGTGAATATGCATCATGAAACTTCAGCTGCCAGTTTAGTGTCTCCCTGTGGACATTTAATAGTTAGCCCAAGTTTATTGTATCCCAGACTTACCTTTTGATTCTCACTTCTCTTCCCTTAATCATTTCTTCCTCTATATTTTCCATCTCAATAAATGCCTGTTTTAAATGATGTTTTATCCTTGTGTGCGTGCTAAGTCACTTCAGTCGTGTCTGACTCTTTGTGACCCCATGGACTCTAGCCTGCAAGGCTCCTCTATGAGATTCTCCAGGCAAGAATACTGGAGTTTGTTGCCATTCCCTTCTCCATTTATCCCTACTAGTTCTTCATGTAAGATACTATAGCATTCCTTTGATTCCTCTCTTTTCCTCATGCTCTACATCCAATTTGTTGGTATATTCTGTCTGTTCTGAATTCAGTGTATTTTCAGAGTCTCATCACATTTACCCATTTATTTCCCTGGTTTGAGCCTCATCATTCTCCCTAGATTCTTGTCGAAGTCTCCTACCTCCTCCACCCTTCCGTTTCTCCTTCAGTCTTTGTCAGAGTAGCCAGAATGGAACATTTTCAATATAACTCATTTGATGGCATTCCTTTGTTTAAAATCCTTTAGTGAGTTTCCATTTCACTGAAAGAGAAGGCAGTGTGTTACAGCTATTCACAGGCTCATGCGACTTGGTGCACTATTACATCTTTGACCTCATCTCCTTTTACTTTCCCCTTATTTTTCTGGGCTCCAAAATCACTGCAGTTGGTGACTGCAGCCATGAAATTAAAAGACGCTTACTCCTTGGAAGGAAAGTTATGACCAACCTAGATAGCATATTCAAAAGCAGAGACATTACTTTGCCAACAAAGGTTGGCCTAGTCAAGGCTATGGTCTTTCCTGTGGTTATGTATGGATGTGAGAGTTGGACTGTGAAGAAGGCTGAGCGCTGAAGAATTGGTGCTTTTGAACCGTGGTGTAGGAGAAGACTCCTGAGAGTTCCTGGGACTGCTAGGAGATCCAACCAGTCCATTCTGAAGGAGATCAGCCCTGGGACTTCTTTGGAAAGAATGATGCTAAAGCTGAAACTCCAGTACTTTGGCCACCTCATGCGAAGAGTTGACTCATTGGAAAAGCCTCTGATGCTGGGAGGGATTGTGGGCAGGAGGAGAAGGGGATGACAGAGGATGAGATGGCTGGATGGCATCACGGACTCGATGGATGTGAGTCTGAGTGAACTCCGGGAGTTGGTCATGGACAGGGAGGCCTGGCGTGCTGTGACTCATGGGGTCGCAGAGTCGGACACGACTGAGCAACTGATCTGATCTGATCTGATCTAACCCCACCATATTGCTGCTTCCCCAGGCACACTGTTCTCCTTTTGTTGTCAAGTGTGCCTAGAATATTCTTGTTGCAAGGCATTTGCTGTTCCCTCAGCCTAGAAACCCTCTTCCCTAAGATACTGTTACAACTCACTCCCTTGTCTCCTTCAGGTCTTGGCAGCAGAGCCCATTGGGAAGCTGGAGGAGGGCTCCACTTCCACAGTCATTTAGAAGTTTAATCTCCTCTCATCATGTGGCTTTTGTTGTATTTGTTTCTTAAATCTTCGAGAATCTCAGAGCATTGTACTGGGTATTTTTGCATCTGGCCAGCATGCTAGGAAAGAGAGAGTATGGAGGTTTAGGAGCCAGTCTTGGAAGTGTTGTGCATCACTTCTATTCATATTCTGTTTGGCCACAGCTCAGTCAAGAGCATTTCCTAAACATGGGAGCTTGGGAAATCTATCCTTATTGTGTCTTTAGACTAAAAGAAAATTGAGTTTGTTGAACATTTAGGATTATTTCTATCACAGTGTCTAATCTAGCTTTTTCCCTGCCCACCCCACCATATTTGAGATATTTAGTACAGTGAAATACAGTACAGTCTTTCTAAAATAATATTTACTTTTTAGATTTGCTGTCTTTATAAGCAAAAGAGTCCAAACGTGCCCTAGACACTTGATAGCTTTGTTTTGGCTTCTCCCAACCATACTGACTAATTTGCCTAGACTTTGAAGTTACTAAGTTTTAACACTTGAAAACATTCCTCTTTTCCACATCGTATTTTGGAAGTGTGAACCTTCATTGGTTTTCTATTGTTTCTGAGAATGTTATGATTAGTTTCTGCATTGTGTTCCGTAATCTGGCATCCGTGACAGGCATTTGACCAAGCTCAGTAGGTGATTAATAATTTATATTATCTTGTCAAACTTGAGAGGATTTACAGCTTCTTTTTAAGATTCTGATTTTACCAGCATTGTATACATGGGCTTTTTATGAAAGCATGTAATATGTATTTAGTATTTATTTGTGCAAGAGAACAAAGGACATTTCAAAGTATTCTTATTGAGTTACTCTTGTGCTTAAAAACCAACAATTTCCTATTGTCTTCAAACTAATATCCAGAATTAATTTGGCTTTCAAAGCTATGGGCTTCACTTATCTGTGCATCATCTCCTATTTGTCCACTTAATACATCTAAACTAGATTTTTATTCTTCAGACAGGGAGGAAACATTTGCCTGTAATGTACCATCTGTCTGGAATGTCCCTCATTTTCCCTTCTACCCTTTAAAAACCAAGTTTTTAAAGTCCAGATCAAATGCCCCATTATCGGAGAAAACTCCACTAGTCTTCCAGTTAATCTATGGCCTTTGTCCCCTGAGTTCCTCTAGTGCTTTAAGTAATTTCTTTCTCATAAAACCAGTTATGTTTTGTTTTGCCCAGTAGTTTTCAGATGTATACATCTATATCCCTGAGGCTAGACTATGCATTCCTTGAGGGCATGTGCCCTTAGAAATAGATAACATTGTAGCTTTTATCACTCCTGTGTATGGATTAGCCATATAATTCCTTTAAATAATGTTAGTTGATTTTGATTAAAATTTTGAAATTATGTTAATTTCTGTCATTTATTAAGAAAGGGCAGTTAACTAAGAGATGGAAGTGTTAGAAATCTCCTGACAGCTTTTTAAAAGAAGGCTATAGAGCTAACCTCAGCTGAACTAAAATATACATTTTTTTCTTATTTCCTATTAGCGTACAGTAGCAAATCTATTTGGCAAGACACTAGAATTGTTTAGTTGCATGATTTTTGTGAATTGGCACAACTTTTAGCCTTTAAAAAATGACATCTTGCTTTCTGATTTAGCAAAACCAAGGTCTGCCCTGATGGCCCTGTCTCCCTGTCTTACTGAATAGTAATTACTCTTCTAACTGCTCTGACCTAAATGGAAATCTCTGACTCATTTGCTTTTTTCTTCCCTTACAACACATTGAATTCTTTTATTTTCTCTAGCCTAATCAGAGAAATAGCAACCAATAGAAAACAGGTCTTATAATCAGACTGCTGCTGCTAAGTCACTTCAGTCATGTCTGACTCTGTTCGACCCCATAGATGGCAGCCCACCAGCCTCCCCTGTCCCTGGGATTCTCTAGGCAAGAACACTGGAGTGGGTTGCCATTTCCTTCTCCAGTGCATGAAAGTGAAAAAATAAAGTGAAGTCGCTCAGTCGTGCCCGACTCTTAGCGACCCCATGGACTGCAGCCCACAAGGCTCCTCCATCCATGGGATTTTCCAGGCACGAGTACTGGAGTGGGGTGCCATTGCCTTCTCTGTATAATTAGACTATAGCACTTTATAATACCAAATACAGCAAAATATTTTCTGTTTCTAGATGTATGTATTGTGTTTTATTAATTGTGCAATTCAGTATTTACCAGTGTAGACATGTTAGATGATAATGTAATCCAGTTGTCTGTTTCATCTCTATTTATTTTGGCAATATAATGCCACCACATAAAGATTGAATGACTCTTTTAAGACTGAATCTCGAAGAAGAATACGCCGTAGGGCCGTGGTATTGGTATGGAAGATAGGAGGGTAATATATGTTTTTATAATATGAATTATAGAAAATAACATTTTTAATCAACTACACTCCAATATAAAATAAAATTCTAAAAACTCAGCAAAAGTTTTATTGAGTGATATGAATACAGATCATAGGGATAGGGAGGCCTGGCATGCTACAATCCATGGAGTCGCAAAGAATCGGACATTACTGGGTAGCTGAACAGCAGCAACAATGGATACAGATCAGAATCCCCTGGGATTATGTTTAAAAAGGGAACATGAGATTAAATGAGTTGGAAAATTATGGCTTTAGGACTTCTCACTCAACTGCATGGGATGGATGGTGACAGTTGTAAGACAAACTTTTTCTTTATTTGTTTGTAATGGAGATTTAGACCAAATTATGATTTTGCATTTATCTGTAATAATATATGTTTTATTTAATCATCAGTATGAATACTAGTCAATTACATAGATAGATATGGAAAATGAAAAGCTAATTTTAAGCACAGCTAAGATAAATAGAATTCTTGGATTCAAACTAGGAATTCCTCTTTGCATTTCAACTGTTTCACTCATTTCTTTTAACTGAATTAATGGCTCTTTACTAAATTGGTTTAATGTCATCATTTCACCCTTTGAACAGAGTTGACCTTCATTTACCCAGATAAATAGATACTCATCTAGCACAAAAGCAAGCACTCAATCTGCTACTGTTTTCTAAGAAGCAAAGGGAAAGGCTGCAGAAGACTTCCTTTCTACTTCCTATCTTTTCTCCTGGCAATCTCCAACCAGTCAAGTGTGAAAACAAGTATCACCTGTTTTGCTCCCACCTCCCTTGTGATTCATACCTCTCATCCATGTGTTTACTGCTCATTATATCTTTTAGCTCCTCTCTCCATTGTCTCTTCTTATCTCTGTCACTACAGCTTCTAGACTGAGTCTTAGGTAGAATTTCTCTTTAAAAAATTTATTTATTTGGCTCCAGTATTCTTGCCTGGAGAAACCCATGGACAGGGGAACCTGGCGGGCTGTAGTCCATGGCATCACAAAGAGTTGGACATAACTGAGCACGCACACACCAGGAACACAACAAGCATAGGGTCTTAGTTGTGGAGCACATGGGATCTTCATTGTTGCAGATGCAGGATCTTTGATTGCAGCGTGTGGGATCAAGTTCCTTGACAGGGATCGAACCCAGCCCCCCTGAACTGGGAGCATGGAGTCTTACCTCTGGACCCCCAGAGAAGTCCTAGCTAGCTAGAATTTCTTATGGAAAGGGGATTTACCAACCCTTCTCACAGTCTTTTTATCAATAGTGAATTGAAAATTCAATATTCAGTACACTCAGTTTCTACTCCTACATCATATTACCATGCTATTTAAAAACCAGAATGTAATTGAGGTTTAATTTTTTAATCAAAACTTTTTGTATAAAGATTTATTTTACTTGTATCAACTTAGACAAATGTTTATTTATTTTTATATTGAATTATTTATTTAAGTATTTATTTTCTGGCATTCACTGAATGATTTTAATTGAATAGGGTTCATAAATTATAGTTACGATCTGTTAACTATCATCAGATTACTGATTTGAAAAATCCCACATATAGCCAGAGGTATCAGATATCAATTTTGAAGTTTTACAGAAATGGCAGTAATACAAATATTAATGCTTGTAAGCCAGGTCAAAATGGATGTATTATATTAGGCTATTATGAATTTATGTCCTAAATTCAAGGCAAAATGTCACCATAGTGAAATTAACAAATTTAGAAAATCTGTACCTGCTCTCTCTTTTTTTTTTTTAATCAAGAATCTCTTTTATACCTGCTCTCTTACTTTAGAGATAAATTAAGGCAGAACTTATCTCTTTGCTGCAGAAAAGTAGGAATGCAAAAATAATCCATAAAATATGGAAAACCTATTTGGTGAGCTTAAGAAGGTATTTTAAAGCAGAAAAGTCTGATATATATATTTGTTGTTATTAATACTGATTAAAGGCCAAATCCTAAGTTTGAACAATGAGAAATATGAAATCCTAGGTCAGAATGTTTTGTCATCTGGGCATAGCTTTGGGAACTGATATCAAAAAGACTAACAAGTTATGAGTCCATTTTTTGACTGAAGGGCTGAAAGCACCCATATGGGAAACATACAGGGTCTGGTGATTTTATGTCCTTCTTCCCTACCCTTATTCTAGTCTTATGTAAACCAGTGTTCTTGCTCTTATGCTTACCAGCTCAATTCTCTATCTTCATATCTTAGAACCATGCACAACACTTTCTCTAAAGTAGATTCACAGTAAATCATCGTTGAAAAAATAAATGAATACTCAAAAGATACTCAAGTGAAGATAAGAAGGCAAATACATTGTTCTAGTTCTGTGAAAAATACCATTGGCAGCTTGGTGGGAATTGGATTGAATCTATAGATTGCTTTGGGTAGTATACTCATTTTTCACTATATTGATTTTTCTTTCCATGAACATGTCATCAAAAAGTCTACAAACAATAAATGCTGGAGAGGTTGTATAGAAAATGGAACCCTTTTACACTGTTGGTGGGAATGCAAACTGGTATAGGCACTATGGAGAACAGTGTGGAGATTCCTTAAAAAACTGGGACTAGAGCTGCCATATGGCCCAGTAGTGCCATTGCCTGGCATATACCCTGAGGAAACCATAATTGATAGACACATGTACTCCAGTGTTCATTGCAGCAGTATTTACAATAGCTGGGACATGGAGGCAACCTAGATGTCCACTGGCAGAAGAATGGATGAGAAAGTTGTGGTACATATACACAATGGAATATTACTCAAGTATAAAAAGGAATGCATTTGAGTCAGTTCTAAAGAGGTTAATGAAACTGAAGCCTATTATACAGAGTAAAGTAAGCCAGAAAGAGAAACACAAATATTGTATATTAACACATATATATGGAATTTAGAAAGACGGTAATGACGATCCCATATGCAAGGCAGTAAAAGAGACACAGATGTAAAGAACAGACTTTTGCATTCTTCGTAAGAAGGCAAGGGTGGGATAATTTGAGAGGATAGCATTGAAACATGTATATTACCATATGTAACACAGATGGCCAGTGCAAGTTTGATGCATAAAGCAAGGAACCCAAAGCTGGTGCTCTGGGACAAGCCAGAGGGATGGGGTGGGGAGGGAGCTGAGAGGGTGGTTCAGGATGGGGGAACTCATGTGTACCTGTGGCTGAGTCATGTGGATGTATGGTAAAAAGCATCACAATATTGTAAAGTAATTATCCTCCAATTAAAATAAATTAATTTAAAAAGGCAAATAGATAAAATTTCATAGATTATTATGGCATGTTTGTAATTATTCAGAGTGATCTGTTGTGCCCTCTTTTTCTTATCTAATTTTTCTCTCATTTATCTATCCTCATTTACTTCATCCTTCAAAGTTTATTATATTGCCTTTTGGCCTGACTTCTAACCCTTCCCGCCATGCCCAGTTCCCTGTTTTCTCTTCTCCTAGTCCCTGTTCCCCACCCCTCACCCCCATCCTTCTGACTTCTTATGGCAGGAATATAAACCTTATTCATTCACCGTATCAGCAAACATATTGAAATCTATACTAGGCCAGGCACTAAACTAGGTTCTGGCACCTCAAAGATGAACAGCAATTCCTGCCCTCAAGTAGGATACATTTGAGGTAGATGGAAGATACGTAAGCAGAACATTTTGCAAAATTGTGTGATATTTGTTACATCAGAGGTGAATACTTAGTATTAGGATTTGAAGAATAGAGAGCTGGAAGCATTCAACCCCAGCTGTGTGCATGTGTGTGTAAATAAGGAAGGTGATAATCGCGTGAGTCTTGAGGCTGGATGGAAGTGCATCAGGTATGGTGTGGGATGAGAGCGGGGGTGCAAAGTGAGATTTGGAAGGTTATTCCTGACAAAGCAAATGGCATAAAGCAGAAAGCCTAGCTGCTTTTGTACTTAGCCCTCTGCTGACTTTTTTTCTTCCCTGCCTCCCATTCCCATCTTACCCCATCTCTCCTTTATTCCTTTTCTATTTCTACCTCCATTAGGCTCAGGGGCTAAATAGTTCATGGAAGGATGCAGTTGTACTATTAAAATAAGGGGTCATTTTTCACTTTTGCTACCCAACGAGTCTGAAAATGGTATTTTATGTTTTTTCTAAAGATATGAGACATTTTTGTTACACTTTCTTATAAACTGCTGTAGAAAAAATTGTTCAGTGCATATTTATTGTATACCTGCAATTTTCCTGGCGTTTGGGATTTGATGATAAAAGGAAGGTAGACATAATCTCTGTCCCCATGGTGGTTACATTCTAGAAGGGAGCACTGACATTAAACAAATAGTTATAAAAATGACAAGCTCATGTAGTGTGTGGTATATATCTATGCTAGGAGAAATAAGGAGTGTGAAGTGAGAGAGCTTGTGGTTTTTACATATGACCAACCAGAGTATAGAGGGCTTCCCTGATAGCTCAGTTGGTAAAGAATCCACCTGCAATGCAGGAGACCCTGGTTTGATTCCTGGGTAGGGAAAATCTCTTGGAGAAGGGATAGGCTACCCACTCCAGTGTTCCTGGGCTTCCCTTGTGGCTCAGCTGGTAAAGAATCTGCCTGCAATGCGGGAGACCTGGGTTCGGAAGATCCCTGGAGAAAGGAAAGGCTACCCACTCTAGTATTTTGGCCTGGAGAATTCCATGTACAGTCCATGGGGTCATAACGAGTCAGACACGACTGAGCCACTTTCACTTTCAGTTTCACTTTCAGAGTATAAAGAGTGAGAGGGAAAGTGGCAGGAGATGAAGCTAGAGATCTGAGTGGGGATAGATTATGTAGAGCCTTGTAGACTAAAGTTATTCAAAGTGCGAGGCAAGTTTTAAGCTGTTGATAATGGGTCCACATGAGGTAACTGAAGAGCAAATGTTTAGAAACTCTGATTACATTTTGACACTGTCACAATATCTAAGCAGGTGTTTGCAGTTTCAGTTTTATGTGGAAGTATCCTCTCATGGTGTGACAGTAATAACTGAAAAGCATTCTGGAATAAATACCTGGATTGAGAAGCATGTAATTTAACACACTACCTAAAAAATTATTTTACTGAAGTGTAGTTGATTTATAATGTTGTGTTAATTTCTGCTGTACAGCAAAGTGATATTATATATATATTCTCTTTAATATTCTTTGCCATTATGATTTATTATAGGATATTGAACATAGTTCCCTGTAACACACTATTTTCTTTATCAAGAAAGTCTTGATGAGAGAAAAAAATATTAGTTGAACAGACAGCATATTTAATGATGTAGCAAAAACTGTGAGATATGGTAAGGCTGATGTGTTAAATTTTGCTACATTATTCTCTTTACTTTGTGATGACTTGAAGGACATGAAAGCTGTTTTTGCATGCTCAGTTATGATTATAGAGGGAAAAAGTTCAGTTGAGAATGTTTAAGTCACAAAAGAAGCTCTTAATATTTTTGCAAGATAAGAAATCAATTTTATTTCAACATTTTAAAGTTTTGAATTGGACAGCACAGATTTGTATATATATCTGATGTCTTTGATATTTTAAGTGATCTAAATACATTCAGGTAAGGAAGTAATGCAAACTATATTTCATTAATGGATAACACTGAAGGGTGCAATTAAGAGTTTGAAGCTTAGAAGAACAGTTTCTTCTCAATTATTCCACAATTTAACAAAAAATATTGATGGCAATAACTGATCTTGTAATTTTGACATTTGTGAAAGTGAAAGTCACTCAGTTGTGTCCGACTCTTTGTGATCCCATGGACTGTTGCCCACCAAGCTCCTCTGACCATGGAATTCTCCAGGCCAGAATACTGGAGTGGGTAGCCTATCCCTTCTACAGTGGATCTTCCCAACCCAGAAATTGAACAGGGGTCCTCTGCATTGCAGGTGGATTGTTTACCAGCTGAGCTACCAGGGAAGCCCCCTTGACATCTGTGAATACCTTACAAATTTGATAGAAGTTTTGGGATTTTACTTTATATCAAAAGAAGACCTATGCATAAATAGTAGTGGATCCAACTTTCCTTTCCGTTTTTGAAAAATGATGTAGGTTTAGCCATGCCTTTACATGACAAATTGTTGTAACTATTTACTGATAAAGAATTAAAGATGAATTTTGAAAATACACATCATTTGCTTCACAGTAGATAAAAATTAAAAACAAATATCCTGAGCTTACAGTGACTCATTTTCTTCCATTCCTGCCAGTATATCATGTAGGACTGATTTCTCTATGATGAGTGTTAATAAAACAAGACATAGATGTATGCTATCTCTTGAGAGCAGCATTGTCATCAATCCAACCCAGATAAGTTAACAAGCAGAAAACCTTCAACTGTTGATATATGCAGTGTTCATTCAAAGTGTGTGTAAAGCAATTTAATACAGAGAATTTCTATTTTCTTTATAACTCTTTGATCTTTATGATTGTGAATAACAAAAGTTATGCACATAATCAACAATTCTCCATTTTAATCTCCTATGTGCAAGCTTTCTATAAACAATGTACATAGTTTCTATAATTTTTGTCTTTTATGTCTGTTCTGATTAGATCTATTGAAGTGTAATTTTAGGTCTGTTGAGTTTCTATGCCTTAAAAATTTTTTTCTAGAAGTTCATTTTATTATAGTTTACAAATATAAAATTTTGAATCTCTAATCTGTTGATTCATGATGGCCTAGAAATAAAAATTTGTCCATCACTTCAACAAAACTGGGAAAAAATTAGTCTGTCACCACAGATAGTTTGAACAAATCTTCTGTAGGCAGGTTTAGGGTTTTGGACACTGTCCTAAGGGCAGGAATAAGCCTTTTAAGGTTCAAATATAACTGGTATCCCCATTGTTTAGGATGCTATATGGACATTCACAATTAGAAGGCTTGGGAGACCCAGCTGTCAGGCTTGTTTAGGTGCTTAGAATAAGAGCACAGCTAAGATTTAGACATGACTTAGCGACTAAACAACAACAGTCTCAAACCTTAGCCAGCTAAGTTGAAGATAGTACAGTGTTGCTCTGCAGTACTTCTGACTTGCAACATCTACCTACTCTGCATAGGAAAGAAGTACCTATTAGATCTCAGAAGTACTTCAGTTCAGTTCAGTTCAGTTCAGTTCAGTCACTCAGTCATGTCCAACTCTTTGCGACCCCATGAACCCCAGCATGCCAGGCCTCCCTGTCCATCACCAACTCCCGGAGTCCACCCAAACCCATGTCCATTGAGCTGGTGATGTCATCCAACCATCTCATCCTCTGTTGTCCCCTTCTCCTCCTGCCTTCAATCTTGCCCAGCATCAGGGTCTTTTCAAATGAGTCAGCTCTTCGCATCAGGTGGCCAAAGTATTGGAGTTTCAGCTTCAGTATCAGTCCTTCCAATAAACACCCAGGACTGATCTCCTTTAGGATGGACTGGTTGGATTTCCTTGAAGGCCAAAGGACTCTTCAAGAGTCACCTCCAAAACCGCAGTTCAAAAGCATCAATTCTTCGGTGCTCAGCTTTCTTTATAGTCCAACTCTCACATCCACGTATGACAACTGAAAACACCATAGCCTTGACTAGATGGACCTTTGTTGGCAAAGTAATATCTCTGCTTTTTAATATGCTGTCTAGGTAGGTCATAACTTTCCTTCCAAGGAGTAAGCGTCTTTTAATTTCATGGCTGCAGTCACCATCTGCAGTGATTTTGGAACCTCCAAAAATAAAGTCAGCCACTGTTTCTTCATCTATTTGCCATGAAGTGATGGGACCAGATGCCATGATCTTAGTTTTCTGAATGTTGAGCTTTAAGCCAACTTTTTCACTCTCCACTTTCACTTTCATCAAGAGGCTCTTTAGTTCTTCACTTTCTGCCATAAGGGTGGTGTTATCTGCATATCTGAGGTTATTGATATTTCTCCCAGCAGTCTTGATTCTAGCTTGTGCTTCCTCCAGCCCAGCGTTTCTCATGATGTACTCTGCATATAAGTTAAATAAGCAGGGTGACAATATACAGCCTTGACGTACTCCTTTTCCTATTTGGAACCGTCTGTTGTTCCATGTCCAGTTCTAACTGTTGCTTCCTGACCTGCATACAGGTTTCTCAAGAGGCGGGTCAGGTGGTCTGGTATTCCCATCTCTTCACTTAATTGTGTTAAAATAATGTTAACAATTGTCATTTAAGTGACAGAGACTCTTTTATGCTAAATTATTATTAGAAAAATTATGATTATGATTACAGACAATTAGTAAATATTTGAAGGGTTAATTTGTCTGTTTTGTTTAAAATAATAGAATTTTGGAGCTTAAAAGAATTTGATGTATTTAACTTAGGCTCAGAGAGGTTTTATAGAAAGAACTGATAAAGAGTTTGGTCTCAGATGCAGAGACTGGAGTTAGGCAACCACAAACCAAGGAATACCTGAGGCTCCTAGAAACTAGAAGAAGCAAAAGGATCCTCCTCTAGAGGCTTCAGAGCATCACCTCGATCTCAGACTTCTACTTTCCAGACCTGTGACAGAAGTTTCTTTGTCTTAAGCAACCTAGTTTGTGGTAATTCGTTATGGCCACCCTAGCAAACTAGGACATGTGCTGATAGAGTGTCACAAAAAACAGTTTCTTTGGTATATGAACTTCCATAGAGTTAAACTGACATCCTCTCTATGGTTACAATGTTTTAAAAAGGGGTTTGGATGTTGGAATCAATTTGCTGTGATTCATATTCCAATTGTGCCCCTTACTTAATATTGACCTTAGGCAGTTTGCCTAATTTCTCTATGCTTTGGTTTCTTCATCTGTAATAGTTTGACAATGATAAATAATATAATAATAATAATTGTACTTACTCTATAGGAAGAAACAAGATGCTACAATAGTTAAACCAAAGGAAAAAAATTTGATGTATGGATAAAGGAAGTAGGCAAAAAGATTGAAAATATGACTGTAATATTGAAAAAATAGTTGCTAGTCATATTGATGCAGTTTTCTGGAGGACAGGGAGGAAACTGAAGAAAATGAAATGAATTTCTGTGCTTCATCCTAAATTGGAGGCATTTTGAGGCACGTTTTTATGTATAATCAATAAGAGCCTGAAGTACTAAGATATGCTATGCTGTGCTATGCTAAGTCGCTTCAGTCGTGTCCGACTCTGTGCGACCCCATAGACAGCAGCCCACCAGGCTCCCCCGTCCCTGGGATTCTCCAGGCAAGAACACTGGAGTGGGTTGCCATTTCCTTCTCCAATGCATGAAAGTGAGAAGTGAAAGTGAAGTCGCTCAGTCGTGTCCAACTCTTTGCGACCCCATGGACTGCAGCCTACCAGGCTTCTCTGTCCATGGGATTTTCCAAGCAAGAGTACTAGAGTGGGGTGCCATTGCCTTCTCTGAGTATGCTATGCTATGCTAAGTCACTTCAGTCACGTCCGACTCTGTGTGACCCCATAGACGGCAGCCCACTAGGCTCCCCGATCCCTGGGATTCTCCAGGCAAGAACACTGGAGTGGGTTGCCATTTCCTTCTCCAATGCATGAAAGTGAAAAGAGAAAGTGAAGTCGCTCAGTCATGTCCGACTCTTAGCGACCCCATGGACTGCAGCCTACCAGGCTCCTCCATCCGTGGGATTTTCCAGGCAAGAGTACTGGAGTGGGGTGCCATTGCCTTCTTTGAGTAGTAGCAAGCAAAAGTAAGTTGTCAATTCCTTTTTGTTGCTAAAAAAATTTGTGTTACGGAACTGCTGCTAATTTTATACAAGAGGTTTTGCTTAGAAACTGAGACCTTAGACCTTAGACTTTAGGAAAAAAATTATATGTTGAACCCTTTTTGAATGTATAACAGTGATCCAAACATGAACAAGGGGGCTTTTGCTGCATCTTAGAAACTATGTAGAATGATATGTAGAAGATAATGAGGAGGTTTTACATGACCTCAAGGATTATGTCCTCTTGATAGAAAGCTTAAACGCTTTAGTAAAACCAAGTAATAATAGCTACCATTTTATTGAATGCTTACTATATGCCCAACACATACAAGTTGTGTTTATATATATTATTTGAGTAATCAACATATTTACTGACACCTACAATGTGCCAGGCACTGCTGTAGCTATTGAGAATAAATCAGTGAGAGGTCTGGCAAGATGGTGGAGGAGTTAGGAGGACATGGAGTTCATCTTTCCCCACAGATGAATCAAGGATACAAATGGAACAGTTCTCACAGCACACCTGCTGAATACAAGCAGGGAACCTTGGACACCTGAAAGGATAAGAGAGACTCCCATGTAAGGGAGAGTCTAAAATAAAGACTGTTACAAGAGACAAAGAAGGATACTATATAAAGATCAACAGATCAATTCAAGAATAAGGTATGACAATTATATATGCACCCAACATAGGAGCACCTCAATATACCAGGCAAATGCTAACAGTCAAAAAAGGGGGAAATCAACAGTAACATAGTAATGCTATGCTATGCTAAGTCACTTCAGTCGTGTCCAACTCTGTGTGACCCCATAGATGGCAGCCCACCAGGCTCCACCATCCCTGGGATTCTCCAGGCAAGAACACTGGAGTGGGTTGCCATTTCCTTCTCCAATGCATGAAAGTGAAAAGAGAAAGTGAAGTCGCTCAGTCATGTCTGACTCTTAGCGACCCCATGGACTGCAGCCTACCAGGCTCCTCCATCCGTGGGATTTTCCAGGCAAGAGTACTGGAGTGGGGTAATAGTGGACTTTAATTCCCCACTGATACCAATGGATGGATCCAGATACGAAATTAATAAGGAAACACAAGTCTTAAAGGAAACATTAGAACAGATGGCCTTAATTGATATTCACAGGACATTCCATCCAAAAGCAGCAGAATACACTTTCTTCTCAAGTGCACATGAAATATTCTCCAGGATAGACCACATCTTGGGTCACAATCAAGTCTTGGTAAATTTAAGAAAGCTGAAATAATATCAAGCATCATTTCTGACCACAATGGTATGAGATTAGACATCAATTACAGGAAAAAAAAAACTGTAAAATACACAAAAACATGAAGGGCAAACATTTTTCTAAAAAAAAAAAAATGGATCACTGAAGAAATCAAAGAGGAAAGAAAATAATACCTAGAGACATGTGGCAATGCAAATAGAATGATCCAAAACCTATGGGACACAGTGAAAGCAGTTCTAAGAGGGAAGTTTATAGCAATACAATCTTACTTTAGAAAACAAGAAAAATCTCAGCTATACAACCTTACTTAACACCTTACACCTAAAGAGACTAGAGAAAAAAGAACAAGCAAGACCCAAAGTTAGTAGAAAGAAAAAAATCATAAAGATCAGACTAGAAATACATAGCGATGAAGAAAATAAAAGCAAAGATCAACAAAATTAAAGGATGATTTTTTGAGAAGATAAGCAAAATTTATAAACTTGTAGCCAGACTCATCAAGAAAAATAGGGAGAGGACTCAAATCAATCAAATTAAAAATGAAAAAGGAGAAATTACAAGTGACACCACTGAAATACAAAGGATCATGAGAGTACTACAAGCAACTGTATATCAATAAATTGGACAATATAGAGGAAATGGACAGATTCTTACAGAGGTACAACCTTACAACCCTGAACCAGGAAAAAATAGAATATATAAACAGATCAATCTCAAGTATGAAATTGAAACTATGATTAAAAAACTTCAAACAGATCAAAGTCCGGGACCAGATTGCTTCACAGGCAAATTCTATACAACATTAAGAGAAGAGTTAGCACCAACCTTTCTCAAACTCTTTCAAAAATTGCAGAGGAATGAACACTTCCAAGCTCATTCTACAAGGCCATTATCACCTTGATACCAAAACCAGACAAAGATATTCCAAAAAAAGAAAATTACAGGCCAATGTCATTGATGAGCAGAGATGCAAAAATCCTCATCAAAGTATTAGCAAACCAACAACAACAACACGTTAAAAGGTTCATACACTATGATCAAGCAGGATTCATCCCAGGGATGCAAGGATTTCTCAGTATACACAAATCAGTCAATGTAATATAGCAATTAACAAGTTGAAAAATAAAAATCATACAATCAGCTCAATATATGCAGAAAAAGTTTTTTAGAAAATTCAACACTGATTTATGATCAATATTCTCCAGACAGTGGGCATAGAGGAAACCTACCTCAATATAATAAAGCCATATATGACAAACCCACAACTATCTTCAATTTAGTCACTCAGTTGTGCCCGACTCTTTGTGACCCCATGGACTGCAACACACCAGGCTTCCCTGTCCATCAGAAACTCCTGGAGCTTACTCAAACTCATGTCCATTGAGTTGGTGATTCCATCCAACCATCTCATCTTCTGTCATCCCCTTCTCCTCCTGCCTTTAATCTTTCTCAGCATCAGGGTATTTTCCAGTAAGTCAGTTCTTTGCATCAGGTGGCCAAAGTATACATCATGCTCAATGGTGAAAAGCTCAGAGCATTACCCCTAAAATGAATAAGAAAGATGTCCACTCTAGACATTTTTATTCAAGATAGTTTTGAAGGTCCTAGCCACGGCAGTCAGAGAAGAAAAAGAAATAAATCTGAACTGGAAAAGAAATAAAACTTCTACTGTTTGCATATGACACGATACTATACCTAGAAAAGCTTAAAGATGCAACCAGAAAACTACTAGAGCTCATCAATGGCATTAAAAGATGTATAATATCATATAAGAGACAAATCGCCAGTCCAGGTTCGATGCAGGATACAGGAAGCTTGGGGCTGGTGCACTGGGATGACCCAGAGGGGTGGTATGGGGAGGGAGGTGGGAGAGGGGTTCAGGACGGGGAACACGTGTACACCTATGGTGGATGCATGTTGATGTATAGCAAAACCAATACAATATTGTAAAGTAAAATAATAATAATATAAGAAAAAATTAATTTGGTAAAGTTGCAGTATACAAAATAAATACCCAGAATCCTGTTTCATTTCTATACACTAACAATAAAAGATCAGAAAGAGAAAATAAAGAAAAAAATCTTATTTATCATTGCATTAAAAAGAATAAAATATCTAGGAACAAATCTACATAAGAGGGCAAATGACCAGTACTCAGAAATCTGTTAGACCTTGATGAAAGGAATCGAAGATGGTACAAACAGATGGAGAGATATACTATGTTCTTTGGAAGAATCATATTGTCAAAATGACTATATTATCCAAGGCAATCTACTGCTGTAAGGCAGCACCCATCAAATTACCAATAGCATTTTCCACAGAATTTTACAGTTTGTATGGAAGCACAAAGGACCCTGAAAGCCAAAGCAATCTTCAGAAAGAAAAACGGAGCTGGAGCAATCAGGCTCACTGACTTCAGAGTAGACCACAAAGCTTCAGTACAGTGTGGTACTGGCACAAAAAGGGCACAAAGGAGAAGGAGCCAACAGAGAGTGAGATGGTTGAATGGCATCATCCACTCAATGGACCTAAGTATCAACAATCTCTGCGAGATAGTGAAGGACAGGGAAGCCTGGTGTGCTGCACTCCATAGGATCGCAAAGAATCAGGCACAACTTAGTGACTGAACAACAACTAGCACAAAATCAGAAACACAGATTAATGGAACAAGAGAGGAAGTCCAGAGATAGACCCGTGTACCTATTTTCACCTAATCTATGGCAAAGGATGCAAGAATATACAATGGAGAAAAGACAGTCTCTTCAATCAGTGCTTCTGGAAAACTGGACAGCTACATGTAAATGATTGAAATTAGAATACTTTCAAAAACCATACACACAGATAAACTCAAAATGGATTAAAGACCTCAGATCAGATCAGATCAGATCAGTCGCTCAGTCGTGTCCGACTCTTTGCGACCCCATGAACTGCAGCACGCCAGGCCTCCCTGTCCATCACCAGCTCTCGGAGGTCACTCAGACTCACATTCATAGAGTCAGTGATGCCATCCAGCCATCTCATCCTCTGTCGTCCCCTTCTCCTCCTGCCCTCAATCCCTCCCAGCATCAGAGTCTTCTCCAATGAGTCAACTCTTCGCATGAGGTGGCCAAAATACTGGAGTTTCAGTTTTAGCATCATTCCTTCCAAAGAAATCCCAGGGCTGATCTCCTTCAGAATGGACTGGTTGGATCTTCTTGCAGTCCAAGGGACTCTCAAGAGTCTTCTCCAACACCACAGTTCAAAAGCATCAATTCTTCGGCGCTCAGCCTTCTTCACAGTCCAGCTCTCACATCCATACATGACCACAGGAAAGACCATAGCCTTGACTAGGCGAACCTTTGTGGGTAAAGTGATGTCTCTGCTTTTGAATATGCTATCTAGGTTGGTCATAATTTTCCTTCCAAGGAGTAAGCATCTTTTAATTTCATGGCTGCAGTCACCATCTGCAGTGATTTTGGAGCCCAGAAGAATAAAGTCTGACACTGTTTGCACTGTTTCTCCATCTATTTCCCATGTAGTGATGGGTAAAGACCTCAACGTAGGTCCAAATACTATAAAACTCTTAGAGGAAAGCATAGGCAGGACACTCTCAGACATAAATCACAGCAAGATCTTTTTGCTCCACCTCCAGAGTAATGAAAATAAAAGCAAAAATAAACAAATGGGACCTAATTAAAATTAAAAGCTTTTGCACAGCAAAGGAAACCATAAACAAAATGAGAAGACAATTTTCAGAATGGGAGAAATATTTGTAAAATGAAGCAATTGACAAGGCATTAATCTCCAAAGTATACAAATAACTCATGTAGCTCTATATCAAAAACAACAACAACAACAACAAAACAACCCAATCTAAAACTAGGCTGAAGATCTAAATAGACATTTTCTGAGGAAGATATACAGATGACCAAACAGCACAAGAAAAGATGTTCAATATTACTAATTATTCAGTTTATTTCAGTCGCTCAGTCATGTCCAACTCTTTGCGACCCCATGAATCGCAGCACGCCAGGCCTCCCTGTCCATCACCAACTCCCAGAGTTCACTAAGACTCACGTCCATCGAGTCAGTGATGCTATCCAGCCATCTCATCCTGTCGTCCCCTTCTCCTCCTGCCCCCAATCCCTCCCAGCATCAGAGTCTTTTCCAATGAGTGAACACTCGCATGAGGTGGTCAAAATGCTGGAGTTTCAGCTTTAGCATCATTCCTTCCAAAGAAATCCCAGGGCTGATCTCCTTCAGAATGGACTGGTTGGATCTCCTTGCAGTCCAAGGGACTCTCAAGAGTCTTCTCCAACACCACAGTTCAAAAGCATCAATGCTTCGGCACTCAGCCTTCTTCACAGTCCAGCTCTCACATCCATACATGACCACAGGAAAAACCATAGCCTTGACTAGGCAAACCTTTGTTGGCAAAGTAATGTCTCTGCTTTTGAATATGCTATCTAGGTTGGTCATAACTTTCCTTCCAAGAAGTAAGCGTCTTTTAATTTCATGGCTGCAGTCACCATCTGCGGTGATTTGGGAGCCCCCAAAAATAAAGTCTGACACTGTTTCCACTGTTTCCACATCTATTTCCCATGAAGTGATGGGACCAGATGCCATGATCTTCTTTTTCTGAATGTTGAGCTTTAAGCCAACTTTTTCACTCTCCTCTTTCACTTTCATCAAGAGGCTTTTGAGTTCCTCTTCACTTTCTGCCATAAGGGTGGTGTCATCTGCATGTCTGAGGTTATTGATATTTCTCCCGGCAATCTTGATTCCAACTTGTGTTTCTTCCAGTCCAGCGTTTCTCTTGATGTACTCTGCATATAAGTTAAATAAGCAGGGTGACAATATACAGCCTTGATGTACTCCTTTTCCTATTTGGAACCAGTTTGTTGTTCCATGTCCAGTTCTAACTGTTGCTTCCTGACCTGCATTACTAATTATTAGAGAAATGCAAATCAAAACTGCAATGAGGTATTACCTCACACTAGTCAGAATGGTCATCATCAAAAAAATCTACAAACAATAAATGCTGAAGAGGATATGGAGCAAAGGGAACCCACCTGTACTGTTGCAGGCAGTGTAAATTGATACAGCCACTATGAAAAACCATAAGGAGATTCCTTTAAAAACTAAATGATGCCTTAAAAAATTAAGTGATGCCATCCAACCATCTCATTCTCTGCCATCCTCTTCTCCTCATGCCCTCAATCTTTCCTAGAATCAGGGTCTATTCCAATGAATTGACTCTTTGCATTAGGTGGCCGAAGTATTGGAGTTTCAGCTTCAGCATCAATCCTTCCAATGAATATTCAGGGTTGATTTCCTTTAGGATTGACTTGTTTTTCTCCTTGCTGTGCAAGAGACCCTCAAGAGTCTTCTGAGGCATGGAGAAATATCTATTGTATAAATGACTAAATTAGGAGAATGAGGCTTATGTGGTAGCTTTGAAATTAATTAGTTGTGTGATTTTGAACAGATTGCTTGATTTGTCTGCATCTTGGTTTGTAAAATGAGAACTTTCCAAACTTTCCTACTAAATGACCATGAATGATAGCCAGTATTCCCAGCAAGTTCTTAATTCTGTGAAGGCAAGTCAGCTTATACAGGGAAAGGATGAGGATGACTTGAAGACCCCATGCATCATGAACACATTTATTTCCCTGCTCACTCAGCAGCTCTGTCTTCCTCTCTGCCTTCTCAACTCCAGCTTTCAGCCAAGACAGTAAAGGTAGAGATAGAATCTGGCTCTGTCAGGGTGACATAACTCTTGAGGTTTTTCTTCCTGTCAGAGGATTTGATGATACGTGTGAATAGACCCTTTAGCCAGGCTCATGCTAAATCTGGGTCCCTCCCAGCCTCTTTAAGACACTCACATAAACTTATCTTGTTCTCAAGCCTTGCATTTGGACTTGGTTTGTCTGGACTTTCCATCTAGTAACTGTATGTTAATCAAAAAGAAAATTCTAATGTCAGTAGCTAAGCACTAAGAATTATGTGATGAGTCAGAAAAGATTTTGAATTATTGTGTCTTGAGGCCTGAACTTAATAAATTTCCTTTAAGATGTGGGCTATGAATAACCTTAGAAAAAGAGAATGATTTTTGCTGATAGCAGAGGCAGAATCAAATAAAAATCTTCCTTTGAAGATGGAATTTTTAATGACTTCTATATTTACCATTTCTGGAGTTACGTTTACAAGATGAAGGGGAAAATCTGATATAAGTAAAGTTGGCTGTAGGGTATCATTAGGAATATTCTCACCTTTAGCCCTCCTGGGGAGGGTTACTTTGTCTGTTATAGGCAAAGCCCTCTCCTTTAACAGAAAATTTTGAGCAAGGCCAGAAGCCAGGAGACCAGCTGAGTCCACATGGATGCTTTATTCTATTCAAATGAACACTAAGTGCTGCAGTGTATTGGCAAAAGCAACCAATGCTCAATCTGCTTGCCTATTGGCCGTTAAAAATAAGGGCTGCATGGTGGAATATGTTTTTAAACCAGTGACTCATGGCTGTTGCAGACTGGAGACATTTGATAAGCCAGTAAATCAGTCCTGGTCTCAGAACTATATATGTATATATATAAAATTAATATATATATATATATACACACACACACATATATATTTCAACCCACAAGACTCACTAGCAAATAGTGCTATTTATTAACCATTTACATATATTCAGTTCTGTTTTCCTTGCCTATTCTCACAGACTGATTTTAATTCATGATCATGGCATCTGGTCCCATCACTGCATGGGAAATAGATGGGGAAACAGTGGAAACAGTGTCAGACTTTGTTTTTCTGGGCTCCAAAATCACTGCAGATGGTGACTGCAGCCATGAAATTAAAAGACGCTTACTCCTTGGAAGGAAAGTTATGACCAACCTAGATAGCATATTCAAAAGCAGAGACATTACTTTGCCAACAAAGGTTCGCCTAGTCAAGGCTATGGTCTTTCCTGTGGTCATGTATGGATGTGAGAGCTGGACTGTGAAGAAGGCTGAGCGCCGAAGAATTGATGCTTTTGAACTGTGGTGTTGGAGAAGACTCTTGAGAGTCCCTTGGACTGCAAGAAGATCCAACCAGTCCATTCTGAAGGAGATCAATCCTGGGATTCCTTGTGAAGGAATGATGCTGAAGCTGAAACTCCAGTATTTTGGCCACCTCATGCGAAGAGTTGACTCATTGGAGAAGACTCTGATGCTGGGAGGGATTGAGGGCAGGAGGAGAAGGGGACGACAGAGGATGAGATGGCTGGATGGCATCACTGACTCGATGGATGCGAGTCTGAGTGACCTCCGGGAGCTGGTGATGGACAGGGAGGCCTGGAGTGCTGCGGTTCATGGGGTCGCAAAGAGTCGGACACGACTGAGCGACTGATCTGATCTGATCTGATCTGATTTTGCATTATGTTAACTGAATCACAAGGGGGAATGACAGAAACAGGCCAACCTTGATGTAGCAACAACAGGAGGAACTAGCATTTATATATCACACAGCAATTTTCAAAGTAGACTTGACCCTCCGCAGTCCTGTGATAGTTATTATGCTGTCTTGATGGAAGGAAGTTGTGTTTGGCTCAGGAAAGAGGTGCTGGGCCAGAGCCTTAACTCTAAGCTCCTGACCAAGTTTCAACTTGTTTCTTTTTGCCATGTTGCTCCTAGAACTGGAGTTGAAGCACTACTTCCCTTATTTTTCTTAGAGAGTTTCAGTTAAGTTTGTGAGTGGTTCAAAGTATGGGGAGAATATAAAAAATGTTGACTGAAACCTAACCTTCTTCCATGCCGCAGAGGGGTATTTCTTTTCCCTTCTACTGTCACAGTGAGTGTGCTTTGGCAGGAAAGGCATCTTTGTTAAGTAAATTCTCTTTTCTCACTTACCATTCTTTTTTCTTTTCTTTTTTTCCATATTGTACATAATTATTCTCATTTTGAGATGCTGCTTTTACTAATCTTAATTCTTTTATATTTTTTCTTTTTTGTTATTTTAGTGTTATCAATCTCCTTTTATCTTTTTGTACCCCTTCTAGTTTAATTCTACATTCAGAATCATTCTGTAATTTTTTGTGGTTCTGTTGTTTTGACAAAACCTCACCAAAAATTTCTTGGAGTGTTCAGTTCAGTTCAGTCGCTCAGTTGGGTCCGACTCGTTGCGACCCCATGAACTGCAGCACGCCAGGCCTTCCTGTGCACTAGCTCCCGGAGTCCACCCAAATCCATGTCCATTGAGTCGGTGACACCATCCAACCATCTCATCCTCTGTCATCCCCTTCTCGTCCTACCCTCAATCTTTCTCGGCATCAGGGCCTTTTCCAGTGAGTCAGCTCTTCGTATTAGGTGGCCAAAGTATTGGGGTTTCAGCATCAGTCCTTCCAATGAACACCTAGGACTGATCTGCTTTAGGATGGACTGGTTGGATCTCCTTGCAGTCCAAGGGACTCTCAAGAGTCTTCTCCAGCACCACAAAAGCATCAATTCTTTTGCACCCAGCTTTCTTTATAGTCCAACTCACATCTATACATGACCACTGGAAAAAGCTTAGCCTTGACTAAACAGACCTTTGTTGACAAAGTAATGTCTCTGCTTTTTAATATGCTGTGTAAGTTGGTCATAACTTTATTTCCAAAGAGTAAGTGTCTTTTAATTTCATGCTGCAGTCACCATGTGCAGTGATTTTGGAGCCCAGAAAAATCAAGTCAGCCACTGTTTCCACTGTTTCCCCATCTATTTCCCATGAAGTGATGGGACCAGATGCCATGATCTTCGTTTTCTGAATGTTGAGCTTTAAGCCAACTTTTTCACTCTCCTCTTTCACTTTCATCAAGAGGCTTTTTAGTTCTTCACTTTCTGCCATAAGGGTGGTGTCATCTGCGTATCTGAGGTTATTAATATTTCTCCTGGCAATCTTGGAGTGTTGGGTCCTTTCAAATGACACGTGGGGCAAGGGAGTTGTTAAGTCTATGGCTGGTTAAATAAATCTGAGCCACTCTATCTTGAGCCCTGGAATAGAAACCAAGGTTCTCTGATGATTCTTAATATAAAATGAAGGAAATGAGAAAATGAGTCAGGAATCACCCTCTTATCATCCCAGAATTTGTCACAGTCAGCAGCACATGAAAATGTTTTAGGAGTTCATTGCTTTTCATTGCTGGATCATGAACCATTGTATGAATTTACCACAATTTAATCTGTGGACATTTGGGTTCTTTCTACATTTGGTTAAAATTTATAAAGCTACTATGAGTCTCTGTTTTCATTTCTCTTGGGTATCATTAAGAAGAGGTGGCAAGAATACACAGAAGAAATGTACAAAAAAGAGCTTCACGACCCGGATAATCACGATGGTGTGATCACTGACCTAGAGCCAGACGTCCTGGAATGTGAAGTCAAGTGGGCCTTAGAAAACATCACTACGAACAAAGCTAGTGGAGGTGATGGAATTCCAGTGGAGCTATTCCAAATCCTGAAAGGTGATGCTGTGAAAGTGCTGCACTCAATATGCCAGCAAATTTGGAAAACTTAGCAGTGGCCACAGGACTGGAAAAGGTCAGTTTTCATTCCAATCCCAAAGAAAGGCAATGCCAAAGAATGCTCAAACTACCACACAATTGTACTCATCTCGCACACAAGTAATGCTCAAAATTCTCCAAGCCAGGCTTCAGCAATATGTGAACCGTGAACTTCCTGATGTTCAAGCTGGTTTTAGAAAAGGCAGAGGAGCCAGAGATCAAATTGCCAACATCCACTGGATCATGGAAAAAGCAAGAGAGTTCCAGGAAGACATCTATTTCTGCTTTATTGACTGTGCCAAAGCCTCTGACTGTGTAGATCACAATGAACTGTGGAAAATTCTGAAAGAGATGGGAATACCAGACCACCTGACCTGCCTCTTGAGAAATCTGTATGCAGGTCAGGAAGCAACAGTTAGAACTGGACACGGAACAGCAGACTGGTTCCAAATAGGAAAAGAAGTACATAAGGCTGTATATTGTGACCCTGTTTATTTAACTTATATGCAGAGTATATCATGAGAAACGCTGGGCTAGAAGAAATACAAGCTGGAATCAAGATTGTGGGGAGAAATATCAATAACCTCAGATATGCAGATGACACCACCCTTATGGCAGAAAGTGAAGAGGAACTAAAAAGCCTCTTGATGAAAGTGAAAGTGGAGAGTGAAAAAGTTGGCTTAAAGCTCAACATTCAGAAAAAGAAGATCATGGCATTCAGTCCCATCACTTCATGGGAAATAGATGCGGAAACAGTGGAAACAGTGTCAGACTTTATTTTTCTGGGCTCCAAAATCACTGCAGATGGTGAGTGTGGCCATGAAATTAAAAGACGATTACTCCTTGGAAGGAAAGTTATGACCAACCTAGATAGCATATTGAAAAGCAGAGACATTATTTTGCCAACAAAGGTCTGTCTAGTCAAGGCTATGGTTTTTCCAGTGGTCATGTATGGATGTGAGAGTTGGACTGTGAAGAAAGCTGAGCGCTGATGAATTGATGCCTTTGAACTGTGGTGTTGGAGAAGACTCTTGAAAGTCCCTTGGACTGCAAGAAGATCCAACCAGTCCATTCTAAAGGAGATCAGCCTTGGGTGTTCTTTGGAAGGAGTGATGCTAAAGCTGAAACTTCAGTACTTTGGCCACCTCATGGGAAGAATTGACTCATTGAAGAAGACTCTGCTGCTGGGAGGGATTGGGGGCAGGAAGAAAAGGGGACGACAGAGGATGAGATGGCTGGATGGCATCACTGACTCGATGGATGTGAGTCTGAGTGACCTCTGGGAGTTAGTGATGGACAGGGAGGCCTGGCGTGCTGCGATTCATGGGGTCGCAAAGAGTTGGACATGACTGAGCGACTGAACTGAACTGAGTCAATTACTGCTGTAGAGCAAAGTGATTCAGATGTATGTGTGTATGTATATATATATATATATATATATATATATATATATAGTTGTTGTTTAGTTGCTAAGTATTGCCCGATTCTTTCGACTCCATGAACTGCAGCATGCCAGGCTCCTCTGTCCTCCACTGTCTCTTGAATTTGCTCAATTTTCTGTCTGATGAGTGAGTGATTCTATTTAACCATCTCATTCTCTGCCACCCTTATCTCCTTTTGCCTTCAATCATTTTCAGCATCAGGGTCTTTTCCAGTGAGTTGGCTCTTTGAATCAGGTGGCCAAAGTATTGGAACTTCATCTTCAGCAACAATCCTTCCATTGAATATTTAGGGTTGATTTCCTTTAGTTTGGTTTGATCTCCGTACAATCCAAGGGACTATCAAGAATCTTCTCTAGCACCACAGTTCAGAAGCATCATTTCTTTGGTGCTCAGCCTTCTTTATGGTCCAATTCTCACATCCATACATCACTACTGGGGAAACCATCAGTTCAGTTCAGTCTCTCAGTCATGTCTGACTCTTTGCGACTCCTTGGACTGCAGCATGCCAGGCCTCCCTGTCCATCACCAACTCCTGGAATTTAGTCAAACTCATGTCCATTGAGTCAGTGATGCCATCCAACCATCTCATCCTCTGTCATCCCCTTCTCCTCCTGCCTTCAGTCTTTCCCAGCATCAGGGTCTTTTTAAATGAGTCATTTCTTCACATCAGGTGACCAAAGTTATGAAGTTTCAGCTTCAGCATTGGTCCTTCCATTGTATATTCAGGACTGATTTCCTTTAGGATGGACTGGTTGAATGTCCTTGCAGTCCAGGGGACTCTCAAGAGTCTTCTCCAACACCACAGTTCAAAAGCGTCAATTCTTCGGGGCTCAGCTTTCTTTATAGTCCAACTCTCATATCCATACATGACTACTGGAAAAACTGTAGCTTTGATTACATGGACCTTTTTTTTGGCAAAGTTATACACTGTCTAGGTTTGTCATAGGTTTCCTTCCAAGAAGGAAGCCTCTTAATTTCATGGCTGCTGTGACCATCTGCAGTGATTTTAGCCCCCAAAGATAAAGTCTATCACTGTTTCCATAGTTCCCCTACCTATTTGCCATGAAGTGATGGGCCTGGATGCCATGGTCTTCATTTTCTAAATGTTGAGTTTTAAGCCAGCTTTTTCACTCTCCTCTTTCTCCTTCATCAGGAGACTCTTTAGTGTGTCATGCTCTTTATGACACACCATAAAGGTGGTGTCCTCTGCATATCTGAGGTTATTGATATTTTCCCAGTAATCTTGATTTCAGCTTGCGCTTCATCCAGCCTAGCATTTCGAATGATGTACTCTCCATTTAAGTTAAATTAGCAGGATAACAATATACAACCTTGACGTACTCCTTTCCCAATTTGGAACCAGTCCATAGTTCCATGTCCACTTCTAACTTTTGCTTCTTGACCTGCATACAGGTTTCTTAGGAGTTAGGTAAGGTGGTCTGGCACTCCTATCTCTCTAACAGTTTTCCAGTTTGTTGTGATCCACACAGTTAAAGGCTTTAGCGTAGTCAATGAAGCAGAAGTAGATGTTTTCTCGAATTCCCTTGCTTTCTCCATGATCCAGTGAATATTGGCAATTTGATCTCTGGTTCCTCTGCCTTTTATAAACCCAGCTTGTACCTCTGGAAGTACTCAGTTCACATACTGCCGAAGCCTAGCTTGAAGGATTTTGAGTGTAACCTTGTTAGCGTGTAGAGTGAGTGCAATTGTATGATAGTTTGAACATTCTTTGACATTGACCTTCTTTGGGATTGGAATGAAAACTGACCCTTTCTAGTCCTGTGACCACTGCTGAGTTTTCCATATTTGCTGACGTATTGAGAGCAGCACTTTAACACCATCATCTTTTAGGATTTTAAATAGCTCAGCTGGTATTCTGTCACCTCCACTAGCTTAGTTCATAGTAATACTTCCTGAAGCCCACTTGACTTCACACTCCAGGATGTCTGGCTCTAGGTGAGTTACCACACCATCATTGTTATCTGGGTCATTAAGACCTTTTTTATATAGTTCTGTGTATTCTTGCCACCTCTTCTATATACACGAATACATTCTTTTTCTAATATTCTTTTCCATGGTTTATCACTGGGCATTGAATATAGTTCCTTGTGCTTTACAGTAGGACATTGTTGTTTATCCACTGTCTATATAGAAGCTTGTATCTGCTAACACCAACCTCCTACTATATCCTTTCCCCAATCCTCTTCCCCTTGGCAACACTCAATCTTTTCTCTATGTTTGTGATTGTGTTTCTATTTCACAAATAGGTTCATTTGTGTCATATTATAGATTCCACACATAAGTTATATCATATTATATTTGTCATTCTCTTTCTGATTTGCTTCACTTAGTTGGTAATCTCTGGTTCCATCCATGTTGCTTCAAATGGCATTATTTTGTTCTTTTTATGACTGAGTAGTATTTCATATACAACTATTGTTAACTGCTACCAAAAAGCCCACTGACATTTTGATTGTCTTGAATCTGTAGATAAAGATGTGTATAACTGATACCTTAAAAATATTAACTCTTCTAATTAATGAGGATTATAAATCTTTTCATCCATTTAGGTCTTCTTTAATTTCATTCAGCAAAATTTTGTCATCTTCAATATAAAATATTGTGTATATTCATATTTTTCCATGAATATTTTATGTTTTAATTAATATAAAATGGTATAGCTTTTTAATTTATATTTTCAGTTATTCCTTGCTAACATATAGAAACAAAATTTGTTTCTGCATGTTGGTCTGGTAACACTGCTAAACTCACGAATTTTTAAATGTAGATGACAAAATCATCTAGGGAAAAATCATTTCTTCCTTTCTATCTGAATGACTTTTATTTCTTGGCTCACTGCATTGATTAAAAACTTCAACCTAATGTTACCTTTTTAATGTAGAATCTTTTAAAATATCTTTTACTGTTTTGAGGAAGGTTCCTCCTACTTTTGCTTTGCAGTTAGTTATTCAGTTTATCATTAGTAGTCGTTCAATTTTGTCATATGCTTTTCTTGCATCAATTGATATGACCACATAATGTATCTTCTTTAGATTGTAAATGAGGTTGATTACACTGATTGATTAAAATACATGACTTAACCTTGTATTCCTGGGATAAACTCTATTTCATTGCAGTTATAATTTTTTTTACAGTTTGCCAGATTTGATTTACCAGTATTTTGTAAAGATTTTACATGTACGTTCAAAAGATATATTCTGTATGTTCAGAAGCTGTATTTTGTGTTTATGTTCTAATTTCCTTTTTTGTTTTGTATTGTCTTTGGCTGATTTTGGTATGAGTAATGTGAATCTCATTAAAAGAGTTGGGAAATATTCCTTCCTTTTCTATTTTTTGGAAAGTTTATGTCATGCTGTTGTTTTCTTTAAATGTTTGGTGAGATTCGGCATTGAAACTATCTGATACTGGAGATTTTCATTGATTATGAGAGTGGAATGTGGGGAGTTTCTGAATATAATTTTGTATTTTCTTATATGTTCCTTCAGTTCTGTCACAATTTCTCTTGGGTTTCATGTACTTTGAAGTTTCGCTACTAGGTGCATGCACATGTAGGACTGTTGTGTCTTCTTTGTGAATTGACCATTTATTTTCATGTAATGTATCTCTTTATATCTGGTAATTTTCTTTGCTCTAGATTTAGTTTTTCTGATATGAATATAGCCACTCTAACTTTCTTTTGATTCATGTTTGAATCAAACATGAATGTCTGTATATCTTTTCTTAATACTTTGCCTTAGATCTTCCATATTATATTTGAAATAAGTATCTTGTAACAGCCAATAGTTGGGGTACATTTTTCAAGTCTATTCTGACAATTTTGGTCTTTTAATTGTTGCGCTTTTAGTTCATTTACATTTAGTGCAATGTGTATATGTTTGGATTTTGGTTTTCTAGGTTATTTCTTTTCGCTTTGTTGCTTCATTTGTCTGTTCCTCACTTAATCCTTTTCCTGTCTTCTTTCAAGTTATCTGAATGTTTTTAATATTTCATTTTTAAATCTTGTGTCTTTAAACTATATCTCTTTTTATGTGTGAGTGTGAAAGTCGCTCAGTTGTGTCCAACTCTTTGTGACCCTATGGACTATACAGTCCATGGAATTCTCCAGGCTAGAATACTAAAGTGTGCAACCATTCCCTTCTCCAATGGATCTTCCCAACCCAGGGATGGAATCCAGGTCTCCTGCATTGCAGGCAGATTTTTTACCAGCTGAGCTTTCAGTGTTCTGGAGAATACAGTATGCATACTTACCTTTTCAGTGTCAACTTAGACTTAGGTTACCACTTCAGTTGAAATATAGAGACTTTTCCACCATATTGATCCCTTTTTCTTCATCTTTTTATGTTGTGATTATCTTGCATATTAAATATACACACATTGAAATCACTTTGCTGCTGCTGCTAAGTCGCTTCAGTCCTGTCTGACTCTGTGCGACCCCATAGATGGCAGCCCACCAAGCTCCCCTGTCCCTGGGATTCTCCAGGCAAGAACACTGGAGTGGGTTGCCATTTCCTGCTCCAATGCATGAAAGTGAAAAGTGAAAGTGAAGTCGCTCAGTCGTGTCTGACTCTTAGCGACCCCATGGACTGCAGCCTACCAGGCTCCTCTGTCCATGGGATTTTCCAGGCAAGAGTACTGGAGTGGGGTGCCAGTGCCTTCTCCGGAAATCACTTTGGAGAACTTTAAAATTTTCTTTTGGTCATTATAGTAGCCAGAAGAATGACTTCCTAAGATGTCCACACTCTAATCACTGGAATCCAGGAATATGGAAAGGGAACTTTGTGCATGTGATAAAGAGCCTTCATGTGAAAACTTACCTTAGATTATGCAATAGCCCCAGTGTCATCATATTAAATTCTTAGAAATTAAGGACCTTTCTGAATTGTAGTCAGAGAATCAGAGAGAATGTACTGTGTGAAGGACTTAGCCCACTGTTTCCGGCTTTGAAGATAGGAGAAGAGGGCAGTGAGCCATGGAATGCAGAGACTCTCTAAAAGTTGAAAGAAGTAGAAATGGATTCTCTTGTAGAAAGGGATACAGCCTTGTCAATGCCTTGAACTTAGCCTGGTGACTAGTGTTAGATTTATGATCTATTGTACTTTAAGATCGGAGAAGGCAGTGGCACCCCACTCCAGTACTCTTGCCTGGAAAATCCCATGGATGGAGGAGCCTGGTAGGCTGCAGACCATGGGGTCGCAAAGAGTCGGACACAACTGAGCAACTTCACTTTCACTTTTCACTTTCATGCATTGGAGAAGGAAATGGCACCCCACTCCAGTATTCTTGCCTGGAGAATCCCAGGGACGAGGGAGCCTGGTGGGCTGCAGTCTATGGGGTCGCACAGAGTCGGACATGACTGAAGCGACTTAGCAGCAGCAGCAGTACTGTAAGATCATAATTATATTATTTCAAGGCATTAGTTTGTGGTGATTTGCTATAGCAGCAATAGAAAAGTAATAACACCATCAAATATATTTTATAAGACTCAAGAGAAGAATAATCTGTTATATTTATCTAGATATTTACCATTTCTATCGCTATTTCTTCTTTTCTGATATGCTGATTGTCTTTCTTTTTTTTAAATTTTATTTTACTTAACTTTACAATATTGTATTGCTTTTGCCATACATCAAAATGAATCTGCCACAAGTATACATGTGTTCCCCATCCTGAACCCTCCTCCCTCCTCCCTCCCCATACCATCCCTCTGGGTAGTCCCAGTGCACCAGCCCCAGGCATTCGTTTTCCGGCATCGAACCTGGACTGGCGACTCATTTCAAATATAATATTATACATATTTCAATGCTATTCTCCCAAATCATCCCACCCTCTCCCTCTCCCAGAGTCCAAAAGACTGTTCTATACATCAGTGTCTCTTTTGCTGTCTTGTATACAGGGTTATTGTTACCATCTTTCTAAATTCCATATATATGTTAGTATACTGTATTTGTGTTTTCTATTATCATTTCTTTTTGTCTGAACGACTTCCTTTAGCAGTGTCTTAGAAGAGGTTTGTTGGCAATTGGTTCTTATAGATTTTCTTATGCTGAGAATGCTTTCCCTTCGTTTTTATTCCTGAAGAATATTTTCACCAGTTATAGAATTCTTTGCACACTTTAAAATATGGTATTCCCTTCTTTCTGGCCTGCATGGTTTCTGATGAGAAGCCTGCATTCATCCAAATTGTTGCTTCCTTGTAAGTAATGTGTCATTTTTCTCTGGTTGCTTTCAAAATTTTTTCTTTGTGATAGTTTTGTATTTCTATTGTTTTCAGCAGTTTGATTATGATATAATTAGCCATGGATTCCTTTGCATTTATTCCATTTGGAACTCACCCTGCTCCTTGAATCTCTTGTTTATGTCTTTTTGCAAATTCGAGAAGTGTTAGGCCATTATTTCTTGAAATACTCCGTTTTTTTTTTTTTTGCTATTGAACTCTCCTTCTCCTGGGACCCTGATTATATTAAGGTTATTTTGTCTCAGGTTCCTTTTTATATATTCTATATTCACTTAAGTGCAAACAAACAAAGCAAAAGCAAAACCAAAAATCAACCAAACAAAAAAAACTTATTTCTGTTATTCTGATTGGATCATTTCATCTGATCTATATTTAAGCTCACTGACTCTTTCCTCTGTCATCTTCATTCTGTTACTGAGCCCATTCTAATGAGTTCTTAAGTTTTGGTTATTATGCTTTCCATTTCTAGAATTTCCACTTTGTTCTTTTTTAATCTCTTCTATTTATTTGCTGCCACTTTCTATCTTTTCATTTGTTTGCCTTTATTTTATGGAGTATTTTAAAATAGCTTTTTAAATTTCTTTTTCAGATAATTCCAACATCTATGTTATCTTGGCATTGGTAAATGTTGATTTTATTTTTCTCATGTATGTTGAAGTTTCCTTTATTTTTCATATGCCAAATAATTTCAGATTATATCTTGAACATTTGAATATTGTTAAGTGCTTTGAATTTTAAGTACTATAGAGTACGTCATTTTTTTTTTTTTTTTTTTTAGAGCAGGCAGTTGGCCTTGTCAGATTTAGACTGTGAGTTTTGACTAGCCTTCTTGGAGAGATTTCAAAGACATTATAGTATATTCAGTTTTATCTCATGTGTGTATCACCCAGAGGCAGTCTATGACTTGAGTGATGGTATATTTCTTAGAAGTACTCACTGCCACTGTGGTGGTACTTCAAACTCTGGTCTTCTTTCTCAATTTGCCTGCTACTGCCTAATTTTCAGAGTCCTCATATACTCTATGCATTCAAATACTCCAGCCATACCAGGTTTGGAATCAGTCAGTGGGAGAGAAAGGGTGAGGTCTGCTTTTTCCATCTCACCCAGGATTAGATTCTCATGCATACTTTAATTCTTCAAAGCTTTTCACTCTTATTTGTTTAAATATTTCCAGTGACACCATCTACTTCCATTTTCTATAGTCTCTTATTTTACGTCTCTGAATAATTGTGTGTTGGATCTTCTAATTGTAACATTCTTCATGTTTTCCACCTCCTTATCATTCTTGCCAGATTTTCAATAATATCTTCAGATCTCATTTTTTATTCCTACATTTCCCCCCTAATTTTCGTCTTTATTTTATCTGCTGCTTTTTATAGCCAATGCTTTTAAAAATGTAATTTTTAAAATATATGTTTATTTCTAGAGGGCTCCCCTGGTGGCTCAGATGGTAAAGAATCCCCTGCAATGCTGGAGACCTGAGTTTGATCCCTTGGTCGGGAAGATCCCTTGGAGAAGGGAACAGCTACCCACTCCAGTATTCTTGCCTAAAGAATTTCATGGACAGAGGAGCTTGGGGGATTACAGTCCATGAGGTCACAAAGAGTTGGACACGATTGAACAATTAACACTTTCACTTTATTTCTAGAAGTTCCATTTGGTTTCCTTTGAAATCTGCCTAATAATTACTCACATAGTTCTGCACCTACATTATTTTTTTCTTTGCCTTAAAATCTCTAATGATTTAAAATATATTTTTTAGTACTTTTGATTATGCTTTTCAGATATACTGGGTTCATGAGATACTAATTCTCTTTTTTTACATGTGTTTGCCTCCTGACTGATTTTCATGGTATTTTACTTCAATGCAATTTATTATTGTTATTATTTTGTGCTTATATCTGTTGGGAGCCGCCGCTTAAAGGCACTCTACTCTTGACAAAGGTCCTGAGGAAGGAGGCTTGGCAAACGCAATGGCGGGATCAAGCCTTCAGGAGTGCCCCTGGATATTCTCGAGCATCTATCCCCAAAAAACCAGAGTCTGCCTACTTTACTGCTTTGTGCTCTCACCTCTGACTTTACTGGGGGCTGCCCCCCACCACCATCTCACTCTCTCTATAAAGAATTAACTTAACAGCTCCAGTTAATAAAGTTCCTGGGCATTAAGAGTGTTTAAATCCAAACCCCTCAGATAGCTCTCTAACTGGCCTGACAAGTTTACCTGGACACCTTTAGCTATGCATACGATTGTTTAGAGTCTCAGCCCGGAGAGGCAGGGAAAGCTTAAGATATTCAAATAGCTTAGAGCCTCTCAAAGAGTTAAAAACTGTCAAAATAAAAACTAGTTCATTAATGAACCAATGCTTTTTGCCAAGTTTTCACATCCCCCGTTTTGTATCCTTGAATGTGTTTAGTTGGTTTGTAGAAAAAATAAGTAGTGGCCTTGGTGCTAGTAACATTAGACCCTTAAGGTAGTAAATTCTTTTCTTTGTTGTAAACCCATTGCGCCTCCCCACTATAGGAACGCAAGTTTATCTAACACCTGCAGATAGAGATGGCGCCAAACCTTAAAATAATTACTCTTAGAGAAAATAAGTCTTGCGGTTAACAAAACTTTGTCAAGAGTCATAAAGTGTTAATAGGCCTTCTGGCCAGAAGATGATGTAAATCACCTGAACCATTTGTACGCGATAAATTTGCAGGAAAGAAACCCTGGTTTTTGATAAGTATCAAAGACTGCTGACTTTGCATCCCCTATTATCCTCTATGTGTAACTTAGGGTTATAAAAGCCCCTGCTGAAAATAAAGCTACGGGCCTTGCTCACCAGAGTCATTCTTTCCTTTACATTCTGGCTGAAACTCTCATCTGTCATTTTCTCTCTCAATTTCCATTTCGGGCTGAAGTCTCCATCTGGAGCGTGGATATCCTCTGCGACCACTTATTTGCCTGGGTTTCTAAGACCCACTCGAGAAAGTGCCTAAGGTGGGGCACTTTCCGCTATTCGAGCGGGCGCCTGCGGCCTCCGTGGTCAGAGCTAACCTGGTGTCGCAGGTTATATTGATTCTCCGTGTAAACCAAGCTACTCAGCCTCTTCTATTCTCTGAATTTCCTACTGAGCTATCCTTTAATTACTCTTAATATCTCTAACTGATATGTAAATGAGTCGCCGACGCCGTCCCCCCTCCGAAGACCCTGGATCAGCTGGGGCTGGGCCCCGGTATATATCTTCATCAGAATTTTTTCTTTTATATGCCAGAAGTTGTGGAAGCTCCCCTAATAAAATTCTTACATTTGCTTCTTCAGGATATGCTGGGGGTTTTATTCTAATTTTTGATTTTAGAGTTTCTTATGCCAGTGAAGATGTAATTTTAGATCATATGCTCATGTCAAGGATTGAGATTTGACATTTTTTTATAGTTAGAACCGGACATGGGACAATGGACTGGTTCCAAATTGGGAAAGGAATATGCCAAGGCTTATGTCAATATACAAGTATATTGTCACCTTGCTTATTTAACTTATTTGGAGAGTACATCATGTGAAATGCTGGACTGGATGAAGCACAAGCTGGAATCAAGATTACCAGGAGAAATATCCATAACCTCAGATACACAGAAAGCAAAGAGGAACTAAAGAGCCTTTTGATCAATATGAAAGAGGAGAGTGAGAAAGCTGGCTTAAAACTCAACATTCAAAAACAAGATCATGGCGTCTGGTCCCATCACTTCATGGCAAATAGATGGGGAAACAATAGAAACAGTGACAGACTATTTTCTTGGGCTCCAAAATCACTGCCTGTAGACTGAAGCCATGAATTAAAAGATGCTTAATCCTTGGAAGAAAAGCTATGACAAACCTAGACAGCATATTAAAAAGCAGAGACATTACTGACAAAGGTCCGTCTATTCAAAGCTATGGTTTTTCTCGTAGTCATGTATGGATGTGAGAGTTGGACTATAAAGAAAGCCAAAGAATTGATGCTTTAGAATTGTGGTGTCGAAGAAGACTCTTGAGAGTCCCTTGGACTGCAAGGAGATCCAACCAGTTCATCCTAAAGGAAATCAGTCCTTAATATTCATTGCAAGTACTGATGCTGAAGCTGAAACTCCATAATTTTGGCCACCTAATGTGAAGAACTGACTCATTGGAAAAGACCCTGATGCTGGGAAAGATTGAAGGCAGGAGGAGAAGGGGATGACAGAGGATTGATGACAGACGGTTGGATAGTACCACTGACTTGATGGACATGAGTTTGAGCAAGCCCTGGGAGTTGGTGGTGGACAGGGAAGTCTGGCATCCTGCAGTCCATGGGGTCACAAAGAGTCAGACATGACTGAGTGACTGAACTGAACTGAACTGATAGATGACTTTTGTTTTCCACCTATGGTCATATGCTGCTGGCAAACATTCTTATATATTTTGCATGTTGACCCAAGAACAAGAATGTTTGCCAGCTGCATATGACCATAGGTGGAAAACAAAAGTCATCTATCAGTTCAGTTCAGTTCAGTCACTCAGTCATGTCTGACTCTTTGTGACCCCATGGACTGCAGGATGCCAGACTTCCCTGTCCACCACTGACTCCCAGGGCTTGCTCAAACTCATGTCCATCAAGTCAGTGGTACTATCCAACCGTCTGTCATCAATCCTCTGTCATCCCCTTCTCCTCCTGCCTTGGACTGCAAGGAGATCCAACCGGTCCATTCTGAGGGAGATCAGCCCTGGGATTTCTTTGGAAGGATTGATGCTAAAGCTGAAACTCCAGTATTTTGGCCACCTCATGTGAAGAGTGGACTCATTGGAGAAGACTGTGATGCTGGGAGGGATTGAGGGCAGGAGGAGAAGGGGACGACAGAGGATGAGATGGCTGGATGGCATCACTGACTTGATGAATGTGAGTCTGAGTGACCTCCGGGAGCTGGTGATGGATAGGGAGGCCTGGCATGCTGCAGTTCATGGGGTCGCAAAGAGTCGGACACGACTGAGCGACTGATCTGATATATATATATATAATATAATACTTCAAATCTCCCTATTCTTATTGAAAGGATCAGTAACATCTTTACCTCTTCTGGCTTTGGCCATAATTCATTGTTTCTAGTTCTCATGTGGATGATACAGTTGTACTCCACTGTCTTGAGGGCTGTACTGTGTCTGAAACCCTGTGTCCTAACCTCTACTAATCATCACCTGCTGCTAAGTCACTTCAGTCATGTCCAACTCTGTGTGACCCCATAGATGGCAGCCCACCAGGCTCCCCCGTCCCTGGGATTCTCCAGGCAAGAACACTGGAGTAGGTTGCCATTTCCTTCTCCAATGCATGAAAGTGAAAAGCGAAAGTGAAGTCGCTCAGTCCTGTCTGACCCTCAGCGACCCCATGGACTGCAGCCCACCAGGCTCCTCTGTCCATGGGATTTTCCAGGCAGGAGTACTGGAGTGGGGTGCCGTTAGTCAGTTCTTTTTCTGACAATTTTCAGCTATCTCTGTTTTCCCCTGGCATCTGGGAATTTTTTTCTTTTTTAATTTAAAATTCATCTGTGAATAAAAAATTCTTGGAAACTTTATTTAGCTTTGAGATGTATTTATGAATACAGGGTTTGTAGAGGCTACCATTTTGACTGAACTTTATGTGGTTAGTATTTATATTAGTTTTCTCTGAATGCTGAAACAGATCACCACAAATTTAGTGATTAAAGCAACAGAAATTTATTATCTTACATTTCTGTAGTTTAGAAGTCTAAAATGAATTTCACTGGGCTAAAATCAAGGTATTGGCAATATTGTGTTCCTTTGTATGTGTGTTCAGTTCAGTTCAGTCACTCAGTCATGTCCAACTCTTTTTGACCCCATGAACTGCAGCACGCCAGGCCTCCCTGTCCATCACCAAGTGGCGGAGTCTACCCAAACCCATATCCATTGATTCGGTGATGCCATCCAACCATCTTATCCTCTGTCATATCCTTCTCCTCCTGCCCTCAATCTTGCCCAGCATCAGGGTCATTTCAAATGAGTCAGCTCTTCATATCAGGTGGCCAAAGTTTTGGAGTTTCAGCTTCAACATCAGTCCTTCCAATGAACACCCAGGAATGATCTGCTTTAGGATGGACTGGTTGGATCTCCTTGCAGTCCAAGGGACTCTCAAGAGTCTTCTCCAACACCATAGTTCAGAAGCATCAATTCTTTGGCACTCAGCTTTCTTTATAGTCCAACACTCACATCCATACGGAACTACTGGAAAAACTATAGCCTTGACTAGATGGACTTTTGTTGGCAAAGTAATGTCTCTGCTTTTTAATATGCTGTTTAGGTTGGTCATAACTTTCCTTCCAAGGGATAAGTGTCTTTTAATTTCATGGCTGCAGTCAACATCTGCAGTGATTTTGGAGCCCAAAAATATAAAGTCAGCAACTGTTTCCCCATCTATTTGCCATGAAGTGATGGGACGGGATGCCATGATCTTTATTTTCTGAATGTTGAGCTTTAAGCCAGCTTTTTCACTTTCCTCTTTCACCTTCATCAAGAGGCTCTTTAGTTCTTCTTCACTTTCTGCCGTAAAGGTAGTGTCATCTTCATATTTGAGGTTATTGATCTTTCTCCCAGCAATCTTGATTCCAGCTTGTGCTTCTTCCAGCCCAGCATTTCTCATAATGGCCTCTGCATATAAGTTAAATAAACAGGGTGACAGTATACAGCCTTGACGTACTCCTTTTCCTATTTGGAACCAATCTGTTGTTCCATGTCCAGTTCTAACTGTTGCTTCCTGAGCTGCATACAGGTTTCTCAAGAGACAGGTCAAGTGGTCTTGTATTCCCATCTCCTTCAGAATTTTCCACAGTTTATTGTGATCCACACAGTCAAAGGCTTTGGCATAGTCAATAAAGGAGGAATAGATGTTTTTCTGGAACTCTCTTGCTTTTTTGATGATCCAGTGGATGTTGGCAATTTGATCTCTGGTTCCTATAAATATGTGTGTATTTGTATATTTATTTTTTCCTCTGATTTTATCTTTCAGTTTTCAGTGTCACTTTTGTACATACTGTTACAATTCATTACTTTGGTTGTACATCTATAGAAAGATCTTTAATTTCCTGATGAATAATTTCCTTTGAATTAATTCAATTCAATTACATTAATTTCATTTTGTGTAGTTTTGCAAGTTTGTGAAGTTACATAAAACAATACTGCATCACATTTAAGTACAGATCTACTACTCAAAAGTTTACAAAATTAGAAATAGAATCAAATAGAAAAACTGATAAGGAAAGATCATTTAAATTTCATTTGGAAAAACTTCCAAATTCTGATATTTTTCCTTTAAAAAATTCCAAGGACAGAGCTAAATATGTCCTACTCATTCTGTTATAGTATGCTACTAAGTTGCTTCAGTCATGTCCAACTCTGTGCGACCCCACGGACTGTAGCCAGCCAGGCTCTTCTGTCCATAGACTTCTCCAGGCAAGAATACTGCAGTGGGGTGCTGTGCCCTCCTCCTATTTTAGTATAATTGAGTATATATTGCCCTGCTGGAACCTCATACTCTACCCAGTAGGTATTTTGCTAACTGTGTAGGCTCCTTTCGAGAATTCAGAATCTACTTGTGTGGATGGAAAATTAAGAAACTCAGTTGACCTTTGTATGCTGCTGCTGCTGCTAAGTCACTTCAGTCCTGTCGGACTCTGTGCGACCCCATAGACGGCCTCCTACCAGGCTCCTCTGTCCCAGGGATTCTCCAGGCAAGAACACTGGAGTGGGTTGCCATTTCCTTCTCCAATGCATGAAAGTGAAAAGTGAAAGTGAAGTCGCTCAGTCGTGTCCTTTGTATAGATTAACATTTTAATCGCTTTTCAAACTTCCTCAGTATGGGACTTCAATGTCATTATTCAAAATTTACCTCAAAATTTAAAGGAACCTCTATCTATCGATCTATCATTTTTGTCTTCTTTTTGGCATAGGCAGGCACCCTGACTGCTGCCCTTGCCTTATGCTGTGTGCTTGTCCTGGGAACCGGAGCCCGGAGCTGGGCGCTGTGTTTGGCAGGGGGCGCACGAGGTCCCGGAGCTGTCCAGCAGTTCCCGGCTAAGTTCTCCCCTTCTCTCTCCGCACGGGGGAAGCTCTCCAGCGCCCCGCCCCGGGCAGGGAATGTCTCCCCCGGAGCTCCCAGGGCTTCCCAGGCTCGCCACCAGTCTCCGCCGGTTTCTCCCTACTTCCAGCCCCACCGCGGGAGTCTAGCTGCCTTAGTATCTTCCTCCGCAAGCCTCCGAGAGGGATTCCCCTCTCCAGTCCGCGGGGCTGCGCTTCCCTCCTTTGCCTAAAGGGCGGGAGAGCGCGTCTCCATCTAACCTCGCCTTCTGCAGTTGGGTGGTCCTTTCTCTTTCTCCGTCTGTCTTTCTAGACACGCGCCCAAAATTGAGGGGTGAGAGCAACGACCGCTCATCAACTTAGCACCTTGAAATAAGATCTTTCGATCCCGAAGGAGCTTAGCGTAGCCGGGATCGGCGAGACAGGGAGGACGCGGCGGAGGTTGTCGCCGCTCCGCGGTCCGCTAGACGGGGCTTGGGGACCGAGAAGCCCGCGTGGGAGAGGGACGCGGGGCGCCGGGCCTCGCCCTCCGACTCCCTCCCTTCTCCTCCTCTCCCCGCCTCCCCGACCCGCCCCTCCATCGCCGAGGAGCAGTCTCTCCTCCGCGCGTCTCCCGGCGCTCTCTCCATTGTCTCTGCCTTTACAACAGGTTCAGGCAGCGGGGAAGAGAGGCGGGTGCGGGGCCGCCCCAGTCCGGGCTTTCTTGGGGCGGCCTCCTTTCCTCCGGGAGTGTGCTCCTTCGACCGCTTTGATTGGGCTCAAGAGCTAATTTCCCGGCGGAGCAGCCCCCGGCGAGGCCGACCCCTCCCTCCGGGCCCCGTCCCAACCCGCGCCCGCCGCCTGGGCTCTGCGTGTGGGAATGATGTGCGCATTGGAGGGTCTAAGTTCTTCACGTGCCTGGAGGGTCCTCCCTTTTTTTTCTTAGCAACCAAATCGTACTAATCTTGCTAATCAGTAAATCCAAGCCAGCGGCAGGAAAGACAAGCGATATTTTTTTCCCGCTTGATTCCAAGAACCTCTTCGATTTTTATTTTTAAAGAGGGAGACGATGGACTGAGCAGATCGGCACCATGGAGTCTCGGGTCTTACTGAGAACCTTCTGTTTGCTCTTCGGTCTCGGAGCAGGTGAGTGGCCGCAGAGCTGGGGCGGGAGAAGGGATGGCTCCCACCTCGGGGCAGCCCCAGCTGCCTGGGGACTCCTCGCTTTCCCTCCACCTGAAGTATGTCTGGAGTGGGAAGCTTGGAGTCGGGGGTGGGTTTGGATTTTTTTTTTTTTTAAATCACTGTTTTTGTCTTGGAGACCGCAGGGCGAGTCACACCCCAAGTCTAGGGTCTGAGGGCCGAGGGGAACTTTGCACCGAGCAGGGTTTAAAGTAGGTCACGGAAATGGGACTGGGTGCTCCGCTATTTAAAGCTAGGCTGCTGATCTCAGGTAAGGCTCTCCGCGGCCGCGGAGGCAGTCGCCTCTCTTCGTCAGTTTCCAATATTGTCTCGAAGACGCGGTTCTTTGCTGCCCTGAAAGAAGAGGCTTGTATTCTGATGGAGCTTTTTCTTTCTTTTCTCCTCCCTTCCCCACTCCCACCAGTTTGGGGTCTTGGTGTGGACCCCTCCCTGCAGATTGACGTCTTAACGGAGTTAGAACTTGGGGAGTCCACGACCGGAGTGCGCCAGGTCCCCGGGCTGCACAATGGGACGAAAGCCTTTCTCTTTCAAGGTATGAGGAGCGAGCTCAGTCCCCAGCGCGGTTTCAGTTCGGATAACCCCGGGCGGAGCTGGCCTGGCCGCTTCTCCGAACTTCTGTTCTGCCTCATGGATGACAGTATCTGAGCTGAGACGAGGAAGGGTCAGTGTGAAATCCACACATCTTCCACCTCTTTTTAAGTGGCTTGTTTCTCTCTTCTCCCGCCCCCTCCTCTTCCTTACTTTGTACTCTTGCCAGTCTAATAGATAGTTCCTTAATTACTGTGCAGAAACTCCGATGGCAGATGGTTGATTCTGGAGTCTGGGGAACAATGAATTATAGCAAACACCTCATCTGGGTGAAATTGATTTAGGTAGGAAATAGGGTAGCTTAATCTTAGTTAAAACATTGCTCTCTGAAAGTTTCAGGTACAATGGTGCTCAGTTGTGGACGAATTTCTTTATGTGGGTAGCTTTGTGGGAAAATTAAATCTTTCAATAGTTTTAAGCACTGTATGTCACAAACAATATATTTAAGATTCGTCATTGAAAGATAATGATTCTTCTCCATCGATAACAAGAGAAAAGAAATAATATTCTTTTTTGTCTCACCATTAATTGTGTACTTAGGAATTTAAGACGTTTTTGTTGAAGTCAATGGACTGGCTATGCACGTGTCTGCATTTAAATTTACCTGTGTTAGGTAGTCAGAAGCAAACTCCAATGAAGCAAGCCTTCAGCATTGATTCACCAACACTTTTGAAGGTTTCTTGGTTTGTGGGGAGATGCTATAACATGAATATTCTAAAAGGTAGCTAAACACATACAGAAAGAGTAGTTTCCCATATGGTGAAGTACAGATGAAGGCAAACGAGAAATGGAATTTGGTTTAACATATTTGATGGACTGACTAAAGCATCTTCTCCCCGCCCCACCCAGATTTTTCTTTTGTGATTTTGGTGCTGTGCCTTCAAAAACACGGCAACTCATAATTAATAAGGAGTTGGATATGCAAAATAAAACTTCTTCAGCAAAATTACCACCAAGAAATAGGCATAAAATAAAACTTGAGTGTTGCTGTAGAGGTGTTGTTGCTCAATATAGCCAGTATGTGTCACCATGGACAGTAACACCAAAGCTTCCAGTTGGAAACAGAGGAAACTGACCTGTGTTGCATTTATTTTAAACAAGTTTACTCTTACAATATGTTAAATGTAATTTTCTCTTTTAATTGTGGTGCACCCACTAAATGTTTTTATTATGACAGATATTTGTGCTAATATTTTATTTACTTAAAAGTCTTTTTGGTGGGGAGTGTGTGTGACTTTGATATTGAATCCTTTAAAAACAATGACCAAATCTAATAAAGGAAATAAGATTAGACTGTCAGCAAAATTCAGAGTGGAATAAAGGTGTTATTAGGGTTAAACTCCTGTTTTTTTCTTTTTCTTCTCCTTTCTTTTTTTTTTTCAGTCTCTGATTTTTCAATCCCTGTGAACTGGAAACAAAATTATTTCAGGACTGCCAAATTGAGTAACTGGAAAGCTTTCTGGAAGCTAAAGCTCCTGATAAATAAATGGCATTGAAGTGTCCTTAAAATTTCCAAAAGTCCTTTAAATTATATTGGTGTTCTTCTTGGCTTTCTCTGAAGAGTGTCTGAGTTGTCACAAATAGAAACCTTCAGGACTGTGCATTTTATATTCTAATGCTAGACAATTTCTCAGAAATAGTCAGAAGGCAACAGTATCTTTTTCTGGTTAATTTTAGAAAGAAATGTTTCGTATTCGTTTTTATTTAAATTGTCAGTTGTTCAAGATCAGCATTGTGTTGCAAATGAGTTGTCCATAGTTACTGTGTATCAGCGCACACTGATGAACTGCTTTTGTTTCTGTGTTGGTAACAAGACCAATATTTAGAAAGATTAAATGTCCAAGAAGCAAGGTTTTAAGAGATTTGGAGATGCGAAGTTTTATTTCTTGTCTAACTATCAACCTTATTTCATATAACCAATCAGTCAGCAAGTTTTTGCTACTGGATGGGGACTTCCCAGGTGGCACAGTGGTAAAGGATCTGCCTGCTACTGGTTTGATCCCTGGGTCAGGAAGATCTCCTGGAGTGAGAAATGGCAACCCATTCCAGTATATATGCCTGGAAAATTCCACAGACAGAGGAGTCTGGCAGACTACAGGCCATGAGGTTGCCAAGAGTCTGACTGGACTGAGTGAGTGAGCTTGCACACATGCCCGTGTTCTCAGTAGGCTTATGTTACTAATGTGTTTATTATGCTCTAATGATTTCTCTTATTCTCAGATTGAGAATTTAAAATTGACAGCAGGTGGGTGTTTGAGCCTGCTTGATAGTTCTGTATTACCTTGGAAAGTTCTGTTCCCTGCAATTAGAATGTGGAAACTGTTGTTAAGAAGTTGGTTCTGACTCCTGTTGCTTCACTGGGATTTCATGAGTTTTAGTAAGACAAAAGCTTTTAACCTCTAAAGACTTTATGGATTTGTTTTATAGTGAATTGAGGGTGCTGCAGATATTTTTGTATAGTTTGTAAAATGTCATAGCAGGAATAGTAACACATTACAAAACCTGTGAGATGCTCTCAGATTTCACATAAACCTAGCAGATAAGTTAGTTTGTGCTGTCAGATATGTTCTAAATAGATGGGAGAGATTTTCGAACCATCAATTTTCTTCTGCAGTCCTATTGTCTTTGTCTTTCATCTTTGAAGAAATATCAGCATATAATTTCCCAACGACTTTTGCTCATTTAATATTTTGGTTACTTCATTCTTCGCTTTATTCATTTTTAAGATGCTTGTAATTTGGTACTTTCCAAATTTAAATACTTTTTTTGTGAATTGTCATGCAGTATGAATCTACTATTATTTAATAATCATACTTATTATATATGTAACAAAACAAAGAGAAATGTGTTTCAAAATTATATCTGATCTTTATACAAAAGTTGTTTTGTTGTTGAAATTTGGTTTAAGATTGTTTTGGAAATTGAATTAATAAGATACTAAATTATATCATCCATTGATACATGTGGCTTTTGATCTGTGCCAGTGATAATAATTTTCAAAAGAAACAAGTGAACAGGCAACAATTTGGAATCTGTATCAAGATCTTCCATGTGTTTCTAGCTGTAATCTGACTAAGCCACAAAAATATACTTATGTTTTTAACACATGGAGGACTGGATGCTGAAGAATTCTGAAATGTTGAGGACTAGTACAATTATGGCACCCCACTCCAGTACTCTTGCCTGGAAAATCCCATGGATGGAGGAGCCTGGTGGTCTGTAGTCCATGGGGTCTCTAAGAGTCGGACACAACTGAGTGACTTCACTTTCACTTTTCACTTTCCTGCATTGGAGAAGGAAATGGCCACCCACTCCAGTGTTCTTGCCTGGAGAATCCCAGGGACGGGGAGCCTGGTGGGCTTCCGTCTATGGGGTTGCACAGAGTCGGACACAACTGAAGCGACTTAGCAGCAGCAGCAGCAGTACAATTATAAATAAAATTCTACCAACCTTGTTTAAAGTCAAGGGAATATGATTTTAGATCTTTGGTTTTAACATTTGCCCTGGCTGTGTTCCCAAACTAGATAATTTCCTCTTTGGTTTAATAAAATTTCTTCTGGGGTGTCCACAGATTTTTATAATACCATTAGTCTCCACAAAAGAAGTAGATAAGATAAAAGCACATTTCCCCCAGATTTGATAATTTGGAAATACATTTTTTAGTAATTATTTTTAAAGAAATTTAATATTTTAAGAAAAAGTATTCTCAAGTCTATCCTGATGACATGAATATATTTGAATATATTGGACATGAAATTAGACAATTGGTGGTGGGTCATTGGCTTGATGAGTCAGTAGCAACTGCATAAGGAAAGTGAGTGGCAGTGAATATTTGTCTTTGGTGAATATTTGACCTTCAGCACAGGTCAGAGAGTATCTGTGGACTTAGAGACAGTGATCATTGGTGCCCCATTAGAATAGAATAGCACAGTGACTGAGAGATTAGTCACATGTGAGTAAGGGCTAAGTGACTGGGCTTAAAAACCAGATGGAACAAGTGGAATTTCATTATTTGTGTTTCTGTCATAAAGTTAATTTCTATAAGCTTCAGTACCCTCAATTATAAAATTAATGTTGTTATGAAGAATTTTTGTGCAATTACTGTTCTGCTAGGTGTTAGGCATATAACAAATGAAGTTAGAACTTTCATGATGCCTTCAAAGTAGTCATTAAACAAACAATTACGCAGACAATAATTTAATCACTATTAAGATAAATGATATGAAGGATGTAAGAGAATCTACATCTTGTTTAGGGAGTTGTAGAATCAGGGAAGCTCTTTGAAGAATCGCTTAAGCTGATTGCCAAAGGATACCTAAGAGTAGTCTGGGGAAGAGGAGCTGTGGGGATTCAGAAAGACTAACACGGGCAAAGGAAATAGCATGAGCAAAGATCTTTTCCTTGGATGAGCATAGTGTATTTGAGAAAATGGAAGAAACCCAGAGTGGTGGAAACCTAAGCACTGTGATATGAAACAAAGCAAATGAAGATAGCATGGATCAGGTTACATGGTATATCATATTTATACAAAATAATTGAAAGTTTATCATTATGTAATATATATTGTGGCAGGGTTAATAATAGTCCCTCAGAGATGTTCATATCCTAGGAACCTGATTATATGTTGTGTTACTTGTCAAGGGGGAATTAAGGTTGTAAATCAGCTGCCGTTAAGATAAGGAAATTTTCTTAGATGATCTAGGTAGGACTTGTGCAATCACAAAGGTCCTTTAAATGTGAAAGCAGAAGCTAGAATAGCCAGTGTCAGAGTAAGGCAAAGAATGACTAGACCTGGACATTGCTGGCTTTGAAGATAAAAATGGGCCACGAGCAAAGGAATGTGGGCAGTCTCCAGAATTTGGAAAATGTAAGAAAACAGATTTTCATTCAGTGTGTCCAGAAGGAATACAGCACAGCTGACACCTTGATGTTAGTCCAGTAAGATTCCATTTATACTTCTGACCTCCAGAAATGTGAGATAATGAATTGGTGTTGATTTAAGCCACTAAGTTTGTGGTGATTTGCTACAGCAGCAATAGGAAACTAATTCAGGTTTTGATAAATGGAAGTGGGAGATGCTATAAGAAGTAAAACCATGGAAATGGCTTTGAAATTGTGCAATAGGCACACGCTGGAAGAATTTTGAGAAGCATGATAGGAAAAAAAGGCTAGATTCCTTTGAATAGACTCTTAGTAGAAATAGGGATGTTGGCGGTTCTACTAGTGAGGACTCAGAAAAAGATAGAAGAACATGGTAGAGAAAACCCAAATCATCTCAGAGAATACCTGAACTGTCATGAACAGACTATTTGTAGAGATATGGGCAATAAAGGCAATGCTAGTGAGGGCTCAGAAATCAGGAACATGTTACTGGAAACTAGAGGAAAGGATATCCTTGTTAGATAGTGGCAGAAAACTGAGCTGAATTCTGCCCTGCCGTTATGTGGAAAGTCAAACTTGTAAACATGAATTTAGATATTTAGCTGAGATAATATATATGCAGAGGTGCAACCTGGCTTTCTCTTATTGCTTATAGTAAAATATGAAAGGAGAAAGATAGATTGAGGGAAGAATTGTTAAGCAGAAAGGAACCAGAACTTTACATTTGAGAAATTCTTACCCTATCCAGATTGCAAAATATGCTGAAATTGGGAGATTTGCTGGCAGGAAAGCCTTTTTTGGAGAGAAAGCTGATAGTGTGACCTAAAAACATCTTGGTAGTGCCTCAGAAGTAAAGTCAAAGTATTCAGTTCCAAAGAGGGCTCTGTAAAGAAATTGAACATGTGACATGAATTCCCTCACACATCTCAGTGGAAGCCTGTAATAGAGATAAATTTATCCAAGAGGTATTTGTGCAGGAACCTCTTGTCTGTTGGAATAAATCTCAATTACATATATGGGAAATGCACAAGGTTCTTAAGAAGATCATACCAGCAATACACTTCTGGCCTGAACGGGGAAGTGAGAGGATTTAATGAAAGAAGGTTGTTGGACCCCCTAAATTTTACAACTAAGATACAGGCTGATTAAACTGCTCAGCTGTAAACATGTGCTACCTTTCATGGGCAGAACTGAGGCCCCAAAGACAAAACTTACAACCCAGAGGATTATTCTCAGACCTTGAAACCAGATGCAGTTTACTTGGCTGGATTTCAAAATTGCATGGGTCGGGTGTCTAAATTTTTTAACTTGCATTTTCTTCCTTTTTGAATGGGAATGTCAATAACTGTTATCTCATGTCTATCTCACCATTGATTTTGGGAGGAGATAACTTGTTTCTTGAGTTTCGCAGTTTCACAGATGATAGGAATTGTGTCTCAGGATGGATAATATCCAAAGCCTCATTTTTACCTGATTTAGATGGTGAGATTTGGAGCTTTCGAATTGGTAAGATTTAGACCAGATTTTAAACTTTGAGTTGATATTCTAAAGGCTTGACTGAGTCTTTTGGGGGTTTGGGGATAGAGTAAATGTGGTTTCATTACGGATGGACAGGTTGTCCATCTAAAGGACAGATTGTGGTAGGCTGGATAATGATCCTCCGACTGTCTATGTCGGATAAGACAATGGCACCCCACTGCAGTACTCTTGCCTGGAAAATCCCATGGATGGAGGAGCCTGGTAGGCTGCAGTCCATGGGGTTGCTAAGAGTCGGACATGACTGAGCGACTTCACTTTCACTTTTCACTTTCATGCATTGGAGAAGGAAAGGGCAACCCACTCCAGTATTCTTGCTTGGAGAATCCCAGGGACGGGGGAGCCTGGTGGGCTGCCGTCTATGGGGTCGCACAGAGTTGGACACAACTGAAGCGACTTAGTAGCAGCAACTGTCTATGTACTAGATCCTTAGAACATGTGAATATGTTATGTTACATGGAGAGATTAAGGTTGCCAAAGGAATTAAGGTTCATAATCAGTGGACTTTAAGATATGGGCATTTTCCTGGATTATCTGGGTGAGCCTCATGTAATCACTCAGGGGGTTGCCCACTGGGTCCTGGAGGTGGTTCCCCCCAGGACAGTACGCTTGGCCATGGCCATGGCCATGGAGGAGGGAGGTAGAAGAGTCAGTGTGATGCAATGTGAGAAAGACTTGATTGACCATTACTGACTTTGAAGTTGAAATGTGGTTGTAAACCGAGGAATGTGGGCAGTTTCTAGAAGCTACAAAAAGCAAGGAAATGGATTATCCCCTGGAACCTCCAGAAGGAACATAGCCTCACAGACATCTTGGTTTTGGCCTAGTGAGATTCATCTTGGACTTCTGAACCTCTAAAAGTGTGAGATAATAAATTTGCATTGATTTAGCCATTAGATTTGTGAGGATTTGTTACAGCAGCAATAGGAAAGTGATGTATATGTTAAACATTTATTTTGTAATTGAATTAAACTTTCTTTTGATCCTGCATTCAACTATGCATGAGAATGTATTTGTGCAATGACTGGAAATTTGAAGTAGCCAGTTAAAGTTAACTTAGTCGTTTGGGACTTAAAAGTTTAAGTATAAAGTCAGAGTCTTTATACTAAATTATTAGTCTTTAAGGGATTCTCTCCATCATTTAATTATGAGTTCATTCTCAGAACAAACAGTAAAATCAAGTGATGGTTTGTTTTTTTTTTTGTATTTCTTTTTAAAAAATATATCCTTCCTCCCCACAACAGGTTAATCCAGAGGTTGAGAGGGAAAATAGAAAGCATGCATATTTTGGAAGTAGAACGGGTAGCACTTAGCATGATGCTTGGCACCCAATGAGTGTGTTCCTCAGTACTATGGACTACAAGAATAACTAGAATTTTTCTATCAAAAATGGCAGGAATCTCTGTAGCTGGAGCAATCTTGACAGACTTTGACAGGTGAATGGTCTTTTCTTTTCTTTTTTTTTGGCTGAGCCAGAATCCCCATGGCAGAGGAGCCTGGTGAGCTATAGTCCATGGCGTCACATACAGTTGGACACGACTAAGCAATTAAGCACATACAAGGCTTATGGGATCCTAGTTCCCTGACCAGGGATTGATCCTATGCCCCTGCAGTGGAAGCACGGAGTCCTAACCATTGCACAACCAGGGTTGTGGTGTGCATCTTCAAAAATAGCTGAAGTGAAGGGCATTTCTTTGGCTTTATTCCATCTCCCTCTGGCTCCTTTACCTCATGCTGGTTCCAGATCCCATTCTTGCAGACACCTATTTTTTGGGAGTTATTTTCTGTCTGTAATTCAAATAATTATCTGTCAATATGGTACGCTTACTCCTTGGAAGGAAAGTTATGACCAACCTAGATAGCATATTCAAAAGCAGAGACATCACTTTGCCAACAAAGGTTCGCCTAGTCAAGGCTATGGTCTTTCCTGTGGTCATGTATGGATGTGAGAGCTGGACTGTGAAGAAGGCTGAGCGCCGAAGAATTGATGCTTTTGAACTGTGGTGTTGGAGAAGACTCTTGAGAGTCCCTTGGACTGCAAGGAGATCCAACCAGTCCATTCTGAAGGAGATCAGCCCTGGGATTTCTTTGGAAGGAATGATGCTAAAGCTGAAACTCCAGTATTTTGGCCGCCTCATGCGAAGAGTTGACTCATTGGAGAAGACTCTGATGCTGGGAGGGATTGAGGGCAGGAGGAGAAGGGGACGACAGAGGATGAGATGGCTGGATGGCATCACTGACTCGATGAATGTGAGTCTGAGTGACCTCCGAGAGCTGGTGATGGATAGGGAGGCCTGGCATGCTGCAGTTCATGGGGTCGCAAAGAGTCGGACACGACTGAGAGACTGATCTGATCTGATCTGATGGTAACTGATAACTTAGGTAATAGATATTAAGGCTTTATTAAGTTGTGATATGTCTCCTATTGATTTTCAACTTAATTGATTCATTAATTCAACTTAACAAATATTTATTTCACTGCTACTATGTATGCTGCTGCTGCTAAGTCACTTCAGTCGTGTCCGACTCTGTGCGACCCCGAAGACGGCAGCCCACCAGGCTTCCCTGTCCTTGGGATTCTCCAGGCAAGAACACTGGAGTGGGTTGCCATTTCCTTCTCTAATGCATGAAAGTGAAAAGTGAAAGTGAAGTTGCTTAGTTGTGTCTGCCTCTTAGTGACCCCATGGACTGCAGCCCACCAGGCTCCTCCATCCATAAAGAAGTCATAAAGTTTATTACAGGAGGTAAAGTAGGCACTAAAATTTAATTATAAATAGTGAAAAAGAAAATTTGGAACTGTAGCATAAAGAAGGTAGAACTCTGAAAATTATTTGTTCTAGTCTATATTTGATGAAATGTAGATAATCATTTAACTATGATCCAATTATAAGAACAAATAGAATAAAGTCAAGTGTTGGGGTTTTGTATGTTTTGTTTGTTTGCTTATTTTTGCAAAAATACCTAAGGACTGTCTCTTAACCTTCTAATGAGAAATTTTCAGTTTGAGGTATTTATTATTTTGGTCAAATTTTTATTTTTCATGTTAAAAATTTATCTATCTGTGTCATATCAAAAGCCTTTGAGTCACGTAAGCATTTCTCTTACATTGTTTTTACTGACTTTATGAAACTTTTCATCTTTTGCTAGGCTTCAGTTTACAATTGACATTGAAGAGATAGATGGCAATCATATGTGGAAACATTTTATAAGCAAATGGTGTATTGGGGGATATTTTTGTTATGGTAACTTTTGCGTCACATTTATTGAAACTCATTAGCGAGAGAGCTGGTGGGAAGAAAAGCACTACTCTTCCCTTTCTCACTAAGGCTGCTGCCGGGAGCTGGACATGGGCACTTGCTGAGTTGTTCTTGATGGGAACCCTCCTGACAGTCTTCATTCTGGGAAGGGATAGGGAGCCCAGACAACCACGTGCCTCTCCCTTCAAAGGAAAAATTTAGAAGGAAGACAACAAATCAGTGCTCAGGTCACACTTTGCTTGTCTAGCAAAGGGAAGAAATTATGGAGGCAATTCCAAGTTCATATTGATGTGCTATAGTAGTTTTTAGTAGTCAGGAACATAGACTTTTAGAGCTAGATAGCTCAAGGTCAAATCTTGGTTCCTTTGTTACTAGTGTGAACTTTAACTTGCTACTTATCTTTACTTCCATTGAGATAGTGACGGTACTATTTCTTAGAGTTGATGTGTGCTGCTGCTGCTGCTGCTAAGTCGCTTCAGTCGTGTCCGACTCTGTGCGACCCTATAGACGGCAGCCCACCAGGCTCCCCTGTTTCTGGGATTCTCCAGGCAAGAACACTGGAGTGGGTTGCCATTTCCTTCTCCAATGCATAAAGTGAAAAGTGAAAGTGAAGTCGCTCAGTTGTGTTCGACTCTTAGCGACCCCATGGACTGCAGCCTACCAGGCTCCTCCGTCTATGGGATTTTCCAGGCAAGAGTACTGGAGTGGGGTGCCATTGCCTTCTCCAAGAGTTGATGTGTAAATTTTGTCAATAAAACTGCATGGCATTTACCAAACATTCAATACTCATATATTGTTTTTATTTTGGAATCAGCTTAGCAGCAGGTCAATCTCCCTTGGATTGTTTTAGGGGCTCCCTGGTAGGAAAGCTGGGTTTTGTGGAGGAATTAAGGTAAGGTGACTTGCCGTGTGATATGGGGATGAAGGTGAAGGAAAACTGGAGTGGGAGAGAAACTGGCCCTGCAGCAGCTCCTGTTCTATTTTTTCTGTTTGGGGTTTACTGGGGTGAAGAGGACATGCTGTGGGTAGAGAGAGATGGAAACAATGGCTCCGTTTGTAGAGGAAGGAGTATAATTTGCCTTATTGTGCACTTTTCAAAAGTGGGGATGGGGCATAGAGTAAATCAACAAAAGATTCAGAATATAGTTCCTCCATAGTCACCCCAACACACATTGCTTTTTAAGTGTGTTAAAAGTCTAGCTTAGATTTTGAGTCTCATTTATACAGAGGATGAGATGGTTGGATGGAATCATCAACACAATGGACATGAGTTTGAGTAGGCTTGGGAGTTGGCGATGGACAGGGAAGCCTGGCATGCTGCAGTCCTTGGGGTCGCAAAGAGGTGGACACGACTGAGTGACTGACCTGAACTGAACTGAGTTGTATATAGATTATGAGTCACAATATAGTGGAGAGGAGCATTAGAAGTTCTCAGAAACAACCCAGTTTTTTTTACCTGTTTCTGTCTGGGTAACCTTGGCCTTTATTGGCAGAGTACAAATTTGGTCTGTTGGTGGGAGCTGGTGATAGAGGATAAGATTCTGTGGAATCTTGAATAGTGGTTGCAGGGCCAGTGTAATGTGGGCAGGACCCTTGGGTGGCCCTGTGGGTCCTTTATGGATTAAAGTCACTTTCCCTACATTTCCTGCTACATCTTTAACTTCTCTTGAACATATCTTGCTGGAATGATTGTTTCTCCCCATAGTCTCTGCTAATTTTCATTCCAGTGTCAATGGGACTCTGATCTTAAGTAATTTACTGTCTTGTTTCCCTATTGAGACAATAAGTTCCCCAGGAGAAGGATCATGCCCTCTATTTTTCCTGGTTACTAACAACTCTGCCAGTTCCCCTTCTCTGGATGGATATTCCTCTTTCTTTTTCCTGGTGAACTTTTACATATTTTTCAGAACTCGGCTAAGCTACTAATCTTTCCTTTGGTGAAATTGTTTCTTCTGTGCTGTCTTAGCTGTCTCTACTAAAACAACCACCTCACTGTATTATAGCTAGGTTTTTTTTCTTAATATAAAAACTTGGACCACTTCTATTTTCTTGCTGCTACTTCCCTGGTCCACACCATTGCCTTCTCTCACCTGGATGATTGTAGTAGCCTCCTAAGTGGTCTTCCTGTTTACACTCTTGCTCCCTTTCAGTCTGTTTTCAACATAGTTGCTAGAATGATCCTTTCAGAACATAGTTCACATCACGTCACAGCTTTACTCCAAACATTTAATAGTTCTCCACTTCACTCAAAGGTAAAGTTCTTATTATGTCCTACAAAGGCCTACATGAACACCCCTACCCTGCCCTGTTACTCTCTGGCCTGCTGTTCTCCCCCTTGCACTTGGCTTTAACTCTGCTGGCCTCCGTGCTATTCCTTAAACAGGCGCGGCACTCTCGTGACTCAGGGCCTTTGCACTGGCTGTTTATTCTGCCTGGAATCCTACTCTCCCAGATATCTAAATGTTTCCCCCTTTTTTTCAAATATTTTATCAACTATCAATTTTTTAATGAGGCCTACTCTGAATGCTGAGTAAAATTTCAACTTGTCTTCTACCTCACAAGTATTCTTGATATACTTTAGTCTGATCTGTTAGTTTTCATAACACTTATCATCTAGAATGATGAGTAATTCAATTATCATATCAATTGTTTATTCTCCCTCTGCCCTCTAAAGAGTAAGCTTCATAGGAGCGGGGCTTTGGGAATGTTTTATTCAGTAATAGATCAGTCAAGTGTCTACCATATAATAAAGGCTTCCCTGGTAGCTCAGAGGCTAAAGCATCTGCTTACAATGTGGGAGACCCGGGTTCAGTCCCTGGGTTGGGAAGATCCCCTGGAGAAGGCAATGGCAGCCCACTCCAGTACTCTTGCCTGGAAAATCCTATGGATTGAGAAGCCTGGTAGGCTGTAGTCCATGGGGTCGCATTATATTAGGAACTCCATAAAAATTTGTCATGTGAATCTCCTTGTCTTGCTGACTAATCTGCAATCTCCTGAGGCTTGGAATTCTACCTCATTCCTTCTTGTGGCCTCCTGGCCTATTGTGGTGGCAAATACAACGTGCTCAGTAAACCATTAGTAAGCGAATATTTGTAGCATTGAATTGAGTCCATTTGGTCATGACAGATCTGGTTGTTTTTGTGTGATGTCTTTATGTTTTATATTTATGTAACTTTAAATAAGGCTGAAGAGCTCTTCTACTAAATCAAAACACTTCTATTCTCCAGTCATGAGAAAAGGCAAGAGGTTTGAGATGAATTGAAAAAGCGAGTTCTGCTTAACTTAGTCTCTGAATTATTCTGAGATGGCTCTTCTCCATCCCAAGAAGTGTGTCACAGGGAAAACAGCAGCATGGCGAGGAACCTGAACGTCATGAATACTTCTTGACAGTGAGAGTTTACAATTTTAGTTTAATATGTTGTGAATTCACCATTTAGCAGAGATAGCAACTCGTATTGATAATGAATGCACTAAGAAAGATTTCCAAGACAGGACTGATCTGGGTTATCTGTGCTGTGGTACTTCTCCACTACTGTAAATGAACCTCTGGAGTCCTACCCAGAGGACAGCAACCAGAGAGCTGAGAGGTTTGGAAACCATGTCAGATGAGGAACAGATGAAAGAACTTGGGAATTTTAGCCTGGAGAATAAAAGACTGTAGATGTGACCCTGTATTTTAGATATTTGAAGGGTTGTCATGTAAGGGAGGACTTAGATTTATTTTGCGCTGTTCCGGAGCAAAATTTTAGCCTGGAGAATAAAAGACAGTGTAGATATGACCTATATTTTAGATATTTGAAGACTAGTCATATATGAGAGATCTGAGATTTGTTTTGTACTGTTCCAGATTCCAGAGCAGTGATTCCTAAGTATTAGTCTGATGATCAATGGTTAATTAATTACCTTGTTAGAAATATTCTCAGACCTTCCTAAACTAAGTTTGTATCTCTGGAGTTGAATCCTAGGAATCTACATTTTCAAAAAGCTTCCTGTGATTCTAATGTTCAACCAAATTTGTGAACCATTGTCTAAGCTGTCCAGTAGAGCAGACACTGGCCACTTGTGGCTCATAAGTACTTGGAATGTGCCTAATACAGACTGAGATGCAATGGAAGTATCAAAATATACTTGGAGTTCTGAAGGCAACCTATAAAATCTCAATATTTTAATATTGATTATGTGTTGAAATAATATTTTGATTAAATAGATATATTATTAAAATTAAAATGATGTGTTTCTTTTACTTTTTTAGTGCGACTAATAGAAACTTAAATTTATTTGTGTGACTCACATTTGTGGCTCTCATACTTCTTATACTGGGCAGAACTGTTATAGAGGACAAAGCTAGGATCTGCGAAGAAAGTTAGGAAGAGACAAATTTTGAGTTGACATAAGGAAAGCATTTTCGATATATAAATTCAAAAATTAAGAGACTTATTTTAAGCAATATTTGTCCATCCATCCATCCATTCATTCATCCAATAAACATGCTTCTAATAATACTCAAATAGGGATTAAATGACCTGTATCAAGGAAAATATTTCAATGAGGGAAGGGTGGGGATTAGGCTGAATGATTTCTAATGTTACTTTAGTTCCAAATGAATGTGAATTATCATCTTTTCTCTTTTACTTAACTTTTCTTTCTCTTGTAACCACGGGTATCCAGGACATCTTTTTAATCTCCCTGACAATCTATGGCTCTCTCTTCAAAACAGTTTCCTTTTAAAAAGCATCTTGGATTGTTCTAATACTCTAAAGTTTGCTACTGAGAGACATCTTGTCATTGACTACTGTGCTCTGCATTGTGTATCTCTTTTATAAATATTCCTTCTTTTAAAAAATTGAGATATAGTTGATTTACAATGCTGTGTTAATTCTGCTATACATCTAAGTGATCCAGTTAAGCATATGTACATTCTTTTAATATTCTTTCCATTCTGGTTTATCACAAGGTATGGAATACAGTTCCCTGTGTTACACAGTAGGACCTTGTTGTTTATCCATTCTATATATAACAGTTTGTGTCTGCTGACCCCACACCCCCAGTCCACTCCTCCTTCCCCCTCACCCTGGCACCCTTTGAGTCTGTTCTTTACGTCTTTGAGTCTGCTTCTGTTTCATAGATAGGTTCACTTCTGTCATATAAATATTCTTTCCTAATAAAGTGATCCACTTTATTTCTTCCATACATGGGTTTAGTTTTTAATCTTTCTGCTTGTCTATTTAAATGGAGAATCCCCTAGGCAAACAGTATGTCTAATTCTATGTTCTTACAGTCTAACACATTGTACTGATGGACCATTAAATGTCCCAGAAAGAGTGCCAAATAGATTAAGTATTTCAGGGCAGAACATAACCTATATTTTTAGAACTAATTTAAATTTCCGGCAGTAATTGGTAGCTGAACATCCTTATTTTGAGTTGTGTGTGTTGACATATACTTGTAACAGAGCAGAGTTCTTCCTGGAGACTGACAGATTGTTTTTTTTTTAAACAAAAAAAGGCATGTAAAAATGGTTGCTGTGTGCTACCAATGAGAGGCAGTGCTCCTAGTAACTGAATGTTGAACCTGGATGTTTCCTGAGAGCCTGTCGATTTTGGAGGAGGACATGTTGTTCACTGATATACTTTGATATTTCTTTCTATATTTCATGAAATTGCTAATTATACTATAAATACAGATTTATTTAAGTGTATGACTAATCCTGAGAGGCAGCTTATTTTATGGTACTGTCATTCATATATTTGTTCTTCCTTCTGAGACATTTTCAAAAGTTGGGTTAATATATATTAATGTTACTCCTTTTGTTTATATTGCTTATCCTGTGATGTTCAGAGTGAATTTATATAGGATACTTAGTAGATAATTCAAACATCTTAGAAAAGCATTGTGACTCTAGGCTTTCTGATTTTGCCTTTTAAGAGAAAACGGAGATTTTTCTTACAGGAGAAGAAACATCATACCCCCAAGTAAAAGGGAGAGATGCTTTAAGATGTCTCAAAATTGGAATTGTTTAATCCAAATTTGAGACCAAAGAATCCACACTTGGGCTTGTCAGGGGTTTTAGGATACTTCTGTTTTATTATTATTCTAAAAGAAAGCACACAGACATGACTTTACCAAATTTCTTTAACTTAAAATTCAAGGTTCAGAAATTGGAACTCATTTTAATTGGACTTTTAACATTTCAATCTCAAATGTAATTTGCTTTTAGCATCAGATCAGATCAGATCAGTCGCTCAGTCGTGTCCGACTCTTCGCGACCCCATGAACCGCAGCACGCCAGGCCTCCCTGTCCATCACCAGCTCCCGGAGGTCACCCAGACTCACACCCATCAAGTCAGTGATGCCATCCAGCCATCTCATCCTCTGTCGTCCCCTTCTCCTCCTGCTCCCAATCCCTCCCAGCATCAGAGTCTTCTCCAATGAGTCAACTCTTCGCATGAGGTGGCCAAAATACTGGAGTTTCAGCTTCAGCATCATTCCTTCCAAAGAAATTCCAGGATTGATCTCCTTCAGAATGGACTGGTTGGATCTCCTTGCAGTCCAAGGGACTCTCAAGAGTCTTCTCCAACACCACAGTTCAAAAGCATCAATTCTTCGGCGCTCAGCCTTCTTCACAGTCCAGCTCTCACATCCATAGCATAACCTTTACCAAATCCTTCTTGAAGTCCGTCACTAATTTCTATGATGAACAATGATCCTGAAAAGAAGGACATTGTTTTAAATTACGATTTTCATAGGCAATTATGGGTTAAAATTAAGAATTATTTGAGGTTGAAATGAACTGGTGATAAGCACTTGAGTTGGAGTGTGAAGATGACGTATGGGAATTTCCAAAAAAATCAGACCTATAAAGGGGACGAAAACACAGAATAGATGTGTATTTATTGCCCCTCACCTTGAAAACACTGACTGTGAGGCAGAGGTCAGTTTTTTTCAAGTTGCTGCAAAAATTTCATTATCCTTATCATAGACACCTCTCTACAACAAAATATCTCATAGTCCATTTCATCCCTTTGCTGCTGTGGGTCCACTTTTTAGTAACTGAGTTGCATTTCTGGCGAAAATAGTGTAATTTAAATTGTTCTTTGATAACACACATCCAAATTAGAATATGTTTCAGAGACTAATGGAAAAAAATGAGTGTTGACTCTGTGAATCATTGACCAAGCAGGAAACTGTTGTGTGGGAGAAAGAACCTACCTATTTAATGACAATTACTTTTTGTTATTTTGGTCAGCATATTAGTGAAGTTGGAGGGCAAAGTTGGGAGAAGGCCAGATATTTTGTGGAAAGTTGCAGGCTCAGTCTTGTTTGTAAAATTTTCTGGAATTGATGTTAATTAATTTCACAGGCATCAGACAAGTAAAAGTTGGATTTTAAGTAAACACTCACCCTCTGAGCTGCCTCATAAAGAAACTGGAGGGAATGTTTAAATTGTAGCCATCTGTATGTAACAAAGCTTTTCTCTTGTGGGAAAAACACAGAAAAAAGGGGCAAATACAGATCTAACTCTAAAATTTTTAGACTTTCTGAAGATGTATAACTGTGCAACAAATATATACTATTGGGAGATATCAGAGGCTTCATTTTCTTTCCACGGTGTCTTAGAAGAAGTAGGTAAGGAAAGTAAAATTTGCTGTTTTTCTCCAACAGTGTGTGTTGAGATATGCTTCCATGGAAGGAAATGTTTGTATTGTTAAACTGAGATACTGCTTTTCAGGTTGAAGTCTCTCTATTCAAAAAAAAAAAAAAAAAAGTAAATCAAATGCTTTGTTGATATTGAAGACTACTAGACAATGACTGTATTTAGATTCTAGTGGATTAAATGGAGAGGATTCATAAAATAAATCCATAAAAATATGAGAGGACGATGGAAAGTCTGTAATAAATGTTCTTCGTTCTTGTGGCAGAGGGGCTTATTTTTAATTACAGAAAGTAGAATGGAGTGAAAGCAAAGATCAAATGTTTTTGAAGGGCAAAATCCGTCTTTGTGGCATTGTACGTATTGAAGAAGAATAAGATATGGCAGACGATGCACAAGCAGATTCAGCTGTCAGTATGTGATGCGTGAAAAGACCTGGGTAGTGCTGGCTCTGGAACTGGGTCTCACTGGCACATTATGCTGCCAACATTTGGAACTGAAATAGGCCATCTTGCACATGGCATATCCTCCTCTGTAGGAGGACTGGGCTTATGATAAATGTTAGTCAGCCACTATTCCATCCTCCAGAGAGACCCATGAAACTTTTTTGCATTTTGATTTTAAAAGCACTGTATCTTTGGAACAATAGTTTAATTCTGTCTATAGCTATGTGCTTGCTAAATTGCTTTAGTTGTGTCCGACTCTTTGCGACCCTGTGGACTGTAGCCCGCCAGGCTCCTTGGTCCATGGGATTCTCCAGGCAAGAATACCGGAGTGGGCTGCTATTTCCTCCTCTGGTCTATAGTTATCAGTTCAGTTCAGTTGCTCAGTCATGTCCGATGCTTTGCGACCCCATGAACCGCAGTACGCCAGGCCTCTCTGTCAATCACCAACTCCTGGAGTTCACTCACACTCAAGTCCATCGAGTTGGTGATGCCATCTCATCCTATCTCATCCCCTTCTCCTCCTGCCCCCAACCCTTCCCAGCATCAGAGTCTTTTCCAAAGAGTCAACTCTTCACATCAGGTGGCCAAAGTATTGCAGTTTCAGCCTCAACATCAGTCCTTCCAATGAACACACAGGACTGAGCTCCTTTCGGATGGACTGGTTGGATCTGCTTGCAGTCCAAGGGACTCTCAAGAGTCTTCTCCAACACCACAGTTTAAAAGCATCAATTCTTAGGCGCTCAGCTTTCTTTATAGTCCAACTCTCACATCCATACATGACCTCCGGAAAAACTATAGCTTTGACTAGATGGACCTTTGTTGGGAAAGTAATGTCTCTGCTTTTTAATATGCTGTCTAGGTTGGTCATAACTTTCCTTCCAAAGAGTAAGTGTCTTTAATATAGCTATAGCTGTAAATAAATGGTTGGTGAAAAGTGAAAATTTAGCAGGATGCTTAAAAAAGACTGAAAGAAGATAATACTTGACTTTTTATCATTCTGTTTAAATATTACCATGTGCTAACAGTGATGGTAGTAGTGGTTTAGTTGTGAAGTCATGTCTTTGCGACTCCATGAACTGTAGCCTAACATGCTTCTTTATCCATGGGATTTTCCAGGCAACAATACTGGAGTGGGTTGCCATTTCCTTCTCCAGGGAATCTTCTCTATCCAGGGATTGAACCCACATCTCTTGTGTCTCCTGCATCGTAGGTCGATTCTTTATCGCTCAGTCACCAAGGAAGTCCTATATTAACAGTAGTGGGCTATCTTTTTTTATATGTACATATACTGTTATTGACATGCCTTTATAAGAAAAACAACAACAAAGTCTGGACTTGTTTTCAGTTTAGTCCATTTAATGTTTCATTATTTTTTCCGATAGAGAATGTATAGAAATGACTACCATATCCATTACCACATTTTCCCTGAAGTTTACCATTAATTTTTGTTTATGAGTGTGAATTCTTTACTCACCTTATCTGTGGTGGTGGGTGGGTAAGTTTAGCAGACTAATCCAGTTAGATCTTATTTACTCCTTCCATGATACTTTGTGGTAACCAGATGAAAAAGCAGAAACATTAATTTACCAACAAAGGTCCATCTAGTCAAAGCTATGGTTTTTCCAGTAGTTATGTATGGATGTCAGAGTTGGACTATAAAGAAAGCTGAGCATCAAAGAATTGATGCTTTCGAACTGTGGTGTTGGAGAAGACTTTGTTGCAGCCCTTGAACTGCAAGGAGATCCAACCAGTCCATCCTAAAGGAAATCAGTCTTGAATATTCACTGGAAGGGCTCATGCTGAAGCTGAAACTCCAATACTTTGGCCACCTGATGTGAAGAACTGACTCACTGGAAAAGACCCTGATGCTGGGAAAAATTGAGGGTGGAGAAGAGGGGGATGACAGAGCATGAGATGGTTGGATAGCATCACCGATGTGATGGACATGAGTTTGAGTAGGCTCTGGAAGTTGGTCATGGACAGGGAAGCCTGGTGTGGTGCAGTCCATGGGGTCGCAGTCAGACACGACTGAGCGACTGAACTGATTTCTATTACAAACAATAACTGTTTAGGGTTCCTTTGTTAATTCTTTGAACAAAAAAAGAAACATTGATGAATTACTTGATTAATAAAATATGGATAGCATTCTAATCAGGTTTCATTCATAATTATATAAATATGTAGCTATAATATAAGCATGTTAAGCATACTGTATGCAAGATAATAGGCTCACAGAGCTCTGGATAACCCCAAGAGCTAAGTCATATTTGTCTGTTTCATCTAATCCCTTCTCTGGATTCACCACTTTCTTCCTAAATTGTACTTGCTCCTTACTGATTCCCTTTAGCTGTTCTCTTTCATTGACATCTACGTTGATGTCATTGTTGTCAAAGGTATGGTCTTTCCTGTGGTCATATATGGATGTGAGAGCTGGACTGTGAAGAAGGCTGAGCGCCGAAGAATTGATGCTTTTGAACTGTGGTGTTGGAGAAGACTCTTGAGAGTCCCTTGGACTGCAAGAAGATCCAACCAGTCCATTCTGAAGGAGATCAATCCTGGGATTTCTTTGGAAGGAATGATGCTAAAGCTGAAACTCCAGTATTTTGGCCACCTCATGCGAAGAGTTGACTCATTGGAGAAGACTCTGATGCTGGGAGGGATTGAGGGCAGGAGGAGAAGGGGACGACAGAGGATGAGATGGCTGGATGGCATCACTGACTTGATGGGTGTGAGTGGGTGACCTCCGGGAGCTGGTGATGGACAGGGAGGCCTGGCGTGCTGCGGTTCATGGGGTCGCGAAGAGTCGGACACGACTGAGCGACTGATCTGATCTGATCTGATCTGATGGGCCCCTTTTAATGGTATTGCCAGGGTGGGCTGCCGTCTTTGGGGTCACGCAGAGTCGGACACGACTGAAGGGACTTAGCAGCAGGGCTTTGTTGCAAGTTCCTGTCATTTTAAATTATGTATTCATTTTGTTACTGTTTTATCATGAACTTCAAGTTGGTAAATTTTACAACAACTGTGAGAAACTTCAGTTTCATAAACTTGGGGCTTTATTCATTGAGCTGTACTCCAATGTTTTAGTATATATATATAGAGGGAAAAATTACTTTTGTATTGACACCTACTTTAATGAAAAAAGCCTCATGCTCTAATTAAATTTAATTTCTAAAAATGAAATTATAAAAAACTTTAATAAAGTTTATTAACACAGCCAGTAATATATAAGACAAATCAACGTATTTTTTTTTTTTTTTTTTGCAGGGGAAAATGGACAAAGGAAAGGAGCAATAAGGGTGGGAGGGAAATGGGAAGAAAGAAGGGGAGTGATGGTAGGGAGGAGTATATGTAATTTCTTTTCTTTTTTTTTTTTTTTATTTTTGCAGGGGAAAATGGACAAAGGAAAGGATCAATGAGGGTGGGAGGGAAATGGGAAGAAAGAAGGGGAGTGATGGTGGGGAGGAGTATATGTAATTTCTTAACCAATGGCTTTCTGTTTTTAATTACAAAGAACACTTAAAAAAATCATGGTGAGTTCATCTTATATTAGGAGGTTTGTTCTCGAAATGAAAAGTTCAGAAAACAAAAAGTCCAGTTTGGGTGTCCTCATCTTTAGGCACATCTTGGTATTTTGTATTGGTAAATCTATCTTTACCACAATATATTATTTAGGACAGGATCACATTTGTCACCTCTTCCTCCCTACTACCCAAAGTGGTACCAAACCCACAAAATAGTCAATAAACCTCTACAGAGTGAGCAAATAAGTCTTTTTTTTTTTTTTTTAACTCTCCTGGGTGAACTGAATTTTTTGAGGCTCATAAGTAAATATGTTTTCCTCTTTACTTTGTCTATTACAGCCAGATTATATGAGTGGGGTGTTAAAGTCTCCCACTATTATTGTATTGCTCTAGAGAATGTCCTTTAGTTTTTGTTGGAGAAATGGTTTAGTGATGCAAAATTCTCTCAACTTTTGCTTATCTGTGAAGCTTTTGATTTCTCCTTCATATTTGAATGAGATCCTTGCTGGATACAATAATCTAGGCTGTAAGTTATTTTCCTTCATCACTTTAATTACGTCTTGCCATTCCCTCCTGGCTTGGAGAGTTTCTATTGAAAGATCAGCTGTTATCCTTATGGGAATTCCCTTGTGAGTTATTTGATGTTTTTCCCTTGCTGCTTTTAATATTTGTTCTTTATATTTAATCTTTGTTAATTTGACTAATATGTGTCTTGGGGTGTTTCGCCTTGGGTTTATCCTGTTAGGGACTCTCTGGATTTCTTGAACTTGAGTGGTTATTTCCTTGTCCATTTTAGGGAAGTTTTCAACTATTATCTCCTCAAGTATTTCCTCATGATCTTTCTTTTTATCTTCTTCTTCTGGAACTCCTATGATTCGAATGTTGTAGCGTTTGATGTTATCCTGGAGGTTTCTGAAATTGTCCTCATTTCTTTTGATACGTTTTTCTTTTTTCTCGTCTGATTCATTTATTTCTAGGATTCTATCTTCTAGTTCACTAATCCTATCTTCTGCCTCTGTTATTCTACTATTTGTTGCCTCCAGGGTGTTTTGGATCTCATTTATTGCATTATTCATTATGTGTTGACTCTTTTTTATTTCTTCTAGGTCCTTGTTAAACCTTTCTTGCATCTTCTCAATCCTTGTCTCCAGACTCTTTAACTGTGATTCTATTTTGATTTCGAGATTTTGAATTAATTTCGCTATCATTATTCGGAATTCTTTATCAGGTAGATTCCCTATCTCTTCCTCTTTGGTTTGGTTTGGTGGAGATCTATCCTGTTCCTTTAGCTGCTGGGTATTCTTTTGTCTCTTCATTTTGTTAAAATTGCCAAATTTAGAGTGTCCTTACTATATTCTGGTAGTTTGTTGAATTCTCTTTATTGAGGTGGTTTACAGGTCTTTTCAATGTCTGATCTCTGCCTTGTTACAGAGGGGGCGGAGATGAACACCCAAATCTAAACCGGCCAGGTTCAGGCACTCAGATAATCCTCAGAAGCACAGACTTGGTTGAGTCTGCGTTTTATGCCCTTCCCAGATCCGAGTAGCGCAGGTGATGAAATGTTCAGCGAGCACAGGTGCTGCGACTTATCGCCTCTCCGCCGCTCAGTTTTCTGGGTATACAAACAGCGCACTTTCTCAGGCAGATGTTGACCATCCAGAGCCCCAAGAAGCGTGAGTCAGCACAGAAACCTACTCACAGTTCCGTTAGACAGTGTCTCTCTAGGGCTATAATTGCCCGCCTCTGGCCCTGGCTGCCTGTCACGGGAGGGACGGCCTGCAGCCGGCCAACTCTGTGCAGCCCTTTGTTCCGTAGGTAGTCCTGGTGGTGTCTTAAGTTAGGGCTGGCTTTTGATGTAGTAGATAACCGACAGTCTGGTTATTTCGCTCAGATAGCGCTGGAGATAGCCAGGCCAAATCCTTTCTCAAAGCAATGCAGGCCTCGCCGCTCCTCCTAGCCCAGCCCCCACTTGCCAATAGCAAATGCTGGTGTCCGCGCCAGTTCTCCGCAAAAGGAGTTACCGCAGGGCTCGTTTTCTCGTTTTGAAGACAATGAGCTGTCTTTCTAAGTGCCTGATGTCCTCTGCCGGCATTCAGAAGTTGTTTTATCGAGTTTATTCAGCATTCAAATGTTCTTTTAATGGATTTGTGGAGGAGAAAGTATTCTCCCCGTCTTACTCGTCCGCCATCTTAGCTCCTCCCCCAAATCAACGTATTTTTGAAAGGTCTCTTTTGATACCATTTAAGAAATGACCAAATGTACTGATATAGACATCATTGTCACTCAATCTTTTATACTTATCCACTTACGCAGAGATTTCTCTTCCCACTTAGTTCATTTTTATATTGTTGGTATTATTTATGTGTGCATTATTTTTGTAATCATGAAAAATGGTAATTAGAAAATATTTTTAATTCTGTCTCTCAAAATGGTTATTATTCCCTATAGGACTGTGTTCGTCTATACATACATGTTTTTATTGAGATACAATTAACATGCAATTGAATGTATAAATTTTGAGTGCTTAGTTTAATTGTTGATAATTGTCTACAGTTGTGTATCTACTATCCAAAACAAGTATAGAATATTGCCATTCCCCCAGAAAGTTCCCTGGGCTCCTTTGTAGTCTGCTTTCCACTCCTTGCTCCACAACTATGCTCTGATTTCTTCTGTGATAGATGAAGATCGCCTATATTTTGGAATCATGCAGTAGGTATTCTTTTGGTATTTCTTTTCTGGCTTCTTTCATTTAATGCAATGTTTTTGAGTTTTTTCATGTTATATGTACCAGTGCATTTCTTTTTATTGCTGAGTTTTATTGTATTGTATGAATGTATCACAATTTGGTTATTTCTGTGTTGATAAACATTTGGTATTTTTCTAGTAAGTAAAATACTGGTTATGTGAGTAAGGCTGCATAAAATTTCTTGTACAAATCTCTTTTGGACATATGCTTTATTTCTCTTGGGTAAATACCAAGTGAGAAGTTAGGTGAAAGTTGCCATGTGGATGTATGTTTAACTTTTTAAGAAACTGCCAATCAGTTCTTCAAAGTGGTTGTACTTTTTGTATCCCTGTGGTCACAGAGAAATGCTCCACATCCTTATCAACATTTGTTTTTGTAGTCTTTTTTTTTAGTCAGTTTTGTGGGTATGAAAAAGTATCTCATTTTGGATTCAGTTTGCATTTTCCTGCTATAGCACAATATACTATTTCTTTTTGTGAAATATCTGTTCAGTTGTTCTGTCTAGTTAAAAAATGGGTTGTTTATCTTTTTGTTGTTGGTTCTTGTAGAATTTCTTTGTGTATTGTAGATATCAGTCCTATATCAGATATATACCTTGTAAGTGTTTTCTTCCAATTTATGGTTGTTTGTTCATTTTCTTAATGGAGTCTTTTAATGAGTAGGGACATTTACTTTTAATGAAGTTAAATCTATCATTTTTTTTTTTTATGGTTGGGGCATTTTGTGTCTTGTTCACGGATGTTCATTTAATTTTAAAATCCTCTTAATTTGTGAATTCCTTCTTCCCAACATGTAAATTCAGCAGAAAGAAACAGACCTATACCACCTTAAAATTTTAAAGCTACCGTTGCAAAACTGTTGCTTACGTGGTCAGGGCAAGTGACATAAATAAGCTCACTGAACCGTTTATGAGATTATAAGGAGTAGTGAGGTTAATAGCTAAATGGAAAGTTCAAGTTTCACTTAAAGCTATTCAAATTCAAATTTACATCCCTGGAGATGGATTGGCCAGCTAGGGGAGTTTGTAATCCCTGTCTTAAAGAACTATTGAAATAGAGTTTTATTAAATGATTTTTGTCCAGTGACCGCTGCTTAAAGCATGAGCTCTTTTCAGGTGAGGAGGAGTAGATTAAAAACAAAATCTAGTTTCTCAGATATTCTGGCCCTTTTGCCTTTTTCTGCAGTGATGATGGTTCGTAAGGAGAGGGATATGGCTGTGGTGACTTCATACCCAAAGGAAAGACTTGAGATCTTTGGGAGGCTTGTTGTCTGATTCCTCTATCTGTGTGTGTGTGTGTGTGTGTGTGTGTGTGTGTGTGTGTGTGTGTGTGATGTCCTTCCCTCTGCTGCTCTCCAGGGTGATGTCCCAGGCCCACCTGTTGCTACTTGGCTGACAAGTGTGGCTCAAGTCTATGTCTGCTCTTACCTGTACACTGGCCTTTGTACTTGTGCACTCCATCAGAGCCAGTGGAATCACCTGGATGACTGTCTTATCTTGGTCCTGCTGATGCTATAGAAGAGCCTCATGAGGTCTGGCTGTGACTGCCACATGAACATAGTCTGGCTATCTGGCTGCTTTGCATCACTCTCTGTTAAAGCCACCTGATCTGTTCTCTGGCAAGGTCCCAATCCAGATCTTGAGAAAGATGAATCCCAAGATATCCCCCCTGCTTGGCACAATGCACGGCCAAGTTTACCCTGGTGGAGATCTCTATCAGGTGCTATCAGGGAATATCAGAGATCTCTAAGAGCTTGATTCTTGTTATATACAAGGAATGACTTGAGAAATTTATAAAATCCTCTCTGGAGATAGTAGCAGGTTTGCAAGACTGTAGTCAATGCAAAATCCTATTTTTGACTTACAGAAGTTGAATGTTACTTAGGCTTTTTGTCTTTGCACTCCTTCTGTACTGAGCTAAAATCTTCCTCCTAGGCAGAAGGATGCTTAGGCTAGCTGAAGTGAATGCATTCAGAAAAGTGCATTAATAATTTATAAAATATTCTCTCTGTTACTCATAAGAAATAGAAATAAGTCCACAGTGTTAAATCTACTGTGTTAATCTCAGTGGACTTAAACAGTAAATAGCAATAGGATGTATGACTACAGTGCTTAAGAAACATGCATCTTAGTATGGAAGAGAGAATTAATAGAAGTAAAATAGATATAATAAGAGAATAATCCAATGTGCTTACTTCATAGGAATGATGATTTACATATTCCATTCTTAAGGCTGATTGCGTCCTTGCTGTACCATGGCATGGGGTTAGTCACTACCCTGCCAATAGTAATAATGGTGACTGTATAGCCGAGTCTCTAGCTATTCCTGTGGTTCTTTTTCTGTCCTGGCTCTTCAGCCCTGGAACTGCTGGAATCATAGAGGGTTATGTAATATTCTGAGTTCTGATACCGTGCATTATGTAGCATGGGAGAAAACTTAACCTGATAGTCAGCTGCTCTCTCCATGTCACCACAAGTCATTCTGAGATTAAAAAGTCACCTTCCAGAGACCCTTGGCTGATACTGGCTTTAGAACATTATTGTTTGTGAGATGTCAGAATGCCATGGGTGATAGATGGATTGTTTTTAATTTTGGAAAGTAGTGTAACTGAAAAATTCAAAGTAATACCAGTATATATCATAAATGCAGACTTCAAATGGAAATGGAAAGATCATTTAGAAAATTTAAAAAATTATTGGTGTGAGAAAAAACAGAAAAAATGTTTTTTAGGATTTATTTTGCATTGCTCATCTTAAATGGGTTCCATTGCTTACAGTAAAATGTCATAACACTTTGATGTGTTGTCTGAAAAGGGAGAGTATGGAAGAAAAATTATATATTTTTTAACTTGGAACCCAGGCTGCTCTGCTGTTGTGGCAACTTAAAAATACGATAGATTGCAGCAGGAGCAATACCACCATGATAAATGAAAATGTTCCAGAGGAGCTCTGCTGATCAATATTGCTAGTGATCCATAAAGTGAAGACTCTCTTAGCGGGGTTTGACGTGGTTAGAAACTCAAAGCAAATTCGTGCATCATAGTACCTCTTTCCAGGTCATCCCTGCCACTCTAAAGAAGGGGAGAAGAAGCCATCCCCATCTGTGGCATCAAGCATCTTCATAAAAGCAGAATGTCCATGTTGATGCTGACCCCGTAGACTTCCTGGCAGTGCTGGAATTTTCCCTTAAGATAAATGTATCATTAACCGTGATGGCTCCAAAAGAACGTTTGTGGTCTTTGGGGGTCAATAATCTCTAAGTATATAGTAGCATAATGAACTACAGATGCTGTGAAAGCTCTTTTGCAGACATCTGGCCTATAAGTTGTCTTTTAAATGGCCTTAAACCATGTACATGGCCAAGTCAGTAACTTCAGGGGATCCACTCCAATCGTTAGTATGGTTATTAGTTCTCTTGGTAAAAATGTTCCAAATCCATTTTTATTATATTAACATTTTTATAAGTCCAAAATCAGTATTGCCTTACCATGGAGCTCAAGTCATTTTCTAATATAAAGTCTTGAATTTTAAATGCCTTTAGGATTAAATCCTTGACATAAATGGAGAATAACCAGAGAAATAAAAAGTACAACTTGGCTCAAAGACATTCCTTGGAAATGGAGGCAAATTGAATTTGCTGTTAAAAGATCTTTGGGGTGACTCTCATGTGAACATAGAGTAAAAAAAATAATAAGGCTGATTGACCTTTAGTTTTTGCTTTAGGACTATGTGTGGTTTTTTTGTGTGTCTTTATGAAAAGGGCTTCCCTGGTGGCTCAGATGGTAAAGAATCTGCCTCCAATGTTGGAGACCTGAGTTCGATCCCTGAGTTGGGAAGATCCCCTGGAGAAAGGAATGGCTACCCACTCCAGTATTCTGGCCTGGAGAATTCCATGGACTGTTTAGTCCATGGGGTCACAAAGAGTTGGACACGATTGAGTGACTTTCACTTCACTTTATGAAAAATCTCTGGTTCACAAGGTTCCAAATCTTAATTAGTGTTGGGTCATTTCCTTTGCTTCAGAATAGCAAGTTTCCATTGCATTAAAAATGCATCTTTCACCTTAAGGACCGTTTCTTGCCCCCAGCTTGCTTTCTAAATTGTACGTGTCCAGTAAAAAGGTGTGATGTGTGGAATTGTCCAACATGGTAGCCATTAGTCCAAAATGGTAGTCATTAGTTCAGTATGGTAGCCATTAGTCCAATATGGTAACCAAGCATGGTATTGCACACTTGAAATGTGTCTATGGTGAATGAGGAACTGAGCTTTAAATTTTTATTTAAATTTGGTAGCTTACATTTAAATAGCCTTGCACGGCTAGTGCATGGATACACCTACTGCAGGCCACGGTGTAGACTGCTCTGTTTGCTTCACTGTACGGAGCAGCAGAGCTCTAAATACTGTCCCTCATTCCTGTCGCCGTCCTATTCCTCCTGATGGACTTTAGGTCAGAAATGGCAACATGTGATTAAGAAAGACACTTTACTCAATTAATCATTTTTATCCCTTTACCACTCATTTTGGATGGGAAGGTCTTTTGTTTGAGACATAAACAATAGGACAGTTGGCTTTTTTGAGTATAGTTTGGAGTCTGTATTATTTAATCTCATTTTCTCAAGTTAGAAGTGATCAAATACATTGAAGTTTTCTAGTTTGTATAGAAAAGGAGACTCACCTTCTATTTAGGAAATTTAGTAGAACTTTAGAACTCTCATTATTCACATTTTTGAGTGATAAATACAGTTGATTAAGAGGGTATATCCAAAAAGCAAAACAGTATGTCCAAAATATTCAGCAAGGGACAGGTTGGAATTTACTTGCCGGTTTATGGCTTCCCAGAATTAAAATAAGAGAATGGGTACCAATTGTAATTTAAGAGATAGTTTCCTTTTATATCGCATGTGCACACTGATAAACACTCTCTAAGGTATTATTCTTTAATAATATGAGAAATAGAAAATAGAGGTTTGCTGTGACCACGTCCTCAGAATCGAATACTTCTTACTACAGTTATGATTTATTTGTTATAGACTGAATTTTAAAATTGAGTAGACTTTGGAGAAGGCAATGGCACCCCACTCCAGTACTCTTGCCTGGAAAATCTCATGGACGGAGGAGCCTGGTAGGCTGCAGTCCATGTGGTCGCTGAGGGTCGGACACGATTGAGCCACTTCACTTTCAGTTTTCACTTTCATGCATTGGAGAAGGAAATGGCAACCCACTCCAGTGTTCTTGCCTGGAGAATCCCAGGGACAGAGGAGCCTAGTGGGCTGCCATCTATGTGGTCGCATAGAGTCGGACACGACTGAAGCGACTTAGCAGCAGCAGCATGCTCTTCTTTAAAAGTATTTTTCAGATTCTAATTTATACATGGTGAAATGCACAGACACTAGGTGTACAGCTCAGTGAGTCTGATAAATGTGTATATCTAATTATCTCATATCTCATGCCTCTAGGAACTGCAGCATTTTTCATGTAAAATAAATTCAAGCAGCACCTCTTTCCAGGTGATCCCTGCCACTCCCCTCTGCCACCCCCACTTTTGAGGAAACTCTGATCTCCGTAACCATAGCTCAGTTTTTTTGTTCTCTTTTCTGTGTCTAGATTCCTTTTTTTGGGCATAATGTTTTAGAGATTCATTCATGTAGTACATCTGAAATTTGTCTTTTAAAATTGTCATTGTATATGTATATCACAACTTGTTTTTACATTGTTTTGTTGGTAGATACCTGGTTTGTTTCATTTTTAGCTATTATTAAAGCTGCTGTGAAAATTCCTATTCAAGTCTTTTTTGTATATACGCTTCCATTTTTGTTGGTAAATTGAGGGAGTGGAATTGCTGGCTCACAAGGTTGGTATATGTTTAGCTTATTAAGAAACTATTAAACTGTTTTTCTAAGCACTTGTATCATTTTATATTCCCTCCAGCAATGTCTGAACATCCCAGTTGCTCCATGATTTCTCTTACATTTGGTGCTGTAAGGGTGTTAATGAGTATATAGTGGTATCTCTGGCTTTAATTTACAGTCCCTAAAGATGAATAATGCTAAGTACCTTTTCATGTGCTTATTGCTCATTCATATATCTTTAATGAAGTTTCTGTTCAGTTCTTTTACTTAATTTTATAGTATATATGTATGTATGTATATATGTGTATATGTATATATCTATATATAGAGTCATTTCTCTCATCTCTAGCTCAGCCGTTTTTTTCATTTTTAAAAAATTTATTTATTTTTTATTGAAGGATAATTGCTTTCCAGAATTTTGCTGTTTTCTGTCAAAACTCAACATGAATCAGCCATAGGTACACATATATCCTCTCCCTTTTGGGCTTCCTTGGTGGCTCAGATGATAAAGCGTCTGCCTGCAATGCGGGAGACCCAGGTTTGTATCCCTGGGTCGGGAAGATCCTCTGGAGAAGGAAACGGCAACCCACTCCAGTACTCTTGCCTGGAAATTTCCATGGACTGAGGAGCCTGGTACACGGGATTGCAAAGAGTCGACTTCACTGAGGGACTTCACTTTCACTTTGAAACTCCCATCTGCCTCCCCACCCCACCCCTCTAGGTTGATACAGAGCCCCTGTTTGAGTTGCCTGAGCCATACAGCAAATTCCCATTGGCTATATATTTTACATATGGTAATGTAAGTTTCCATGTTACTCTTTCCATACATCTCACCCTCTCCTCATGTCCCTAAGTCTTTTCTCTATGTCTGTTTCTCCATTGCTGCCCTGTAAATAAGTTCTTCAGTACCATTTTTCTAATGAAATCTTTTGATGAGCATGTTTCGATTTCCTAAGGTAGCTGTAACAAATTACCGTATACTTTGGGGCTTAAAACAGTAGACATTTATTCTCTCAGATTTCTGTAGGCCAGAAGTCTGAAATCATGGTTTTAGCAAAACTCCCTCTGAAGAATCCTTTTTTGCCTCTTTCTCCTTTCTGGTAGCCTTCAGCAGTCCTTGCTATTCCTTGGCTATTACCTGCAGCATTCCAGTTTCTACCTCTGTCTTCATGCTGCCTGCTTCTTTCTCTGTGTGTCTGTGTTTCTGTGTCCCCATGAGTTACATGGACTTTTTGTAAAAATATCAGTCCTTGGATTTAGACCCTTCCTAAATCTTAAGGTATGATCTGATCTTAACTAAGTCCAATACACTCTGAAGTTCCAGTGAACAAGTCATGCGGAGACACTAGTCAAGATAATAGACTTGTCTATTTATTTTCTTAATGAAATCTTTTGTTCAACAGAAGTTTTTCACTTTGATGAAATCCAGCTTATCTTTTTTTTTTTTTTTTAATTGCTGGTGCTTTCTGTGCTCTGTATAATAAATCTTTGCAACTCAAGTTCTAAAAAGATATCCTCTTGTGTTTTCTACCAGAAGTTTTGTACTTTTTAATTTTACATTGAGGTCTATCATGCCTTTAGAATTTCTTTTTGTTTTTTATAGCATGAGAAGGAATTCAAGGATTATTTTCTTTTACATATGGACATCAAATTTTTTCAGCATGATTTATTGAAAACATTATCTTTTGCACTTTGGATTTCTTTGTCAAATTTGCTTTTGTCAAAATTTATTGAACAGACCTCTTTTTCTAGACTCTCTGAGCTAGTCTTGTATCACACTGTCCTGATTACTCTGCATTTAATGGTAAGTGTTGAAATCTGGCAGTGTAAGCCTTCCATTTTCCTTCTTCCCTCCTCTCATCCTTTTCAGAATTGTTTTGACTATTGCAGACTTTTTGCACTTTCTTTTAAAGAGTACTGAGGTTTTGTTTTTGTTTTTTTTTAGATCAGGCAGATACTGGAAGATTATCAATTTTCTGTTAAGTCTTAGTTTTAAGATTTGTTAAGATGGCTCTAGAGTGGCCATTACTTTATACCTAGAGTGGTTCACTTATAAGGCATGACCTTTCTGGCTTGTATGCTCTTGGTGTTTCAGTCTGGATGGTCATAATCCTAGGCTTGTGTATGACCTCTGTACTCTATCTGGCTCCTACTCAGATAGAGTAGCAGCTGGTCTCTGCTGATCTCTTACAGTCTGGCTCAGTGTGTGCACAGCTTGGTAACTGGCCCATGTTGGTTCTTGGGAACCCTATGCAGATTCCTGGAGCTCTTCCTCTGCATGCACATCTATTTTCTACCTCTGTACAGTGAAAACTGTGGCTGTGTCTTTGAGATCCATTTGTTTCCCTATGTTTGTGCCTCAGCTAGGAGGGTACATTTAAGCATAAAGCCAAGGTTACCTTCTTGCAAGGATCACAGTTGTCCAGTGACCAAAAATAGTTGCTTTCTCTGTTTTTTTTTAATATTAATTATAGTTTTACATAGAACTAGTTAAGTCTGATAGCCATTTTTGCATTGTGGCTGAGACAAGAAGCATGCAGTATCCTTTTGGAAACTGTACTACCAGTCAGATTCTTGATGATATCTATTTTTAAAGGATTCAATCTATAGAAAATTGAGGCAAAGTTCATGATATAGAAGTAAAGATGTGGAAAGACCATGGGGTACACTTAAAGAAGTTCAGTTACTCCTGGCAATCACAGAGATTGTAATCATTTTGAAATATCATACCACAAAGCCTGCCAATTTCTGCTTTCTTCTATCCATTATACTTTTTGCTAATAGGTTTCTTAGGCATTGCCCAGTGTACAGGTGTCCACTGGTGTATTTGTTTTAAACTGTTGAATTTTAATAAAATTATTATGATTTTCTCCCAATAGGTAGTTATGCCACCAACAAAACACTGCTTTCAGGAAAAAAAAAAAAAAAAATCAAGCCTAGGGGTATGCCTGCTCTTAGTGTTTTGTAAAGCTACTTGTTATCTCCTCAAATTCAGACACAAACAACTGCCTTAGAAAGACATTTTTAGCATTTTAAAAGATATCTTTTCCATGTGTTTGACCTATTCCTGCCTTGGCAAAAAGGAAGAAAAATGAATTGCTACAGTTACTGTAGCACCTTTGACTTATTCATAATACAATTTTAGAGATCTGTAAAAAAGTGCTTGAAATTTCTGTTGGTCAGGTAACCTTTATGACTCATTGCTTAGTTATGGTTAAGAGCAGATACAATATATATTATGCCATTTAGAAAGGAAGATAAAGAGCCTTGTTTAGGAAAATAAATTTCAACATCAAAACAATAGGTATGCATTTTGAACCTAATGTGGGCCAGTTTGGATTTTAACTTTTGGGTGTGAAAAAGACATTCATTACTTAAAAAAGCTCACTATATACAATGACTAGGATGATTTAGTCAGTATTCCTCAACCATGTGTATTGTATAAATCTTTTCCAAAGGAAAAAAATTCTTTCTGACTCCTATTATGTATGTAAATTATTTGTATTATATTGTTCTTTAAATTTATGTAAATATAAAATAAAGTATAAATTCCTTGTGCTAATAGCGCATATACTAGTTTTAATCAAAACATATTTAAAATTTAAATGCAAACAAAGCTATAAATTCAAATTAACAACATTAGTTTCCCACGATAGGTGATGTTTTACAGAAAAGCTTAAATTGTTTACAACATAAATGTGGCAGTGACTGCTGTGATGCAGGTTCTTTTAAGCCCTCAACTGTCTCATCACTTTGCTGTGAATACTGCAAAACCTTTCTTGGTATTTATCCAGTATTGCAATTTGATCATCTCTTGACCTGAAAGCAATCATGTGTGTGTGTTATTTACCTGTATCATTTTATATTTGTCTCTGTCAATTATAATAGTACTGTTGAGGTCAATGTAGTTAAAAACAAAATATTAAGGCAGTCACTGAAATTTGATGAGAGTGCTCGAGAAGGTGGCTTTCAAGATGTGCAAGAGTGTAATAATGCTAATGTTAAATTTTTGTATCAAAACAAGTCACAAAATGATATAATTCTTACAGGTAACTTATGACTTCTTAAGAATTCATCCATGCACATACAATTTAATAAACCATCTTGTAGAATGTATTTGAAGAGGCAAAGATTAGATGCAGGGAGAGTAGAAGAATACTGCAGTAGTCTCGAATTGGGGTATCAGGAGCTCGAACTTGAGTAGAAGTACTGGAAATGAAAGAGTTAATGGGTGGTGATTGGTCACTGGCCCTAAAATTCCAGTTTGTTTGAAAGATTTTATTTATTTAGCTGTTCATTTTTTCATTTGGTGATTCATCACTGAGGAGACTGTCTTCTGTGATGACTAAAACATCTTATTTTTGTCATCTATCATTCCCTCATAAGATTATTGAGTATGATCTTGGTACATAAGTTCTTGGTAAATGAGGATTATTATTAATCCACTCACAATTATTGAGGTTGAATTTTAAGTTAAAATTAAGTTTTAAGTTATCAGTATAATTTTAAATTGTGTCAGGAAGTAGATTAAATTGGAGTAGATAAAGCCTGAGTACTCTTGGCAAGGTGTTCACAGTGTAGTGAAGGACACTGATGTGGAATCAAGTAGTTTGCAGTCGCTCAGTCATGTCTGACTCTTTGTGACCCCATGGACGGCAGCACTCTAGGCTTTCCTGTCCATCACCAACTCCCAGAGCTTTCTCAAACTTATGTCCATTGAGTTGGGGATGCCATCCAACCATGTTATCCTATGTCGTCCCCTTTTCCTCCTGCTTCAATCTTTCCCAGCATCAGGATCTTTTCCATTGAGTCAGTTCTTTTCATTAGGTGGCCAAAATATTGGAGCTTCAGCCTGAGCATCAGTCCTTCCAATGAATATTCAGAACAGATTTTCTTTAGGATTGACTGGTTTGATCTCCTTGTAGTTCATGGGACTTTGAAGAGTCTTCTCTGTCACCACAGTTCAAAAGCATCAATCAAGTAAATAACCTGCAATCTGCTAAGCTTTGTGGTTCTGAACTCTACAGCTGTCAGTGGACTGGCACTCTGAGGAATAAATCAGCATCTCTGCCAACTCTAGTGGGATCTTCAGGAGCAGGGTGTTTGATTAAGCTGGAACTCGGAAAGCATTTAGGTGTTTGTATGACAGACCGACAAGGCAAGGAAAGACATTCTAGGCTGACACACAGCATTTGCAAAGATATGGGGAGTTCAAGAGCATGTGCACTTGGAGGCACACAAGTAGTTCAATATGGTCAGACTGTGACACACACTGTGTGGGCTGGGATGCAGTTGGAAAGGTAGTAACAATAAGGCAATGGTGAATTCCGAGAATCCGAATGGAAACCTGACCTGTGGCATCTGTCTTGCAAGTGGTGCCATTTGTTATGGGACGAGCTAAGAAAGCCAGGGTTAAGCAGCATAGCCAAGCCCAGTTGCCAGGTGCTGAATAAGTGCGAAGTTGCTTCAGTTGTATCTGACTCTTTGTGACCCCATGGACTGTAGCCCGCTAGGCTCCTCTGTCCATGAGATTCTCCAGGCAAAGATACTAGAGTGGGTTGCTATTTCGTCCTCCAGGGGATCTCCTGACCCAGGGGTTCAATCCTGGAAGGCAGTCCAAATCTGTGTCCCCAAATGTCAGGCAAATCATGTCATCCTGGGCAAGAAGAGCAGAAATAGTATGGTCCTTTTCTGTGGAGTCATTAAACAAACTTTTCATCATGATCAAAGTCCTGACAGCACACTGAAGGAATGATAGTTTTCAAGTGAAGAATTCATTAAACTGTGTTAGAAGTTTGAAAAATCATCCAAGAATGGAAAGAACTTTGAAATATTAAGAGATTATTACCATTACAGAAAATACAGTACCAGAAAATACACATTTTGTATTAGTATTTCTGGATGGAACTGAAACACCTTTTGGAAAGCATTTATGTTTTGATTTTACTCAGTATTCACATCAGGCTATCATACTTAAGATAATAGAGAATGTTTTTGGCTTTACATACTAGTACTCATGTTCTTCATCAGTACTTATGAAGACAAATCTTCAGTTCAGTTCAGTTCAGTTCAGTCCCTCAGTCGTGTCCGGCTCTGTTTGTGACCCCATGGACTGCAGCATACCAGGCTTCCCTGTCCATCACCAACTCCCAGAGCTTACCAAACTCGTGTCCATCGAGTCAGTAATGCCATCCAACAGTCTTACCTCTGTCATCCCCTTCTCCTGCCTTCAATCTTTCCCAGCATCAGGATCTTTTCCAATGAGTCAGTTCTTCACATCAGGTGGCCAAAGTATTGGAGTTTCAGCTGCAGCATCAGTCATTCCAGTGAATATTTAGGACTGATTTCCTTCAGGATTGACTGGTTAGAGGTCTTTGCAGTCCAAGGGACTCTCAAGAGGCTTCTCCAACACCACAGTTCAAAAGCATCAATTTTTTGGCGCTCAGCTTTCTTTATAGTCCAACTCTCACATCCATACGTGACTATAGGAAAAACCATAGCTTTGACTAGATGAGCCTTTGTTGGCAAAGTAATGTCTCTGCTTTTTAATATGCTGTCTAGGTAGGTCATAGCTTTTCTTCCAAGGAGCAAGAGTCTTTCAGTTTCATGGCTGTAGTCACCATCTGCAGTGATTTTGGAGCCCCCAAAATAAAAGTCTCTCACTGTCCACTGTTTCCCCATCTATTTGCCATGAAGTGATGGAACCGGATGCCTTGATCTTAGTTTTCTGAATGTTGAGTTTGAAGCCAACTTTTTCACTCTCCTCTTTCACTTTCATCAAGAGGTTTTTTAGTTCTTCTTCGCTTTTTGCCATAAGGGTGGTGTCATCTGCGTATCTAAGCTTATTGATATTTCTCCCGGCAATCTTGATTCAAGCTGGTGCTTTATACAGCCTGGCATTTTGCATGATGTCCTCTGCATATAAGTTAAATAAACAAGGTGACAATATACAGCCTTGACCTACTCTTCCCAATTTGCAGTGAGTCTGTTGTTCCATGTCCGTTTCTAACTGTTGCTTCTTGACCTGCATACAGGTTTCTTAGGAGGCAGGTAAGGTGGTTTGGTATTCCCATCTTTCTAAGAATTTGCCACAGTTTGTTGTGATCCAAACAGTCAAAGGCTTTGGTGTAGTCAATATAGCAGAAGTCAATAAAGCAAAATCTTATGGTCACTTAAAGCATTGATCTGGGTGATCATTGCAAAAAATTCTGTTTTTATGACATATCATTCATGTATAATCGATCATTTCTGTTTTCTTTTAATACAGTTTTCATTTTCTTTAGTACCATTGCTATGTATAAGTAACATGAAAACATAAACACAGACTGTTTTTTCTAATTATGACTATAGTGCCTTAGTTATCTTTAAAATGTTTGTTCATAGTTACCAAGGGGACACATAAATATTCTTCAGAAATGTAGTTAATACAGTGGTACAGAATAACCCTTCCCAGATGGTAGAAAAGAATAAGAGAAAAATTTTACAAAGATCATGATGAGAACAGGAAGTAATGTAATATAAATTCACTCATGTGGCACAGATTGAAGTGTGTGTGGGGAGGTGTGGGAGATGCACAAAATTAAATTCTCTCATCACACTCTGAAAATTGCCATCTTGCAGTCATCAAGTCCTCCTCCTTCTCAGATGTTGAAGCTCTGCTCTCAGACCAGCAGAAGAAAATTTCATAGTTCAACATATTCCCACTTAGTTGATGAACTCACTTACAATTGTGGCTGCTAAAAGCTGTTGATGTGCATGTGAAATGACTGTTCATATCTACATCTGTTAGAGAAGTGTTTTATTCTTCCCGTGACTTTTCTGTCATGCGTTGTGTAGTATAAGTGTATTTTAGTTCTGCTAGAAGAGTTGTAGATGTGTCCCTGTATCTGGCATTGAGGCTTGATTGGCTATTTATTCCAATTTATATATCAGTTTACACACATCAGTTTGAATTCTTTGAATACCAAAGTGTGTGTGGTATTAATTGGGCACTTACTATATGCTTCTAAGTGGTAAATGTGTATGTGTATATATATGTGGTGTGTGTGTATATATATATATATATGTATTAATCCTGACAATGACCCTATGTACTATTATTATTATTCCCATTTTGTAGATAGGAATAATAGATGAGAGCCAACGTGACTGAGGCCCAGAGAGGTTAAATAGTTTGATTAAGCTAAAAAATGATGGCAATATTATAGACATTCAGTATACACTAAAAAATGATGGCAACAGACATTCAGTATACACTCACTACAGAGTGCACACACATATTCAAAAATGCTTATTCAAAATATATGTCCATTTGTGCTGTGAAAGATTGGTACTCACAATTTGTAAATTCCTGTGTAATTCATATTGACATTACTTACAAAAAACGTTTTTCCCAATGAGTGGTAGTTGTTAGGTTTTCAATATAGTCAATGACATGAATGTTCTTACTGACCTTTCAGGGTATGCTCCATTGACATAATTTCAGACATCCTTTGTGCTTTGGGGAATACCAGGATACCAAATTCTGGTACTGTATTATCAGTGGGTTTTATTACCTTTATTAAAGAATAGTTCATCCTACATATTCTGGATACTAAAGACAGGTAGAAAGCTGCTAAGCTGCTAAGTCGCTTCAGTTGTGTCCGACTCTGTGTGACCCCAGAGATGGCAGCCCACTAGGCTCCCCCCGTCGATATTAAATGCTTTGGACTTCACTTTCTAGATAAATTTTTGAAATGAGAGAGAGAAACTCTGTGGGTTGAGGTTTGCTCCTATTGTCTTAGAGTGAAGACAATAGGAGTGGCTTAGAGTGGCTTCTGTGACGAGCATTGACAACATTACAATCAAGTTACCTACCCCCTGTGCAGGTTTCACAAAGGCCATCTTACTCTTGGAGCTCACATCTTTTGGAAATTGTTCCCCACTGATTTGTGCTTCTACTTTAAGATGATTTTCGGATATTGTAATAAAACTGGCACAGTATAAGTCCTTAATGCTGAATAACAATCTGAATTGATTTAATGTAGACAATCTAATCTGTTTAGTTCTGTAAGAAACACTGCGATTCTCAAAAATAGGACAGACAAGTCAGGACCTTAAACCATCAGAAAACCAAAATGTAGTTCTAGTCCTCCAGAAATATTTGAAACAGCATCTGGAATGTGAATCAACTTGTTAAGAAAAATACTTCAGATTATTCTTCTGTAGTGTTTGGTTTCAAGGCAGCCATCCAGATGCACAGCGACGGTAATCATGAGATGAGATGGTATGAGAAAATGCCCACAGGACACCTGGCTCCTAATAAGCAGTCACTAGATGCTAGCTTGTGTGCTCCATGGGCGGCTGTGATGGAGAGATTAAGGGTGTCCTCTTGTGGATAACCTGAGTTCAAATCCTGGCAGAACCATCTATCAGCTAGAAATCCTAAACAATGGTTCTCAACCAGGGACAACTTTGTCCCCCATGGCACATTTGGCAATGTCTAGAGACATTTTAGGTTGTCACCCTTCAGGGTGGGCTTCTATTGGAGGCCAGAGATACTGCTAAGCATCACATAGTGCTCTGAACAGCCTTCTCCTTGCCCCGCTCCCCCTCTACCCCCGCCTCCGGTGAAGAATCATCTGGTTTGAAATGTGAATAGCGAAGAGCCCCAACCTAGAACAAGTAACATTGTCTCTCTAAATAAGGACAATAATCGTGCCTCCTTATGAAGAAGGGAATGGCACCCCACTTCAGTACTCTTGCCTGGAAAATCCCATGGATAGAGGAGCCTGGTAGGCTGCAGTCCATGGGGTCGCTGAGGGTCAGACACGACTGAGCAACTTCACTTTCACTTCACTTTCCTGCATTGGAGAAGGAAATGGCAACCCACTCCAGTGTTCTTGCCTGGAGAATCCCAAGGATGGTGGAGCCTGGTGGGCTGCTCTCTCTGGGGTCGCAGAGTTGTACACGACTGAAGCGACTTAGTAGCAGCAGCAAATACAAAGAAGGGACTTAGGAAGGTGCCTCACCTACAAAGCACATCAGAAATACTAACTCTTGTTATTCTTTGAACAGTTATTTGTAGGAGATTCACTGTGTGTCAGGCACCAGCCTAGGTGCTAGGTGTACAGTTGAAGTGGAAGGATAACAGTCCTGGTCCCTCCCCTCGAGGGGCTTGCTGTTTCTGGCTTCAGGGGTCACTGCAGAGATGACACCCCTCCTTAGGGGCAGCAGCATCTATCCTTGTTGGGGCCAGCCACCTTATGCTCTCTGTGCCTCCCTCCCCTTGAAGTACAAGCTCCTTCTTCATCTCTTTATAAAAATCTCTCATTTAGAAGAATCCACCAAAAGCAGAAAAATACTAGCCCCAGCTTTCTCATTCCACTCGTCTGAATTTGAGCATCACAATCTCACCTGATCCACATGCAGATACTGTCAGTATCTCCGAGCATCCTTTGCAAGCGAGGAAGACTCTTTCATACCAGCGGCTCTCACTTAGAGAATGCTCTTCACTCCGGGACTACTCTTCCTTCTTTATGGCTTTGGATATCTTAGTCTTTCTCCATCAATGTTGGGACCCTTGAGTTTCTTCTCTCACCTCCTTCCTTTATCTGCTCAGTGCTGCCAGCAGCGCCGCAGGCTTCTGCCCTTGCTCCTGTAACTTAGTGTGACTCAGGGCGGGAGCGTTTCCATACCCTTTACAGGTGTTGTTTAGGGAGGAGACAGTCTTAGGTCCTAAGTGTGAAGTTTAAATGTGGTTTAATCTGGAGGCCAAGATGTAAAGAGTGGTCTGTGTCAGCACATTTAGGCTGGGGTAACTGAGGCTTTGTATGCCAACCATTCCCAGTTCCCGAGTCAGTTCTGAGCAGGACAGAGAATTTAGGAGACCTCACCCCACTAATGTGGGGGTACAACCCATTCAAATTCACTGTGCCAATGCCTGGAGCCTGCTGCTGTGCTGCCATATGCCTGCAAAGTCATACCTCCTCCTTACGTCCCACTCTGCTGGTCTAGTTCATATAACCGGGCCTCTGCTTTGGTTTTGTCTTAGCCCCGCAGCTCTCTGAGTAACACAGTGTCCCTGCAATGCTGATCACGGAAACATGATCTGTTCCTGACCACCTGACTAGACTTTTCCATTCCCACCTCCCTCCCTCCCACACGCCTTATGCTTCAGCGGTATAAAACACTGGCAGGTCCATGAAGGATCTGTGCTTCTGTGTATCACGTGCTTTGTACAGATTGCTTCCTCTGCCTGGATTGCCTGACTTAAGCCTAGCCAGAATTCCTGTTTACTTCTTTGACTGTTAGGGATTGAACTGTTGGCTCCCTTCTTCAGGATCTAGTCTGCAGCTTGCTCAGTTATTCCATCCCTCTACTTCATTTTGGCTTTCATATTTTTCCCTTGCCCATTGAGGCGCCAGGTATTCTGAGTTCAGCCTCCTGGATTTATGAAACCAGAATTTACTGGATTTAAATCAGCCACAACATACTGCAGTAGGTTGAGTCTTTTCAGGACCTAGCCATCATGTGAAGTATTGCTTCTGAGTGAAAATGCAGGCCAAAGTCCTAAAAACTGATGGATCAACGATGTTTTAGAAATGGCAATATTTATAACTTGTAGCTTGACCAGAGCAAAAATATGTGTGATCTTATATACACAACACACATTAACACATACTATTTATCTTTGGCATTTATGCTCATACTTTATGAAATAAGAGAGAAAAATGAAATAAGAATACTAAAAATAAGAATTCAGAATAAAAAGAAAATTAAAGTATATTTCTAGTGAATGAATGTGAAGTTGTGTAGATAAGGGAGAGAAGGTATGCAAATGAGGAGAATGTAAGTGAATCATTTGCTGTTGATATTTAAATAAGAAATATTACTGTTGATGTTTGGGCTTAATTTCCTAAATTGGAAATATATCTTTCACATATCTGGAGGCATATCTAAATGGGCATTAAGGTGGAAATACCCATTTTATCTTCCAAATGCTAGAAAGAAAACAATTTTGTGGAACTAGAATATGAACAAAGAGGAATAAATACATGACTTAGGATAACATTCAAATAGGAAATTCTGGAATGAAAAGAAGCCGCTTGTTTTAGGTTATACTCAGATATTGTGGTTTCAAAAGAATTTCAAACTCTAGCAATTTTCCTAACTTGGACTAATAGGACTGGTACTTATAACACTATGGGCCACGCCTCTCAGGACCTCTGCGTAAAGCCGCATGTTCTGCCAGTTGTCTTTGCCTGGGTATCAGGCATTGCCTGGGGCTGTACAGTGAGCCCAGGATTGTATGCCTTGCTTCAGTGGGGAATTAAAAGGGGAGGGGAATGACAGTCTCACTCAGCCAAGGTGGGTATGTTGTTTTATCTTGCAGACCTTGAAAAGGAAAATTAATTCAACTCTTTTCAACAAATATTTTTCAGACTCTTTCTCTCTGTCTTGGACTATAATCGCCAGTAGTTAGAAATTGAAGAGAACTAAAAGGTGCAGTTGTTGCCCTCAAGGAGATAAAATCAGTTTTTCTGAAGATGTAAGACTGGCATATAAAGGAATTAGACAAGAAACAGAGAAAGATATAAGACAGCAAAAGTGCTACACTGAAAAATAATAAAAAAGTCCATAATAAACAATCAGAGCTCTAGATTACCATGAAAGTGAAAGAACTGTCAAGAAGGCAGGATGTGACATGTTAAATCCTGATTTCTATATAATTTCAGGATAATTCTGATGCCTGGGTTCTCCTCTCTTTTAAAGGGTGTAAAATGTAGTGAGGAAGCTATCTGTAGACCATTGTGTAGACTTTTTGCCTGAATAGTTTTTTCAAAAGAAAGAAAACCAAGAACATCAATTTATCCAAATGTTCTGAACATTCTATGTAGGTCAACTCACAACTATCCAAAAACTGACGGTGGAGCTGAGGGAAGACAGGTCCAGTGCTTTCATTTGGTTCTAGAAGGTGTGTTTTGACATTCAATTAGAAATTGTTTCCTCTGACATTCTGGGAATTTTTGACATTTCTAAGAATGTCTCAAGCCACAGTGTAATCACGTGAGGGGAAAGTTTTGTACCTCTCATTAACTGAGACCGTCTATTACTCCTTTTTCTAGGGGCATGCTCATCTCAGTGCTACAAAAGACTGAGTTCTTTTCTTAAATTTAGATTCTCTCTCCATACTTGCCAGTTTATATTCCAAGGGGAAAGGAGAGAGTCTTTGGTTTTAATATATAGCAATATAAAATATTACTGTAAATTTTTTTTTACATTTGTTTGGGTTATCATCTACATGATAAAATAATTCTACATTTTAAATAATAAATATTAACCTAAGTGCAATGCAAAGGAATATTTGAAGGCAAAATAAATCTCTAACTTCTACTTAGTTATTTGAGCAAACAACAAACACTGTTTTAGAAAGGCATAGAAGTAGATGGGAAAATCGTCAGTGAACAAGACAATTGTCCACATATGTGTTTTCTACATGAACTGTGCCAAGAAGGAGAATTACAAAGTTGATCCCTGCACTCAGGAAGCCTGTCACAGAATGAAGGACAATAGGATATGCCCCCAATATAGATATTAACAACAGTGATGAAAGCGAGTTAGCGGAATTATTTCCCGCTTTTTTGATTCTATAGCATCTAGACTTGCTCTAATTAAGCAGATCATTACATTTTTTTGGTCTTACATTCGCAACATAAGTATAACTAAAGATATAAAATAATTTCTTTTTAAAAAAATTATTGTAGTTGATTTACAATGTTGTGTTAATTTCTGCTGTACAGCGTAGTGACTCAATTATTCATATATCTTTTCATATGCTTTCCCATTGTGGTTTATCACAGGATATTGAATGTGGTTGCCCGTGCTGTACAGTAGAGCCTTGTTGTTTATCCATCCTACATATAATAGTTTGCATCTGTCAATCTCAAACTCCCGATCTATCCCTCCCCTAGCCTCCCCGTCCTTTGGCAACCACAAGTCTGCTCTCTATGTCTGTGAGTCTCTTTCTCATTGATAAGTTCATTTGTGTCATGTTTGATATTGCACATGTAAGTGATATCATATGGTATATGTCTTTTTCTAGTTTATTGCACTTAGTACGGCAATCTCTAGGCCCACCCATGTTTCTGAAAATGGTATTATTTTATTCTAAAAGAATTGCTCTTTATCTGAGGGAAATTATATCTACATTTGTTGCTCCTAGGGTTTAGTAAACTGTGGCCTTGTGGGCCAGATTTGGGGCCTGTTTTTTATATGACCTTTTGAGCCAAGAGGGCTTCCTTGATGGCTCAGATGGTAAAGAATCCACCTGCAATGCAGGAGACCTCGGTTTGATCTGGAGAAGCGCATGGCAACCCACTCCAATATTCTTACCTGGAGAATTCCATGGACGGAAGAGCCTGGTGGGTTACAGTCCACAGAGTTGCAAAGAATCAGACACAGTTAGACAGTGATTAACATTTCACTTTTTGAGCTAGGAATGTTTTTTTTAAATTTTTGTGTGCTCAGTCTCTCAATCGTGTTCAACTCTGTGTGACTCCCTGGAATGTAGCCTATCAGGGTCCTCTATCCATGGAATTCTCCCAGCAAGAATATTGGAGTGGGTTGCCATTTCCTCCTCCAGGGGATCTTCCAGACACAGAGACTAAACCTGCGTCTCTTCTGTCTCTGGCATTGGCAGGTGGAGTCTTTACCACTGAGCCACCTGAGAAGCCATTTTAGATTTTTAAATGTTTGTAAACATAAATATTGGAGAAGGAAATGGCAACCCACTCCAGTATTCTTGCCTAGAGAATCCCAAGGATGGGGGAGCCTGGTGGGCTGCCATCTATTGGGTAGCACAGAGTCGGACTCGACTGAAGCGACTTAGTAGCAGCAAACATAAATATGAATATAAAAGAGTGAGTAACAGAGATGTATGTGGCCTGCAGAGCTTAAAATATTTACTGTCTGGCCATATACAGAAAATTTTGCTGATGCTTGTTTTATTTACTTTGTTTTTAATTGAGTTATAATTAACACACAATATTATATTTGCTTCAGGTATACAGAATAATGATTTGATATTTTTATGCATTATGAAATAATCGCCACTTTTAAGACCAGTTATTATTCATCACCAAAGTTAACTTTAATTTTGACAATGGTGGTGGTTTAGTCGCTAGGTTGTGTCTGACTCTTGTGACCCTGTAAAACTATCTTAGAGATCCTTATTCTTTATTCTTGTCAATTAATAGGTTCAATTGAATGTTGGAGATACATAATAAAAATCTCATCTTGTATGTTTCTTCCTTCTTTTTGCACTAATAAATCCACTAAGCCAATCTAAAACTAACATGCTGCTGTGCTGTGCGTGGTTGCTCAGCTTTGTCTGACTCTTTGTGACCCCATGGACTATAGCCTGCCAGGCCCTTCTGTCCAAGGGAATTCTCCAGGGAGGAATACTGGAGTGGGTTGCCATTCCTTCTCCAGGGGATCTTCCCAACCCAGGTACCTTGGTCTCCTGCATTGCAGGTAGATTCTTTACCAACTAGGCTACGAGGGAAACCCATAATTGACTATATTCCCTATGTATACTTTATATCTCTGTGACTTATTTATTTTGTAACTAAGAGTTTGTTCCTCTTAATCCCCTTCACCTGTTTCGTCCATTCCCTTTGGGCAACCACAGATTTATTCTCTGTATTTGTGAGCCTCTTCTGTTTTGTTGTGTTTTTCAGATTTCACATATAAGTGAAATCATATATTTGTCTTTTTCTGTATTAATTATTTGGCTTAATATAATACCTTCCATGTCTATCCATATTGCTGCAAATGGGAATATTTCAAATTTATAGATGATGGAAAGGAAGAATGAAGAATCAATAATTCTTTTTATTTTATGGCTGAGTAAATATTCCATTGTATATATGTACCACATCTTTTTCCATTCATCTATTGATGGACATTTAGATTGCTTCCATATCTTGGCTATTGTAACTGGTACTGCAATGAACATAGGGAGATATATATATATACACACACACACATACACACACACATACATATACACGGAGAAGGCAATGGCACCCCACTCCAGTACTCTTGCCTGGAAAATCCCATGGATGGAGGAGCCTGGAAGGCTGCAGTCCATGGGGTCGCTAAGAGTCGGACACCACTGAGTGACTTCCTTTTCATTTTCACGCATTGGAGAAGGAAATGGCAGCCCACTCCAGTGTTCTTGCCTGGAGAATCCCAGGGACGGGGGAGCCTGGTGGGCTGCCGTCTACAGGGTCGCACAGAGTCGGACACGACTGAAGGGACTTAGCATAGCATAGCATACGTATACATATGTAGCTTTTCAATTTATGTTTTTGTTTTCTTTCCTTAAATATCTGGAAGTAGAATTTCTGGATCATATGATAGTTCTAGTTTGAATTTTTTGAGGAGACTTCATACTGTTTTCCAGAATGTGTGCATCAGTTTACATTCCCACCAACAGTGCATGAGAGTTCCCTTTTCTCCACATTCCTACCAATGCTTGTTCCTTGTTTTGTTGATAACAGCCATTTTGACGTATGTGAGGTAGGGCTACATCAGACCAGAAAGCTTTTCCAAAACAAAAAAACCCATGAACAAAATGAAAGGCAGTCTACTGAATGGGAGAAGATACTTGCAAACAATATATCTAGTAAGGAATTGATATCCAAAATATATAAAGAACCCATAAAATTCAAAATTAAAAAAGCAACCTGTTGGGGATTTTCTCCCCGGGACTTGGAAGTGATGAACCTGAAAGAAGGACACTCAGACAGTCTCTTGCAAGGACTGACAAGTTTATTTCTGCAGTCAAGCCTTTTTATAGAAGTAGGAACAAAGAGCTTAGAGTATACAGCCAGCAGAGCACGTACGGGGTTAACACCTAATCAGTAAAAATATTTCAAGGGCGGCATGCTCTGAGTGACCCATGAGCTTATCCTATAACCCGTTTTCTCAAGCAACATCCTTAATATTTATTATTAAATCTTGGCGCCGGGCACAACCAAAGGCAGGAGATGTCTTTCAGCCCAGATACATCAAGCCGGGGTATTTCTGGCCCTTCGCCATTTTCCCAAGGACTTCCTCCAACCGGCTATTTTACACTGAGCTTCCCAACATATCCTCCTTTTGTTTTTAATTTAAGCACGGCAGCTGCTAGTTGGACTCCATTGTGGGAGGCATGGAGTCTTGAGTAGAGACATCTGAATCCTACAAGCAATGACAGAAAAAGCAGGGTGATTAATACGTATATAAAAATGTTGCTTCCTGAAAACCAAGCTCTAGGGTCTAGAGAAGATAGGGTTTTGGTTAAAGTATCATAAAATTGAATGCTGTACAATTCCTTAGGTACCTTAACTTGAAAATTAGCAACTTGTTGTTTTAAAAAATTGATGTCTAAACTTGAGTTACCTGTGAGATCCTGCAAATGCACTTTAACTTTATCCCAAGGATATTCAGTGCTATTATAGGGCATGTTAGTCAGACAAAAAGAAGTAAAATTCCAGTGACAATGTAAACGTGTTTGGAAGGCCAGTTGCTGCACTTGATCTCCTAAGTGGATAACCACAGTTTGTAATTCATTGATTCGTGTTTGTAATTGCTGATCTATTTGAGCCTGTTGAGTCCAAAGATCATGAGAGTCTTTGTGCCAAGCAGTGATAAAATCATGATTTTGTATAGAATTATGTAAAGCCATACCAGACAAAGTTCCTACAGTCACAATGAAGATAAGGCTTAAGATGCCTGCAGTAATCCACCCAATGATGCGCTTAGATCGCCTAAGTCCAGTTTTCGACAATACAGAAAGAAATACAGAATCAGTCCAAGGCTCAGTTAAGTTTACGGGAAGCCATGACTCAGATCTTTGTTTAACTAGCGCAATGCTAGCATTGTGATATGAAATGGTGTGATTAGGGCAGGTATACAATGCACATGCAGTACAATTGACAATCTTGGCTGATAAGTCAATATCAAAATGCCCTACGATAAACAAGTATGGAAGGTGAACACACGATTGAATATAGCCAGTACTATTATATAGGAAGGTATAATTAGAAGGACAAAATACACCCACAGCCCCATAAACACTAGCAAAGTGCTCTAAGAAGCTGTTGGAATTTTCCAAATGTGCCATTCCTTTGACCCCACAATGGGGACAACAATCCTGGGCCGTGGGGGTGATACACCCCATTATAACAATTCAGCAATATGTCCTTATCAGTCCAGAAACTTGTCTTAGATTTATGAAAGCCTCCAATGCTTGATCTATTAAACCAGGAACAATTATGATGTTCCTTCTGCTCTTCAGAACAATTTACATTGCCAGAAACAGCTCATCTGGAGTCATAGGAGTTCCAGTACTCTTCAGTGTCTGCTCAGCCTGACAAGTCATGTTTTTCACTTGAGCCCATGTCGGGTAAGGATTCAGACGATGGCGTTTCCTCATTGGCTCCTTCAGGGTCATTGACGAGACCCTTCACGTCAACTTCGTCACTTCCCAAGGGAGTCCGTTCTTGGGGTCCCTCTTGGTAACGGACATGGTGAAGGGGAACCCAGATTTCCTCTCCATCTGCAATGACAAGACCATAACCCTTGCCTAGGAGTCGTAAGATTCCTGGCAGCCGCTGATTAAATTGCTTATACCATATTGGTGTATTGATTTCTAATTTGCTGTTTTTGTCTTCTGCAAAATGTCTATCTGCACGAGTATCAGAATTATTTTTTGTAAATTTTAAAAAATTCAGGGAATAAAGAGTAAAAGATAATAGTAATTGAGGGTTCATGGGATAAATGTATCTCCTCTTCCATATTCCCCCTTTCTGTTTTAATAGATGAGCTTTTAGGGTGCAGTGGGCTCTTTCAATAATGGCTTGACCCTGAGGATTATAGGGTATTCCTGTAATGTGTGTTATGTTCCATTCTGATAAAAATGAATGAAACAAATGTGAGGTGAATGCAAGTCCATTGTTTGTTTTCAAGACAGAAGGAATCCCCATAATGGGGAAGGTGAGTAAGAGTGCAGAAATGGCGTGTTTACTGGATTCTGAAAAGACAGGTACTGTCTAGATAAAGCCTGAAAATGTATCAACTGAGACAAAAAGCAAAGAAAACTTTCCTAAGGAGCAATGAGTGAAATCAGATTGCCAACGGGAGTTAGGCTGTTGCCCCCGGGGATTAACTCCTGAAATCGTAGTTCGTAAATGCAGAGAGGCAAAGACATCACAAGTTTTAATAATATGCCATGCTTCATGGAATGAGGTTCGTGACATTGTACAGGAGACAGGGATCAAGACCATCCCCATGGAAAAGAAATGCAAAAAAAGCAAAATGGCTGTCTGGGGAGGCCTTACAAATAGCTGTGAAAAGAAGAGAAGCGAAAAGCAAAGGAGAAAAGGAAAGATATAAACATCTAAATGCAGAGTTCCAAAGAATAGCAAGAAGAGATAAGAAAGCCTTCTTCAGTGATCAATGCAAAGAAATAGAGGAAAACAACAGAATGGGAAAGACTAGGGATCTCTTCAAGAAAATCAGAGATACCAAAGGAACATTTCATGCAAAGATGGGCTCGATAAAGGACAGAGATGGTGTGGACCTAACAGAAGCAGAAGATATTAAGAAGAGGTGGCAAGAATACACAGAAGAACTGTACAAAAAAGAGCTTCAAGACCCAGATAATCATGATGATGTGATCACTGACCTAGAGCCAGACATCTTGGAATGTGAAGTCAAATGGGCCTTAGAAAGCATCACTATGAACAAAGCTAGTGGAGGTGATGGAATTCCAGTGGAGCTATTCCAAATCCTGAAAGATGATGCTGTGAAAGTGCTGCACTCAATATGCCAGCAAATTTGGAAAACTCAGCAGTGGCCACAAGATTGGAAAAGGTCAGTTTTCATCCCAATCCCAAAGAAAGGCAATGCCAAGGAGTGCTCAAACTACCGAACAATTGCACTCATCTCACACACTAGTAAAGTAATGCTCAAAATTATCCAAGCCAGGCTTCAGCAATATGTGAACCATGAACTTCCTGATGTTCAAGCTGGTTTTAGAAAAGGCAGAGGAACCAGAGATCAAATTGCCAACATCCGCTGGATCATGGAAAAAGCAAGAGAGTTCCAGAAAAACATCTATTTCTGCTTTATTGACTATGCCAAAGCCTTTGACTGTGTGGATCACAATAAACTGTGGAAAATTCTGAAAGAGATGGGAATACCAGACCACCTGATCTGCCTCTTGAGAAATCTGTATTCAGGTCAGGAAGCAACAGTTAGAACTGGTCATGGAACAACAGACTGGTTCCAAATAGGAAAAGGAGTACGTCAAGGATGCATATTGTCACCATGTTTATTTAACTTCTATGCAGAGTACATCATGAGAAATGGTGGACTGGAAGAAACAGAAGTTGGAATCAAGATTGCTGGGAGAAATATCAATAACCTCAGATATGCAGATGACACGACTCTTATGGCAGAAAGTGAAGAGGGGCTAAAAAGCCTCTTGATGAAAGTGAAAGTGGAGAGTGAAAAGGTTGGCTTAAAGCTCAACATTCAGAAAACGAAGATCATGGCATCTGGTCCCATCACTACATGGGAAATAGATTGAGAAACAGTGGAAACAGTGTCAGACTTTGTTTTTCTGGGCTCCAAAATCACTGCAGATGGTGACTGCGGCCATGAAATTAAAAGACGCTTACTCCTTGGAAGGAAAGTTATGACCAACCTAGATAGCATATTCAAAAGCAGAGACATTACTTTACCAACAAAGGTTCGCCTAGTCAAGGCTATGGTCTTTCCTGTGGTCATGTATGGATGTGAGAGCTGGACTGTGAAGAAGGCTGAGCACCGAAGAATTGATGCTTTTGAACTGTGGTGTTGGAGAAGACTCTTGAGAGTCCCTTGGACTGCAAGAAGATCCAACCAGTCCATTCTGAAGGAGATCAATCCTGGAATTTCTTTGGTGGGAATGATGCTAAAGCTGAAACTCCAGTATTTTGGCCACCTTATGCGAAGAGTTGACTCATTGGAGAAGACTTTGATGCTGGGAGGGACTGAGGGCAGGAGGAGAAGGGGACGACAGAGGATGAGATGGCTGGATGGCATCACTGACTTGATGGATGTGAGTCTGGGTGACCTCCGGGAGATGGTGATGGACAGGGAGGCCTGGCGTGCTGCGGTTCATGGGGTCGCAAAGAGTCGGACACGACTGAGCGACTGATCTGATCTGATCTGATGCTTCAGTGAGAGGAATATGGTATTTAGAGTGTAATCTGTTAGCGTTGGTATGAAGATTAGCATGTTGGTCATTGGCAGACGTAAAAATGGGAGCTATGAGCCTGTCGACAGCATCATTTCTTGCAACCAGAGGGCCAGGTAAACCTGAACGATCACGTATATGTGCAATAAAGAAAGGTTCTGTATGTGAGCGAATTAAAGCTTGAGTCTGTGAAAAGAGAGTATATAATTCTTCATCTAGGTTATATAAAAAGGCGGTAACAAAATCAGGAAAAAGGGAAGCAAGGTATTTGGAATGAGTATGTACGTTGAAGGATAATGGTTGAAGCGACAAAAGAACATATAAAGCATACAACTCAACTCTTTGTACTGAAGAATAGATGGTGGGTAATTTCTCTTTGATATCAGGACTGACAATCCCTGCTATGCCTTTCTTGTTGCCATCAATGAAATACGTGGGTGCACTGGAAATAGGCTGGGATGCAATGATATTAGTTACAATGAATTTAGTACATTGTAAAAAATCTCATAATTTTCCTTTCCGCAAATGAAATGAGATAACATTTTGAAAATCATTTAATGTCATTTGCATGGTCAAGTTATACTGTAAGGCAATTTGCAATTCCTTTTTTGTCAAGGGAACGTGTATTGCGTATGGATCAAATCCAGTTAAAGTTTGTATATGGCTTCTTCCTGACACAATTAAGTGCCCTATTTTCACAATATATGATACAATTTTTTTAGACTGTTTAGTGTGTAAATATACCCATTCTATTGGGCTATGTTGAGCTATAATTGCAGTGGGCGAATGTTCAGTGGGGAATATATATAAAGAAACTGGTTGATCATAATCTAGCCGAGTTGAAAAAGATTGTTGAATGTGTTTCTCCATTAAGGCCAGTTCTTCTTTGGCCTCTTTTGTTAGCTGCCTAGGTCTGTTAGGGTCAGGGGATCCCTCTAAAATTTTAAATAGATTTTGTAAGGCATAGGTAGGGATGCCAACAGATGGCTGCAGCCAATTAATGTCTCCTAGCAATTCTTGAAAATAATTCAGTGTGCGTAGAGATTGCATAGAAATTTGAGTTTTTTGAGATTTTATTTTAGATTCGTCCATAACATGTCCTAAATAATTGAAGGGTGCTTTCCATTGAATTTTATCTGGCGCAACAAACAGGCCATGATTTTGAAGAGTAATAGTAACTTCATTGTATAACTGTTGCAAATAGAGTTCAGATTCCATAGAAAAAAGTATATCATCCATGTAATGAATTATAAACACAGTAGGATACTTATCTCTAATGGGTTGTAATAAAGCGGATATGAGATATTGGCAAGTGGTAGGAGAGTTCATCATTCCCTGAGGTAGCACCTTCCATTGAAATCTTTTAACAGGAGCCATATGATTTATAGAAGGAACTGAAAAGGCAAAACATTTTCTATCTTTAGGGTGCAAAGGTATAGCAAAAAAGCAGCCTTGTAAATCAATAATAACTATAGACCATCCTTTCGGTACCATAGAAGGGGAGGGCAATCCAGGTTGTAAGGGCCCCATAGGTAACATGGTATTATTAACATTTCTTAAATCTATCAACATTTGCCATTTTCTTGATTTCTTTTTTATTACAAAAACAGGGGAATTCCACAGGGAAAATGAAGGTTCTATATGAGCTTTTTGTAATTGCTCATTTACTAATTGTGTAAGAGCTGCCAATTTTTCTTCAGTTAGGGGCCATTGAGGTGTCCATATTGGGGTATCAGATTCCCAATTGAGAGGCAGCGGTGTTAACTCAATGGCCCCATTAAAAAGGTTCATTTAAAGAAATTGTGGCTTTCATTTGTTCAAGAAAATCCCGTCCCCATAAATTGATAGGGATATTAGTAATATATGGTTTAAGATAAGCTACAATTTGATCAGGGCCATACACTTGTAAATAGGATACACTGACAAAAGTTTGTGTGGTATCAGTTTCATCCACTTCTAATAGTCTAGAAGGCATTATAACCTTACTCCAATCAAGAGGTCATTCTGCAGCTTTAGTGATTGAAATGTCAGCTCCAGTATCTAACATGCCTGTGAAATTTTTTCCCCGTATGCCTAAAGTAAGCATGGGTTTCTGATGTTCCTTTAATAAGGTGGATAGTGCAGCAGTAAGGTTGGTACTGCCAAAGCCTCCCTGCCAAACTTTATCAGATGCCTTCATTGGTTTGACATATGGCAAAAGTAATAATTGTGCAAAATGTTCGCTTTTTTGTAAGTATATATTTCCCATTTTCACAACATTTACTATAATATGTATTTCCCCTTCATAATCTTCATCCACAACACCAGTCAATACCATTAAACCTCTCATTGTGCAGCTGCTGCTGCTGCTGCTAAGTCGATTCAGTCGTGTCCGACTCTGTGCAACCCCATAGACGGAAGCCCACCAGGCTCCCCTGTCCCTGGGATTCTCCAGGCAAGAACACTGGAGTGGGTTGCCATTTCCTTCTCCAATGCATGAAAGTGAAAAGTCAAAGTGAAGTCGCTCAGTCGTGTCCGACTCTTAGCAACCCCACGGACTGGAGCCTACCAGGCTCCTCCGTCCATGGGATTTTCCAGGCAAAAGTACTGGGGTGGGGTGCCATTTCCCAAAATCAGTCCCACTGTCCCAGGTGGAATAGGGCCATAATATCCAGTGGGAATTTTGTGGGGGTTGTATAATTCTATTAGTTCCATATCATAAGGACTAGGTATATCAATGCAAGCACTCTTAGATGTAGCTGCTTGTAGCATCATAACACTAGGTCCTCCTTTTGTAGTGGGGCTAGAGGACGGCCCCTTTATCAGTTTCCCTGTTTTTGTTGTGCACTGGGGTTCAAAGTGTTTCCATCCTTATCAAATCTAGAATGACATTCATTCAGCCAATGGAACCCCTTTTTACATCTTGGACATAATCCTGGGGGTCTCTTCTTATTAGAAGTAATATTTTTTCCGGCCTGTGTTGGCAGGCGACATTGTTTTTTCATATGGCCGGGCTTCCCACAGTTAAAACATTTGGCATTAGCAGCTTTTTGTACATTAAATGTTTCCAATGTTGCCAGTTTTGCTCTATGGGACATAGATCCAGTGTCCCTACATGCTTTCAAATATTCCATAAGAGAGCCAGTCTCTCGAATTGGCCTGAGCACAGATTGACATTCCTCATTAGCATTTTCAAAAGCAAGTTGTTTTAAAATAATATTTTGTAAAGTCACATCCATAATAGATTTCTCAATTGCATCCTTTAATTTTCCTATAGATTGAGAATATTCCTCCTCATGTCCTTGAATAATCTTAACAAATGAACCATCAGAGTTAGTGCTATCAATCTTTGCTTATGCCCTGCAGGCAGTTTCTTTAATGAAATGTAACATCTGAGGGGTAATACTAGCTAGTTGTGCAATCATATTGGCCATGGCTCTTGTTCCAGCGAGTATATCATAGGTTAAATTGGCAGGGTTACCATGAGATTGCTGGTCACTCATCAGCTGTCGGGCCTCATCATTAACCCACATTTGCCACTGCAGTAATTGTTGAGGATTTAAAACCATCTTTGCTACTTGAAAAAAATCATATGGCATCCAATGGTCAGCCCATCCTCTGAGAAATTCTATACAGTAAGGAGAAGTAGATCCATACAGAGTACATGCTATCTTAAAGCTAGACAACTTGCCAAAATCTAGATTAGCCCAAGTATTTTGGTCTTGGGCAAGTTGATTAAATTGCATTTGGAAAGCAAAAGTGCAAGCAGGCATCTCCCGAGGAGGAGTGAAATGATTAGTACGAGCAAAGTTAGCAATTGCTGTTACAGGCGGAGCAGAAGGAAAAACCTCAGATTTGGGCTGTCCGTTGAATGAAATAACCTCCGTTCTAAGTGGCTTCAGTTTTGACATATCCTGTATATGTCTCTAAGTTGTTTTTCTAAGGATTGTGTCTGATTGAGCATAACATTCTTATATTTCAAAGCACCTTGTATATCTTGTTCTTTAAGCTCATATTCATGTAAAGATTGAATAGTTTTTACTTCCAAATCAATATTATGTCCTTCAATTTGTTCTGTGACAGCCCGTATGAGTGACCAGGTAACCCTTGCCAACATGCTCACAAAACATTATTTTTAACCCTTTTCTATTATGACCAACCTAGATAGCATATTCAAAAGCAGATACATCACTTTGCCAACAAAGGTTCGTCTAGTCAAGGCTATGGTCTTTCCTGTGGTCATGTATGGATGTGAGAGCTGGACTGTGAAGAAGGCTGAGCGCCGAAGAATTGATGCTTTTGAACTGTGGTGTTGGAGAAGACTCTTGAGAGTCCCTTGGACTGCAAGGAGATCCAATCAGCCCATTCTAAAGGAGATCAGCCCTGGGATTTCTTTGGAAGGCATGATGCTAAAGCTGAAACTCTAGTACTTTGGCCACCTCATGTGAAGAGTTGACTCATTGGAGAAGACTCTGATGCTGGGAGGGATTGGGGGCAGGAGGAGAAGGGGACGACAGAGGATGAGATGGCTGGATGGCATCACTGACTCGATGGATGTGAGTCTGAGTGACCTCCGGGAGTTGGTAATGGACAGGGAGGCCTGGCATGCTGCAGTTCGTGGGGTCGCAAAGAGTCGGACACGACTGAGCGACTCATCTGATCTGATCTGATATGTCTAGACTGAGTGTCCCTTCTTCTGGGAACCATGAATTGTTCCAGCAAAATATGATAGCAGTCATTCAACTGATCTCTTGAAACATTAACACCGTTTTGTTTCAAAAAATGATGCATTATAGAAATTAAAGGAATTTTACTGCTGTGTTGTCCCATCCTGCTTACCTCTTTCTGCAGGGGCTCGTCACTTTGTTCATCCTTCCTCTCAAGTCCCTGTTCAGGCACCACTTGTTGGGGATTTTTCTCCCTGGGACTTGGAAGCGACGAACCTGAAAGGACACTTGGGCAGTCTCTTGCAAGGACCGACAAGTTTATTTCTGCAGTCAAGCCTTTTTATAGAAGTAGGAACAAAGAGCTTAGAGTATACAGCCAGCAGAGCACGTACGGGGTTAACACCTAATCAGTAAAAATATTTCAAGGGCGGCGTGCTCTGAGTGACCCATGAGCTTATCCTATAACCCGTTTTCTCAAGCAACATCCTTAATATTTATTATTAAATCTTGGCGCCGGGCACAACCAAAGGCAGGAGATGTCTTTCGGCCCAGATACATCAAGCCAGGGTATTTCTGGCCCTTTGCCATTTTCCCAAGGACTTCCTCCAACCGGCTATTTTGCACTGGGCTTCCCAACACAACCCAATTAAAAATAAGCAGAGGACTTCAATTGGAATTTTTAAAAAAATTATTTTAACTGGAGAATATTTATGTTTTGAAAGAAGACATCCAGATAGACAGAAGGCAGTTGGAAAGGTACTCAACATCAGTAATCATCAGGGATGTGCAAACTGAAACCAAAATGAGATGCCACCTCACATTTGCTGATACTTGTTTTAAAGAATGACTCTTCAAGGAGCATCTGAATGAGTCACAGGAAACTTGGAGAGATGTATTACCTAGGGAATAGGCTAATAAGCTCCTGTAACAGAGACACCTCAAATTTAGTATTTAATAAAGGAAGAAGTTATTTCTCTCTCACCTTAGCAGTCTAGAGGCAGGCCAGTGCTTTCTTGGATGATGGGTATCTTTGCCATGTGAGATTATTCAAGGTCCTACAATGCACTTGTCCTCATTGAAGAACTTCACTTACTACTGCAGTATCCTGATTCCAGTCTGAGGGAAAGGAAAGTGGTGAGCAGTTGGTCTCCTTTTTAATATTAAAATCTGGATCATAGCACGTTATCACTTCTATTCCTTTTTGCCAGATCGTAGTCACTTGGCCTCTTTAGTTGGAACATAGTTCCTAGTTGAACAGCCATGTGCCCAGATGAAAGTATGGAGTTTAATTGCTAAAAAGAAGACAATTATTGCTACTGGAGGAAAATGAGCAGTCTCTGCACAGTAGACAGTTCACTGTATTGAATTATTCCTGATCTTTGTTGCTGAATGCTCACTTCATAGCAAGTGCTCAATATATATTTATTGAATTAATTAAAGTGAGCCAGAAACTGGAGGCAATACTTAGCAAAGGAAGGAGCACTTAAGGAGAAACCCAAGTCTTGAAATGGGAGAGACCTAGGCTTGGTAAGATTAAAGGCTCCTGGGAATGAGTAGTGGAGATTAAGGTGAAGTTCAGAGATAACCTTAGACAGTGAGTGAATCTTCTGTGCTTTATCTAGGGATAGAATCCTCACTTAAATAGTGAGCATAATTTATAAAAACTCATAGGAGCAGGAAAATCTCCAGGAGGATGATAAGATGGGATGGAGGAGGGTATGAGGATGAGTGGGAGTTGGAGTGGTATCCAGTCTGCTAATGAGCAAAGTCCAGTAACCCCTACAGTTCAAAGGCAGGCAGGCATCATTTGATGGATCTAGCATTCTGACACTTTTTAACAGGATTCATCTATTCCTGAGGATTAGCAGAGAGAATTGGCAAGATCCTGTCTGAGCATCAGAGCTTCAACCAAACAGATGGGTGTGCAGGACAGAATTTTGAGTTCCAGGCTAGAAAACTGAAGCAGCGGCTCAACTTTGTAGATTGGGCCAACATAGCAGGGCTGGGGAATGATTTATTTTAGAGGCTGTATAAATTCTCAGAGCTATTTTATTGGTATTGAATCTCTGAGCAGTAAGACTTAATTCTGAGCTTCACTTTTAATTTTCTGGCCTAATTATCATAACTGGTTCAGAAATGGAGGGGAGATAGATATGGTGCCTGGGGAACAAGGACAGAGGTAGACTTAAGGGCTGGTGTCTGAGACTCTGGATTGAGAAACTGATTATGCTATGCCCTGTGTCCTTTGGTACTTTATAATGCTGTTTTCTTTCTTGCAGTGAAAATAATAATCATAAAAGAGCACAGTTTCAATAGGGTGATAAATCATGATAACTGATATTTTGTTGTCTTGTTATTCTAAAGTAATTTGATTATTGTAATTAAAGAAGGATAAAAGCGGAGCAAATTCCCAAAATTGATGTCTCAGGTCAAATTGGCCTATTAGGGAGAAGATGAAATTGTGTATTTCAGCACTTCAGCTCTGCATAATTGATGGGGAACTGTATACTGTCTCTGGCTATTCAGCAAAGATTCTGTTAGAATCTGCCTGTGCAATCTGAGGTTGCGCCATTTACAAATTTCACATTTTATAGATGTAAAACTATCTTAGAGATCCCTATTCTTTTTTTTTTTTGTCAATTAATAGTTCAACTGAATGTTGAGGATACATAATAAAAATCTCATCTTGATCCTATGTTTTTTTTCTTTCTTTTTACATTAATAAATCTACTAAGCCAGCTAAACACTAACATATGTGTGGATTAAAAGATAGCCAGCTTTGTGAATGATCATGTTGTTTTTTCTGTCTTATCCTTCTCAGGGACTGTATGAATATTTGATGAGGCTTCAAATAAAATAAATGAATGACATATGGTTCACTTAAAAAACTATTATATATATCTTTCTTTTAAATTTCTAGTTACTCTCTTAATAGATGAACTTACAAAGAGTAATTATATATGTATTAAAGATATAGCTAGGTACTATGTATGAGATATAAGAGAAAAGAGAGGTTGCATAATCGATGAATTTATACACTTCACTGTTGAGGTGAGCAGTTTGTTAATGTAAGCCATACCTCATTCCTCCTAACTGTGTCAGTGTAGGAAGGTGCAGTTGAGCCTCTTCATCTGTTAATGATCAATAGTAAGACCAGTAAAAATTCATGTTTTCTCCTTTTTTAAAGAAATTCAAACATTTCACTTCTTCAAGTTTATAATTACTTTAATCACAGCAAAAGCATGTTTTGTAAATCATGAAAGTCCATGAATTTAAGTTTCCTTATGTATTTAAGACATTGACTAATGATATTAGCTAAGACATTGTATACAGTTTGGGCTCAATTGTATATAATATTTTGGGCTACTTTAAATAAAGATGCAGCAAATTACTAATTCTCAGATCTACTACTTATGTTGAAATGTTGTTGAGACTACTATGCATAAGTAATAAGGCAGGATCAACAAAGCAGTGCAACCAGTCTACTGAAGTTGTAAATGATGTCATCATTTTAATCATTGACATTGTCATTGTCATCAAGCATCATATTCTCTTCTATTTGCTTAGTATTTCTGTCTATTTGATCTTATTCTTAAGCACTATTGCAATTGAGAGAAGAGATGATAAAGAGAAATACTGTTTTGGCTAATTTACCTTCTTAGTTTTGCTGATAACAAAACAGCTGCTAATTTCACTGAAGTTCTGAGGGACTGCTAAACACTAGCTAAAGGTATTAATATGATTATAAACTCAAGCAGCAGTTTTCATGGAAGCTAGTTTTCAGAAAGTTGCTTGTTTCCATGGAATCAAAACAAACAAAAATAAAATAACCTTAATATCTTGTCTTATGGTTGTTGTGTATACAATTTTAAGCTTCAAAGTGTAGGGCTTCCCTCATAGCTCAATCAGTAAAGAATTTGCCTGCAATGCAGGAGACCTGGGTTTGATTCCTGAGTCAGGAAGATCCCCTGGAGAAGGAAATGGCAACCCACTCCAGTACTCTTGCCTGGAGAATTCCATGGACAGAGGAGCCTGGCAGGCTATAGTACATGGGGTTGCAAGAGTCAGACACGACTTAGTGACTAAAGAGAGAGAGAGAACATCTTGTCTTATGGTTGTTGTGTATATAATTTTAAGCTTCAAAGTGTAGAGATGTTTTATTATTTTAACCCCTTTACACCTTGACTACATTTTGTTCTGCTTTAATAAAATTCTGATAATTTGCTTAAAGTCAATCATATAGTTGCTAAATCTAGTAGTAGAATCTGCTATTTGTTTTTGTTTCTTTGACTAGTTAGTGGATGCTTTTGTTTCTGATTTTTTTTCCTAGTCTTCTTTTCTTCTTTTTTTTTTTTATTATAAATTTATTTATTTTCATTGGAGGCTAATTACTTTACAATATTGTATTGATTTTGCCATACATCAGCATGAATCCGCCATGGGTATACACGTATTCCCCATCCTAAACTCCCCTCCCACCTCCCTCCCTGTACCATCCCTCTGGGTCATCCCAGTGCGCCAGCCCCAAGCATCCTGGATAATGCATCGAACCTGGACTGGCGATTCATTTCATATATGATATTATACATGTTTCAATGCCATTCTGATTTTTTATTATATTTATTTGTGTATGTCTGTTTGTATGTTGGGGCTTCCCAGGTGGTGCTGTGGTAAGGAATCTGCCTGCCAATGCAGGAGATGCAAGAGACTTGAGTTTAATCTCTAGGTCAGGAAGATCCCCTAAAGTAGGAAATGGCAACCCACTCCAGTGTTCTTGCATAGAAAATTCCATGGACAGAGGAAGCTGACCACTTACAGTCCATGGAATTGCAGAGTTGGACATGACTCAGCACACACACAGGTATTCACAACACTAAGCCAGCAAATCTTTTTGGTAAATAATACATGAAGATATATGTTTATTATGCATTGAATCAAATTATAATTATCTGTGGATTTGAAAGAAACTTTTGAGATTGTTTTGGATTTAATGAAGGGATATTTCCAAGTTGACCTCCCAAGAGTGTGTCTTTGTACTCTCCGAACCTGGCAATGTAAAGAAGCATATGGAGGTCTAAAGGGTGAGGGTGTGGCATCCTTAGATGTGCGTTTGCTGATGAAAAATTGTGGATTACTCATACATTTTGATCAGTAACTTTTTGAGGAGGATTATTTGAAAATTGTTTTTTTAAAAAACTTTTTAAAATTTAGTGCCATTACACCTCAGTTGTTTCAAGTATTAGCTGAGAGATTGTGTGATATGAGTAGTTTTATAGATCTGCAAATCCTAAATTGATCCAAAGATCAAGAAAAATGTATTTGTTTATCTTCAGAATAAATTTTTTCATAAAAGTTAACTTAAAATGAGGGTTTATCTACTTTGTAGAGTATGCATCGCCATGATGGCCTGGGTTGGGATCCAGGTTCTGTCAACTGAATTTGGTAGGTTTGTTCCAGCAGTCCTACATAATTGCCTAGAGTACTCTACTGGAGGAGATCACTGAGAGGACATGACCACCAGATGACCCAAAAGCCAGACCAAGGCAATCAGAAGCTCCTCACCCCCTCTCATCCTTGAAATGTACATTCCAGGGTACCCACAGTGGGAGCTCTTTTCAACCATACAGCCACCTTGAAGAAGCAATGTGTTTTTGAGACCAATTGGGAGTTATATGTGACTGAACCCAGTTTAAGTTTTCTATATAAACTTTCAGGATTCTGGTAGGCAAATGTGGAGATCTGTTCATCTTGCAACTGCCCAAGACAAGCCTGGTGTGTAAGTTCCTTTGTTAAACCTGCCACCTATCCATCTGAAGCTATCTGCCTCTTCCTACAGTCTCTCCTTGCCCTCTGTGTGTGTGGCCAGTTTTAGATTTCATTCAGGAAGTTCCTGAAGTTTTGAACCAACAAGTTCCTCATATAGTAAGTTGATAGATATCAGCTCTGATTTTGAGCCTCTAGTGGAGATGAGTGATTTGGTTTCTCTGTTCTGCTTTCCTTATCTGTAATTTTTATTACTGTAGAGCTACTAATCCCATTTATTCAAAGTTGCCTTGAGGCTTAAATGAGATTGCTCATGTTGAAGGACTTTGAAAACTGCATATTCTGTGTTAATCCAGTTTTTATGGCTTTTAAAATTATTATTTTGCCTTTAAAGTTTTGGACCATAAAGGCATGGGAATATTGAAGGGAGAGCAAGAGCAATGGAAAACAATGATAATAGCTATAACAGCATACGTTTCTAACCTGAATTTAGAAGACAGCCTTTCCCAGTTAGAGACTGGGAAAATAGGGTAATTTGGTGAGTTTTGGAACTTTCTAAGTTAACCATTCTATGCCTGAGATAGACTGTTTTTCATGATTGAATCTGCACATTTTATCTTTATTAGTCTGATTATGTGGCAGGAAATCAATTTCGGTTTCTACATACTGCAGACAGGATAGAGACCTGTCGGGACAGAGACTCATTAGATTCATGATGGCAGTAGTAGTGATGCAGTTTAAGTGCAAAAGAAGGAAAGAATTATTAACAATTGCTTTGTTATTGGGAGATGGACAGATTCCTTCTTTTACTACTAATGCACCAAAATTAGTACTTAAAGAAGCACCAATGTGATTCTTTCTCAGTAAATATCCATATTTGTGACCAGAGATACACTTGCATTCAGCTGCATTTTGATTTAGAAAGAAACCAGTCTCGCTCCATTTCACCCTCACTCTCCTCTCTCCTCTTAACCCTGTGTGTGGGAGATGGGGGGTGGTTACTCTGCATTCATGTGTGAGCTCATGTCTTCATTCTGGAAGTCCCATGACTAAAAATGAGTATTTTGATGTGATTGCTTCTGACATGCTTTATTATTTATTAATAACTACTTGAAAATGCCACTTGTTGTGGTTTTGGTGGGATTTTTATGCTCTGCACACAATAAATATGGAAAGCATGGAAACAAAGTTTTGCTTTAAATTCAAGCAGTTCTCTGATTAAAAAGACCTTGTATAGCATGGGTGTGTTGGTAAGTTCTTCTGTGTAACTTCCTAGTAGCATTTAAAGACCCTTTTATTAGCTTGTTTTTCTCTAAACAGGCAGTTCAAATGATCTTTGTCAGTTCTTCTTTGAAAAGAAATTCAGTTGACTTTGACTTTTGTCCATAAGAGAATGATCAGTTCTCTAGAAACAGAGGGTGGTAGGCAGGATTTATCCTAAGAATAATTTTATTGCCAGAAACTTTTTTTTTTCAGACTCTTAAAACAATGCAGTGTTTACATTGCCCAAAACTTTTGTGTCAATTTTCATATGTGGAAACTTGTATTTTGTGGAGCGTGGGATACTTAGAATGAAAGTAAGCTCAGAAAGTCACAAGGGTATAATGGCTCTTGGTAGTTTGAGTATGTACCACAGGCTCATTGCTTGTGAGAGTAATAATAATATGTATCATAATGTGAAAAGCCCACACATGATGTTGCTACCTGCCAAGCACAGCTAGTCGTCTGATAGCTGGCATTGGAAACTCATTATTCTGGGTTCAGAACCACCACACAGATTCTATTTTTTATATGTGGTTCTTAACAGGAGGCCTTGTTGAGGGATTGCTTAACACATCCCTGAATTTAATTGTGAATTCTGAAAATTGAAATGATAACAAAAATAGGATTATTCTCACATGGTGGTTTTTCTGCCTTGATTTTCTGGTGAGGAATAGAGTTGGTTCTTAAAGTAATAATCACGGGAACTAAGAAGTTTCTCTGAACATTATATAATCTTTGGGATGAAAATAGAAGGCAAGATTGCTAACTTTACGAATTGGGAAACAAATGCAAATGAGGAAAGTGACCTTTCTTAAAATCACTACTAAGCCAGTCACTTAAGGAACTAAAAATGTTATCTTATATAATTACTTTTTTCTACATTATTTTCTGAGTTCATATTCTTGAATTTGCTTTTCTGTTTGTGAGAGGCAGTTGATCATAGGTTAGGATGCGTTCAGATGGCAGGGCAATTTAGTGGAAGGAATGTGGGACCAAAAATTGTCATCCCTATTACACCTCTAGCATGCTTGGGTGCCTTTGGGTGACTCACAGAATTGTTCCTTGGTTTGCTTTTCCCATTGACAACTGTCATAACAGTTGTCCTTGTCAAGCTTTGTGAGAATAAAATTGAATGTGGGTTCAAAGGGGAAAATATATTATTTATACATTTTTGGAAGATAAATGTTGTATGGTATAGATATGCAGCATTATGTAGTACGTATATAAAGTTATATATGCTGTCCCTGCTGTTCTACAGATCTAGTGTCTTTATGGTCCATCCTTTTATCCTCCTCTCATTCCTGGGATTCCTATCATTTACTCAGGCGTACCTATCACTTTAGATGCTGTATTCCAATGACCTCTACATTTATACTGCCAACGTTGACCTCCCTCTTGAGATCAGGTTCTGTAGTGCCAACCTCCTGCTGGACATGTCCCCATGCACATCTCTGAACACCTCAGAATGACCATTTCTAAAATTGAAATCCCATCTGGGTACCATTATGCTTGTCCTGCAGTTCCTTTCATTCAGTCTCTCAAGCTGGGAATTTTGGATTCAATTTTTTTCTGTTTTTTTTTTTTTTTTTACCTTTTGCATGTCTTTTATTGGTGACCAAATTGTTTAGACTCAGCTTTCTAAAAACCTCTTGAATTTAACCCCTGCTAATTTTTCTGAGCTACTCACAGAGTTCAGGCTCCCTTCAAGCCCTTCTTAGACTCAGACATAATGAATCCTTGAAAAACATGTTTTTAAGGGCAAACAATAGATGTAAATATCATTAGGGTGAGGTGAGAGTTGGTATTGGAGAAGACTCTTGAGAGTCCCTTGGACTGCAAGGAGATCCAACCAGTCCATTCTGAAGGAGATCAGCCCTGGGTGTTCTTTGGAAGAACTGATGCTAAAGCTGAAACTCTAATACTTTGGCCACCTCATGTGAAAAGTTAACTCATTGGAAAAGACTCTGATGCTGGGAGGGATTAGGGGCAGGAGGAAAAGGGGATGACGGAGGATGAGATGGCTGGATGGCATCACTGACTCGATGGACGTGAGTCTGAGTGAACTCTCGGAGTTGGTGATGGACAGGGAGGCCTGGCGTGCTGCGATTCATGGGGTCGCAAAGAGTCAGACACAACTGAGCGACTGAACTGAACTGAAGGGTTGGTGGGTGTTCTATTGACAGAAAGCTGAAAATCATTCTGCTTTGTATAGGTGCTCTCTCAGTCTCGTTCAATAACCTCCCTTCATTGTGTCTTAGGCTTCTGGACTAGGAATGCCAGATTCATGCCAGCCCCAGTTTTTAAATCTCTATAACCATGAACTTGGTTAATCAGGATGGAAAAAAAGAATTTCATTTTTCCTGTCAGTAAAGTGTAGACTGAATGGAGCTTCTGCAGGAAATGTTCGATGTTGGAGGGTCTGTTCTTCTTGCAAGTCACCCTAATCCTCATAGAGGGAGCAAAACAGAAAGTGTAAGGGGCCAAGAGGAGAGCTTGGACAGGTGAGAGAGCTTGTCCTGAACTGTGACCCCATGAATGAATAGGTTTAAGTCTAAGCTGGATAGAGACCTTCTGGGACCCTACCTACCACCCTGGTAGGATAAAGGATGGTTCTGCCCTGCAGGTCTCCTTAAGCACTTCCTGAATCTCAATGCAAATAACATCTGGTGTTTACTTGGCCCTTCTTGCATCAGCGTTCCTGACAGGCAGTGAAATGACCAGTAAGTAGCTCTATATCACCATTCCTGGTGAATGCCAAAATATGCGAAACTTAACGAAAAGTCAACAATCATGTGAATTATTAGTCTCTCAAGAGTTTTCCCTATGTTCATTTTTTTTTCTTTTTTCAAATAACCTTCCATATGGCTACCAGAGAAATTTTTCCAAAATGAAGATCGAACAATTTTTACAAAATAATTTCCCTTCAACTACACTTGCCTTCACCATGTTTTTTCAACCATGGTGATGTATATTTTTACGAAGGATATTCAAATGTAATCCATTTTTATGTCCTTCCTTTCATCATAAGGTCAGTCTTCACATGTCATTTCGTCTGAAAACAAGACAAACAAAACCCACAAAAATAATACAGCCTCTCAACCCTTCACAAATCTGACTCCAAAAGCAATGGAAAATAACAGAGGTTTTCTTTTGAGTACCAAATGATGAAACTTTCTAAAAATCTTCTTTAAGCATCTCTTCTCAAGTTCTACCTTGTCAGGCAGCTGCTATCCTTTTCTCAATTTCTTTTCTCTCACTATTGGAGCTTAACCTCACCGGGCCACGCCTTTGTTTCTATTGGTGGCTCTGATCATCATTTCCATATTCAATGTAGTTCTTCCTCTGTTTCTCTCCTTGGAGTCCCCATCTATCACCTTGTTCAGCAAGACAAAGGATTTTGCTCAAGTTCTACCTTGAACCAAATTCAAGCCTGAAAAGGGTAGGGGAGGGGGGAGCATAATAAATATTTATAATTCAATTTTAATTTGCTTCTATCTATAAGTTAAAATGAAGTTATGGAATTTGTGAATAATTCACTTGTATGTAAATTGGAGTAGATTAAAAGTTAACACTAGGTGAATTCTTCTCACAGAGTCACATCTTATGTGCCTCCTTGAGGCAGCAGAAGGTTTTGGAGCTCAGAGGAATTGGATTGCATCTCTGCAAATCCTCTCTTTTCCTTGCTGGAGTCTGGGGAGAAAGTGTTACATTAACCATGGCTGAAGTTGCAGATTATTGTTATGCTTTTGGTTGTGACTATGGGATAGAACTGAAGAAGTTTCTTTTTGGAAACACGGGAGTTTTTTGTCCTGAAAATTTGAACCAGTATCCTGAACCTGATTTCCTTGTCCTGGGTTAGGTGCCTGTTCCTGAATCAGTTACTGTGGACAGGAAGAGGTGATGTTGTGATAGATCAGAGTCCTTCTAGCACAGAGGGAGCTGTGGGTTAGGAGTGAGGTGGGATCGTTTTTCAGTGGTACATAAGAATTATTATTATTTATTTTAATTTTCTCACCCAGAGATTAAATCGTGGATGATGACAAAGACAAGTATCTGTTATACTGGCACACAAAGCCCTGCCTATCCTATCCAGCTTTCCTGCCCAGCTCCATTCTGCAGTGGCTGCTGTTTGCTCTTTCAGTCATGTCATGCCCTTTCACACCTCTGTGCTTTTTCATCAGCTCTTTCTGTGGCTGGAATGGTTTTCCCTCTCTTCTCTACCTGATAAAGAAGTTGAGAAGATGGCGGACAAAGAACATTTGAATGCTGAATAAACTCGATAAAACAACTTCTGAATGCCGGCAGAGGACATCAGGCACTTAGAAAGACAGCTCATTGTCTTCAAAACGAGAAAACGAGCCCTGCGGTAACTCCTTTTGCGGAGAACTGGCGCGGACACCAGCATTTGCTATTGGCATGTGGGGGCTGGGCTAGGAGGAGCGGGGGGGCCTGCATTGCTTTGAGAAAGGATTTGGCCTGGCTATCTCGGGCGCTATCTGAGCGAAATAACCAGACTGTCGGTTATCTACTACATCAAAAGCCAGCCCTAACTTAAGACACCACCAGGACTACCTACGGAACAAAGGGCTGCACAGAGTTGGCCGGCTGCAGGCCGTCCCACTCCCGTGACAGGCAGCCAGGGCCAGAGGCGGGCAATTATAGCCCTAGAGGGACACTGTCTAACGGAACTGTGAGTAGGTCTCTGTGCTGACTCACGCTTCTTGGGGCTCTGGATGGTCAACATCTGCCTGAGAAAGTGCGCTGTTTGTATACCCAGAAAACTGAGCGGCGGAGAGGCGATAAGTCGCAGCACCTGCGCTCGCTGAACATTTCATCACCTGCGCTACTCGGATCTGGGAAGGGCATAAAACGCAGACTCAACCAAGTCTGTGCTTCTGAGGATTATCTGAGTGCCTGAACCTGGCCGGTTTAGATTTGGGTGTTCATCTCCGCCCCCTCTGTAACAAGGCAGAGATCAGATATTGAAAAGACCTGTAAACCGCCTCAATAAAGAGAATTCAACAAACTACCAGAATATAGTAAGGACACTCTAAATTTGGCAATTTAACAAAATGAAGAGACAAAAGAATACCCAGCAGCTAAAGGAACAGGATAGATCTCCACCAAACCAAACCAAAGAGGAAGAGATAGGGAATCTACCTGATAAAGAATTCCGAATAATGATAGCAAAATTAATTCAAAATCTCGAAATCAAAATAGAATCACAGTTAAAGAGTCTGGAGACAAGGATTGAGAAGATGCAAGAAAGGTTTAACAAGGGCCTAGAAGAAATAAAAAAGAGTCAACACATAATGAATAATGCAATAAATGAGATCCAAAACACCCTGGAGGCAACAAATAGTAGAATAACAGAGGCAGAAGATAGGATTAGTGAACTAGAAGATAGAATCCTAGAAATAAATAATCAGACGAGAAAAAAGAAAAACGTATCAAAAAAATGAGGAAATTTCAAAACTCCAGGATAAATCAAACGCTACAACATTCGAATCATAGGAGTTCCAGAAGAAGAAGATAAAAAGAAAGATCATGAGGAAATACTTGAGGAGATAATAGTTGAAAACTTCCTAAAATGGAGAAGGAAATAACATAATTCAAGAAATCCAAGAGTCCCTAACAGATAAACCCAAGGCGAAACACCCCAAGACACATATTAGTCAAATTAACAAAGATTAAATATAAAGAACAAATATTAAAAGCAGCAAGGGAAAAACATCAAATAACTCACAAGGAATTCCATAAGGATAACAGCTGATCTTTCAATAGAAACTCTCCAAGCCAGGAGGGAATGGCAAGACGTAATTAAAGTGATGAAGGAAAATAACACAGCCTTGATTATTGTATCCAGCAAGGATCTCATTCAAATATGAAGGAGAAATCAAAAGCTTCACAGATAAGAAAATGAGGATACTAAACATTTTCAAAAAAATAAAAATCTTAGAGCAAAAAATATGGAGACTTTAACACCCCACTCATATAATCTGCTGTAATAAAAATAAAGAGGAAAACATATTTACTTATGAGCCTCAAAAAATCATTCACTCAGAGAGTTTAAAAAAAAAAAAAAAGACTATTGCTCACTCTAGAGGTTATTGATATTTTGTGGGTTTGGTACACTTTGGTAGTAGGGAGGAAGAGGTGAAAATGACTCCTAAATAATATATTGTGGTAAGATAATACAATACAAAATACAAGATGTGCCTAAAATGAGGACACAAACTGACTTTTTTTTTCTGGACTTTTCATTTCGAGAACAAACCTCCTAATATAAGATGAACTCACCATGATTTTTTTAAGTGTTCTTTGTGATTAAAAACAGAAAGCCATTGGTTAAGAAATTACATATACTCCTCCCCACCATCACTCCCCTTCTTTCTTCCCATTTCCCTCCCACCCTCATTGATCCTTTCCTTTGTCCATTTTCCCCTGCAAAATAAAAAAAAAAAAAAAAAAAGAAAGAAATACATATATCCTCCCTACCATCACTCCCCTTCTTTCTTCCCATTTCCCTCCCACCCTTATTGCTCCTTTCCTTTTCCTTTTCCCCTCAAAAAAAAAAAAAATAAATTATAAATTTAAAAAAAAAAAAAAAAAAAAAAAAAAAAAAAAAAAAAGGTCCCTCTCTCCTCACTTTCTTCACCACTCTCCCCCCTGTGAGACCCGAGAAGCATAAAACCACACCCAAAACCATATTTTTTTTTTGTTTCCTTTCCTCCAACTGATGTTGGCTCCTTTTTCCTCTTTGATCCAGAAAAAATTTTTTTTACCTGAAAAAAAAATTTTATTTTTTGCTGAAAAAAACAGCATTTCTTTTATTTTATTAGGATTATTTGTCCCCTCTATTTTATGACTATCTTGAGGGCTTCTCCATGTCTGTGCATTCCCAGCGATGGACACAAACTAGATGGTTACATTTTTATTCCATACATTTGCGGGGCTGGAAAAGTGGGAATGTTAGATTAATCCCTTAATCTCTGTTTCATCAAGGTAGTTATTCTGAACCTGATTTCTGCTACACTGTTCCCTAGGGAATGCTTGGCAATGTGTGGGAGAACTTTGGGTTGTCACAATGACTAGGATTGGGTGCCACTGGCATTCTCTGGGGGTAGAACCAGGGGTGTAAATGCTCTGTGGTTTGTAGGACAGTCTTCAAGGAAGGATTGTTCTCTCCCAATGCAGGGCTCTTCCCCATTGAGAGCTCCTTATCTAGTCTATTTGGTCTAGAACATAGAAAAGAGTGGAAGGATTTGATAACAGCAGAAACTGTGTTCTGGGTCCCATCAACCTTTTGCTCACACTTCGAATAGGAAAGTGTTATGCTTGTTGGAAGATGGCTTGAATGATAGGCTTTTTCTTGTCCACTTAGTCTGTCCCTGGCTATTTTTCCCATATCCTGTGAGTCCTGAAGTTGGACCTGCAAGACTAAACCAAAGAGAAGTGCAGGATTAAAATCTACTCTCCCACTCAAATCTCTTGTCTGCTGCTGCTGCTGCTAAGTCGTTTCAGTCGTGTCCTACTCTGTGCGACCCCTGAGACAGCAGCCCACCAAGCTCCCGCATCCCTGGGATTCTCCAGACAAGAACACTGGAGTGGGTTGCCATTTCCTTCTCCAATGCATGTAAGTGAAAAGTGAAAGTGAAGTTGCTCAGTCGTGTCCGACTCTGAGCGACCCCATAGACTGCAGCCTACCAGGCTCCTCCCTCCATGGGATTTTCCAGGCAAGAGTACTGGAGTGGGGTGCCATTGCCTTCTCCAATCTCTTGTCTAGTTGCTCTTTAAACCAGAGGAGAGGGACGTGGGAATTAAGTTCTCTGCATTTCTTTCAAAAATATGGTATGATAATTTGATCTTAATGTTTCATCCAGTGCACAGAAGGCTGAGAGTGACTAATTTCAATGATCTTTTAAAAAATCTATTTATAGCAAGCCTTCTGGCTGTAGATATCAATGTGTAAGGTAGCACATTGATTTAAATCCAGTTTTCTGTCATAAGGTGTCAGAAAAGCTAAATGGCTCTATCATGGTCTCTTAGGTCCTTTTCTCAGAAGGACATCTTTCTCTTTCGTTTTGACACTGATGTGGCCATGGTATCCAGGATATAGGAAGAGTGTGAGCAGAAAACTTGGAAGCTCACTTCTTCAAACAGGCTTTTTTTTTTTTTACGGGCTTCTTTGATTCCTTGTCTCAAAGACATTTTTGAAAAAAGATCCCTGAAATACAAGCTCAGTCACTCATGTGGTTTACTGTCTGTGTTACGTGTAGCAAAAAGTGTTTTTGAAAGAATTTACCAGGAGAGTCTGGAGCTTGATATTTATCAGTAATTACTTGTAATGTTTCTGAAAGATGTTGCCTATAAAGGATAAAGGACCACATTCTAGTCTATTTACTGTTTGTCTCCCTTTTTAGATACTCCCAGAAGTATAAAAGCCTCCACTGCTACAGCTGAACAGTTTTTTCAGAAGCTGAGAAATAAACATGAGTTCACTATTCTGGTGACCCTAAAACAGACTCACTTAAATTCTGGAGTGATCCTCTCCATTCACCATTTGGATCACAGGTATGTGTGACTGCTGGAGTTTCCTGTGTTTTCATTTTATATAGTGAAATTAACACATTAAAGAGAACTAAATAAAAGCGAGATAACAGGATTGGTTTAAAACAGCAAGAATAATTTTGCCATATTATGCAAAATCACAAACACAGGTAATTGAGATCAGCCTAAAAGCAGAAGGAGCTGCTGCTTTTGGTGTTGCTAAGAACATACAGAAGTTACCATTTTATTAAAACCCATTTATTAATCACTAACTTCTTCATGAGATATCCTATTCAATGTTAAAGTCAAGCAAACTTCTTAATTGATAAACAGAAAGCCACAAAAATACTGTATTCTATTTCTTTAAGATATTGCTTGGGTTTAGAGTTTAATAGTCTTAAAATTTTAATCACGAACAAATACATTCTTTTTCAACGTGTTTCTTAGACTGTGATAGTTACAGCTATTCTTGGATGTGTGTTGAATCAAAATGCTATCTGGTATTTCCTAGTTTCTCGCACATGTGAGAAACATGATTTGGGAGCTGGTGGGAGTAGTGAGGAGGAGTGGAGAGGGAGAAGAAAAAATTCATTCATGACACTTAGAATATACATAAACTGCTGCTACATCATATCAAGCAAGTTAAAGTGATTCCTTCCTGAAAGAATAGCCAGGGTTCTGACAATGAAAGTTCTTTCGTGTTCATATTTTGAGTACCCACTTTGTGAGTCTTGGTGGACCTTGGGCAAATTACATAACCTCAGTTTCCTCATCTGTAATGCAAGGATAGTAATAATGCCTTCTTCATAGATTGTTGTGAGGATCAAAAAATTTATATATGTAAAGTGTTTTACATATGTAATGGATTTAATGATCCTATTCAAATGTGAGCAGAAACCTCTTTTCCTGGTTTCCCTTATGAGAGATGGGACAGTCTGGGACTTTGCAAATCTTTGCTAAACACTAAAGGCCAAATATATGTGGAGAACAAAATATAGAAAATCGACTCATAGAATAGGGTTCCTGATCACATTCTACCTGGATTACTCACAGTATTTAAGACTCCATCTAATTCTATCTTTAACCCCAAAGGATTATGGTAACATCTCAAGCCGCTCACTTGGGTTTTTTTCCTTCCCAGGGTTTGGCTTGTTTTTCAGAGGAGGATGTCACCCAAACATTCACTGAGTAGTTGACTTAGTAAAAAGGGAGAGTTCCATCTCCCAAGGATTCACTCGGATTTTCCCCCTTGGTGTGTTTCTGTTCCTTGTCTTCAGGTGATTGATATCAGGGGAGTTCCTTGCTTATACCACTGTGACCCTGCCCTTCTCCACTGGGCTTTGGACAACATGATTCACATGCAACAAAGGATATTGTTCCTTCACAGAGCAGCCTGATTTATTTCTGCTTGCTAAGAAAATTTCCCCTGTATTTCAGGCACTATATTTTTCTGCCCTGTGGCTTTTTCCCACGACCCCATTTGTAGATATCAAAAGGATGTGGTGGGGTCCAGCTGCTTGCTGCTCAAAAGCCAATAAACAGGCCAGGTTGGTGGAAAGGAAAGTTTGCTTTATTTCAGATGCCAGCAACTGGAAATGGGGTGGAGTCGGATCGACATCTGTCCAAAAACCAGCTCCTCCCCACTGGCAACCAGTGGAACAAGAGCTTTTATAGACAAAAGGAGGGGGCTACGTGCAGAGACCACACAGCCAGCTCTGGCCATCATCTTCAAATTGGTCGTCAGTCGTCTGACCAGTGTCATCTTGGTTGTTTTAGGTGTGGTTAATCTTCAGTTCCAAGGTCCATTTGTTCCCATTTTTTTGAGACCAATTCTCAAAATCATGGCAGCTTATGTCCAGGGCACAGTCTTGTCATCACGCAGTTAACTTCTCTGCCTGGTGTTTTGGTATCTGTAAGACAGCTCACTGGATATGCCTCAGAATATTATCTATAGCCCTTGAGAAAGTGCTAGAGGTCCTTGACTTTGCTTAATGACTGCATTATTATTTGGTCTCCTTTGATTGTATTCTTTTGTTTCCATCACTTTTCTGATTAAACTTATTCTTTGACTAAAGTTTTCCACAGACAAAAGGCAGGCAGAGGACATGGTGGGGAGAGCAAAGACCACAGGGTCCTGCTTTGCTTCATAGGGATGTGAAACTCGCCCATCCTTCTTCCAGATGACACCCTCAAAACCATCCCATCTAAATGGACAATGTTTTGTTTGGTCCCTAGAGTTGAATATATTAACTCTACAAATACTTGACCAGCATGGATTTCATATTATCTATGCACTTTCTATCTGATGCTTCTTACAACATTTTCAAATTTTTTTTTTAGTACCTTAGACATGCTATGCTATGCTATGCTAAGTCACTTCAGTCGTGTCCGACTCTGTGTGACCCCATAGACGGCAGCCCACCAGGCTTCCCCATCCCTGGGATTCCCCAGGCAAGAACACTGGAGTGGGTTGCCATTTCCTTCTCCAATGCATGAAAGTGAAAAGAGAAAGTGAAGTCGCTCAATCATGTCCGACTCTTAGCGACCCCATGGACTGCAGCCTACCAGGCTCCTCCATCCGTGGGATTTTCCAGGCAAGAGTACTGGAGTGGGGTGCCATTGCCTTCTCCAACCTTAGACATAGTAAGGGTATAATTGATATACCCAGCCTTTATCACATAGGTCCTTGAAGGCAGATTGGTGTCAGACAGATCCTTTCTTACTGTTCCTATAAAGTAGACTTCTTAAAATGATACGTAGGGCTTTATATTGACTTATCTCAATTAAAAATAATGTTTACTTTTTTCAAATTAGCATAGCAATGTATTTTCATTGCAGAAAAATTGGAATACTGGTAAGCATAATAAAGAAATAGAAGAACTTATACAAATCATATCACCCAAAGAAGACTATGTTGAAATTGTCATATTTTAATTCAGAATTTGTTTGTGTACAGAGATATGCCATATTTTGTTTGATCAAGTCCTTACTTTTGGGTACTTAACTCATTTATTTTTTAACTTTAATAAATAGCACCAAGATGAATATGTTTTTGAGAATCTTTGTGCTTAGCTCTCATACTTTCCAGTTATTCTTGCTAAATTTATTATTAATTATTCATTTATATTATCTATAAATTTGATAACATTTACATAAATAAATACTCTATTTGAGATATAGGATTTTTTATGATATTAAAATCATCTGTATTGGTAATTCACTTTTTCATTTGCTTAGCAGCAGCAGCAGCAGTAAGCCAATAATTATTAAAGGCTTATCATGTGCCAGGCAGGGTGCTCAGTGCATTCCATGTGTTAATTCATGTTATCATCATGTATTAGATAATGGTTCAGGGTACGGATCTGGAGCTGGACTGTGTGCATTCCAGTCATAGCTCTAAGACTGACTGGCTTTGTGACTCATGTAAATTTCTTACCTCTTCTGAACCTCAGGTTCCTCATCTGTAAATTCATATAAAGTACTTGATAATCCTAGAGAAAAAAATTCCACAGAAGTCGATCATATGCAAGGTCATTATTCTCATTATCATTTTACAGATAGGAAAAATAAGCATTAGCGAGATTAAGTTGTCACCATATAAAGGTACCAAATAGTTCTTGCCTATTTCCCCACACTGTACATTGCATAATCATGACTCACTTATTTGATAACTCAAAGTCCGTACCTCTGAGTTTCCCTCACTAATTTAGCTCCTCTGCTCAAACCCTCTCTACTCTGACCACCACCTGTTTGTATCTATAACTCTGTTTTGTTATGTTTATTAATTTGTTTTAGGTTTTACATTCCATATATGAGTGAAATCATGCAGTGTTTGTCTTTCTCTGACTTATTTCACACTTGGCATCATTCCGATTCTTGAGTCCAGAAGTTCCTACCTGTCCACTGTGACAGCTCCTAACCTCATGTTACCCTCACAGACCTTGTGCTTTGTTGTGTTTTTTTCCCTATTATTATTGCTGACATTATCTTTCTTTCCTTAAGTCTTATTCTCACCGGTTGCTTTAGTTTCATCGTTTCCCCAACACTTGTTTATTCTCTGCTGATTTTTACAAAAGATTAAAGTGGTATAGAGAGAGATATCTATCTGGGCTTCCCTGGTGGCTCAAATGGTGAAGAATCTTCCTTCCATGTGGGAGACCAGGTTCAATCCCCTGGAGAAGGGAATGGCTGCCCACTCCAGTATTGTTGCTGGAGAACTCCATGAACAGAGGAGACTAGCAGGCTATAGTCCATGGGGTCGCAAAGAGGTGGGCACAACTGAACAACTAACACTTTCACTCTTACTTTCATAGAGATATGTACAGGACAGTAAGATAAAATGAAATGAAATATACAAGTTAGGGCAAAGAAAAAAATAGATACCCAGTTGGGTGATTAAGGAAATGCAACTATTCTTAATTCTGAGACCAGAGACGTATTTCTCCTATGACCTAATTTTATTTTTTTTAGTTACTCAGCTCTTTTATTTTCATTTAACTTTTGAAGTCTCCTATGACCTTTTATGGGAAAATGTATTGAGTGCCTTTAAAGGAACAAGTTCAGAAGACCTTGTGTCAACTGGTTGCATTATGACTCAGTGCACTTCGGAAAAATCAGGTCTATAACAATGCCAGTAACATGCATCTATGTTGAGGGTGTTTGAAGCAATATTGCCTGCAAGGCCTTAGGCAGTGTGCACGAAAGTTCTGTGCAACCAAGTTTTGCTGCTCAAAATGACAATAGCACCTCCTGTATGAAATCCTGATAAAATACCTTGTCTTCCAGGCAATAGTCCACATACACTGATTTTTCTCATGTCTTGAAAATAATATTCAAGTTAGACTTCTCTGATATATCCCAAATTAGAGTTATTCTTTGTTGACAGTTAAGTGAGACTTAGTGTTGAGCTTCAGCAGCAATTGAGTTGGAGGAAATACTGACATTTTTTTTTTTTTTTACAAAAATTGAGGAACCAACAAAGACATGCCCAAATAGAAGGTACCTATGTTTGCCTATGGTAGCTGAAGTAGGTGATTCCCAAGGGCAGGGCCAGGCTTTTCCTGGGGAAGTAGCACAAGTTCCACTCTCAAGTAGTGATGGATGAATCCTCTAGAATGTGGAAGTTTTAATTATGCTGCAAATTTGAAACATTACATGTAATACTTATAGTGAACTTTACAAATTAAGAAAAATCACAAAGAAGGAAGCAAAAATCATCAGTAATTTTACTCTACTGGGGATAGTTTTTACTAATACTTTCAGTTATACATGTCTATTTAAAATGAATAGATATACTATTTAAAATAGTATAGCCTTGGAAAAGGAAATGGCAACCTACTCCAGTACTCTTGCCTAGAAAATTCCGTGGATGGAGGAGCCTGGTGGGCTACAGTCCATGGGGTCACAAAGAGTCAGACATGACTGAGTGACTTCATGACTTCACGACTATTTAAAAAAGCGAATCACACTGGACATAATATTTTATAGCTGGTGCACTGGAACGACCCGGGGGGATGGTATGGGGACGGAGGAGGAAGGAGGGTTCAGGATGGAGAACACATGTATACTTGTGGAAGATCTATCTCGATGTATGCCAAAAGCAATACAATATTGTAAAGTTAAGCAAAATAAAATTTAATTGAAAAAAAAAATAAAATTTAGCAAAATATTTTGAGGATCATCCCATGCGAATAAACATTTGCTTATAATCTATTTGTTAAAGACCAAAGAGTATTCCATTGCCGAATGTAAAGGAGGAGTGCAGGAGGAAAAGATTGGGAGTTTGGGATTAGCAGATGCAAACTGTTACATATGCAATGGGTAGACAACAATGGCCTGATATACAGCACAGGGAACTATATTCAATATATTGTGATAACATAATGAAAAAGAATATGTATGTGTAACTGAATCACTTTGCTGTGCAGCAGATATGAATACAGCATTGTAAATCAACTATACTCCAATAAAATAAAAAAAAAAAAAAGCCAAACGAAGTATCCCCAGAATGTTAAATTTTAATCAGTAGAACTATCTGAGGTAGCCACTAAGATGACTAGTTTGCAAAACATATCCTGGGTAAGTGAATGCATTTATGTGCTTCACAGGATGGTCAGCTGTAAACTAGTTAAATGTTGAAGAACGGCCATCAGAATAAACAAGAGATCTGTCATCCTTTACCTGGCAGTGATTAGATGTGGGTCCAGCTCTCCAAAAGATCTGTCCTAGTTCACAGAAGAGCTCTTCCTGCTTATTTCCTAGTTGCTTTTGGGGGTGGTTGTGGTGAGGTGGTAGCACTCCACTGACCTTGAGTTTTTGACTGCTTGGTAGAAAGCAAGAACTTGAATGATTCCCCATTAATAAGGCTCTGTGAGTTCAACCACACAGTGCCTGCTATGGAATAAACCCTAAATAAACATTAACGTTACTACTAGAGATGGGATGCTGCTGCTTCCTTGATCCTCGTGTCAGTCCCTGGCTTCACTTCATTTCCATGCAGTTGATGATAGTGAGTTCTGAGACATCTGGCTATTTGCGGCTTGCTCTGATGCCAGATGAAGTAAGGAGAATCAGAGAGAAATCGAGGCTGTGGGTTATGTCAGCTCCAGCACTGGCAGAGATGAAGAAAAGTGGCATCATTCAGCAGGAGTATAAATGCGAGGCACAGAGGCCTGCCTGCTCATCATCTGTGTGTCATTCCCTTTCTTTCTGCTCATCCAAAGCGTGTTCGCACTCCAGAACTTCACTCACTGCTCCATGAAGCTTTTACTGACCTTCCCAGTTTACATTCATCACTTCCTCCATGAACCTCTAGTGCCTTTTTGAAATTTAGGCCACTCCTTTTGCCATTCTAACATATAACATCTTACCTTGTTTCAGTGTTTCACATATATACATATGAGACACTAAAAATATCATTTACTGCCTTTGATCACAATCATAGCAAATATTTATTGACGATTTAAAAAATTAAAATTTTAAAAAATTGGTAATATATCCTGTGGTTCAAAATTGAAAAGACACCATAGGATATAGAGAAAAAAAGTCTACCTCCATCCATGTCCATGGGTACTTGATTTCTGTCCCTGGGGCCCACCACTATTATCCTTAAAAGACATTTTGAAAATAAGAAAAACATAAACAGGAAAATATCTCTCAGCCCATCAGTGGTATGCTGGAGTGGGATGGTGCTGGCTAACAGGAGTTGAAACTTTGTGAGCTGACTGACATTGCTGCTGTACCTTGAAGAAGGCTATGGACATCAGCAAGTGCTACAGAGCAGAGCTTTTTTTAAAATACGCATTTTAATTGATAAATATTCTTTTTTTAATGAGTCCACTTTTTTACATTTTCTATCTTCCCTAAACAAATGGATAAATGAACCAGTATCTCAATTATTTCTCTAGAGAACAGAGAGCCAAACGTTAAACATTTGCCAGTGACACTGTGTGTAGTTCTGGCATCTAGAGACAACCACCACAACACTCCAGGATGTAGCTTTCCAATCCTTTTCCCAGGTGTACTTATGCATTTGTGTGAAATTTTATGTAGCTGACATTTTTTTATTAGATTTTTTTCCCTTTGCTGTGGAGGATTACACATAAAGTTTGCATACTCCATTTCACATGCCACGCTGTCATGCAAAGTTAGATGCTAAATAAATATTTGGTGGCTGAATAAATGAGTGAAAGATGAAGAGAAAGATCATCGTGAATGGACCAGGAATCGTAAATGACATCAGGAAGTTTTCTCCAGGCTAGGGCAAATGATCTGGAGAATGTTCAAATTGCTCTATTGATGCAGGGTGCCTAATCTGTCCTGAAATGTCATTAGCTCTAAGCATTAGGATTTCACTAACTGGCAGGTCCTGCCTCCAAATGACAAGTTCTTAGCGAATAACGACATCTATAATGAGCTACATAGCAACATCTCAGCCACAGTGTGAAAACTGGAAACCTAATCACACAACTTTGTTGGTTTGGACATAGGAGACTAATGGATGTGCTCTGGGTTCGGGGGTGTCTGAAGTGAGCTAAGGGCAGGATGGAAGTGGGAAAGGCAGGCATCACAGTATCTCGGGATTGAAAGTGGGCTTAAGTCACATTTTGGTATTGAAACACAGCTTGAAACAAAGTGGCATCATTATGAAGCTGCTAGGAACCTCGTCAGGGCTTCCCTAGTGGCTCAGATGGTAAAGAATCTTCCTGTAATGCGGGAGACCCAGGTTCAGTGCCTGGGTTGTGAAGGGAATGGCTACCCACTCCAGTGTTCTTGGAGCTTCCCTGGTGGCTCAGACGGTAAAGAATCTTCCTGCAATGTGGAAGACCCGGGCTTGATTCCTGGGTTGGAAGAAAGGAATGGCTGCCCCACTTCTGTTCATTAGCAGTACCCCGGTGCACTGTGTGTAGAGTCTCATTTGGTCTCTCAACCTGAGATGCAGGTTTCAAATGATGTTTTCCAGTAGGAGCTGCTATTAAAAACTGGATCACAAATGTCATGTGAATACAGTGTAAAAAGGCTGTTGGCTCTTCTGTCATGTCTGTATATGTTTAACCAACAATAGTTTTACCTAAAAACAACAGACAGTAACATATGGTACTTTATGTCTAAAAGAATTAAGACCCTTAGGCAGATCAAAGGAGTTTTCTCATCATTATAGTTTTCTGACTATTGTATTTTGAAAGGAATAAAAAAAGACTATAGAGAAATAATTCTATGATGTTAGTTCACTTACTTATGTATACCAGAAACATAGAAGAGAAATATGAAAACAGTAAACACTCATTGAAAAGTGAAAGTATATTTGTAAGTAAAAATGCATGATAAAATTTCCCCAAATTCCAAAAGGACTGTTTTCTTTTTCCATATTTTACAAAACTACAGTTTCTTCAGAATAAGTAAAATCCTTTTGTTGTCCTCTGGTGCTGATATGGTACAGTCCCCTAGGTTATATTCTGTTATTTATAATACTTCTCTTTATTTAAGATAGTCTTGGGATTTATATATATAAATTGATTTTCATGAGATTAATATTAGAAAATTTCCTGATATGCAGATATTATCTATGCTTCTAACTTTGAATATTTTGCAAATAGGATACATGGAAATAATTTATGGCAATAGGTGTGCAACTATATACAAAACTGTCTTGCGGTTTGCCATGGTCTTCTATATTAATAAACTTGAGGTGAAATAAATGAGATTTTTTTTCAACTCTCTTAGTAGTAATTATTGTACATTTTGAATGAGTAAGAATGTATTTATGTATGAGGCTGATAAAATATGTCTTCATATTTGTGAGTGTTTGTCATGTATTAAGCCATTTCTTTCTTGATATTACTCAGTAAAAATTAAATTTACTGGCAATATTTGCTTGGCTTAATGGTTCTGAACTAAAAGATGACTGTTTATTTTGGATAAAATTACCAGACTGATATTATAGTTACTATACTCTTTATTTTTTGGTTGCACTTTACTTAATAAATAACATTAAACATAATAGGATTTATAAATTAAAATTTCAAACCCAAATTCTACATAATTAAAAAAACTGCCCTTATATTGTATTCTCTTAAAGTGTGTTTCAACATCATTATTTATCTCTAACAAAATTGCATCTTTAATTATTAGGAAATTTGCAATATATATTCTAATGTGGTTAAACCTACATACACCATTCATTACAAGGCAGGGTGAGTTGCTCATCAAAGAAACTCAGTTGAAGTTAAGACTCAGCAAGCAAATGAGATTTCTCTTATTACTTATATGTACCAAATTTTTATATAGGTTAAGTGATAGAAAGAATATAGAGAGGTAATATAATACAATAAGCTACTATAATATAGTTAACATAGAGAGGTTATTTCATGGAGCACAGATCTCTTTCTCATGCTGAAGAAGCAAGGCATTCTTCTTCTGGTCAGCATTCCATTCTTTCTTCAGAGCCAATGAGTGAATCCATTGGCTGCTGCTGCTGCAACTAACCATGGACTAACCAGCCATACTCACAGCCACACATCACATGTGTGGGCTATTCACTTCCCTAGACGGAGATGAAGAGGGCCGGGGTATTTCTAGGTTCCTTCTTGTTTTGACCATGTCCAGTTATCAGGCCTCAAATATCTTGGGCCATTACAAGACCCTTCTGCTGCATCCGTCCTGTACTCTGTCCTTCCTTACCTGCTCTCTTCACTCTGCATGATAGAATACCAGTCCCTTGGCTGTATTGGGCCATGTAGCTACTAAAATACAGTTTGCTACTAATTATTTCAAGGTATTTTTCTTAAACTAAAAATACTTCTAATAATTAAATTTTTAAAAATATGGGTCTTCACTTGGGAATGAAAACTTTCAGAATGTTATTTTAATTCTTTTTTTCTTTGATAAGCCCTTGTGATTTTATTATTTTCACTTTCATCATGTTTGATGATGTTGACATGTTTAAGTTTTAGGGGGCAGCAGCTCTCCCAGATTGCCTTCAAGTAATAAGCTTATGACTAAATGATTTACCTACTGTGTTTCATATAGAATCTTTATGAAATGATATTGAAATGAATGAAGAGTTTTTTTTTTTTTTTTTTTTTTTTAGTTATTACCCCAGAATTTGTCTAGGAAGAATTCTAAGAAATGTAGTTTGTTGGATAACCGGTTATAATAGATTTTTCCTGTATGTTAGATAATTTTTTTTCTTTTTAGATACACAGTGTCTGTGTGTGCATGCTCAGTTGTGCCTGACTCTTTGTGACCCCATGGACTATAGACTGCCAGGTTCCTCTGTCATGGAATTCTACAGGCAAGAATACTGGAGTAGGTTGCTGTGCCCTTCTTTAGGGGACCTTCCAGACCCAGGGATTGAACCTGGGTCTCCTGCACTGCAGGCATATTTTTTATCATTGAAAGCCACTAGGGACTAAATTATCAAAATAAGAAAGTGATGAGTTAGAATGAACTGTGACTATAGCCAACTACTATGACTATTTCAATCAATGCGAAAAAATAGAGGAAAACAACAGAAGGGGAAAGACTAGAGAGCTCTTCAAGAAAATTAGAGATACCAAGGGAACATTTCATGCAAAGATGGGCTAAATAAAGGACAGAAATGGTATGGATCTAACAGAAGCAGAAGATATTAAGAAGAGGTGGCAAGAATACACAGAAGAACTGTACAAAAAGATCTTCATGACCCAGATAATCACAGTGGTGTGATTACTCACCTAGAGCCAGACATCCTGGAATGTGAAGTCAAGTGGGCCTTAGGACGCATCACTACGAACAAAGCTAGTGGAGGTGATGGAATCCCAGTTGAGCTCTTTCAAATCCTGAAAGATGATGCTGTGAAAGTGCTGAACTCAATATGCCAGCAAATTTGGAAAACTCAACAGTGGCCACAGGACTGGAAAAGATCAGTTTTTATTTCAATCCCAAAGAAAGGCAATGCCAAAGAATGTTCAAACTACCACACAATTGTACTCATCTCACATGCTAATAAAGTAATGCTCAAAATTCTCCAAGCCAGCCTTCAGCAATACATGAACTGTGAATTTCCAGATGTTCAAGCTGGTTTTAGAGAAGGCAGGGGAGCTAGAGATCAAATTGCCAACATGAGCTGGATCATAGAAAAAGCAAGAGAATTCCAGAAAAACATCTATTTCTGCTTTATTGACTATGCCAAAGCCTTTGACTGTGTGGATCACAATAAACTGTGGAAATTTCTGAATACTAGACCACCTGCCTCTTGAGAAACCTGTATGCAGGTCAGGAAGCAACAGTTAAAACTGGACATGGAACAACAGGCTGGTTCCAAATAGGAAAAGGAGTACATCAAGGCTGTAGATTGTCACTCTGCTTATTTAACTTATATACAGAGTACATCATGAGAAATGGTGGGCTGGAAGAAGCACAAGCTGGAATCAAGATTGCCGGAAGAAATATCAATAACCTCAGATATGCAGATGACACCACCCTTATGGCGGAAAGTGAAGAACTAAAGAGCTTCTTGATGAGCGTGAAAGAAGAGAGTGAAAAAGTTGGCTTAAGGCTCAACATTCAGAAAACGAAGATCATGGCATCTGGTCCCATCACCTCATAGCAAATACATGGGGAAACAGTGGGCACAGTGGCTGACTTTATTTTTCTGGCCTCCGAAATCACTGCAGATGGTGATTGCAGCCATGAAATGAAAAGACGCTTACTTCTTGGAAGGAAAGTTATGATCAACCTAGACAGCATATTAAAAAGCAGAGACATTACTTTGCCAACAAAGGTCTGTCTACTCAAAGCTATGGTTTTTCCAGTGGTCATGTATGGATGTGAGAGTTGGACTGTGAAGAAAGCTGAGCACAGAATGGATGCTTTTGAACTGTGGTGTTGGAGAAGACTCTTGAGAGTCCCTTGGACTGCAAGGAGATCCAACCAGTCCATCTTAAAGGAGCTCAGTCCTGGGTGTTCATTGGAAAGACTGATGCTGAAGCTCCAATATTTTGGCCACCTCATGCAAAGAGTTGACTCATTGGAAAAGACCCTGATGGTGGGAGGGATTGGGGGCAGGAGGAGAAGGGGACGACAGAGGATGAGATGGCTGGATGGCATCACCAACTTGATGAACATGGGTTTGGGTAAACTCTAGGAGTTGCTGATGGACAAGGAGGCCTGGCATGCTGTGATTCATGGGGGTCGCCAAGAGTCAGACATGACTGAGCGACTGAACTGAATGGAACTGATGGCTATTTTTGTGTGTACTAGGTATGTGTCTCAATCTTATGGTATTGGATGGAGGTATCACTTCATGGGAAATAGATGGGGAAACAGTGGAAACAGTGTCAGACTTTATTTTGGGGGCTCCAAAATCACTGCAGATGGTGACTGCAGCCATGAAATTTCGCTTACTCCTTGGAAGGAAAGTTATGACCAACCTAGATAGCATATTCAAAAGCAGAGACATTACTTTGCCAACAAAGGTCTGTCTAGTCAAGGCTATGGTTTTCCTAGTGGTCACGTATGGATGTGACAGTTGGACTGTGAAGAAAGCTGAGTGCCGAAGAATTGGTGCTTTTGAACTGTGTTGTTGGAGAAGAATCTTGAGAGTCCCTTGGACTGCAAGGAGATCCAACCAGTCCATTCTGAAGGAGATCAACCCTGGGATTTCTTTGGAGGGAATGATGCTAAAGCTGAAACTCCAGTACTTTGGCCACCTGATGCAAAGAGTTGACTCATTACAAAAGACTCTGATGTTGGGAGGGATTGAGGGCAGGAGGAGAAGGGGATGACAGAGGATGAGATGGCTGGATGGCATCACTGACTCAATGGATGTGAGTCTGAGTGAACTCTGGGAGTTGGTGATGGACAGGGAGGCCTGGCATGCTGCGATTCATGGGGTCGCAAAGAGTCGGACACAACTGAGTGACTGAACTGAAGTGATACTTATATGTATCTAATCTGGTATGTATTTAATATTCTTATGAATGTATATATATGTTTCAGGAAAGATTTTAATACATAGTAATCTCATTAGCAGTTTAAAGTACCTACTTACCCACTTTCTTCAACAGTGTTTTGAAAATTTGCCAATCCAGTATGCAGAAAATAATACTTTGTTGGTAAGATTGAATACTTTCTCATATACGTATTAGCCATTCATATGTCTTCTTTTGTAAATAGCATCTTTTGTTAATTCCCTGGTGGCTCAGACAGTAAAGAGTCTGCCTGCAATGCGGGGGGCCTGGGTTCATTCCCTGGGTCGGGAAGATCCCCTGGAGAAGGAAATGGCAACCCACTCCAGTATTCTTGCCTGGAAAAACCCATGGACAGAGAGGAGCCAGGCAGGCTACAGTACATGGGGTTGCAAAGAGCAGGACATGACTGAGTGATTTCACTTCTTATTTAGTTAATTGATTGATTAATTTCTTTTGGCTATGCTGCACCTTTGCTGCTTCATTTGCTTTTGTCTAAGTCTGGCGAATGGGGGCTACTCTCTAGTTGTGGTGCAGGGGTTTCTCACTGCAGTGGCTTCTCTCATTGCGGAGCACAGGCTCTAGGGCATGCTGGCTTCAGTAGTTGCAGCTCTCGGCCTCTCGAGCACAGGCTCTGTAGTTCTGGCACAGGGGCTTAGCTGCCCCGCAGCTTTTAAGATCTCCTGGATCAGGGATTGAACCTGTGTCTCCTGCATTGGCAGATGGATTCTTTAGCACTGAGCCACCAGGGAAGCCCAACAGTGTAGTTAGATACGTTGTCTATTTTTGTACATTTTCTTACTGTTTTAAGTGAACTCCATTTAATAAGAATATTAATTTCATATCATCTATAATTTTCATTTGCTTTGAAGTCTTTATGGTGATTTTTGCTGTGCTAATTTTTTTTAATTGATATGCAGTCAAATCAATAATTTCTGTCTCTAAAGAGTGAGACTATATAGTCTCACTTTAATGACATAGTAAAGAGAGAATGTATTTTCTTTCACCAAAGAAAAGAGAAAACCAATTAGAAAATTCTAGGAAAAGAAAATTTTAAATTTCCTTTATGAGAAGTTTCTGGTCTACTATTTAAAATAGAAAATTTGGCATGATTTTGAGTAGTTTGTGTGAAGTAAGAAAAATTGTAACTGTTCTTGATTCTACCTAACATTCTTCTTTTGATGTTGACAAGTTTGTGACAATAAACAGTACAGTTTTTGACTCTGCAATGAATACTAGTACGTTAGGCATTAATGCAAATACAGTTGATGAATTTACTATTGATCTTTTAATTGGAGATCTGAAAAGAGGACAATGGTATATCTGTATTTAACCTTCTATCTTAATCTGTCTCATGCTGCTGCTGCTACTGCTAAGTCGCTTCAGTCGTGTCCGACTCTGTGCGACCCTGTAGACGGAAGCGCACCAGGCTCCCCTGCCCCTGGGATTCTCCAGGCAAGAACACTGGAGTGGGTTGCCATTTCCTTCTCCAATGCAGGAAAGTGAAAAGTGAAAGTGAAGTCGCTCAATCGTGTCCGACTCTTAGCAACCCCATGGACTGGAGCCTACCAGGCTCCTCCGTCCATGGGATTTTCCAGGCAAAAGTACTGTGGTGGGGTGCCATTGCCTTCCCCGAATCTCATAATCTGTCTCATAATACTCAATAAATAGTCCATGCAGGAGACCTGGCTTTGATCCCTGGGTTGGGAAGATCCCCTGGAGAAGGGAAAGGCAGCCCACTTCAGTATTCTGGCCTGGAGAATTCCATGGACTGTATAGTCCATGGGGTCGCAAAGAGTCGGATACTACTGAGCAACTTTCACTTTCATTTCACTTCATACTCAATGAATGATTTTTTTGTTCTGATTAATAATGAAAAGAAATGGCCTTTTTGAACTTTGATCTAGGTATACTTATCTAGTGTAATAGCTGGGAGATAAAGCTGGAAGTCCCTGTGCCATTTACCTGAAGCCGACTCTTTTCTCACGTATTTGTCACATCAGTTGTAGGACCAAATCTCTGAGGTTGGCTTCTGGGCCTTGTATTCTGTTCTGCTCGTGATTCCCACAGCAAGAGCACACTACTCTGATTGCTATAGTTTTACAAGTTTTGCTATGTCATAGTTCAGGTCTCTGTTCTTCCTGTTCAGATTTTTTGTTTTTTTGGCTATGTTTGCAACTTCATTCTGTGGTATAAACTTTTAAAATCAATTTAATACGTTTTATGAAAAAATGCTATTTGGATTTGTATTGGAATTACACCATATTTATAGATTGTTATATGTTACCATTCTCCTGATACTCATTTTTTAAAATGCAGGGATATGACTTATCTCTCCATTTTCTTTCATATCTTCTTCAAAACTATTTCCATAATGGGTGTAAACATATTTTGTTAGATTTTCCACTAGGAACCTTTTGGGCTGTGTGTGCTTACTCAAATGGGATCTTTATTTTTCCATTATATTTTCTATTTGTAAAAGACTTACATTGCTATAATGGACTCTGTTTGCTATCAAAAGTAACTTCTTTTCATAGTATTTAACTTGCTTTATCTTTGTCTCTGGAAGAAAGTCAGATTCTTTGGTTGCAACTCAGTATAATAAGAAAATTTTCAAGGTGCATTCAAAGTTCACTTAACTCTCTTTTCTTAATCTGCCATACATTGATATGCACTGACATTTCAATGATCTTTTCCAAGATGAATGTTGAGGGACTGTTGTAATGTATTTTAATTCTTTGGCATTAAGACTCTTCTCTTTTTAGCCTTATGATGTCTTTATTAAACTTCCCAAATGCTCTTTAGGACTTTGATCAATCGCTTAAAATCATTTTTCAAAATACTCATTTAAAAATGATAATCGACTTTCTGCAGTTTATTATGAAGTGACAGCAAATAGAATTCACAACTTGTCTTGTTATTTTCTATAGTTTGGTGAAACATATACCTTTTTAAAAAGTCCAAGCAAAATATTATTTTGGTGTCCTCATTGTCATGGAGTTTATATTATCTTCATTACTTAAGAAATCTTTTTTTCCCTGGATGCTGTGTGTACTTCATTTCCATTGAGCTTGGCAAGGAGTCATGTTTTTATGGTTGAAACCATATATTAGTATATTTCATAGCAGTTGAATGAAAGTCATTCAGATTTTGCCTCTTCGTTTTAATGATGTTTATCCATTGAGCATTTTGAAAGAGGAGATGATTGACCTGCTGTCGTTTTTTTCTTTGTATTTTAACTTATGATTATTTAAAACTCTAGGTGTTATAAAAATTGTGTTTGATTATTATTGAGGATGCTAACTGCACCAGAGAATACATGAATCACTGAATATTTTTTAGCTTAAACCCATTTCATTTACCTAAAAGAATAAAAACCCTAAATAGCACCAAAAAGAGAGATGTAGGTTCTGAGGAAACAATTTACTTTGGAGATACTTAAACTATACATTTTGAAGCACTGAACACTATGTTTAAAATATTTTTTGCTACTATGACATCTGAAAAATGACTGTCATTTCTAAAATTTACTGTTCTTTGATTATTAGTGATTTGTACATTTTTAATATATTTGCTAGTAAGTTGATGGTGTCTCTGATTTCATGAATAGTTTCTAAATATCTTTTTGCCATTTTATACCAGCCTTGTCATTTTTCTTGTTTATTTGTAAGAATTTTTATATGGTTAGGATGTCAACTCACTGTCAGTTATATATGCAGGGGTTCCCAGGTTAATGATTGCTTTTAATTAAAAAAATTTTTTAAATCATTTCAAACCTGCAGAAGGGTTTATAAAGACAGTACAAAGAACTCCCACATCTTCTTTTACCAGATTTCTAATTGGTAATATTTTTGGCCCATTTTCTCCATTATCCTCTATCTCATTTCAATATGCCTTTTACTGGCAATATATTCCATCAACCTTAAATACTCAATTGTATTTTTTTCTTAAGACAAGGACACACTCTCCCTGTATAACCAACATACATCTTTTTTTTTTATTTTTAAAATTTTATTTTTATTTTATTTAACTTTACAATATTGTATTGGTTTTTCCATGTATCAAAATGAATCTGCCACAGGTATACATGTGTTCCCCATCCTGAACCCTCCTCCCTCCTCCGTCCCCATACCATTCCTCTGGGTCATCCCAGTGCACCAGCCCCAGGTATCTGGTATCAGGCATCGAACCTGGACTAGCGACTCGTTTCATATATGATATTATACTTATTTCAATGCCATTCTCACAAATCATCCCACCCTCTCCCTCTCCCAGAGTCCAAAAGACTGTTCTATACATCAGTGTCTCTTTTGCTGTCTCATATACAGGGTTATTGTTACCATCTTTCTAAATTCCATATATATGCGTTAGTATACTGTATTGGTGTTTTTCTTTCATCTTCTAATCAAGACATCAAAACTGACAGCATAATATCATCCAATCTCAGACCTCACTTAAATTTCACCAACTATCTAAATAATGTTTCTTTTTCCTTCTTAGACCATGACTCCATTCTAGAACACATATTGCATTTGGTTGTCATATCTTACAATTTCCCTCAATTTGAGCAGTTACATTCTTTCCCTGTTTTGGGTATCCTTTATGGTCTCAGTATAGGCATTTTATTCCATATTATCACCCACCACCTGGGTTCATCTGATGTTTCCTCATCACTCAAGCTATGCGTTCTTATTAGGAATATCACAGAAATGATGCTGACCACCTCTGGACGTACACTGTGTCAATTGTCCTTCTGTTGATGATATCCACCTTGATCACCTGGTCACATTGATGATCTGCCAGGTTCTACACTACTTTTCCCTTTGATTTTCATTAGTATTTTATTGGGAGATAATTCAATTTTATTCCAATATCCTATTCCTCATCAGAGCTTCATCCACCCGCCTTAACATCCATTAACTGTTCCCATCTGTATAAGATATGATTGATACCAAGTGACATGAATAAAATGGAAAATCGAATTCATTCTAACTCAAATTCATTTTTTGTTTTGTCAAAAATTTAAAGAATATGTATCATATAAAAATGTATTTCTAAAAAAATGGTAATTCAAACTTTTGTATCTCATACCTCCTTTTAAGTGTAGATCACCATTCACCATGCAAGGCATCTTTATATTAATTGTTCCCTCATAGCTCAGTTGGTAAAGAATCTGCCTGCAATGCAGAAGACCCTGGTTCAATTCCTGGATCTGGAAGATCCACGGAAGAAGGGATAGGCTACCCACTCCAGTATTCTTGGGCTTCCCTTGTGGCTCAGCTGGTAAAAATCCATCCGCAGTGCAGGAGACCTGGGTTCAATCCTGGGTTGGGAACATCCCTTGGAGAAGGGAAAGGCTACCCACTCCAGTATTCTGGTCTGGAGAATTCCATGGACTGTATAGGCCATGGGGTTGCAAAGAATCAGACACGACTGAATGACTTTCACTTTCACTGTATTTTTCCTTAATGAAAGGTATTAATTTATACTGAATGAAATTCAGAGAAAATAGTATTTTATTTCCATAAAGGTGATTTGCCTAACTTTTCTACTGTTTTCCTAATACAGGATTGCATTTATTGAACTAAAAAGACCTTTGTAAGAACAAGATCCAAGTGTATATAAGATATATTTTCAGGCAAATTTTGATGGAAATAAGTTTCTATGACATCTAGTTATTGGGTTTTCATTGTTTGACATTTCTAATAGGTTAAAAATGCATGTCAGAATTCAAGGTCTATTGCAGGAGTTTTATTCAATCACATTAAGAAAAGATGTGTTTATTATTAAGTTCTCCATTTGTAACTAGATTTGATAATGTAAAGTTGTTTTTTAGTCACTAAGTCATTTTTGAGTATTTTGCAACCCCATGGATGGTAGCCCACCAAGCTCCTCTGTCCATGGGATTTCCCAGGCAAGAATAGTGAAGTGGGTTGCCATTTCTTTCTCCAGGGGATATCCTGACCAGGGACTGAACCTGCATCTCTCGCTTGGCAGGTGGATTCTTTTATTGCTGGGCCACCTGGGAAGCCCAATGTGGAGTAATAGGACAGTATAAAATGTCTGGTCATATAAAATAAAGATTTGGCAGAAATATAAAAATTCTAGACATGAAAAAGGAAGCCCTACAGTTATAGCAGTTCATCATCCAAGGAAGTGTAGATTCAGGAAAATGATGAAATGAGAACTTGTTTGAGGACCTGGACTTTGTCTGTTTTTCCCCAATATTCTCTGTGCCTACTATGGTGCTGCTGTAAAGATGGTTGGTAGATGTTTGAGGAATGACTGAATGAGACGTGCAGAGCATCTGCTTATATCTGGTTGTGTGGTAGCTGGATGTTTTCTTAGATTCATTGAAATGTTTTCTCTGTATTACAAGGGTTAACACTTTATTAGGTTTTTACCTGGTGTCATATAGTCCTCTAAGCACTTTACATGGATGAATCTCATTAAATGTGCATTACAGTCTTGGAGGTAGATACCATTCTTAATGTATTTTCCAGATAAGGAAATGGAGCCTTGAGAGGTTAAGTCTCAAGTCCCAGGTTATAATAAGTGGCACAATCAACATTTGAACCAGGCTGCCAGGCATCAGAGCCCATTCTCCTATAACTGCTATCTTTATAGCTTCTCTCTCTGTTTTAGAGCAGCACCATGGCCTTTCTACTTCCTTAAAACCCAAGAATTCTATTTTTTTATACATCAGTGTCTCCTCTGCTTTTTTAAATTGCTGGATAATTGCTTTACAATGTTGTGCTGATTTTTGCTACACAACAATTCTAATCAGCCTTAGCTCTCTCTCTATATATATATCCTCTGCCTCTTTAGCCCCTTCCCATCCCATCCCTCTAGGTCATCACAGAGCACCAGACTGGGCTCTCTGTGTTATATAGCAGCTTCCCAATAGCTATCAGTTTTATGCATGGTAGTGTATACAAGTCAGTGCTCCTTTGACAGGGTTAATACTCTTGCTTTCTATTGCTTTTGATGACAGCAATCATGTATTTTTCTTCCATTGAACTTTTTTGTTATAGTAAGAATTTTTATCCAGAAATTTTCTCCCTTAAAAATTTATTTCTTTATTTCACCAGCATCATCATGGCTTGTTGAAGTTGATATAGTATAAAAAAAAGTTGTTGTGGTCTGCATGATTGGGAAAATGTTTTGTCTTTTCATTTTTTAAATCGCCTCTCCATAAAAGCTTGGGCCAAAACTTAAAACTAAGATTCCTACCTTTTTCACCTTTCTGAAATATAACTGGGGCCAGGTTGGATATATTTTCTATAGTTAGGGAAGTCCAGTGCTCATTTCAATTGGGAACACTTAAAGGAATAGGCTCACTGAGAGCAAGATGTCACCTCAGTGGGTGACCCATGAATCCTGTTGCCTTCTTCCTTGGTTCTTATTTATTCCGAACAGTAGAGGGGACAAGATGACCCATGAAGCATGTCAGAAAACAGATGCTGTGGTGTTGACAGCTTACTCTCCCATGTGACTAATTCCTTTCTTTCAAATACAGCCTGCCTAGAACTTCTAGCTGTCTTACACGCATCAGTGCTTTCCCTTTATTGTGTGCCCATAGTTTCAGAATGTGTTACACACAAAGCCGCCAGAAATTCCTACATGGGCCAACCTCTGTTGGCCTAAAGAGGTCCTATCAATTTTTTAGAACCTTAGCAAAGCAAAATGTTAACTTAAGAGGAAAATTTGAAATGGGATAAAATACTTCCTGGAATCAAAGGGCATTGAGGGTCTGAGGGAGTCACTTAGTCACTCTGGATGGATGTATTCCTAAAAGCATCATGAATCATTGTTTTAGGTGAAGGTGAAGACGAAAAGTTACCATCTTGAGAATATAATTTTCATCCAAAAATATTATTTATTTATACTTTGAGATAGTACGATTGCATGCACACCTTATTTCACTTGAAAAGCCACTTAAGTATCTGGAAAGTGAAGAGACCATTGCTTTATTCTCTTGATATTATACATGAACACACACACATAAATCCCAATTCATACAAAACTATAATGATGTTTAATTTATTTACATAAACATATATGGATTTTAAGAGGTAACCAAGTGCTTTCCTTCACGTGGAGCTGATTTAAGTCATTCTAACAGGTTTAACTACATTCAGAACAGATGCTTTACTGTGCGATGTTTTGCCATTTTTTTCACAAAAAAGCTTGACTTAAGAAATCAAATTCAGAAGTTAAAAAATGATGCATAATGGACTTTTTAAAGTAAAATTAAGTTCATAGTGTCTTATATACGAAAGGATCAAGTAACTAATGATTCCTCAATGAGTATATTATTCCCTTCCTGACTATGCTCTACATTTCTAAGTGTATATACTTTTAGATCCTTTCAACTCAAATTGAATGTTGTGAGAATTTGATGTATAAAATGTAATTTCTATATTTTTTCAACCCTACTTGACCTAAATCAGATCCCTTATGATTATACAATGGAAGTGAGAAATAGATTTAAGGGACTAGATCTGATAGACAGAGTGCCTGATGAACAATGGACAGAGGTTTGTGATCTTGTACAGGAGACAGGGATCAAGACCATCACCAGGAAAAAAACCTACAAAAAAACAAAATGGCTGTCTGAGGAGGCCTTACAAATAGCTGTGAAAAGAAGAGAAGCAAAAAGCAAAGGAGGAAAGGAAAGATACACCCATTTGAATGCAGAGTTCCAAAGAATAGCAAGGAGAGATAAGAAAGCCTTCTTCAGTGATCACTGCAAAGAAATAGAGGAAAACAATAGAATGGGAAAGACTAGAGATCTCCTCAAGAAAATTAGAGATACCAAGGGAACATTTCATGCAAAGATGGGCTCAATAAAGGACAGAAATGGTATGGACCTAACAGAAGCAGAAGATATTAAGAAGAGGTGGCAAGAATACACAGAACTGTACAAAAAAGATCTTCATGACCTAGATAATCATGATGGTGTGATCACTCACCTAGAGCCAGATATCTTGGAATGTGAAGTCAAGTGGGCCTTAGGAAGCATCACTATGAACAAAGCTAGTGGAGGTGATGGAATTCCAGTTGAGCTATTTCAAATCCTAAAAGATGGTGCTGTGAAAGTACTACGCTCAATATGTAAACAAATCTGGAAAACTCAGCAGTGGCCACAGGACTGGAAAAGGTCAGTTTTCATTCCAATCACAAAGAAAGGCAAAGCCAAAGAATGCTCAAAGTACCGCACAATTGCACTCATCTCACACACTAATAAAGTAATGCTCAAAATTCTTCAAGTCAGGCTTCAGCAATACATGAACCGTGAACTTCCAGATGTTCAAGCTGGTTTTATAAAAGGCAGAGGAACCAGAGATCAAATTGCCAACATCTGCTGGATCATGGAAAAAGCAAGAGAGTTCCAGAAAAACATCTATTTCTGCTTTATTGACTATGCCAAAGCCTTTGACTGTGTGGATCACAATAAAGTGTAGAAGATTCTGAAAGAGATGGGCATACCAGACCACCTGACCTGCCTCTTGAGAAACCTGTATGCAGGTCAAGAAGCAACAGTTAGAACTGGTCATGGAACAACAGACTGGTTCCAAATAGGAAAAGGAGTACGTCAAGGTTGTCTGTTGTCACCCTGCTTATTTAACTTATATGCAGAGTACATCATGAGAAACGCTGGGCCGGAAGAAGCACAAGCTGAAATCAAGATTGCCGGGAGAAATATCAGTAACCTCAGATATGCAGATGACACCACCCTTATGGCAGAAAGTGAAAATGAACTAAAGAGCCTCTTGATGAGAGTGAAAATGGAGAGTGAAAAAGTTGGCTTAAAGCTCTACATTCAGAAAACTAAGATCATGGCATCTGGTCCCATCTACTGCTGCTGCTGCTGCTAAGTCATGTCAGTCGTGTCTGACTCTGTGTGATCCCATAGACTGCAGCCCACCAGGCTCCCCCGTCTCTGGGATTCTTCAGGCAAGAACACTGGAGTAGGTTGCCATTTCCTTCTCCAATGCATGCAAGTGAAAAGTGAAAGTGAAGTTGCTCAGTCGTGTCTGACCCTCAGCGACCCCATGGACTGCAGCCTTCCAGGCTCCTCCATGGGATTTTCCAGGCAAGAGTACTGCAGTGGGGTGCCATTGCCTTCTCCGTCTGGTCCCATCATTTCATGGCAAATAGATGGAGAAACAGTGGACACAGTGGCTGACTTCATTTTTCTGGGCTCCAAAATCACTGCAGATGGTGATTGCAGCCATGAAATTAAAAGACCCTTGTTCCCTAGAAGAAAAGCTATGATCAACCTAGATGCATATTAAAAAGCAGAGACACTACTTTGCCAACAAAGATCCATCTAGTCAAAGCTATGGTTTTTCCTGTAGTCATGTATGGATGTGAGAGTTGGACTATAAAGAAAGCTGAGCACCAAAGAATTGATGCTTTTGAACTGCAGTGTTGGAAAAGACTCTTGAAGAGTCCCTTGGACTACAAGGAGATCCAGTCAGTCTATCCTAAAGGAGATCAGTCCTGAGTGTTCATTGGAAGGACTGATGTTGAAGCTGAAACTCCAATACTTCGGCCACCTGATGCGAAGAGCTGAGTCATTTGAAAAGACCCTGATGCTGGGAAAGTTTGAGGGCAGGAGGAGAAGGGGACGACAGAGGATTAGATGGTTGGATGGCATCACCAACTCAACGGACATGAGTTTGGGTAAACTCCAATAGTTGGTGATGGACAGGTAGGCCTGCCATGCTGTGATTCATGGGATCGCAAAGAGTCAGACAAGACTGAGGGACTGAACTGAACTGAACCTGACCATTAACACTCATCACAGATGGTTTCTAAGATCTAGGAATAATATGCTCCAGTTCCTTTCTACAGAAGTATAATTGCATATACTCAGTGGAAAATGAAATTCATGTTTTATATAAGTGTTTTAAAATATTTTTTCAATAGCAGATTCATCCTTGGATTCAAATGAAGTGATATCTCAATTAATGAATCCCTTGGGACCAAATGCATTTAATTACTTAATGTTAAATACCCAAAGCTATTAAATACACACTTGTGTACATGTGCACACACACACACCCCTCCTCAAAGCCTTTCTAAAGAACTACTAGTGGCTTATATTTAAACAACCAAATCTTTAATTTTTCCTGTCCAACATGTTGATCTGAATTGTAATAAAAGTGTGACCATTTCTGATATTAGAACAATGTTATATATTATAAAGGGATAGAGAGTTGGAAAGGGGCTTCCCTGGTAACTCAGCAGTAAAGAATCTGCCTGCAATGCTGGAAATGCTGGAGATATGGGTTCTATCCCTGGGTCAGGAAAGTCACCTGGAGGAGGGCATGGCAACCCATCCAGTATTCTTGACTGGATAATCCACATGGACAGAGAAGCTGGGCAGGCTATGATCCATAGAGTTGTAAAGAGTCGGATAAGGCTGAAGTGACTGAGCAAGCACACACAGTGAATTGGAAAGGTCTTAGAAAAAAGGAAAGGGTGACCCTTTCTCAATCTACCATACTTCAATATAAGCTCTCTTGGAGAGTTAGTTAAGGTTTGTACTTCTAACTGGGCTTCCCTGGTGGTACTAGTGGTAAAGAACCCACCTGTCAATGCAGGAGACACAAGAGATGTGGGGTTTGATTCCTGGGTTGGGAAGATCTCCTGGAGGAGGGCATGGCAACCCACTCTAGTATTCTTGCCTGGAGAATATCATGGACTGAGGAGCCTGGTGAGCTACAATCAATGGGATTGCAAAGAGTTGGACACAACTGAAGCGATTTAGCATGCACACACATATTTCTAACTTCCCTTCTAATATCATTAACATCTCTATCTTGGAGCAAGGACTAGAAGCAGAAAAGCTTTGGAGATGCCATCAGGAGTGGAATGAAATGAATCCAGTCTCCAAACTGATGCCTTGAGTTTTCAGCAAGTGGGGATTTTATTGACATGTCCCATACTCACAGGTCGTAAATATAAGTTGGAAATCACTGAAAAGATCTTTTTCTTGTATGAATGTCTAACTGATGCTCCCTAGTTTTTTAAAAGAAAATTATATTCTTTTAGAATTGCAGTCACCTTTGCTATAATCCACTGAACCTGATATATACGAGCCTGTTTTTAAATTGGAGAAGGCAATTATCTGTATGTTTCCATCAGTCCATGTTTCTACTCATGTGCCAACTTTGCAGTTTTAACTACTGTTGTTTTATAATAATTTACATATGGTAGTGTAAACCCTCCAGATTTTTTGTATCACTAGATTATATTTGTTAATGTTTGTTTCAGTTCAGTTAAGTCCCTCATTTGTGTCTGACCCCATGGACTGCAGCACACCAGGCTTCCCTGCCCATCACGAACTCCCAGAGCTTGCTCAAACTCATGTCCATCGAGTTGGTGATGTGATCCAACCATCTCATCCTCTGTTGTCCCCTTCTCTTCCCCCTGAATCTTTCCCAGAATCAGGGTCTTTTCTAGTGAGTCAGTTCTTTGCATCAGGTGGCCACAGTATTGGAGCTCTAGCTTCAGCATCAGTCCTTTCAATGAATATTCAGGACTGATTTCCCTTAGGATTGACTAGTTTGATCTCCTTGCAGTTCAAGGGACTTTCAAGAGTTTTCTCCAACATCACAGTTCAAAAGCATCAATTAAAAACATCAAGTAAAGTTTGTTTAGACTTCTTATATATTCTTATGAAATAAATTGATTTGTAGTTTCCCTTTGTTATAATGTCTTTGTCTAGTTTTTGCCTCATAAAATGTGCTAGGATGTGTTCCCTTTTTGGTAATCTCTGGAAGAATTTGTGAAAGGTTGCTGTTCTTTATCCTTAAAGTATTCAAAATAATTTGGATCTACCCATCTGAGACTGGAGTAATGTTTGTGGAATGATTTTAGTTATAATTCTCCTTCTTTTTAGGTTTAGTGTTCATAACCCTAACAAAGGCCAGCATGCCAACTGCATATTAAATTGTGTTTCCACTCAGGGCATTACTTCACTATTTTGCTCTATTACTTTTGCACTATTGCAAAAGTAGTATTCTTTTGCACTATTTTGCACTATTGCTTGTACCCTCTCTATTGGCTATTTCCACAAGCATATAAATATACCACAATATTTATAGTCTCAACAGCAAGCCAAAGCTAGAGCAGCAAGCCAAACCTATTCAACTACTGCTCCTTTGTTTCACTTTGGTTTCTCTAGTTCTCTTTCCTCTCACTTTGTTGAACCCACTCTAATGAGGCTCTGACTTTCTGCTTCACTGAAAATGTACTTGTCAAGGTTCCTACTGATGTCCTTGTTGAAAAATATATTCTTCAGTTCTGAGTCCTCTATCTACTGCAATTTGATTATTCTGTCCTTTCAAACTCTTTGCTTGAGCTCTCCCTTTTCTGCTTTTACTTCCTAACTCCTTCCTCTTCACATCTCTGACATCTGGATGTAGATCTATTCTAAGGCTTGATGTCCAGATTTCTTCCCCATATTTATTTAATTCCTAAGAGAATTAAATGAATTCTCATTCTAAGGGCTTTAAATCCCATCTCTATGTAATCAGATCAGATCAGTTGCTCAGTCATGTCTGACTCTTTGCGACCCCATGAACTGCAGCACGCCAGGCCTCCCTATCCATCACCAGCTCTTGGAGGTCACTCAGACTCACATTCATTGAGTCAGTGATGCCATCCAGCCATCTCATCCTCTGTCGTCCCCTTCTCCTCCTGCCCCCAATCCCTCCCAGCATCAGAGTCTTCTCCAATGAGTCAATTCTTCGCATGAGGTGGCCAAAATACTGGAGTTTCAGCTTTAGCATCATTCCTTCCAAAGAAATCCCAGGGCTGATCTCCTTCAGAATGGACCGGTTGGATCTCCTTGCAGTCCAAGGGACTCTCAAGAGTCTTCTCCAACACCACACTTCAAAAGCATCAATTCTTCGGCGCTCAGCCTTCTTCACAGTCCAGCTCTCACATCCATACATGACCACAGGAAAGACCATAGCCTTGACTAGGCGGACCTTTGTTGGCAAAGTGATGTCTCTGCTTTTGAATATGCTATCTAGGTTGGTCATAACTTTCCTTCCAAGGAGTAAGCGTCTTTTAATTTCATGGCTGCAGTCACCATCTGCAGTGATTTTGGAGCCCTGAAAAATAAAGTCTGACACTGTTTCCACTGTTTCTCCATCCATTTCCCATGTAGTGATGGGACCAGATGCCATGATCTTCGTTTTCCGAATGTTGAACTTTAAGCCAACCTTTTCACTCTCCACTTTCACTTTCATCAAGAGGCTTTTTAGTTCCTCTTCACTTTCTGCCATAAGGGTGGTATCATCTGCATATCTGAGGTTATTGATATTTCTCCCAGCAATCTTGATTCCAGCCTGTGTTTCCTCCAGTCCAGCATTTCTTATGATGTACTCTGCATATAAGTTAAATAAACATGGTGACAATATACAGCCTTGATGCACTCCTTTTCCTATTTGGAACCAGTCTGTTGTTCCATGACCAGTTCTAACTGTTGCTTCCTGACCTGCACACAGATTTCTCAAGAGGCAGATCAGGTGGTCTGGTATTTTCATCTCTCTCAGAATTTTCCACAGTTTATTGTGATCTACACAGTCAAAGGCTTTGGCATAGTCAATAAAGCAGAAATAGATGCCTTTCTGGAACTCTCTTGCTTTTTCGATGATCCAGCAGATGTTGACAGTTTGATCTCTGGTTCCTCTGCCTTTTCTAAATCCAGCTTGAACATCAGGAAGTTCACAGTTCACATATTGCTGAAGCCTGGCTTGGAGAATTTTGAGCATTACTTTACTAGCGTGTGAGATGAGTGCAATTGTGCGGGAGTTTGAGCACTCTTTGGCATAGTGGATTCTTAATTTTCTCTTGTCTTGACCTTTGCCCTTGAGCTCCAGACTTGTATATGGAACAGCCCACCTGCATCTTCACTTGGATAAGTTGGAATATCAAGCTGTGCCGTGTCAGAATTCAAACTTGTTATCTTCTTGCTTAAACTTACTCTTCATTCAGTGTTCCCCATCCCAGTAAATGGTAGCTTCTTTTTCCCAGTTGTTCAGGCTAAAAACTTGGAACTGTTTCTTGATTTCTCTCATACTGCACATTTAATCCTAAGAAAATATTTCCACCATTTTTGCCACCTTCCCTGGTCCAAGGTACCCTTGACTTAACCCTGTGGCCTCCCACCATCCTCATAGTTTATTCCGGACACTGCAGCCAAACTGATTATATTAAAATCAATTTTAAAAACCTCTCCAGAAATCAAGCTAATATTGTAAAGCAATCATCAATCAATTAAAAATAAATATATTTACAAAAACCCTTTTGAAAAAATAAAAAACGTCTTATGGTTTTCTATCTATGCTGCTGCTGCTGCTGCTGCTAAGTCGCTTCAGTCGTGTCCGACTCTGTGCAACCCCATAGACGGCAGCCCACCAGGTTCCCCGGTCCCTGGGACTGTCCAGGCAAGAACACTGGAGTGGGTTGCCATTTCCTTCTCCAATGCATGCAAGTGAAAAGTGAAAGTGAAATTGCTCAGTCTGTCTGACTTTTAGCGACCCCATGGACTGCAGACTACCAGGCTCCTCCGTCCGTGGAATTTTCCAGGCAAGAGAACTGGAGTGGGGTGCCATTGCCTTCTCCATTCTATCTATGCTAGGCAAACTTATTTATTAGACACTAAGGCCCTAAATGGTCTGCCTCTCTGAGATTTATGCCTTTTTGATCTAATTTTGTATTATTTTGACTCTACCTCTTTCCCCTCTAGCCACACAGGCGTCAGTGACATTCCTTGAATTTGCCAGGCAGGCCCCTGCCTCAGGGTCACCATTCTTCTTCCGGGTTTCACTAGATGTCACTTTTTCAATGAGGCTTTGCTTGAACATCCTGTTTAAAATATCATTTTACCATACTCCTTATCCTCTTCTACTTTAATTTTCTTCATAGATTTTATCACCATGCAGCCTACTTATTTGGTATATTTTGTTAATTTAATTTGTTTTAATATAAATGTAATGAGGACTAGTATTTTTTTTTTCTTGGTAACCTTCCCTTTATTTATTTATTTTTTCACTTGATTTTTATAATTGAAAGATATTAGCTTTTCAGAATTTTGTGGTTTTCTGTCATACATCAATAAGAATCAGCCATAGGTACACCCATGCCCCTCCCTCCCAAACCTCCCTTCCATCTCCCTCCCCATCTCAACCTTCTAGATTGTCACAGAGCCCCTGTTTGAGTTCCTGGAGTCATACAGCAAATTCCCATTGTCTAACTATTTACACATGGTATTGTAAATTTTCATGTTACTCTCTCCATACATCTCATCCTTTATCTCTTTGGTTTACTTGTGTTTCCCCAGGACCTAGAACTGAACCTAGGAAAAATAGGCATTCGGGAAATATTTGTTGGATGAATAAATGAGTGAGTGGTGAATGAATATAACAAATCCCTTTGAAATGTGTATGCCATTTGAATCAGCAATTTTATTTGTAATAACTGTACAGGTTTACAAAGAAACATGTACTGAAATATTTTTTTATTAAGAGTGAAAAGCTGGAAACCGTAATTGGAAATTGGATATTAATAGATCATGGCACAGCTATACTATGAAATACCATGGTTTTATTAAAGAGGATGTGACTTTATTGACTTGGAAAGATGTTCACAGTGTGATTAAAAGACAAAGACTACAAAAGATACACACAAAAATATTAATATTGGTCATGCCAACAAGACCATTAGAGATCTTAATTTTCTTTGTGTTTTATGTATTTTCCGAATTTTTGTACAATTATAAACAATTATTTTATATCATAAAAGTTGTATACATATATAGAATCAGGTTTTCAAATCTTTCACAAGTAACAATATTCTTAGCTTGGAGTCCATGAATGGACCTCACGGGATTGTGAACCCTTTGTAAAATCTGTAAGCCAAATTTTTGACACACTTGTATGTGTACATTTTCAGTCATCAAAGGAGTCCGTATTTCCCAGTTGATCTTCCTCAGCCTTGCAACAGTGTGTTCCTGAGTTCATTCTTGATAAAGTGGGGAAGACTCATCTTTTTTGAGTTTGCCCTTTCTTTGAACCCTTTCTCTGAACCCTTTCTCTCCAGGATTTCACTAATTTCCACCAGCTTGGTCTCATTCACAACTAAATGAATGGAGGTTTTGAGAGGGTCTAGCATTCAGTCATTACCCCTTATCCAGCAACCATTCAACTCCTTAATTTTTGTAGACACCTGTGCTGTGAACTGAGTACCCACTTATTGTCAGTGCTTTATTATATCTATTCTTTCGCTATCATTGTATAAGACCTTTCTCAAAGTGATTCTTACAAAATACACATGATGCCACAAAATTCTCCTCCCCTCCAGAATTATAGCTCAAAGTGATGTTCCCTAGCATTTTTTCGTGTCATGCTCCTCTCATCATTAGTAGTAACAAATTACCCCCATTTCATGCATGGCCATTTTCTCTTTTATTTTATTGTAAGCTCAGTTCTGTGGGGTACTAATATGGAGAGGTTTTTATTCAAGCCATCATGTTTGATGCCAGGGCTTCAACCATGAATCAATTCCATTTGCTACTGCACTTTCCCTGGTGATAGAGTTTTGGCTTCTAGCTATATTATTCATGAAGTAGCTTTGTTACCCTCACGGATCTAGCTACATTGCTCTTCTTGCAGCAGGACTTTTATAGTAGTATTATTTTTAGTTTTGAAATGGCTAAACTTAATTTTCAGGTAATAATGTGTTTATTATTGAGAATCTTCAAGCCTCAGTGTTATTTGGCCTTATTCATTGGCATATTCTCAGTGCCCATAGTAAATATTTGCTGAAATAAATGAATGAATAAATCTTAATTTAAAAACTATCTTCCCTTTGTGTTTCAATATAAGGAAGGTCTTTATTTTATAAAAATGAAATGATTGGCCTTAGGAAGTGATGAATTATTGATTACTGGGTGAATTCAAACAAATTGAATGACCCAAATGGGAATATCATAGATGAAATTCAGATACCATTATTTGGCTAGATTCTCATCAAATTATTCTGTCTGCTATTCATATTTAAGTTAAATTCAGCCCTGAAAATTTGCTGATGTTTAGATAACATGCATAAATATGTCATAGGAAATATAAATCATAATCATGACATATATGGAGTGCTTTTTTAGAAACTGTATAAATTAAATACTTATACCTTATTTCATTTTCAAAATGACCATATAAAACCACAACTCTAATGACCCCTGTTTGATAGGGAAGGAAACTGAGGGTTGGAGATTTTTTACTTGTCCAATTGTGAACTATGGAGACAGGATTTAGACTCTGAAGTCTTTGCTGGATTATACTGCCTTGCGGATGACCAAATACCATTAAAAACGAACAAAAATAGCATCAACATGATTCTAATGAAGGATGTCAAAAGGTACACATTTTACTCCCAACTCTTCCATTTCACTTAGTACTTGAGGGAATCATTGGGAGAGGTGAGGTGAAACTGCCTTTTTCGTTCTGATAAATGAACACAGCTGCCTAATTTAAGGGGCTTCCCAGGTGGCTCAGAGGTTAAAGCATCTGCCTGCAATGCAGGAGACCTGGGTTCGATCCCTGAATAATTTTGGCTCTACCACTGGACTTCATGTATCATTTTTACTGGCTATACTATTTAAGTTAAATTTAGATGTTGTTGGTTGATCTCTAAATTGCATCCAACTCTTTTGCAACCCAATTGACCGTAGCCCATTGGCCTCCTCTCTCCATGGGATTTTCCAGGCAAGAATACTGGAGTCATTTCCTACTCCAGGGGATCTTCCTGATGCAGGGATCGAACCCACATCTCCTGCTTTGCAGGCAGATTCTTTACCACTGAGCCACTGGGGAAGTCCTTAGAGGCCCCCATAATACCAGTACTGTCAACTCAGTTTCTATGAGAGTGGATTCATCTTCTGTTTTTTATCTGCAACTTAATATCTTCTGATTTCTGCATTTTTTCAATTAAAAATTATATGCTTTCAAGCTGAATTTTATGTTAGCGAATTTTGTCTCAATAAAAATATGTTTAAAATGTATTCAAATTGCTTGGTATTTACAGAATTGGTTATAAAAGGCTAGACTTTATAAATGATGCCTAATTGGGACTATTGATAGACAATAAAAATAGTTATCATTTATTGAGTTCTTTGTTTTTGATGCCACACTTTATATGGATTATGCCACTGAATCTTTATTTTAAAGATGAGGGAACTGAGGTGGTGAGTGGTCAGGTCATGGGTAGTAGTGAGAGGTGGAGCTGGGTTTTCAGTTCCAAATCCTGTGCACATCAGTCCTTTACAATTGTACCATTCATGAACCACACTAATAATATAGGTTTTTTTTTTTTTAATTTTATTTTGCTTAACTTTACAATATTGTATTGCTTTTGCCATTCATCAAAATGAATCCGCCACAAGTATACATGTGTTCCCCATCCTGAACCCTCCTCCCTCCTCCCTCCCCATACCATCCCTCTGGGTCCTCCCATTGCGCCAGCCCCATGCATCTGTTATCAGGCATCGTACCTGGACTGGCGACTCGTTTCAGAAATGATATTATACATATTTCAATGCTATTCTCCCAAATCATCCCACCCTCTCCCTCTCCCAGAGTCCATAAGACTGTTCTCTACATCACTGTCTCTTTTGCTGTCTCATAAACAGGGTTATTGTTACCATCTTTCTAAATTCCATATATATGCGTTACTATACTGTATTTGTGTTTTTCTTTCTGGCTTACTTCACTCTGTATAATAGGCGCCAGTTCCATCCACCTCATTAGAACTGATTCATATGTATTCTTTTTAATGGCTGAGTAATACTCCATTGTGTATATATACCACAGCTTTCTTATCCATTCATCTGCTGATGGACATCTAGGTTGCTTCCAAGTCCTGGCTATTGTAAACAGTGCTGCTATGAACATTGGGGTACATGTGTCTCTTTCAATTCTGGTTTTCTCAGTGTATGCCCAGCAGTGGGATTGCTGGATCATAAGGCAGTTCTATTCCCAGTTTTTTGAGGAATCTCCATACTGTTCTCCATAGTGGCTGTACTAGTTTGCATTCCCACCAACAGTGTAAGAGGATTCCCTTTTCTCCACACCCTCTCCAGCATTTATTGCTTGTGGACTTTTGGATCACAGCCATTCTGACTGGCGTGAAATGGTACCTCATAGTGATTTTGATTTGCATTTCTCTGATAATGAGTGATGTTGAGCATCTTTTCATGTGTTTGTTAGCCATCTGTATGTCTTCTTTGGAGAAATGTTAACAATATAGTTGACACTAGAAGTGCTTGTGGCTTTTCTTCAGGTAACTAATTTACAACTGAGTTGTAGCTTAAGGTATTGAGATGATCTGATCATTTTTCTATTTAGGTTTTAATTTAAGGCGGCAAAAAAATTCTCATTTCATGTTGTGTGTAACCTCTTTGTCAGTTGAGACATGACCTTATTTTTATCCTTTGATCTTGAGTTATGAAGGAGATTCTTAAAATGAATGATGTCTTGCCACTGTTGCCTATTTCTCCATGGCCTAATCTTAGTTTATATTTCTGCCATTGCAAAGGATATTTGAGTAACAAGGGCATAAATTATTATAAAGGGTGAACTTCATTTCTGATTTTAGTTACCTCTCCAAATTATGAATGGCAAATCAGGGAGACATGGTATGTTGAAATGTGACAAATTATCTTCTTAGAATTTAAAATGTGATTTTAGTGTAAGGCAGTAAATGCTCATTAAATGTAAGAGGGAAAATAAAGCACAATACAAAGAAAGTTAAATATCATACATAATTCTAGCACTCGGTTGCTATTAAAAATGTTAACACATTTTATTCCAATTATGTATTTCCCCCATGTCACAGTTATAATGTACTAGTAGAAGTTCTTGCTTGTAAGGTGACTTTGGAGGTGGTGGGTAGGGAGGGCAGTTTACAGAACTGATGGGAAGCTGAGGTGCCAGAATTTGGAGCAGGCAATAAGCAAAGGTGCCCTTGCAGCCCAGCAAACAGGAAGCACCTTAATGTAGGGACTGGGATGCTGTGTCCTACTGCAATGCAGAAGTCTCTCCTCCCTCTCTTCCTTGCTGTGCTTCATCTAGATTCCCACTCCCAAGGAAGAGTGTCAGATTGCTACTATGTGTCATAGGACTGTCCCTGGCTGTACCACAGGGAGGAAGAGGGAGAATTTGACCTTTACTTTTTTTTTTTAATTGATTTAATTGGAGGCTGATTACTTTTTGAAATGAAAAACATAACCAGTGTGTTCTGTGTGTGCTGAGTAGTGTTCTGAGTGATTTCTTAAACTGACTCATCCCAGTCCCCATGGAAATCCTTTGAGACAAGTTCAGTTAGTATCCTTGTTTTCTAGCTGAGTAACTAGATGAGGCACAGAGAGATGGAATTGCTTACTGTTGCCAGGAGGGCTACCAGAATGTGAACTGGAGGTCCAGCTTTAGGATTTGCGTGTTTAACCACACTGATCTGCTGAGGTGGTGGGAGTGGGGCATAGGGGTTCCCACTTAGATGCCACCAAATGGAGGACAGGTGCAGTTTTGCAAATTAATAATATTTATTAAATACTCACCACATGCCAGACACACTTCTGTTTCATATCATTATTTATTTTTATATTCACTATATTTTTATGTGTGTATTATATATCTATTTCATTAAAAACTTGAGTGTATGATGCAGATAAAAATGTAAGTTTTGGTAAAATATTTAATTTCTTAAGGGTTGTTCTTGTTTGTGGAGCATAGTGTCAGCCTCTGCTATTAAGGATAATTTTAGTGCCTCAAGTTTAGGCATTCATTACAGGTGCCAGTAATTTCTAGAGGAGGAGACCAGACCAACAGCAGCGGTAGAGTTCTTGCCTCTATGTGTAAAAGAACAGAAGGTGTATAACAACAGGGCCATGTGTTTGCTGATGTTATTTTCTTTTAAAATGCAAACACCTGCCTATCATTATAGAATTCACTAGTTGAGCTGATTAAATAATGAATACTTGTTTCCAAATAACGTGATAGAAAAGACCCTCTGGTTTCTTCTGTATCAAAAACCAAACAAGTTGGTGTTTTATTTATCCTTAATAATTTCTACACATATTTTATATACTTTAATACTTAATTTTTTATCTTAACATAGAACTTTTACTATATATGTGTATAAGTATTACATTACAGAAGAAGGAGAGACTTCAGGGTTATAAAAATATTTGAGAGATTCTTCACATCCTTTCCCCCAAATTGTACTCCCCTGAGTTAACATTTTGGCATATATCTTTCTTGATTTTTTTTTCTCCATATTCACACAGTTTTGTCAAACTAAATAAAGTCCTATAGAGCTTTTATTAATATAATTAATAATTAACTATGGCCTGGTTTATGTCAGAATTTCGTTCTTTCAGAGGGTGGTATAATGTTCCAGAATATGGATGGATTCCCCTATGAGTGTATGTTATGGTTGCTCAGTCATCCAGTCATGTCTGACTCTTTGTAACCGAAGGATAGTTGGTATTTTATCGGATCTTTAGTGACAGTGACAGGACTCTCACTTTTTTCTTCTCTACTCTCACCAGCATTTGGTTTCCTTTGCTAGTTCTTCCTCAGAATGTTAATGTGTCATTCAGTTCAGTTCAGTCGCTCAGTCGTGTCTGACTCTTTGCGACCCCATGAACCGCAGCACGCCAGGCCTCCCTGTCCATCACCAACTCCCGGAGTTCACTCAGACTCACGTCCATTGAGTCGGTGATGCTGTCTAGCCATCTCATCCTCTGTCGTCCCCTTCTCCTCATTAACCTATTATAATTGCCTAGGTAATCCCAGTGCCTTCATGGCTTTCAATATAGTTTATATGTCTATGACTCCCAATTCCTGTCTCCATATGAGCCTGTCTTCATCTCAGACTTGTGGACCTAGCTGTCCTCCCTGCGTGTCCTCTTGAATGCCCATTAGGCACTTTAAACATAACATACGTATGTTTAAAAGTTGATTCAGTTACCCTGTTCTTTCTTAATTTGAGAATGCCCTGATTTCTTCATTTCTGAAAGATAATTTTGTTGGGTATATGATTCTAGGCTAATAGCTTTTTCTTTCTTCACATGAATAATATTCTGCCACTTCCTTCTGGCTTTCATTGTTTATTTTAGGGAATTCATGGCCATTCTAATTTTTTTTTTCTATACATAATTGTCAATTTTTTTCTTACTACTTTCAATGTTTTTTTCTTTATGTTTAGTTTTCAGAAGTTTAGTTATGATCATTATTTCTTTGAGTTTATCTTGTTTGGGGTTTGCACAGGTTCTTGAATCTCTGAGTTTATATCTCTTACCAAATTTGGAGAGTTTTCAGCCATCATTTCTTCAAGTACTTCTAAATTTCACCTTCTTTCTCCTCTTCTATGGACTCCGATTATAAAAACGTTAGAGCTTTTGTTTTAGTCTCCCAGGTCTCTGAGACTGTTCCTTCTTTTTCAGTCTATTTTCTCTCTACTGTTCAGATTGGATAATTTTTGTTCTATCTTCTAGTTACCTGATTCTTTTTTGATCACCTCCATTTTTGCTGTTTAGCCCATCTCTTGAGCTTTTTATTTCAGTTATTGTATTTTTTCAGTTTTAAATTTTTCTTTGGTTCTTCTTTATTTGGTCCTTCTATTTCTTTGCTGAGGCTTCTTCTTCTTCTTTTTTCATTTGTTTCAAATGTATTGAAATGTTTGAGTTGCTCTTTTTTATCAATGCTTATTTAAAACCTTTGTCACTTATTTTAACATCTCTATCATCTTGTGGTGTTGATATCTACTGATTGTCTTTTTTCATTATATTTGAAATCTTTCTGAATCTTGGTATGACATTGATTTTTTATTGAAGCCTGGATATTTCTGTATTATATTTCCAAACTTGGATTGAAACCTGGCTATTTTTGTATAATGTTCTGAGACTTGGATCTCATTTAAGCTCCATATTTTATCAGGTTTTCTCTGACACTGCTCTGGCAGAGGCTGAGTGGGTGTCGTCTTGTTACTTCCAGGTGGAATTAGAAATCCAGGTTCCCTACTTGCGTTCAGTTGACAGTTGAGGCAGTACTTTTATTATTTCTGGATGGGTGAGTGAAATCTCCACCTCTCCCCATGGTCTCTACCAGACACTGTGGTAAGGATGCTGTAATTACTGCTGGGTGATGGGGAAAGTTCTGACTCTCACTAGGCCTCCTCTGAGAGGGCAGTATGCTTTGTTACTAGGGATGGAACATGATCTCCCCTGATGCTGTGGTTCATCTCATTAACTTGGCTGATAGGGTTTAAATTCTTGGCTCTCTCTCCTTGGCTTTTGCTGACACCACTCTGGCAGAGGTGTTGCTCACATGATTCCTACCTGAAAAGACTGGAACTCTAGCACTTAGCCTTTGCTGACATGTTTGGGGATAGAGTCACAGCTTTTCCTGTGATGCTTGGCTGGAATAGAGTGGTTGTTCTCTAAAAACGTTTCTCTTTATGAGATTCTCCTTTTTTGGTATTTTAGCTAACACAAGTAGGCTTTTGGGAGGAATTGTTTTGTCCACATCCATTGGTATTTTCAAGTTACTGATTTCTTCAGTTCCAAGACTGAGATATATGAGGCAAAAAGAATACCCAGTCCACTCTGTTACTTGGGCCCTGAGTTCCCTAGTGTGTGTGTGTGTGTGTGTGTGTGTGTGTGTGTTTTTCCATCTTTCAGATTCTTCTTATTGTGTGTTTTATGATATACTGTTTAGTTGTACTTACTGGGCGGGGAAGGCAATGGCACCCCACCCCAGTGCTTTTGCCTGGAGAATCCCATGGACGGAGGATCCTGGTAGGCTCCAGTCCATGGGGTCGCTGAGAGTTGGACACGACTGAGCGACTTCACTTTCACTTTTCACTTTCATGCATTGGAGAAGGAAATGGCAACCCACTCCAGTATTCTTGCCTGGAGAATCCCAGGGACAGTGGAGCCTGGTGGGCTGCCGTCTATGGGGTCGCACAGAGTCGGACACGACTGAAGTGACTTAGCAGCAGCAGTACTTACTGGGAGAAATAGGAAAAGTATGTCTATCCCATCTTTCTGGAGACAGAAGTCATGTCTATCTTTTTTGAACTTTGTTTTCAGTGGGCTCCATGTACTTCTTCTCTGTGCAGGTACCTGGAACTGGAAAGCAGTGGCCATCGAAATGAAGTCAGACTTCACTACCGCTCCGGCAGCCACCACCCTCACACAGAAGTGTTCCCTTACATTTTGGCTGATGATAAGTGGCACAAGCTCTCCTTAGCCATCAGTGCCTCCCACTTGATTTTACATGTCGACTGTAATAAGTAAGTGAAATGTTCTCAGTTCAGGAAACGGAAGAGTCTAAGAAGTGACGGTTAATACATATCACTTATCTGATGCTTTTTTTGTAGAATATATGAAAGAGTTGTGGAAAAGCCTTCCACAGACTTGCCCCTGGGCACTTCATTTTGGCTGGGACAGAGAAATAATGCACATGGATATTTTAAGGTATATTTTGACTAATATAAAATGTAAATACAAATGCTTTCTAATGAGCTTCTAACGAGTTTTGCTTTTTATGGTGTAAGCAAAATAGATTTGTACAGTGTTTGTCCTACTGGTGTCTATTTCTGTTTTATTTTTTTAACACTAATGTTTTATTTAGTTGGTCAACTCTATTCTCTTTTATTTTTTTTTCTTAATGAATTTGAGCTTTAGATATGACAGAGATGATTAGTCTTTCAAGGCTCAGTCAGGGCAGTTAACGTATTCTTGAAATTAGGCATTCAAAAGTAATAAAAATCTAAAATGTTAATATACAAATAAACTCTCCACTTTTGAAATATAAAAACCAATACAATATTGTAAAGTTAAATAAAATAAAATTAAAAACTCAAAAAAAATAAATAAAATAAATTGAGATATAACCTTTAAAATGATGTTAATAATAGAGGTTTAAAACTTTTCAATATTCATTATTCATAATCTTGTACTTCTGAAAATGAGAAAGGAATACATATAATAATATATGCACAAATCTATCAAAGCTAGAAAGCAGTTATAATTGATATCTTTTTCTTGTTGTCTATTTAGAGATATACTCCATAGAATTGCATCACAGGATCTAATGGACATCCCTAACTCTGTATTTTAAGGATGAGGAAATAAGGTCCAGAAAACTGCTTGACTACCAGCTCACAGCTCATTTTCCTCCAGTGATTCTGACACTACCTATCATACAAAAGTTAATTTTTAGAAGATGATAAGTGATGTGTCTAACTTATGGATTTCTAGTTAGGGAAGGTACAAGTAGCTTGAAAATTGTGTTCTAAGAAAGATTTGTAAACCTCAAAAGGTGTTTTTATTTACTTTATTAAAGAATATTTTTTTTTTTGCTGACAACACAAGAGACTTTACTGAGAAGAGGTGCCCTGGCAGAGAGCAAGAGCGTAAGGGAATCCAGGAAAACTGCTCTGCCACATGGCTCACAGTTTCGGGTTTTATGGTGAAGGGATTAGTTTCTTGGTTGTCTCTGGCCAATCATTCTGACTCAGGGTCTTTCCTGGTGGCACATGCGTTACTCAGCCAAGATGGATTCCAACGAGGAGGTGGAACCTGTGGTGTCTCCTTTTGACCTTTCCTGACTTCTGTGGTAGTCCAGTGTTCAGAACCCATCTTCCAGTGCAGGGGACATAGGGTTCCATCCCTGGTCATGGAACTGAGATCCCATGCACTGTAGGGCAACTAAGCTCGAGCGCCACAACTAGAGAGAAGCCCATATGCAGCAACCAAGACCCGAAGCAGCAAAATAAATAATTTTTTTTAATGTGTTTTTAAAACTTACTTAGACTGTTATCTGTAAGCCAGGTGCTTTGAATATGTTATTTCATTGAATCTTAGTCTTGTTGCAGGGCCTTTTTAAAAAAAATCTCTTTTACACATGCATAAACCTGTTCAGAGAGGTTAAGTAACTTGTCCAAAGTCAGTCATGGGGATTTGATCCCGTGTTTGCAAATCTTGAAAAATCAGTGCTCTTCCCACATGATATGCTAAGTCACTCAGTCATGTCCGACTCTTTGCAACCCTCTGGACTGTGTGTGGCCCACCAGCCTCCTCTGTCCAAGGGATTCTCCAGGCAAGAATACTGGAGTCGGTTGCCATTTCCTTCTCCACTTTTTCCACATATAAAGGATAGCAAATTTGTGCTCCTGGTATCAAGTTTCTCTTCTGTTTAATCATGGCAGTCTTTCCCCTGGAGCCCAATGTGGCCTCAGAAACCTTCTCACACATCAGTTATGTGTACTTCTCTAGAGTTTGGCATTGCAGCAACCATAGAATTGTACATGGAAGCCTTGCTTTCATTTTGATGCTTTCAGATAATAGGAGATTGTTATATACAGGTTGCTTCCCTAATCCAAACCCCAAACAAACAACAGATACAGCAGTTGCCATGCAGTATACTCAAATATTTATAATTTAAACTGACATTATTTTTGTACCATGCTGTTAATTTGATTAAATATGTAGAAGATATTTAGGCCAGGATTTGACTGGTAAATCTTTGTAGGTACATCAAAATTGTCTTAATAATATATTGGTACTCTGGTCTTGGTAACCTCTGTCATTAAACATTCTGTTTATATTTTTCAGAGGGAGACAGTGAAATATTAATTAAAATATATAAAGATGATGAAGGAAGAAAATGGAGTGATGAATGAAAGGGACATATAGAGTATCTGATGAGGTTGCTACCTTTTGGCTATTGCTTTGAGAGTCTTGTGAACTGGAAGCTAATTATATCTTAATGAGGAAGGATAAATGTAAATTTCACATATAAACATGTTATGTGAACTTCTGTGTAAAATATGTCATTTCAAGTTGGCATTTTAAAAAATTTCATGCTAAACTTTCTGTATTCCCAAGGGCTCATTACTCAGTCTTGCTGTAGCTGTTTAATAAATGTCTTGTCCTTTTTAAATGGAAGAATTCACTTTAAAAGGTCCAATCAAGAAATGAGAAATACTCAAATAAGCATTGTTCTTATGACTTAGTTTTTCTCTTTTCTTCTTGATGATTGTAGTTAACTTAAAATTGGTATCAGTTTTACTGTTGCTGAAACCTGAAGTGATTTTCAGGTTGATTTTTAAAGGTCATTTTCAAGCATTTCTTCAGGCTAACTAAAAATAGCTTCCCCACACACATGACTATTGCCTCTTAATTATATCTTGACATTTAATCTTAAGGGTTTAAAAATATTATCAATAAGAAAGTACATTGGCAATCATCTATTTTGCCTGATGTTTTTTTTTTCCTTTGGTTTGAAGTCAAAGCCATGTATTCAAAATATTTTTTTCAGGGACTTGGGTGAGTCTATTCTATAATGTTTCCCTTCATGAACTTGACTATTGAACATAATTTGTTCATAAGATGAAAGTAATACATCTTTTTAAAAATTTTTCACACACAGGGTATAATGCAAGATGTGCAATTACTTGTCATGCCCCAAGGATTTATTGCTCAGTGCCCAGATCTTAATCGCAGTAAGTCCATTAGTTTTCTCACTATGTAATGAAAAGTGTGCTTCTTGCTTAATTTTGTCCAAAATGTCAGTTTGCAATTGGAATTCTCATGTGTTAGTTGTCAGCATAGACTTAACCAGATTGAACTCCTTATAAATATAACTTGACTCATGTGGTGTTTGTGATTCTAGCCTGTCCAACGTGCAATGACTTTCACGGACTTGTGCAGAAAATCATGGAACTGCAGGACATTTTAGCCAAAACATCAGCCAAGGTAAAAGCTCCTTAGAAATAGAGTATGGGGGAGTGTAGCTCAGAAATCCTTGAGGTTTCCTACAGTTTCTTTTATAACCACAGTTGTTCACCGTTGAGATTTTTCTTATCCCCTATTGTGTACTCGAACTGAATCAAAATCCCTGCTCAAGGAAGGGGCTTATAAATATTCAAACCCAAGCCATCTGTATAACAAATGACTCAGTAAATCAAGAATGAGGCAGTTTACTTGGTTTTTACACTGCTTACTACAATAGGATTTATTGTTTAATTTAGTTTTTATTATTATTTAGGGTTTTTTTGGCAAGGTAGGAGGCAAGAGGACATAGTAAAGAATATGGACCCTAGAATTATGTCAGGGAAATTGTCCCACAAAAGCTTTCTACCATTGTGATACCATTGTAGGATCATTGGCTGTCTTAACCATGTGTCAAATTTACCTGTAGTTTCACCAGGCTGTTATGTTGCATAGCAGATACCGATGACCTAAAAGTTATGTTGTATATGGATGATTTGTTTCTGACAAATGTAAAGTCTAAAATTTACGTTTGCACTTGAGCAAACATAGCCATGAAATTAAACATTTTTAAAAATGGAAAATACTTCTTTGTATTGTGTATGATGCAATTTTGACTTAGACTTCTTTTCTGTTTTATCATAAATCATACAGCATACTTTTCTCCGCTCCCCCCAGCACGAAGTGAAGTGAAAGTCACTCCGTTGTATCCATCTCTTTGCAACACCATGGACTATACAGTCCATGGAATTCTCCAGCCCAGAATACTGCAGTGGGCTCCCTTCTCCAGGGGATCTTCCCAACCCAGGGATTGAACCCAGGTCTCCCGCATTGCAGGAGGATTCTTTACCAGCTGAGCCACAAGGGAACCCCCACCCTCGCCCCCCTGCCACACTCACAAAGGCAGGAGGCAAATTTACTACAAGAAGAGGAGAAAAATCCTTTCTTTTAAGTTAAAGGCTTAAGTCATTTGCAACAACATGGGTGAACCTAGACATTATCATACTAAGCAAAGTAAATCAGAAAGAGAAAGACAAATGCCATATGATTTCATTTATATGTGGAACCTAAAATATGACAGAAATGAACTTATCTATGAAACAGAAAAAGACTCACAGAAATTGAGAACAGACTTGTGGTTGCCAAGGCCGAGGTGGGTGAGGGAGGCATGGATTGGGAGTTTGGGATTAGCGGATGCAAACTATTATATAATATACAGAATGGATAAACAATAAGGTCCTACTGTATGGTGCAGGGAACTATATTCAGTATCCTGTCTTAAACCATAATGGAAACAAATATGAAAAAATAAATTAAAGCCTTAAGTATATTTATAACAGATGATGAGCATAGCCATCATTAGTGCCATTCACCTAAAAAGCAGTCAGATGCCTGTTGGAGTGTTTTGCCTTTCTTCGTCGCTGGAATGCTGAACAATACAAACCTCTTCCTTTGTATTGCAGCTGTCTCGAGCAGAGCAGCGAATGAATAGATTGGACCAGTGCTACTGTGAAAGGACTTGCACCATGAAGGGAACCACCTACCGAGAATTCGAGTCGTGGACAGACGGCTGTAAGAACTGCACATGCCTGGTATGGCTTCTGCTGGAGTTCAGACTAATAGAACTCAGATACCCCTACTCTTTAAAAATGTATTAAACCAATGTCATCATGAAAATTTCAAGATCCATTTCCTCAAAACACAACACTAAAGTGCCAGCAAACCCAGTCAAATCTAAAGAACCATGTATTGCATTATTAAAGACACTTTCTAGCTTATAAAGATTATTGTGTTTTAAGAATGCTATAAAGTTTTAAGTTTATTGTCCACATGTGAAGTTAATGATTTAAATTGGGTCAGTAGAAGGATTCCCAGAGGCTTCTATCCTGTTATCCTTAACTTTTCCAGGGATTTTCCCCTCATGTTTTTATTAATGCATTTTGATAAACTTAAATGAAAAGCAACAGGAAATACTGTGACCAGATTTGGCTGTATAAATAAATAATAAAGTTATCTAGCTTTAAAAATTTACTAATACAGTGGAATATAAACTGTAGAATTTAAATAAATATTATTTCTCTAATTGTTCACTAATTAGGTAGAATGGTTAGAAAGTTTAGTCACTTAGTCGTGTCCGACTTTTTGCGACCCCATGGACTGTAGCCTACCAGGCTCGTCCATCCATGAGATTTTCCAGACAAGAGTACTGGAGTGCATTGCCATTTCCTTCTCCAGAGGATCTTCCTGACTCAGGGATACAACCTGGGTCTCCCGCATTGTAGGCAGACGCTTTACCATCTGAGCCACCAGGGAAGTCCCAAGGTAGAAGGTAGAATGGTTGGTGTATTATTATTTCAAACATATAAGTTTATTTACAAAGAAAAGTTCAAAATGAATTTGGTTTTGAACTTTTAAACTCCACCTGAATTATTTGTGAAAACTGGTTGGCTATATAGAAGTCAGAAGTCAACATTTTTTCCCAAGTTCATCTAGTTTACTCGAACGTGGAACATCATGATGTTAAGATGGTCAAATTTAGTGGTGAAATAATGGTCCATGTGAGTGTGTGTGCAGGCTTTGTCCGATTTCTATTTAGAAACATGTTCCTACCAAAATTACATTTCACAACTATAGTAAAATCTTTGCAACTTGTTAAATGGGTGCCCAAAATCATATGAGTAAGATACAAGATGCAGTGTGGTGAAGTAATAGTCATTTTTTTTTGAAAAGACTAGAAAAGCAACTGAACTACCTGGGAGTTCTGGGCGACCTTCAGGAATCAAATTCCCCGACGTGCCCTTTAGGTTGGTACCTCTTATGATGATTGTCAGCGTCCATGCACGGTGGTGGTCTGTTTGAGCTCAGATATCCCTGAGAAGATTTTTGCATCCTGAAACTGGGTCTCCAGCATGGCAGCTGCTATTCCAGAAATATTGTTTGTTGATGCTCATTTTGTGAGTCACCTGGGGAGACATGAGTACCCCAGGCTGGCTCTCAGCCTGCTATTTCCCTGCCAGTGGTGCCCTTCCTTCCACCCCTGTCCTCACTCACTTCACAATAGGAGGTGAGGCCTCTAGCTTAGTTGCTGAGCAGAAGATGGGGTCAACCACCACCTGTGTTATGACCCAACTTGTGTTACTGTGGGTCTCTGTATATGGATTTTACTGTAATTTTACTGTAAAATTATGGTTTTACCAAAGAGAATAGTGATATTTATGACATTTTATGTGAAGAATTTGAAATTTAAGAAACAACTGAAAAATACGTAAAAACTACCAAACTACAGCTTGGAAATTCTTTAAAATACTATTTTCTTCTCAGAATGGAACCATCCAGTGTGAAACTCTGATTTGCCCAAATCCTGACTGCCCCCTCAAGTCGGCTCTCGCATACGTGGATGGCAAGTGCTGTAAGGAATGCAAATGTGAGCATAACTTTTATGGTGAATACTTTCTTGGCAAAACTAAAGTTTGTATTAATAAATATTCACCCATCATTGGTTTAATCTGGGTAAGCTAAATAGCTTTGAGAAATGATGAAAATAGGAAGAATCCCTTCTCTATTTTGGTTGGACAGTTCTTTTCCACTTAAAAATGTTGTATTCTAGCAAGAAAATTTTTCTCTGAGGAATCTATTCTGTTTAGTGGCATTAGTAGCAAAGATATGTAATCAACTTAGTAGAAGACATTTCTCTAATTAACAATGCTTGATACAAATATCTCCCAACTAGGTTAAGAATAGTCCACACTCAGCCAAGATAACCAAGAAAATCCATGATACAAATGACCTTTACAAAACTCGCTGTATGTTTACAAAACTTCTGTGATTTGTAATACAAATAGACTATAGAATAGTCCAGTGTGGACGGCCATGGCCTTAATTCATAAAAAGATGCTCATGCCACTGAATGAAGAAGCTGTCTGACTTTCAGCATCTATTGTATACAGTTCACTTCTGATGTCTGAAAATGCTCTTTGAATCCATAGCTATCATTAAATGGGTTCTATACAATTTACTTAATAAGAGAAAACATTGCATCTATATTATTTATACTTTAACAGTTGCCTCAAGTCCTTGTTAAAAGTAACATTTAAAACTTAGCCTTTTTAAAAAAGCCAAGAAATAGTATCATATGAAACCTGGGTTGTCATAAAATCTATAGAATATATAGGGGTATATAGAGTTAGTATAAGTCAGTCAGTTGTATCTGACTCTCTGTGTACTCTCTATGGACTGTAGCCTGCCAGACTCCTCTGTCCATGGAATTCTCCAGCCAATAATACTGGAGTGGGTTGCCATTCCCTTCTCTATGGGATCTTCCCAACCTAGGAATCGAACCTGAGTCTCCTACATTGCAGGTGGATTCTTTACTATCTGAGCCATCAGGGAAGCTCAGCTAAGGCTACGTAAGGGCCATCTAATCTTACACATGTGTGTACACACAAGATAGAAAGAGAGGAAGAGGGAAGAAGAGGGAGAGAAAAGTAGCAGCTACTTTTTCTAGGGTTCTTTATGCTTACCTTGCTCTGCTGACATTGCCATAACTTACTCTTCTCTACGTAGGGTGCTCCTTCTGGTGAGAGTGACAAGTTATTAGAGAAAATCCAGGAAGTCACTTTGTAGTTCACTGATTTAATTCCCCCAGGAGCTTATTTATATTTAATTTTGTTAGACTTTACTTTGAACCAATCCATTTCATGAGAGTGTATTAACCTAGTCACCTAGTGTATTAACCTAGTGTATGAACCTGGAAGGGTTATATATATGTCACTAGCTAATTTCCCTGGTGAGGGGTAACCTGAGTTCTTCCTTGAAGTTGTATTAACAATGAAAAGCTTGTACCAACATTCTGTAGTTTTCTTTATAGATGCTTGGAGGTAGAAAGAAGAAAGGTTCTCTATAGGACTTTATATTGGTAACATGACAGTAGCAGAAATCAGTTTTTGCTTTTCTTTTATCTTTTCCACTGATACTTCTATATTTTTATCTATGTGTATGATAGATTTGCATTAAGTGATACTGATTTTATTAGAAACAGGCTGATTGAAATAATGAACCATCATGATAGATGAATTAGTCAGAAGTTGTAAATTTTAGTTGTGGTTTTACCATTTGTCTCTGTTACCAACAGATTTCAAGCATCAGACTATGCTTGAAATCTTATGTAGTTAGATTTAATTAAATGGTAAAATATTTTTAAATTCATTAATGCAGAGTGCTTCTGGCAGACTTTGGTGTTAATGATTGGAAATCAGTTGTATTTCCTACATAAAATAGTGAAAGCTACAACTGAGTGACCAGAGAAAGGACCACAGCATCACTGGAATTTGAGTCTTTCATTTCATACTGCTGAAAAATAATGAGGATTAAGTGACTGTCTTTTTGGTCACATTCAGTGATATGAGTGCCATGGAATATAGAGAATTTGTGTCTCAATATCGAGCTGGCATGCTATTTTTAGTAAATATCCATAGAGTTTTTTCATAAGAGAAATAAGTATTTAGGTCATTTGGTAAATATTAGAGATAATTTGGGATTGTGTCTCCACATGCACAAATTTTTTCATTTAGAAAATAGAAATACATAACTTCCTATTGAGTAAATTTATACATGATATAATTTATTCTTTAAAAAACTGTACAATCCAGTATATTTTAGTATGTCTATAAGGTTGTTCAACCATCACCACTACCTAATTCCAGAACATTTTCATTGTGCCAGGAAGATACCCTCTAACCATTAAGAATCATTCTGTACTTCCCTCTTCTGCCACTCCCTGGCAACCACTAATCTATTTTCTGTTCTTATTTGGGGCATTGCATATGAGTGAAATTAAGCAATATCCAATGCATAAATATAAAAACAGTCTCTAAAACATTTCAGAAAATGTTCTCCTTAAAAGTTTTGCAAAAAATATTTTATAAAGGATAAATAATATTTAAAATAAATTTAATAATAATTAGCTGACTTGTTTACATAAATCAGGTTTTCACATGTGCTAAAATTAGAGAAGCCAATGGTTATACGGATCTATGATGCTCTGTGTGTGTGTGTTTTACTATTATGTATGAGGGAAACAGGATCATTTTCCTATACTAATTTTCCCAGTAGAATCAGTGTTATAACCTAGATAGCATATTCAAAAGCAGAGACATTACTTTGCCAACAAAGGTCTGTCTAGTCAAGGCTATGGTTTTCCTAGTGGTCACGTATGGATGTGACAGTTGGACTGTAAAGAAGGCTGAGCGCCGAAGAATTGAGGCTTTTGAACTGTGGTGTTGGAGAAGACTCTTGAGAGTCCCTTGGACTGCAAGGAGATCCAACCAGTCCCTTCTGAAGGAGATCAGCCCTGGGATTTCTTTGGAAGGAATGATGTTAAAGCTAAAACTCCAGTACTTTGGCCACCTCATGCGAAGAGTTAACACATTGGAAAAGACTCTGATGCTGGGAGGGACTGGGGGCAGGAGGGGAACGGGACACCAGAGGATGAGATGGCTGGATGGCATCACTGACTCAATGGACATGAGTTTGAGTGAACTCCGGGAGTTGGTGATGGACAGGGAGGCCTGGTGTGCTGCGATTCATGGGGTCCCAAAGATTTGGACACAACTGAGCGACTGAACTGAACTGGATTTCAGTGGAATACGAATTCCATGTGTTTTACTTTTTAAAACACAACCATAGCCTTCCTCTTCCATAGTGCACTCATTCAGTCTTTAAAACTCTTTTGCTCAATAGGCTCTTTCAGTTCAGTTCAGTTCAGTTCAGTTGCTTAGTTGTGTCCAACTCTTTGGGACCCCATGAATCGCAACACGCCAGGCCTCCCTATCTATCACCAACTCCCGGAGTTTACCCAAACTCGTGTCTATCAAGTTGGTGATGCCATCCAGCCATCTCATCCTCTGTCGTCCCCTTCTCCTCCTGCCCCCAATCCCTCCCAGCATCAGAGTCTTTTCCAATGAATTAACTCTTCTCAAGAGGTGGCCAAAGTACTGGAGTTTCAGCCTTAGCATCAGTCTTTCCAATGAACACCCAGGACTGATCTCCTTTAGGATGGACTGGTTGGATCTCCTTGCAGTCCAAGGGACTCTCAAGAGTCTTCTCCAACACCACAGTTCAAAAGCATCAATTCTTTGGTGCTCAGCCTTCTTCACAGTCCAACTCTCACATCCATATATGACCACTGGAAAAACTACAGCCTTGACTAGACAGACCAGTGTTTTCAAAGTAATGTCTCTGCTTTTCAATATGCTATCTTGTTTGGTCATAACTTTCCTTCCAAGGAGTAAGCATCTTTTAATTTCACGGCTGCAGTCACCATCTGCAGTGATTTTGGAGCCACTCAAAATTAAGTCTGACACTGTTTCTCCATCTATTTCCCATGAAATGATGGGACCAGATGCCATGGTCTTCATTTTCTGAATGTTGAGCTTTAAGCCAACTTTTTCACTCTCCTCTTTCACTTTCATCAAGAGGCTTTTTAGTTCTTCACTTTCTGCCATAAGGGTGGTATCATCTGCATATCTGAGGTTATTGATATATCTCCCGGCAATCTTGATTCCAGCTTGTGCTTCTTCAAGCCCAGCATTTCTCATGATGTACTCTGCATATAAGTTAAATAAGCAGGGTGACAGTATACAGCCTTGACGTACTCCTTTTCCTATTTGGAGCCAGTCTGTTGTTCCATGTCCAGTTCTAACTGTTGCTTCCTGACCTGCACACAGGTTTCTCAAGAGGCAGGTGAGGTGGTCTGGTATTCTCATCTCTTTCAGAATTTTCCACAGTTTATTGTGATCCACACAGTCAAAGGCTTTGGCATAGTCAATAATAGCCTCTTTAATGAGATGAAATTAACAAAATATATTCTGTAGTGAAAACAGTTTAAAGAGGTGAACCATTTATTGTTTCTAAAGCCTTTGGAAGGTAAAACATGTAACCTAACACTGAATGTCAGTCTGCCAAGACTGAAACGAACAACACCAGTACATGTGGCCAGTCATTTTTGGTGTTCTTTATTTAATGCTTTCAGTCTTGCTTCACCAACGTTGTTTGTGCAACACTGGGCAGCCCTGTTTTGTAGCCTGCTCTGTATGTTTCCTCTGTAACTTCAGCTCTAGCCCTTTATCCAAATATAAATACTGTTGAATGGTAGGAAGGTTGTTATTTTGGGAGAGAAGTCAGAGAGAACCAAACCTGTCACGGATCTTTATTTAAATCTACGTAAGCAAAGTGTTGGAAGGAGGGGCTTAACTTTTATGCCCCTACAATTGAGCTACCATGGTGGAGTTAGGATGAAATCCAAAGGCAGGGCTGCACCAATGCCAAGCCATTAATATATTAATAATCACAACTATAACAAAGCCCTATCTCTTCCTCAGGTTGGAAGGCACGTGCTTTGCTCCCCAGTTGATCTTTATAACAACTGTATAAAGTAGGCATTGTCTCCATCTTCCTAATTAGAGAGATTACATGACTTGTCCAAGAATACACTTCTAGTTAGATGTTCCAGAGAAATTCTATCTGAAAGTGCTGTGCTTTGCCCACCTACTTTCCTCTTTAAAAGCATCTGCTCTAATTAATCTCAGTGATCTACCTTCATCAGTTGGTAGCTTATCATACAAAGGCCATTAGAGTCCTGGCTAAGTCTAGGTGAAGTTACAATGTAAGCAGAGTTTGCCTTTGTCCATTTATCTTCTCCCATTTCAGCCACTACCACTATACTCTTTATTCCAGTCACAGGCTCTCAACTAGTCAATAGTAAGATTGACACAAATTCAAGGCAGCCTGAGAAAATGTAACTGTATGTTTGTTCAGTAAATGTAACTGTTTATATTGATAAACATTTTGGGTGACATTAAATCTGAAATAGGATGAAGTCAAACTAATTAAAGTACATAACATCTCAACTTATTTAAAAATTATCAGAAAATAATCCATTACAATTCTATGAAATAGAAAGCTACTAAAATCATTGAACTTTGAAAAAAATTTAAACTATTTTCTGCATTCATTTTATTTTATTTCAGTGAACTGTAGATTCAAGTTTGAACACCGAGTACTGCTTCACGGCAAGGTGATTCATGAATACAGAGAACCAGAAGCAAGTGAGAACTAACATTGTAATGTCTTTTACAGAAAAGGCTATGTTTTAGTAAACTACAAGTGGGAAGGCAGATTTCCTCTCCATTTCTAGAAAGGCAACAAATACAGGAAACTTGAATGTGACCATCAAAATTGGTTGGTGTTCACCTGTAGCCATAGTTATTTTAATTAGTGTTTTCTCAGAGGACATATTTATATGAATAAATTATAATAATTATTTCAGTTGATTAAAATCAGAGTTTGAATACATAATCAGTTCAGTTCAGTCACTCAATCATGTCCAACTGTTTATGACCACATGGACTGCAGCACACCAGGCTTCCCTGTCTATCACCAACCCCCAGAGCTTACTAAAACTCATGTCCATCAAGTCGGTGATGCCATCCAACCATCTCATCCTCTGTTGTCCCCCTCTCCTCCCAGCTTCAATCTTTCCCAGCATTAGGGTCTTTTCCAATGAGTCAGTTCTTCGCATCAGGTGGCCCAAGTATTTTAGCTTCCGCTTCAGCATTAGTCCTTCATGAATATTCAGGACCGATTTCCTATAGGATGAACTGGTTGGATCCCCTTGCGGTCCAGGGGACTCTCAAGAGTCTTCTCCAACACCACAGTTCAAAACCATCAGTTCTTTGGTGCTCAGCTTTCTTTATAGTCCAACTATCACATCCATACATGACTACTGGAAAAACCATAGCTTTGACTAGACTGACCTTTGTTGGTAAAGTAATATCTCTGCTTTTTAAAATGCTGTCTACGTAGGTCATAGCTTTTTTCCAAGGAGCAATCGTCTTTTAATTTCATGGTTGCAGTTACCATCTGCAGTGATTTTGGAGCCCAAGAAAATAAAATCCATCACTGTTTCCATGGTTACCTCATCTATTTGCCATGAAGTGATGGGACTGGATGCCATGTTCTTAGTTTTTTTAATGTTGAATTTGAAGCCAACTTTTTCACTCTCCTCTTTCACTTTCATCAAGAGGCTGTTTAGTTCTTCACTTTCTGCCGTAAGGGTGGTGTCATCTGCATATCTGAGGTTATTGATATTTCTCCTGGCAATCTTGATTCCAACTTGTGCTTCATCCAACCTGGCATTTCACATGATGTACTCTGCATATAAGTTAAATAAGCAGGGTGCCAATATGCCGCCTTGACGTCCTCCTTTCCCAATTTGGAACCAGTCTTTTTTTCCATGTCCCTAATTGTTGCTTCTTGACCTGCATACAGATTTCTCAGGAGGCAGATCAGGTGGTCTGGTGTTTCCATCTCTTGAAGAATTTTCCACAGTTTATTGTGATCCATACAGTGTTCCGTGTTGATTAGACATCGTACAGTTTTAAACTTATAACACTGTCAGCTTAGGTAAAATAGACTTACCATTCCTTTTGCATGGTTAAGCATGTGGGTTATAGAGTTAGATTTTCTGGGTTTGAATTCTGGGTCTACTGCTTCTTAGTTGTGCAGCTTTGGCCGAGTTACTTTACCTCTCCCAGTCTCAGTTTCCTCATTTGTGATGTTATATCTAAGTGTTGATGTAAGGACTGAATGAATTGTAAAGTGCTTAGAACAATGTTAGCTATTATTCCTGTTTTTATGAAAAGAATCATTTATTTTTTTATCTATATTTTTATTCAATCTAGTGAAACTATCTCATTTGGTTATAGATCTTAAAACTGCACAGGACCTAGAGATCTTCACAACTGCACTTTGCTTTTGTTGAGGTAAATAGGGACAATGTAAAACACGAACAATGAAGCTAGGGAGGTTAAATGACTTTTCTGAGATCAATTATTTTGTAATGCAAGGTTATTTTTTCCCTCCAAATGCTGTTCTAACACACAGTACTACTATCTTCAAGACCATTCCTCCCTCAGTATTTTGGGTGGGTCTTGATCAGGGTTGACACTTGGAACCAATGCAGTGTGTATTTTTTGGTGTTTGGCTTTTATTTAAACTCACATTTGCAAGATTCATCCATATTTTTTTGCATGTAGATGTTGATTTTTCATGTTTCTTGCTGTGTGTGTCCCATTTGTGTTAATATATCACAGTCCAATCTGTTATTGAAGAGGAGTCAGGTGGTTTCCAGTTCTGACTCTATAAATGTCCTCCTGTAAATGTGATGCACATGTTTTTGGTGTCATGCGTGCCTGGTGGATAATTACCTTAGAGTTGTTTGGGCACACAGTAAAGCTGTTTCATTCTACAACAAAACTGTTTAACCCTTCAGCAAAATTGTTTTGCCAGTTTCCCAAAGTGACCTTTCCAGTTTGCCCTTCCATTAATAATATATAAACATTCCATTTGCTCCACAGTCTCACCCACACTTGACATTCTTGGTCTTTCTAATTTTAAGCATTAGGATATATTATATTGATACATCATGTTGTACTGTACTTCACATTTGCACTTCCCTGACAACTAGTGAAGATGCGCAATTTTTCATATATTTGAGGACCAATTTCCTTAATTTTAAATGATAGAAAATAAGAGTAGATTTTTAAATACAAATAAGTACAAACATTTCCCCGAAGATAATTTTTCTTTTTCTTTTTTGGCAGGAGATGTTAGTTTGGGTGGTTTGATTCTTTTATCTTCACATTAGTATGCAAATATGGATGATCTAGCTCTCTCACTTAACATGAGTAGCAAAGTAGAGATTAAATGACTATCACTCAAGTAATTTGGGTTTTTAAAAAAAAACTAATGACAGGACTGAAACTGACTCAGAGACTTTTAAACATGTAAATATAAAGAGGAGGGAAAAAAAAAGCAATGGTATATAATTCACCAAGAATCTCTTTGCTCTTAAAAAAAAAAAGAAACGCATAATTTATATAGGTGACAATAAAAAAGAAAATTTGGAGCAACATAACCAATAAGCTTAGCTGTGTCTAAAGTAATTCTGGAAGCATGAGAAATGCGCAATATGCATTGGAGGGTCTCATGCATGAACACAATTATAAATTAGTTGGCTTTATATTTCTCCACAAGGGGCTGTGTGACCAGAATGCTAATGCTGACTTGGGGGATCTATGCAGTAATGAAAAAGGTAGAAATAGCAATCAAGAGGAAGATGTGTTGTTTTACATATCCCATGCAATATTTTTGGAAAGTTTCCTGAATGTCTGTAGTTATTAAGGAATAGTATGTCAGCAAACAGTTGAAAGAGCTGAGTGCTAATGGTGTTGCTATAAATCATGTGTGTGGCCTTGGTTTGAATTGTCTTTTCTCATCAAAATTACCTTAATTTAGTATTTAAAATAATATTGAATAAATCATAAAATTAATACCCTTTCTTAATTATATACGTATGTGTGAAAAATGGGCAAAAAAATAGTTCACTTGTGTAATACTTAGTTAAGGTCATTGAGCCTGTGATAGGGAATATTTTCACTAAAGACAAATAGCTAAGTTTTATTAAAGAGAGATCTCATCTCTCTTTAATAAAGATAATCCTGTAGGCTTCCTGAACACCATCATTAATTTTGTGCTGATATTTTTTCATAAATTCTTCAAACAGGCATTTGGCATCCTGTTATCTTTTAGACATTTTAAAAACTGATAAATGTCACATCAGTGGGAAAAGTACTGAACTGGCAATATATTAGTAAGCAAGAATAATTAACAATATAGCCTTCAGATTATGGCTTATGAGACACCACATGATACATTTTAATGATCTTTAGAAAAAATGAAAAATCTATTGTTAAGTAGTCAGCCAGCGGAGCTGACATGCCAGGGAAATACAGGGAAGAATTACAGGATGATGGCAATGTCATAGCAATTTGCTGGTGTGTTCTCTACTTCACAGTCCTGAGATGTGTGACTCATTCTCTCTTCCTAATCCTACTACAACACTTTTAATGTCTTAACTAAAATAATAATTCAATTATACATTATAATTTGCTTTTTATAATATAAAAAGTAAAAATCCCCCTCCCCCCGCCCCCACACCACTGAGCTTCTAGTCCTTGTGTGTCCATCCAGAGGATTTTCAGAGTCCACTCACATATGCACGTGTAGGCTTTTCATGTACAGTAAATGATGCCATACATCTTCCTGAACTCTGATCTTGGAGATGTTTCCTTATCAACAAATGTTTAAAAATGGCTGCATGGTACTCCACTGTATAATTTATCACAATGAGCCTTCCCCCTCAAAGGCTATCTTGATTGTCTCCAATCTGCTTTTGCTGTTTTTCTTATGAAAATCAATATTGTGGGATGTCACACATGTATAATCTTGGGGTGCTTTTTTGCCCCTTTATCTATATGGTAAATTGCTGAGGGTGGCATTGCTGGGTCAGAGACTGTGGCACTTCTGAATATTTCCAGCTCTTGTGCTACAATTATTTTCTTGCTCTAAGTTACAAAAAGCTGGTGCAGCCTGTTCTTCCCTCTAGTAAGGAGCACTTGGTGGCAGCGCTGAGGGAAATCTGAAAACACCACTTTTCTCTCAGTGTCATGAGTTCTTTGAAAAGAGGATCAGGGACATTTTTGTTTTTCCCAAGCAACCTTGACAAGGTAATATGAATTCATGGGAGATTCCTCCATGAAAGATAGTCTATAAAAGCAAGAAGTTTATTGTTTTACTACAAACAACATTGTCTGGTGAGCTGCTAAAATTAATTGCCATTCTACATCTTTGGTAAATTCTGTAGATAGCATGAGGATATATTGAATTTATTTATTTTTCCTGAAATGAAAGTGGTTTTCCAGAAGACATAACACAGGTACAGCCCTCTGATTTTGAGGCGTTATACTGGGCCTATTTAATCATGTTTTATTTTAAAATACTAGAGAATACTCAGCCTCTAGTTCTTCACTCTGAATTGTAATTTCTCTTCATTATTAAAGTTCTTGAATAAATGTATTTTGTGGGTTTTATTATTTTTCATGCCCCATTACATTTTCTCAAAAGAATGTCTCTGCCCATCTAATGACATTGCTTAAATGGCCTAAAACTCTTCAGAAGAAAGCTTTATGCAAATTTTTCTGTAATAATAATTAAATCAAACTGTCTAGCACAGCTCTAAGAGAATTAAAATGGGACTCTTTAGGTGATTGGAAAGCTCGTCCTTCTTAGTAGTATAAGGCTTTGAAACAAGCGAGAGGATTTCAGATTTATACCAAAGCAAAAGATCCATAATCTGGATATCATTCATATGAGACACAATTTAAGAGAGAAGACAAAACACTTATCTTAGGCAGAAAATGCAGCTTCTTATCTGCTGCTTTGGTAGGTAATTGTTTTAAAAATGAGCTTATTTTCTTCTGAGAAGAGATCAAACAAAATAGCATTTTGAAATCAGAATAGGGAAAAATAAGGTATATGCAATTTAAAGCATCTTACCAGTTGATTTAAGCAATTATGTTGAACGTAGTAAGTCAGGAAGACCAGCTGCATAATAGAGGTAAGTGGACATCAGAGTGCCCATTGGAGAACAAAGCCACAATTCCCACCAACCCCAAGAGGAAGGACAAAGCAGCAACTCAGCCACCTCAGCTTCTCCGGTGGATGCTTTGAATACTGTGTGTGGCCTGTGCTCCCTGGCACATATTTACAGACTGTGTAAAATCAGTATCGATTAAAAATTAGATTTAGAGAACACAATGATATTAGAGTTCCGTGTGAGGAAGGGTCAGTAAGGAATTCTCTTTTTCAGTTTAGAGACGCTTGTGATAAAGTACAATTCAGGCACATTTCTTTTTGTACAAATGCTGGCCCTTCATTCAAAACTATTTCACTATTAAAAATACATATGAAATCATATGAAATTGCTTTAAAAGTTGTTACTGGAGTTGGTGGTGGTAAGAATAGAGCTACATTCAACTCAGGAAATGATAAACTTGTAAAATATCTCTTCTTTGGAATGGTTGCTATAAACCCATGGCCTGCTACTAGAATATTCTATCCACATTATATTCTAGAACCTTTGCCTAGATTTTGCTTCTAAATCGCAACAGCTGCTATTTACACTCTCTTCACCGCAGTTGCTGAAATGTTGCCTCTATTGAGGAACTGGATATATGGTCTCTGGAGTTGGAGCAACACCAGGTTTTTAGGATTTGATGTTCAGATCTTGGCTTTATTGTTTATTTTATAATTTAGTTACATTGTTGGTATAAAAACATTTCTGGGCTGGCTGACTTCAGCGTGGCCCTCAATTATAAATATTATTTCAAATTGTAAAGGCATGGCTGACAAACACTTATGCAACAAACTCAGAAAGAGAATTTTATGTTTCCACAGCATAACAGATCATATACAGATATAATATTTATGATTTTAACTGTTGTCAAGTGACCCCAATGATCCGTGGTACATACATTCGTAATTTTGCTGAGATCTGAATTTTAATTCATCAAGCTGTGAGGGCTGTATGTAGGAACACACCACTTAGCTCAGTGCTTCTCAAATTTTAATGGGAATATGAATCACCTAGGGATCTTGTTAAAATGAAAATTATGATTCAGTTGTTCTGGAGTGCAGCCTGAGAGTTTGCATTTTCAGCCAGTTCGTGGGTGATACTGTTTTGGGGAACACACTTTGATTAGCAAAGATTTAGTTATTGGTTGTGCTTTCCTGGTTGTTTAGACTCTCAGTGGAGCTTCATTTTTCTGTCTTGGAAAACAAGTATGTAGTAAGGTCTCTGAATATATGTTTTAGGATTTATTTTTTAAGCTGACATTTATTATTTTCCGAGTATGAAAATTTAACATAAATCATCCTGTTGTCTCTCATAATGCTTTCCCATTTACAGATGAGGAAAGGAAAGGTCAGAGAGGTTACTTCACTTGCTCAAGATAATATCCAGGAAAGTGGCCCCACCACAGTTGAGCACATGCAACGCTTCTCCTATACTGCCTCATGCGATGTGCAACATACTTCATTAATGGAAGTAGAAAATCAGTATGAATAGAGAAGTAAGAAAAACTTAGGGTGTTCCAGAGACAGCAATTGTGTGTTAAAATGATATGTAAATACTTAGGAGATACAGTATAACACTTACTTCTATATGCAGTAAAAAGAAGAGAAAGATCAAATGTCAGTTATCCATTATTCATTACTAAAATGAAGTGTCTTGTCTGTTATAGGAAGCAGAACTTTTCATTGCTTTGTAGTATCTTCTAAGTGGGACAGAAACTGTTGATCCTGTTCAACAAGAGAAATCTTGTTCAGCAAGAGAAATAGTTCAGCAAGGGAAATATTAAAAGCAGATGTCTTCTGGTTGGGATTTTTATTTGATTTTGGCAAAGAAAAGGAAAAGTACTTTAAATTAAAACTTACAAGTGTTTACAAAAAGATCCGGACCTACCTGACTGAATTCTTCACTGGAATTTTTGTTTTTTGTTTGTTTTTTTTTGCATTACTTCAGATGTTTAATATAAAATGCATAATATTTACACAGGATCTTTGATATTAAAGATGCATCAGTTCCTTGTTCCTTGTATTTCTTTTTTTTTTAAATTTTATTTTGCTTAACTTTACAATATTATATTGCTTTTGCCATTCATCAAAATGAATCTGCCACAAGTATACAAGTGTTCCCCATCCTGAACCCTCCTCCCTCCTCCCTCCCCATATCATCCCTCAACTGGAATTTAAATTTTTGGTCATGGAGAATTCTTTATCCCTGACTGGAATTTTTGAAAATCTGTGGTCTTGGAGAATTCTTTATCCTTAGTCCCCCAATTTTTTTTCTTCTTTTTGAAATTTTCTTTGCATTTTTTAAATTAAATGAGGTCCTTTCCTAAATATTTTTGGTGGAATAATCCACACTGGTCTGATTTCCTAGGCCTTTAGTAGCTTTCTAAGTCTTATAAGTTATCTAGCTTTAGTTTTGTCAGATTGGTGTGCTAAGATGAATTGTGCTTTCCTAACGTTAAACTGTTTTCATTGAGCTTGCGACTATTCGTGCCCCCCCCCCCCCACCCCCTCACACACACACTGAAGTCTTTGGTCTTTTTATTCTAGGTCTTGTAAGAACAAAATTAATAAAAGCAACCTAGTATTAGAAAACTTGAGAACAAAACTTTCCGTCAGCTTGAATTCCCTTTTCTCTTTTGCAGAAATTCCCTGATTAATCCATGCCCTAGAATTGTGCTCTATGGCACTTAATTCCTGGGGTTATTTCAAAGATGGTGGTCTAAAGGAGCTAGTGAGTCTGCACAAACATACTTCATGGTGTAAAACCGAGTGTGTACAGATGGACTTGCATATTCTCTCAGCTTTTATTCAACCTATTCAGGTCTTTTTGACCAGTTTTAGGGCCTCATAGTTTATGGTAGTATCATTTGTAAGAAGACATGAAAGAGGAACTCCCCCCCCCCCCGGAATTGTTATTGTTAGATTTGGGAAGCTAATTCTTTATTATGTTTGGAGGAAGAGAATAAAAAAGCAGTGGGTAACACACTCTTTTCACACTGTTTAGTGGGTAAGTGTCATGTCCTTAAACCAATAAAAATTTGTGCTTTTCTGATCACAAATGAGTTTATCTCACAGCAAGCAGTGTTAAGAATTTCTCATTTGTGTTTATGCCTATAGTCTATCTCCAGCGTTTCTCAGGCCCCGAATCTCAGAAAGGTCACTTTGATTTGTTGGTTGGGAAGGAGGGAGGGGGTAGTCTAGTATAGAACAAAATGAACATTGTACTTGTTCACTGATTTATTTCATTTATTAATGTCCCTTCGGACCAGGATTTTTAAATGCTGTAGGGCTTGGAGCAGGAGGAGACAGTCATCTGAATGTGGAATGTAATTGGATTAACTCTCCTGGCTGAGTTTACCATATGCCCAAGAATGAGTTTAGGAGCTAGAGAGCTTGGAATAATCCTAGAAATAGTAGTATGGGGATGGTTGCTCTATGCATATGGAAATTGTGTGAAATAAAGGTGAAATTATATGTCTTGCTGCTGTATCTCTTTCTAATTTTCATTCCTTTGAAAAATAGTTATTAAGTACCGCCTACGAATTAGTTTCTGCTAGACGCTGGAGATAGAGTGATGAACAAAATAAGATTTGTCTCTGCCCTTGTGAACCTAATAATCAAGTTGGGGAGACAGACATTAATCATCTTATAATCAAGTATGCAGTGCAATGTTGCAGCAGTAAGATATTGATAAAGCACCTGCAGTAAGTGAAATTCATCTAGCATGGAGATCAGAGAAGGCATCCTTTAGAAAATTATGTTGAATTGAGATCTGATAAATAAATAGCATTACACCAGTAAAGAGAAAAAGGAAGAAATGTTCAGGCTGAGAGAATTTAATGTGCAAAGGCTCTGTGTATGGAGATAGGATGTTGTGAAAGGAGACTGATGTGGTTAACGTGCAGACATACAGCTGGGGAGGTAAGAAGGACTGGAATAAGGAGTTTTATTTCTTTCCCAAGGGCAATGGAGTGCAAGTTACATATGATATTTTGCCTGTTTTTGCAGTTATCCAGAGAAGAGATGATGGTAGCTTCATTAAGTAGAAGTGATATATGTTTATGGTAGAGCCAATAGGATTTTCTGATGGCTTGATATGGGTGTGAGTTAGAAGAGTCAGGATGACTAAAGTTTTTGGATTGAGAAAGTAGGAGGATGGAGTTGCTATTGACTAAGATGAGATGGTTGCTAATTGAGTCGGATTTGGGACTGGTGGCTAAAATCAAGACTTTAGTTTAGATGTGATTTGACAGATGTATTAGCCATTTAAATGGAAATGTAGACAAGCAGTTATATTTGAGTCTGAAGTCTGGAACAGAAGTCAAAAGTAGAGTTAAAAATCAATCTGAATAGTTGAAATTTTTCCTATGGTTGATGGTTGTTGACAAATTGTGTTTATTTTTTGAATTAATTTTTTATCTATATTGTCTACTTTTGGAGAAGGCAATGTCGCCAGGCAACCCACTCCAGTACTCTTGCCTGGCAAATCCCATGGACAGAGGAGCCTGGTGGGCTGCAGTCCATGGGGTCGCTAGGAGTTGGACACGACTGAGCAACTTCACTTTATTTTTTCACTTTCATGCATTGGAGAAGGAAATGGCAACCCACTCCATTGTTCTTGCCTGGAGAATCCCAGGGACAGGGGAGCCTGGTGGGCTGCTGTCTATGGGATCGCACAGAGTCGGACACGACTGAAGTGACTTAGCAGCAGCATATTGTTTACTTTAAAATTCAGTTCTTTGTATTTTTGTTTCATAACAGCTCTTTTTGTAGTAAAACTCATTTCTGTTGCAAAAATATTTTCATAATGTTACTTGTTCTATTTAGTGTTTTCCAGCATGAAGAAAATATAGAATTTTATGTAATTGAATCTTCTTGTCATGCTAGAAAGGCCTTTTCCTTTTTTTATTCATAAAAAATATTTACTTTATAATCTCCCAATGGCTCCTTCTCCTTCAGGTTTACACAATCTGGGATTTATTTTGTGACTCTGAGGTAATAATTTCAACTAACTTTCCCAAATAAGTTAAACAATAATTCCAGTATCACTTGTTGAATAATTATTTTGTTTATTGATTAACATTCCACTTTATATTATATAAAGTGAAATTGTTATTCACTCAGTTTTGTCCAATTCTTTGCGACCCCATGGACTGTAGCCCATCAGGCTCCTCTGTCCATGGGATTCTCCAGGCAAGACTACTGGAGTGGGTAGCCATTCCCTTCTCCAGTGTTCTTGCCAACCCAGGGATGGAACCTGGGTCTCCTGCACTAAAGATGGATTCTTTACTGTTTGAGCTACCAAGGAAGCCCATATTATATAAATATTTATGTATTTACATGTATTTAAGTTTGTTTCTAGAATTTCTCTTATTTTATATTAATCTATCTTATGGTACTGATTCTACAGTATTTTAATTATTGTAGTGTTCTAGCATGAGTTTTTATCTGGGAAAACCATCACTGTTCTTTCTAAAAACTTCCTTGGTTTATTTTCTATCATTCATGCTTCCAGATGACATCTGCATATCATGAGAATTACCTGTTCCTAAATGGTTCTCAAAATTCAGTCATATGTGCGTCTGATTCTGGTATCTTTTTTTGTGATAATCCTTTGACAGATACCACAGAAAATATTCTGTGGCTGTTTTTGTTTTTTGTTTTTTTGTATGGATTACTGAGAGCAGTTTCATGGTTTAAGATTTGCAAAATTTCAAAGCTGCAGTATTTTGGGGTGTTGACAAGTTCAAGGGTATGGCTATGGGGAGAGTGTTTAACTAGTGAAGGAATGAAATTTCCATCCCAGGAAGCAAGGAAACTTAGTTTCTAGGTATTGAATAGATTTTTCTAAAGACCTTTCAAAGTTTCCCAAGACAAAGTGGAGAAATAGATTGTTTTTTAGGTTCTGATAACTCCATCGTAGGCAGGTGACACTAATGAGGAGGTAGTGGTAGAGAGGGATAGAAAAAAAGGAGGATGGATTCCTCCATAGGATGAATGTTTTGGAAGTAACACTTCCTTACTATCGAAGGCACACATGTGGTGTTGGAAAATGAAAAATGTAAATGACATGGTTCCATAGGAAGAAACAGTATCCTTACTGAAAATCTAAGTTTCAATCAGAGGAGGGAAGTGAAGAGAGCATTCTGTGAGGTGCTAGGTTGTGAAGGATATATACAGACAATGGTTAACATGGAGGATTGGAAGCCCTGTGGATCAGTTGGGTTTTGCTTTGTAGCAAAACATCCCCAGACTCAGTTTCTTAAAGCAATAGTTTGATAGGTTGGAAATCTAGACTGGGCACCTGAGTTTTTTGTTTTTTCTTAATTTGGTTAGTCTAGTCTTGGCCAGGCTTGCTCCTTTGTCTGTGGTTAGCTGGTGGGTTAACTTGGTTTAGGATGGCCTCACATTTTGTGGCTGGGATAATAGGAGTCTCTTTCCATGTCATCCTTCAACATAGCAGGTTGCTGCTGCTGCTGCTAAGTTGCTTCAGTAGTGTCCGACTCTGTGCGATCCCATAGATGGCAGCCCACCAGGCTCCCCCGTCCCTGGGATTCTCCAGGCAAGAATACTGGAGTGGGTTGCCATTTCCTTCTCCAATGCATGAAAGTGAAAAGTGAAAGTGAAGTCGCTCAGTCGTGTCCGACTCCTAGCGACCCCATGGACTGCAGCCCACCAGGCTCCTCCATCCATGGGATTTTCCAGGCAAGAGTACTGGGGTGGCAGGTTAGTCCAGGGTTATTCATCTGATGCTAGCAGATTTCTATGTCCAGGCTTGCACAGTCTTTTGAAATCTATGCTAGGAACTCAGCTGAATGTTGTTGAACACTATTACTTCTACAGTGCATTTTGTTGGCCAGGTCAAGTCACAAGGCAATTGTGATGATCGAGGACCTGTAAAGTTATTTAGAAGGGAACATAGAAAGAGGGATCAGAAAATGATAGTCTTTTCTACAGTCTTCAATACCCAGGAAAGACGATTGAAGGGGAAGGAAATCCAAAGAGGTATAAGGATGAAAGCAGGAGAGATGTATCTGATTGTTGCTTTTGAATTGTGGTCAAGAATGAAGGAATGTTAAGTATAGTGGACTTCACTGAACTCAAGGACTCTATTCTTACTTTGGCATTAACTTTCAACACTGGTACAGCTTCCATGCATTCTCAATGATATTACTACTGCTAATGCTACCTCTGTGCGACCATGGAACTCCATAAAAGACTAGTGGTCCACCACCATGGCTGAGGCTATTCCTGATGGAGGTAACAGATGGTATGTAGTTATTGTTCCCAGTTGCTCAGTTGTGTCCAACTCTTTGCGACCTCAGGGACTTCAGCATGCCAGGCTTTCCTGTCCTTCATTGTATCCCGGAGTTTGCTCAAACTCATGTCCATTTATTCAGTGATGACATCCAACCATCTTATCCTTTGTTGCCCTCTTCTCCTCCTGCCCTTGGTCTTTCCCAGCATCAGGGTCTTTTCCAGTGAGTTGGCCCTTTGCATCAGGTGGCAAAAATATTGGAGCTTCAGCATCAGTCCTTCCAATGAATATTCAGGGTTGATTTCGTTTAGGAAATGGTTTGACTGGTTTGATCTCCTTGCTTTCCAAGGGACTCTCAAGAATCTTTTCCAGAACCACAATTTGAAAACATCAGTTCTTCATCACTCAGTCTTCTTTATGGGCCAACTCTCACAATACATGGCCACTAGATGGTATATTGCGCATGCTCAGTTGCTCAGTCGTGTCTGACTCTTAGTGACCCCATGGACTGTAGCCCACCAGGTTCCTCTGTCCATGGGATTTTCCAGGCAAGAATACTGGACTGGGTTGCCATTTCCTCCTCCAGGGTATCTTCTCAACCTAGGTATCGAACTCATGTCTTTTGTGTCTCCTGCATTGGCAGATGAATTCTTTACCACTGAGCCACCTGGGAAGCCCAGATGGTATGTTAGAGGCATGAAAGTTTTCTTTTTGGAGTAGTGATTCAAATGGAAAAAAAAGAGGAATGTAATATGGTGCCTTTAATGAAGTTCTATTCCAGAAATGCAAGGATCAGAAGTGGGTAACTCCTAGAAGGTCAGTCTCAAGTAGAAGTAACAGTGGGTGAGTGACAAATGAAGAGAAAGGCTTCCAAAGAAATTGTAACCCAGGTTTATATAGAATGAATTGTTATTCTGTTTCATACAAGGCAGGGTTCATTTATCATTTATTTCATTTATCCATCACTTGACACAGTATCAATGCACAGTAGATGCTCAGTAAATGCCTTAGCATCATTTATTGAATAAGATGTTTCATAGTTTGGCCCTTTCTTGAGAATTTTTATTGTACTCTATTTCATCTATACATAAGAACAGTAGGTTTAGATTATTATATTCATGCATCTTTTGAAGAAAGAATAATTGATTGCATGTTACTACTCTGTGGTAAGTTTATTCTTTCATTATTTTGAATTGGGGCTTTAATAAAGCAGAGTAACCAGGGGTTATGTATGGCAGCAATTGACACAGTTGATAGCATTCAGAAAAGCATTCATCCTGAAAATAACAGAAGAAACTGTCTCTTCTAAATTCTTTACTTTCTCATGAATATTGTAAACATTCATTCAGGACAAGTTAAAGCCATTTCTTGATTTTTGACTCCTTTGAGAACAAAGCAATACCCGAATATTCAGTGATCACAGATAACATATCAGAAAACTAAAAACATTTAACTGGGATAGTCTCTTTCAGTTCAGTTCAGTTCAGTTGCTCAGTCGTGTCCGACTCTTTGCGACCCCATGAATTGCAGCACACCAGGCCTCTCTGTCCATCACCAACTCCCGGAGGTTACTCAAACTCATGTCCATCGAGTTGGTGATGCCATCCAGCCATCTCATCCTCTGTTGTCCCCTTCTCCTCCTGCCCCCAATCCCTCCCAGCAGCAGAGTCTTTTCCAGGAGTCAACTCTTCTCATGAGGTGGCCAAAGTATTGGAGTTTCAGCTTCAGCATCATTCCTTCCAATGAACACCCAGGACTCATCTCCTTTAGGATGGACTGGTTGGATCTCCTTGCAGTGCAAAGGACTCTCAAGAGTCTTCTCCAACACCACAGTTCGTGGGATAGTCTCTTTAGATTATGTTAAAAACAATGATGAGTTTGCATATATGCAGTTCTAATGCTCGATAAATATATCTTTTGTATCAAAAGAGATGTTTACTATCCATAAAAGAAAATACATTTCACTAGATAAACAAAGCATGATGTTCATTTGTTTGCAGGTTTCACTACTGTAAAATATTGCCATAATTATTATATCAGGTTTTATCTAATAAAAACAAAATTTAAAGGTCAAATATTATACAAGATTTTAGAATTTTGACCCAGATTGCTGAATTGTTCTCAGAGGTTTCACCAATTTACACTTCAGTAATATATGGCTGCCAGCTTCTATACACCAGTCCAGCATAAGATGTTGTCTTCATTATATTAAAAAGAAAAGGTCTTCTAATTTGATGTATGGTGTTAATATTTTGTCCAGTGTGATTCAAATATACTGAATGGTGTGACAGTATACGTAGAGTATTTTGTGATAAAGGTGGAGAAAGATACAATGGCTAGATAATATATGGTCTTTCAGATGATAGTAAAAATACTGAAAGGTCTTCATATTTATTTGTCTGTTTAGTCATTAGAAAATGTACTGTATTTAGGTATAATTTAAATGCAATAAAATGTACACTTTTAAAGTACAAATTTTACTGTGTTTTGACAAAAAATACATCCATTTAATTCATACATCCATTTAAATCTGCTACCATCCATATGTGGTCCATTTCATCTAAGTCATTAAATTTGTAGGCACAGAGTTATTCATACTAGTCCTTTGAAAGATCTTGATGTCTAACTCCAAAGCACTAGGAAGCATTTGAAGGGTTTTCAATAGAAAAATCTGATAAAGTATTACATTGTAGATAGATTACTCTGCAGCAGTATGGAAAGCTGAAGGGAACTGGAGAGGGTGTGGGGAGTTTAGGAAACATGAACACTAGTCCAACTGAGCAAGGCTGCAGTCTGGAGTAGGATGATGACTGTGAAATTGGTAAGAAGCAAATGGATTTGAGTGTATAGGAAGTAGAATAGATTGTGTATGCTGATTGGATTTCTGGGAATGAAGGAGAGAGATGTATTTCAAATAAGCTTTATATTTCAGATTGATGCAAAGAGGTATGATTATGCTACTTACTGAACTAGAGAGCACTGGAGTACAACTAGGTTTGGGGGAGATTATGAGCTTAGTTTGATCATATTGAGTTTGAGATACCCATGGAGATTTAAGAGGAAATATAAAAGTTTGATATATAAACTTGTGTTTAGAAGAAAAGTCTAAATAAGAGATACAAATATGGAAGTAATTTGTCTATAAATGATAATTGAAGCCATAGGGATAGTTACAGTTACTTAGGGAGAGAATATAGTGAGAGAAAATGAGGACAAGGACCAATCCTTGAAGTATTCTGATCAATCCTTGAGGTGGAGGAGCCTATAAAAGAGACTGATAAATAGTTGTCAGAGGTTTACATGGAAGATTGTCATACTGGGGAAGCTAAGGGAGGACTTCTTTAAGAGGGAGGGAGTAGAATATGATTACAAAAGGTGTTGCAAGAACAGGAACGATTATACACAGCATTTTTCATTATATTCAAAATATGGAAGTGACTGTCATCACAAGAGCGTATTTGATGGACCAGAAAGTAGCTAAAGTGGCTATGAGGAGTAGGGGAGCATCCCCAGTGGCTCAGTGGTAAAGAATCCACCTGCAATGAAAGAGTATCTTTTTGATTCTTGGGTTGGGAATATCTCCTCGAGGAGGAGATGGAAACCTACTCCAGTATTGTTGCTGGGAAAATCCCATGGACAGAAGAGCTTGGTGGGCTACAGTCTGTGGGGTGGCAAAGAGTCAGGCATGAATGAGCACATGAATGCATGCATGGGGAGTGGATGGAAGGGGAAATGGTGATACTTTTTGGAGCAAATTTGTTTTTTCTGGGAGAAAAGTTGAAACAATTACCAGAGATTTTTTTAAAAGATGTCAGGGAATAGAAATAGATAACATTTAAATGTTGCTGGCATGTAATGGGGTGGGGCAGATTGAAAATTGAAGGGGGAATTAATAGATGGTATAAACTGAGCAGAAAGGATAGGGTTCAGAACACAATTGGAAGACTTTTTATTGCCTTTGCTGGGTGGAGAGACATTCCCTGTGTAGAATAAGAGGGAAAGGAGAATGGGAGGATACAGATGTAGGTAAATGTATTGATCTGGTAGAAAGGAAGCTGAAGGAGTGGCCTCTGTCTGACAGCTTTTATTTTCTCTGTGAAATGAGACCCACTATGAATTACTGGAGAGAAGCAGCAGCAGAGTCAGAGGTAGACTAGAGATGTGTTGAAAGATACTTACCTAAGAATGTTAAAGTTTCTAACTAGAGGCTGCTCTTCTTCCATCAGTTTGTATGATTTTCCATTAACAGTTTGACAACCCAGATATAGGCATGAGGAAAGCAGATGGATTCATCCATGATTGGGGCTGTGCTTTCTGGACAAATATCCCGTAAAGAAGTTTATGATGTTGGCCAAAAATGGATCAAAACTAGAGACTCTCAAGACTTAAGATAGAAAAAAAGGTAAGGAGAGTTGAGGGCTAGTCAACAGGAGAAAGTGACTTCATATTGAACAGGAAATGCTGGTAGGGCTGGAGAGTAAATGCAGTGAGAACAGTTGAAGCAGAAACTTGAAAGCATAAAGAGTTTGAATTGGGGGATAAGCAGAATGTTTGATTTAGAAATTTTGGACATAGAGCAGTTTTTAGTGAGACAAGGGCAGAATATGACCATGTTGATGGAGTAGGTTTCATTGAAAAAGACCTTGATGATGGGAAAGATTGAAGACAGGAGGAGACGTGGACACAGAGGATAAGATGGTTGGATGGCATCACCGACTTGATGGACGTGACTTTGAGCAAGCTCCGGGAGTTGGTGATGCACAGGGAAGCCTGGCATGCTGCAGTCCATGGGGTCATAAAGAGTCAGACACAACTGAGTGATTAACACACATAGAGAAGTGACAGGAACTGTATCTTCTGACTCTGAGGTATGGAATTTGTACTTCATAGTGTACATGAAAATTATTTTACTGGGGCTGCCATAACAAAATACCACACGCTGGGTGACTTAAACAATACAAATGCATTTTCTCAGCATTCTGAAGGCTAAAAGTCTTAGATTGAGGTGTTGGCAAGCTTTATTTCTCTTGAGACCTATCCCCTTGGTTTCTAGACAACCACATCCTTGCTGTGTTCTCACACGGCCTCTCCTCTATTCCTGCACATTCTTGTTGTCTCCTTGTGTGTCCAAACTTCCTTTTCATAAGGACACAAGTCAAGCTGGATTAGGGCCCATGGTAATCATCTTTATCACCTCTTCAAAGGCCTTATCTCCATCTCTAGATACATGGTGAAGTATTGGAGGTTAGAACTTCAATGTCAGAATGTTATGGGGACTCAGATCAACTTCCAACAATGTCCATTAGGCAGGTGGCATTCTTGTTGTGTGTGGGAGGAAAGCTTCCCAGTTGGCACTGGTGGTAAAGAACCCACCTGCCAGTGCAGGGGACATAAGAGCACGTTTGATCCCTGAGTCAGGAAGAAGGCATGGCAGCCCACTCCAGGGGAACCAGAACTCAGTTAGGGCCAAAGGCCCAGAGGATGAAGCTATAAAAGGGACAGAATTCCAGAGGTGAGTGTGCTAGTGAGAAAATTTTGGGGTAGAAGGTAAAAGAAGGATCATAGTGCAGTATAAAGTTTGGTATTTAGAAGGAGTGAATGAATAGCATTCACCTGATTGGTTCACAAAGCGGGAGAAAGGAGACATTTGACTTTTTGTTGAATAGGTTGTCTCACAGTGTGGTCACAGGTGGTTCACAAAGGGAGAAAAAAAAGGAGACATTTGACTTTTTGTTGAGTTAGTTGTCTCACAGTGTGGTCACAGGTGGTTCACGAAGGGAGAAAAAGGAGACATTTGACTTTTTGTTGAATTAGATGTCTCATAGTGTGGTCAGTGTGTTTTTCCTTATGGAAAAACAGTGGGTTTACAATGCCTTTCACAGTATTTAACATTATTTCTTCTGCTAAGTGAATATTTTTTCTTTTTTATCTTAACTTTATTATTTCTGTAAAGGAAAGCTATTGATTTTGGTCTACTTATTTTATAACTCAATTAATGGTTCAAATAGTTTCCCAGGAATTATCTTTTTCTAGGTAATCATTCATATCTTTCATAAATAGGGATCATTTGTCTTTTTTCCAATATACTTTTAATCATATTAATTCTAATAATAGTGTTGGCTCTGAAAATCTTTATCATATATTGGGTTATGGTAATGACTGAATTTTATTCTTAGAAAATTTATGCAGTAGTCTAGTTAAAAGTTAATGGAATTTAAGCGATGGTGACAAAGATGAAAGAAAAAAATAGCTTTCATAATACAATACTTAGCTTTTGACTGAATATAAATCTGGAAGAAGTAGAGAGCTAATGATGATTTCAGCATTTCCACTTAGATGCCTCTTGTGTTTCACTGTTAAAATATAAGATTATTTCCTTACAATAAATGTTTGGAAGGGTAAAAACTGGGCCAAAGACTATTCATCATTTTAATACTCTGACCCACAAACTACAAAACTGCATACCAGCTATGTTAATGTACTCCTCCACCAACATTCGGTATCATCATTTAAAATTTTGTTGTTAGACCCATAGGATGACTATGATATCTCATTGTTAATTTATGAATTCCTAAAATGGCCTTCTCTAACAAGTATTATATTAATTTTTCTACTGGTATGCCTTTAAAATTCAAATGCATTTGGAGTTATCTTTATACATGGTGTGAGGTACAAATGAGACTTTTTTTCCTCCAATGAGTGACCTAGTGTTTGTAACTCCAGATGGATAGCATTTTGAAAAAGAAAAATGTGACCTGGAAACCAGATGAAGTAAATTGCATTAACCCAGGTTATTTATTAGAATAATTTAGAATAAATATTAGAATATTTATTTATTCTAATATTCAATAACTTCAGATATGCAGATGACACCACCCTTTGGCAGAAAGTGAAGAAGAACTAAAGAGCCTCTTGTTGAAAGTGAAAGAGGAGACTGAAAAGTTGGCTTAAAGCTCAACATTTAGAAAACTAAGATCATGGCATCCAGTTCCAACACTTCATGGCAAACAGATGGGGAAACAGTGGAAATAGTGGCTGACTTGATTTTTGGTGGGCTCCAAAATCACTGCAGATGGTGACTACAGCATGAAATTAAAAGACGCTTACTCCTTGGAAGGAAAGTTATGACCAACCTAGACACCATATTAAAAAGCAGAGATATTACTTTGTCAACAAAGGTCCATCTAGTCAAGGTTATGGTTTTTCCACTAGTCATATATGGATGTGAGAGTTGAACTGTAAGGAAAGCTGAGCAACAAAGAATTGATGCTTTTGAACTGTGGTGTTGGAGAAGACTCCTGAGAGTCCCTTGGACTGCAAGGAGATCCAAAGAATTGAACTGAACTGGTTTGTTTTCTGTCTGTTTTGTATAACAGGTTTAGGGCTTTAAACATCATGTTGAGGAGTCTGCATTTAATAAACAACTAATTAATATACTTTTTAAATTTAATTCTAATAAAATATTCTAATCAGTTCAGTTCAGTCGCTCAGTCATGTCCGACTCTTTGCGACCCCATGAATCACAGCACTCCAGGACTCCCTGTCCATCACCAACTCCCAGAGTTCACGTCCATCGAATCAGTGATACCATCCAGCCATCTCATCCTCTGTTGTCCCCTTCTCCTCCTGCCCCCAATCCCTCCCAGCATCAGAGTCTTTTCCAGTGCGTCAATTCTTTGCAGGAGGTGGCCAAAATACTGGAGTTTCAGCTTTAGCATCATTCCCTCCAAAGAAATCCCAGGGCTGATCTCCTTCAGAATGGACTGGTTGGATCTCCCTGCAGTCCAAGGGACTCTCAAGAGTCTTCTCCAACACCACAGTTCAAAAGCGTCAATTCTTTGGTGCTCAGCCTTCTTCACAGTCCAACTCTCACATCCATACATGACCATAGGAAAAATCATAGCCTTGACTAGACGGACTTTTGTTGGCAAAGTAATGTCTCTGCTTTTGAATATGCTATATTGGTCATAACTTTCCTTCCAAGGAGTAAACGTTTTTTAATCTCATGGCTGCAGTCACCATCTGCAGTGATTTTGGAGCCCAGAAAAATAAAGTCTGACACTGTTTCAATGGTTTCCACATCTGTTTGCCATGAAGTGTTGGAACTGGATGCCATAATCTTCGTTTTCTGAATGTTGAGCTTTAAGCCAACTTTTCACTCTCCATTTTCACTTTCATCAAGAGGCTTTTGAGTTCCTCTTCACTTTCTGCCATAAGGGTGGTGTCATCTGCATATCTGAGGTTATTGGTATTTCTCCCGGCAATCTTGATTCCAGCTTGTGCTTCTTGCAATCCAGCGTTTCTCATGATGTTCTCTGCATATAAGTTATATAAGCAGGGTGACAATATACAGCCTTGACGTACTCCTTTTCCTATTTGGAACCAGTCTGTTGTTCATGTCCAGTTCTGTTACTTCCTGACCTGTGTACAGATTTCTCAAGAGGCAGGTCAGGTGGTCTGGTATTCCCATCTCTTTCAGAATTTTCCAGTTTATTGTAATCCACACAGTTTAAGGCTTTGGCCTTAAACTTAAGTCAATAAAGCAGAAATAGATATTTTTCTGGAACTCTCTTGCTTTTTCCATGATCCAGCGGATGTTGGCAATTTGATCTCTGGTTTCTCTGCCTTTTCTATATCCAGCTTGAACATCAGGAAGTTCACGGTTCACATATTGCTGAAGCCTGGCTTGGAGAATTTTGAGCATTATTTTAATAACATGTGAGATGAGTGCAATTGTGCAGTAGTTTGAGCATTCTTTGGCATTGCCTTTCTTTGGGATTAGAATGAAAACTGACCTTTTCCAGTCCTGTGGCCACTGCTGAGTTTCCAAATTTGCTGGCATATTGAGTGCAGCACTTTCACAGCATCATCTTTCAGGATTTGGAATAGCTCAACTGGAATTCCATAACCTCCACTAGCTTTGTTCGTAGTGATGCTTTCTAAGGCCCACTTGACTTCACATTCCAGGATGTCTGGCTCTAGGTCAGTGATCACACCATTGTGATTATCTGGGTCGTGAAGCTCTTTTTTTGTACAGTTCTTCTGTGTATTCTTGTGATCTCTTCTTAATATCTTCTGCTTCTGTTCAGTCCATACCATTTCTGTCCTTTATCGAGCCCATCTTTGCATGAAATGTTCCCTTGGTATCTCTGATTTTCTTGAAGAGATCTCTAGTCTTTCCCATTCTGTTGTTTTCCTCTATTTCTTTGCATTGATTGCTGAAGAAGGCTTTCTTATTTTTCCTTGCTATTCTTTGGAACTCTGCATTCAGATGCTTTGCTTTTCACTTCTCTTCTTTTCACAGCTATTTTTAAGGCCTCCCCAGACAGCCATTTTGCTTTTTTGCATTTCTTTTCCATGGGGATGGTCTTGATCCTTGTCTCCTGTACAATGTCACGAACCTCATTCCATAGTTCATCAGGCACTCTATCTATCAGATCTAGGCCCTTAAATCTATTTCTCACTTCCACTGTATAATCATAAGGGATTTGATTTAGGTCATACCTGAATGGTCTAGTGGTTTTCCCTACTTTCTTCAATTTCAGTCTGAATTTGGTAATCAGGAGTTCATGGTCTGAGCCGCAGTCAGCTCCTGGTCTTGTTTTTGTTCACTGTATAGAGCTTCTCCATCTTTGGCTGCAAAGGACATAATCAATCTAATTTTGGTGTTGACCATCTGGTGATGTCCATGTGTAGAGTCTTCTCTTGTGTTGTTGGAAGACTGTGTTTGCTACAACCAGTGCATTTTCTTGGCAAAACTCTATTAGTCTTTGCCCTGCTTCATTCCGTATTCCAAGGCCAAATTTGCCTGTTACTCCAGGTGTTTCTTCACTTCCTACTTTTACATTCCAGTCCCCTATAATGAAAAGGACATCTTTTTTGGGTGTTAGTTCTAAAAGGTCTCGTAGGTCTTCATAGAACCGTTCAATTTCAGCTTCTTCAGCATTACTGGTTGGGGCATAGACTTGGATTACTGTGACAGTGAACGGTTTGCCTTGGAAGCGAACAGAGATCATTCTGTCGTTTTTGAGATTGCATCCAAGTACTGCATTTCGGACTCTTTTGTTGACCTAGAGGAGCTATTTCATGTTCAACGGGGGGTGGGGGGTGGGCGGCAGAGAGGAGATACCACTCTTCCAAGGTAAGGAGCAGCGGCTGTGCTTTGCTGGAGCAGCCTTGAAGAGATACCCACGCCCAAGGTAAGAGAAACCCAAGTAAGACGGTAGGTGTTGCAAGAGGGCATCAGAGAGCAGACACACTGAAACCATACTCAACAGAAAACTACTCAATGTAATCACACTAGGACCACAGCCTTGTCTAATTCTAAGAAACTAAGCCATGCCCGTGGGGCAACCCAAGACGGGCGGGTCATGGTGGAGAGATCTGACAGACTGTGGTCCACTGGAGAAGGGAATGGCAAACCACTTCAGTATTCTTGCCTTGAGAACCCCATGAACAGTATGAAAAGGCAAAATGATAGGATACTGAAAGAGAAACTCCCCAGGTCAGTAGGTGCCCAATATGCTACTGGAGATCAGTTGAGAAATAACTCCAGAAAGAATGAAGGGATGGAGCCAAAGCAAAAACAATACCCAGCTGTGGATGTGATTGGTGATAGAAGCAAGGTCTGACGCTGTAAAGAGCAATATTGCATAGGAACCTGGAATGCCAGATCCATGAATCAAGGCAAATTGGAAGTGGTCAAACAAGAGATGGCAAGAGTGAATGTCGACATTCTAGAAATGGATCATGGAAAAAGCAAGAGAGTTCCAGAAAAACATCTATTTCTGCTTTATTGACTATGCCAAAGCCTTTGACTGTGTAGATCACAATAAACTATAGAAAATTCTGAAAGAGATGGGAATACCAGACCACCTGATCTGCCTCTTAAGAAATCTGTATGCAGATCAGGAAGCAACAGTTAGAACTAGTCATGGAACAACAGACTGGTTCCAAATAGGAAAAGGAGTACGTCAAGGCTGTATATTGTCACCATGTTCATTTAACTTATATGCAGAGTACATCATGAGAAATGCTGGACTGTAAGAAACACAAGTTGGAATCAAGATTGCTGGGAGAAATATCAATAACCTCAGATATGCCGATGACACCACCCTTATGGCAGAAAGTGAAGAGGAACTAAAAAGCCTCTTGATGAAAGTGAAAGTGGGGAGTGAAAAGGTTGGCTTAAAGCTCAACATTCAGAAAACGAAGATCATGGCATCTGGTCCCATCACTACATGGGAAATAGATGGAGAAACAGTGGAAACAGTGTCAGAGTTTCTTTTTCTGGGCTCCAAAATCACTGCAGATGGTGACTGCAGCCATGAAATTAAAAGACGCTTACTCCTTGGAAGGAAAGTTATGACCAACCTAGGTAGCATATTCAAAAGCAGAGACATCACTTTGCCAACAAAGGTTCGCCTAGTCAAGGCTATGGTCTTTCCTGTGGTCATGTATGGATGTGAGAGCTGGACTGTGAAGAAGGCTGAACGCCGAAGAATTGATGCTTTTGAGCTGTGGTGTTGGAGAAGACTCTTGAGAGTCCCTTGGACTGCAAGGAGATCCAACTGGTCCATTCTGAAGGAGATCAGCCCTGGGATTTCTTTGGAAGGAATGATGCTAAAGCTGAAACTCCAGTATTTTGGCCACCTCATGCGAAGAGTTGACTCATTGGAAAAGACTCTGATGCTGGGAGGGATTGGGGGCAGGAGGAGAAGGGGACGACAGAGGATGAGATGGCTGGATGGCATCACTGACTCGATGGATGTTAAGTCTGAGTGACCTCCGGGAGTTGGTGATGGACAGGGAGGCCTGGCATGCTGCGGTCATGGGGTCGCAAAGAGTCGGACACGACTGAGCGACTGATCTGATCTGATCTGATCTGAGGCCCTCCTGCCCCGCACAGCCATCGCTCCTTGGGCGTGGGGTTAGTTCTCCCAGCCGCGGCCTCTGGCCTCAGGCGTAGGGTTGCTCCTCCCAGCTGCTGCCCCTGGCCTTGTGCGTGGAATTAGTTCTTCCAGGCGCGGCCCCTGGCCTCAGGCGTGGGGTAGCTCCTCTTGGCCACTCACCCTGACCACAGACGCGGGGTAGCTCCTCTCGGCTACCGCCCCTTACCTCGGACTTTGGGTAGCTCCTCAAGGCCGCCGCCCCTGAACTCGGACTTCGGTAGCTCTTCTCCGCAGTTCCTTCGCCGTTGCAGCCAGGCACTCTCGGCCGCTGCCCCGGCTGCCGCCTTTCGGGCATGGGGTCCTCTCGGCTTCTGCCCCTGACCTCAGACGTGGAGTAGCTCCTCTTCGGCTGTGCTTAGTGCGCGGGTCGCAGCTGCCGCCAAAATACTAGCTAATATTTTTACTGAATGCCTACTGTGTGTAGCCCTTGCATCAGTCATTTTATATACACTTACTATATACATTACCTCATTAAATCCCTGAAATGGTTTTATGAAGTAAGTATTATTGTCATTCCCTGAGGAAACAAAGTGTTAAAAAGTTAAGTAATGGATGCAAGTCACACAGCCAAGTTCTTGGCTATATTTTACCAACCTACTTCCTATGCCCTAAAAATACCATATATTTCACAACTCTATGCTTTTTTTTTTTTTTTTTTTGATGTAATTTGATGCACACTGACAGCACTGTTAATTGTAAAGTCAAAGAGGGAAAGGAGAGTAGAAATTCAAATTCATTCATCAATTCATTCATCAACTCAGTGCTTTCAACTTAGAGGTTGAAGGGCAGGGGACCTTTGAATAAGGAATAGTAGAGGCAGAAATCTCTTCTGGCATGAGTAGAATTTATTGTTTGTCGAGGGAGAGAGGCTATAAACAGAAATTAAATGATAATGTGAGACAGGGTACCATGAAGGAACAATCAGGATAAGGATATGGAGCAGGATTGGGCAGGGTGCTGTGGTCCCTTGAGAGGTGGCATTTGAGCTGAGACCTGAAGTAAGTGAAGGAGGTTGCTGCTGCTGCTAAGTCGCTTCAGTCGTGTCCGACTCTGTGCGACCCCAGAGACAGCAGCCCACCAGGCTCCCCTGTCCCTGGGATTCTCCAGGCAAGAACACTGGAGTGGGTTGCCATTTCCTTCTCCAATGCATGAAAGTGAAAAGTGAAAGTAAAGTCACTCAGTCGTGTCCGACTCTTTGCGACCCCATGGTCTGTAGCCTACCAGGCTCCTCCATCCATGGGATTTCCTAGGCAAGAGTACTGGAGTGGGGTGCCACTGCCTTTGGGAGGCAGAATGTACAGAGGCTCTAGGCATGTGTGCTTGGCCCCACTTGTTCAGTGAACTGTGAAAAGCCTGGGGCTGGGTGGGGAAAACTGAGAGGCATGGAGGGAAGAGAGGCCTGGCTTATAAGATCTTGTTAGACCTTGTAAGGACTTCCCAGGTGGCTCTGTGGCAAGGAATCAGCCTGTCAATGCAGGAGATGTGGGTTCGATCCGTGGATCAGGAAGATCCTCTGGAGGAGGAAATAGCAACCCCCTCCAGTATTCTTGCCTGAAAAATCCAATGCACAGAGGAGCCTGGAGGGTTACAGTCTATGGGGTCGTAAAGAGTTGGGCATGACTGAGCGACTGAGCACGCGGACTTTATAAACTGAGGTATAGACCTGGGATGTTATTCTCAGTGTGTGCAATGATTTAGGGGTGAGCAACAAGGACTCAATTCTGGTTAGTGGCAGAGGGTGGGGCACCCCTCTGGCAGTGTGTAACTTGGCAATTGACTGAATGTCATTGGGTGAGGGGTCAGTGACACCAACATTCTGAAGCCTGTTGCACAGTTGAAGTGACTGAGATTTATAGTGCTGTGTAGACAGGAAGAGATGATTTTTAGGAGAAGAGGATGCAGTCTGAAGATAGGAAGTTGGGAGCATATACATTTAGAGAATGGCAAATGGACCAGGTAGGATTAAAGATGTAGGCAGGAAACTAAGGTACAGCAGAGCCCTGGGCTGAATCACAGGGCATGTTCCAGAACTTTCTGAGTGGAGACTTAGTGGTCTTCTAAGAATGTCCTCGCATTTGCTGGGAACCACAGGCTGTAGTGTGGTTGTCATTAGCTGCAGGTGTAGTCAGATCTGGGTTAGAGGCCAGTCTTGATCACTCACAAACATTGTGAACCTAAAGTAACTTTAATTTCTTTTTTTTTTCCCTTCATTTCTATGTGAGCTTAAATGAGACACTGTAAGTCAACTGTATTGCTGGAACAAAATAAACCTTTATTAAATGGTGCTGTTACAATAATCAATACTGGGTGATTATTTTACATAATGTATATGAAATAATTTTATAAGATGAAAGCAACTAGGTGTGGAGTGTGAGTGATGCTGATAGAATTGAGTTCTTGGTCTTTTCTGTACTGATTTCTAACAGTAGTAGCTCCTATACTCATAACTTTAGACAATAGTAGAGTAGTCAGTGTTTTATAGAAATATATGAAAAGCATATTTGCATGTTGATGTATGGCAAAACCATTACAATATTGTCAAGTAAAAAAACCATTACAATATTGTAAAGTAAAAAAAAATAAAATAATAAAAAAAGAAAGAAAAAAAGAGTCAATTGCAGGCTTAGATAATTAATTGAAGCTCAGAATAATTCAATTTTGTGGTTTTATAGTAAAATTACAAGTTCTCATATTGTAAAATTTGATGATCTTAGTATTTTTGCCCTTAAATTCAGCTAATTAAGGAAGACGTGCTTAAAAGTTGAAGTAATGATGTTTTTATAATGTATAATGGATAATGATATATACATTACTCAAAAGTAATGTGGGAAAAATATAAAATGAAATTTTGGCCATAGATGTAGGTATTGAATCTTTCAATAGTGTGTGTGTGTATATATATATATATATATAATATATATATGTAGCTAGTAGTTAATTTTAATGATTATTATAAAAAGGAAGATAAAATGTGCTTCAGTTTTCAATGAAATATATGTGAAATATAGTTATGCAGGAAGCATCTGAGCTACTCCCTTGAGACCACTGCTAAGTCACTTCAGTCGTGTCCAACTCTGTGCGACCCCAGAGACAGCAGCCCACCAGGCTCCCCTGTCCCTGGGATTCTCCAAGTGAGAACACTGGAGTGGGTTGCCATTGCCTTCTCTGACCTAAGGCACTGCTGCTGCTAAGTTGCTTCAGTCGTTAGGTTCTCTATCTAAAATAGAAAATAAAAAATAAAATACAGTTGAATGGGAAGAAATCTAAGTTCACTTTTGAATGTATTTATGAAAAAAATGGTTCATCTGAAACCAAAACAGTATTAATACCTTTGCTATTCCTTCCCTCCCCTTTTTGGTTACTTTGTATTTTATTTTCTATTTCCCTGCCTCTCATCCCTTAATGGGGGAAGGCAATGGCACCCCACCCCAGTACTTTTGCCTGGAAAATCCCATGGACGGAGGATCCTGGTGGGCTCCAGTCCATGGGGTCGCTAAGAGTCGGACACGACTGAGCGACTTCACTTTCACTTTTCACTTTCGTGCATTGGAGAAGGAAATGGCAGCCCACTCCGGTGTTCTTGCCTGGAGAATCCCAGGGACAGGGGAGCCTGGTGAGCTTCCGTCTATGGGGTCGCACAGAGTCGGACACGACTGAAGCGACTTAGCAGCAGCAGCAGCAGCATCCCTTAATGACCTCAGTTGTCTGATTGGTCCTCTTTGACCTGCATAGAAACCTGCTTAAGCATTCAGTGAGTTTTTTATAAAATTCTGTGGTCATTTAATTTCCTGTGGGAGGTCGTTTTGGGAGCTTTGTTCTCTAACTTTAGGAGTGAAAGACTACTACCAAGTCCTAATTTTTATTTTTCCTCCTGTCAGTAGTATTTTAAGGACAATCCAAATATTTCCTACTCTGTTTTCATAATTACTCTTGTCATAATTTTGTTTTGATATTGGATCACTTTTAGAAATGTAGAATTCCAATTAGGTCATCTGATTAACTGCATTCTTAACCTGTTGATCTTCCTTTTTCCATTTAAAATATTTAAGGGCTTGTTATCAAGCCTTCTCTCTCTGGTGTGTGTGGTCTATCCAACCCGGATGTGTAGAAACATAACAGAAAGAAGTAGTCTTACCTGAAAGCTTTGGTCAGCCATGTTTGGCTGTTGTCATGGTACCTGAGAAGAAGGCTTTTCCACAGATAATGTTCACCTGAATGTAGTGAAATTTCTAGTAATGTAAGTTTCTTATTATTCTATTTTCTATTAGTGATGTTTAGCCTTGATAATCCAGAACTGTTAAAGGAATAAATAGATTTTTCAAGTTGCTCGATTTTGCTTGCATTACGTAGTGTCACATAAAAGCATGCCAGCTTATAACCTCATTAAAACTTGTTTCCTGTAAGTGAATCCTCTAGCATTAATGTATTAGAAAATATCTGTCTCCTCATAAAAGTATCAAAATAATTTGTCCTAGCATAAAATTTTAATAAAACTTCCCCTTCTTATCTATTTAGCTCTGCTAGGCAATTATGGAATTCTCTGAATACCATCTGCTCTAGAGGCCGTAAAGAAACATGCTTCTCCCTTTCAATTGATCTTTAGCGATGCACACTTCTTAATTCTATTTTGTTTTTGAAAAAAATGTAAAGAGGAAAGACTAATTTCCTTTGGGTGACTTTCTTTCCTTGGAATAAGGACACCTCTGTAGTTCCAGCCCCTCGTGGAGGAGAGGTCTTTTCTTGGAATGTATGCTACATAGAGCTGGGTGTATGTACTTGGAATCCCTTCTGTAATTTCTCATTTCCTCCTCCTTCTAGCTTCCTAGGTTGGCTTTCATGGTTCACATAAGGTTTGCCCCCTGTTTTTGTGGTGATAATCTTGTTGCTTGAGGAGCTCCTCCACCATTTCAGTGCTGTGTATGCTCACTCCGAGAGAGAGGGCACACCACAGTGCCTCTTATGCTGTGACTGTTTCTGGCTTTGGCATCAATTTGCTTTTTCTGTATAACTACAGTCTGAATGATGGTGTCACCTCTTCTGTTTTCCCACCACAATCACAGTTGTCCTAATAACATCCTTGCTATTCCCCTCTCCTTTCCTGCTCCTAAGAGGCATCACTTTTTTCTAAGTAAGCATAATGGCATCTTGGAAATGCACGCATGCACGTATGTGTGTGTGTGTGTTTGTGCTCAGTCGCTCAGTCATGTCTGACTCTTTGCGACCCCATGGGCTGTAATACACCAGGCTCTTCTCTCTGTGGAATTTTTCAGGCAAGAATACTGGAGTGGGTTGCCATTCCCTCCTCCAAGGGATTTTCCCACCCAGGGATTGAACCTCTTACATCTGCATTGGCAGGCATATTCTTTACCACCTTGCCAGCAAAATACATGCAATGATCCTCAAATGCCATTAATTTTTCCTAGTGTATCTTCTGAAATGGTGACTAAATAGTTTCTTCTATAGGGGATGGAATGTTCAGTGCTGCAGTAATTTTTAATGTGGGCCACATATGTCCTACCTGAGGAAAACCCAGAAGGAAAGAAAAGTGGCCCAAACAATATCAAAATAGAATCAGGAAAAATAGTAGTATGATGATAAAAATTTATATTATTTTTTCCCATTTTTCAGTATAGTTGAGAAAAAAGGAAAATGAGATAACACTTAAAAATATTGAATATGTGTAATAAATATTTTTTTTTAAGAACTGATAATGCTTTATTATCCTCTCACCTTTGTAGTAGCTCCTGCTCTTCTGAATCCTCAGGGAAATTTCTTTTGCAGTTTGCGTTTAGTTAAACCTGTTGGGAAAAACTGAATTAAAGTAACAGACAGCTTCAAGAGGTTCAGTACCTGTTAATCTTTGATTTTAAAACCTTGTCAGTGTTAACGAAATATGGAGTCAGTCCTTTTGGAGTCAGCTTTTTGTTTTAAGGACTGATTTTCTCATGCAAGGTTGATATGGCATGAGTGACATTAACTTAATGCTGAGAGCTCTGCTTCTATCAGAACCACTTTATGCCTCATAGTCTCTAAACTACTTATGTGTGTGCAAATTTCCTGTAATACAAATCCTATGAAGTGGAGTAATATTAAGTTTAATTGTCTTTTATTTGTCTCTTCCTCTCTCTTTGCTAGCCTTCAATAGTCCCTCTTTGGCATTTGATTTTATTGCTTGGATACTTGATTTGGAAAGCTGATCTTAAATTCTGCCTGTTTTAATTTGGTAAATGGATAGACCTTTTCATTGCTTTCACATCATCCGAGTTTGAAGAATTTGGTTTGTGTAAGCCAAAGCTGACTGGATGTTTACAATCCTACTCAATAACCAAAGTATGCTCTGTTTAATTATAGTGCCATGGAAACTAATATTTCCCAGTATTCGGTCTATTGTATGACCCTTTTTGAGACACATTATAGGTGTAGTATCTACTTCCCTAGTGGCTCAGACGGTAAAGCATCTGTCTACAATGCGGGAGACCTGGGTTCAATCCCCGGGTCAGGAAGATTTCCTGGAGAAGGAAATGGCAGCCCACTTCAGTACTCTTGCCTAGAAAATCCCATGGATGGAGGAGCCCGGTGCAGGCTACTGTCCATGGGGTCGCAAAGAGCTGGACATGACTGAACAAATAACACCTGTCTCCTGTCATGGGTAGAATAAGGCTGATAATAACAATACTGATTTATTTAGTTTTGGTTCCTTGGCATAAGTAGTAATACTACGTACTTTAAGTATTAAAGAAAGGAAAAATCAAATATGCTGAATTCATTTGATAAGATTTAATTTTATTATTTCTATAAAGCATAGGATCAGGAAGAAATACAAAAGAAGGAGTGATGCCTTATCTATAAAGATTAAGGGGATAGAATACATAATTCTCTTACCAATGATTTATGAAAGTGTATGTACTGTGAAAAATCTGGGGGCTTTTTGTTCTTATTGTTGACTATGTTTAAGATGCAAAGAGATATAAAGGGATACTTTTATTGTATATCATCTGCTAGTCTGTGTGACTCTTGATATTATTTGTATTCTAAGATGACAGTATTGACAAATGAACCCGGGACACCTGGGTTCAATCCCTGGGTTGGGAAGATCTCCTGGAGAAGGAAATGGCAACCCACTCCAGCATTCTTGCCTGGAAAATCCCGTGGATGGAGGAGCCTGGTAAGCTACAGTCCATGGGGTTGCAAAGAGTCAGACATGACTGAGCGACTTCACTTTCTTTCACTTTCTGGAACAAGACCACCTGGTTTCAAATCCTGGCATTGCTAATTACCATCTGAGTGACTTTAATTAGTCAAGTGGACTTATTGGTAGAGTTAGAGGGCATGCACACACACGTATTTATATTTATTTCTATATAAAGTACTTTGTAACACTGCCTGGTACATAATATGCTCCTAAAAGTGTTACTTATTATTGTTGCTATCATTTTTATTCTGATCTATGTGACCACATAGATTGTCCTTGTCAGTCCTGGATCAGAGTTTTTATCTTTTGTCCATATGCTATTGTCATGACTCATATGCCCTAGAATGCTATGTTGTAGTATACCCTACCTCTATCTACAGTTAGAAGACATGCAGAAAAATGGTCCATGCTATAGCATAGAGGGTTACTTGTGTGCCAACTGGTAAGTGGTACAGAAGAAACCAAGTCCAAAACTAAAGAATATTTAGTTCATATTCATTATATATATATATATATATATATATATATATATATACACATGAATGAAGAGAGAGAGAGAGAGAGACACATTCACATGCCTACTTTCTTCCCTCATTGTTTTCTCATTCCTTGTTTGTCCGTTTGTTAAACCTCATGCCATCCTTCATGCCATCTAGGTGCGTGTTTCTTAGCTTTTTATCTTGCATTGTTAACTTGTATAAATGTCTTTTCCTACACTAAATGCTGTAGCAAGTTTTCTTTTTTTCACTTGTTCACGGCCCCATACCATGCCATACAGTTTGGGGTTTAGCTGTGTATTTCTCTGAGTACAAGTTCCAGAAAACTCTGATGCAAATTGACTGAAAGAGAAAATGTATGATATCACACGGTAAGTGCTTCATGGACAGGGCAACTCAGGGCACAGTGCGCCAGAGTCTCACCTCTGCTTCTCTTTGCTTCTTTTTTTTTTTACCCTCCTTTGTTTATTGGCTTGGTCTTCGATGATGGCAACATAATTATAACAATTCAAGGCATTACATTTAGATAAAGTGATTCCAGAGAAATAAAGGAAACATCAGCTGGTCTGTATCTCTATAGCATTCTTAAGGGCAAGAAAATCTTGCCCAAATCTTCTCACATATTTCCTCATTTCTTATTGGCCAGATTTGTGTTACATCTCGTAATTTACCTTATCATTGGCAAAGACAATTGGCTTACCATGTTTGGCAAAGAATAATAATTTAGGTGAAATAGAGAATGGAAAATTGTTTTCTGTAAGGGGCCATATAATAAATATTTTTATTTTGCAGGTCACGTGTAATCTTTTGCAGCCATTGAACTCTGTCTCTGCATATAAACAGTATGCAAATGAACCACAATGGCTATATTCCAACAACGTTATTGACATTGAAATTTGAATTTCATATAATTTTCATGTCATTGAATATTCTTTTTTATGTTTTCCCCAGCTAGTCTTATCTCCTAGGCTGTACAATATTGTACATCTATAACATATGTAATATTGTACATCAGCTGCTGCTGCTAAGTCACTTTAGTCGTGTCTGACTCTGTGTGACCCCATAGACGGCAGCCCACCAGGCTCCCCCGTCCCTGGGATTCTCCAGGCAAGAACACTGGAGTGGGTTGCCATTTCCTTCTCCAACACATGAAAATGGAAAGTGAAAGTGAAGTCGCTTAGTCGTGTCTGATTCTTAGCAACCCCATGGACTGCAGCCCACCAGGCTCCTTCATCCATGGGATTTTCCAGGCAAGAGTACTGGAGTGGGGTGCCACTGCCTTCTCTGCACATCAACTATACGTCAATAAAAAATAAAAAAGTGATATCGGAAAAAAAATGAATGGCAGATGGATTTGAACTACAGGACATAGTTTTTCGATACAAATCAACCCTCAGGACCACTACAAACTATTATGACTAAGGAAATTCTAATCTTGATATTTACACAAGTTCCATCTTGATATTTACACATGTTCAAGTAACTTCATTTTCTACACCATTTAGACATATAAATAATATTCATTTTTCTTTTCTGAATCTAATTTTGGGGAAAAAACTCCATAGGATTTTTTTTTATTATCTTTGTTTTGAGAGTTTTTTTTTTTTTAATTGAGGTATATGTTTTAGGTATATGGAAAAGTGATTGAGTTATATATATATATACACACAACACATATACATGTGTGTGTGTATATATATATATATACTTTTTCATTATAGGTTGTTACATGATACATAATATACAATTTCCTATCCTATACAGTAGGTTCTAGTTGTTTGTCTATTTATCTAGTGTGACTCCACAAGATTTTATTTATATTTTTCATCTCCTGCTTTTGTAATTAAGATACACACACATCATTGCAAATTGTGTAAGAAGCATATAGGAAAAGTATGACACTCTGGGAGGCAAATCTTGGGACTTAATTTATACAGAACTTCAGAAGGCCTTTTGTAAAAGGACCATTTAAAATCAGAAGGATGAGTATGCACTGTGTGTGTGTGTGTTTTGGACACAGCAAATATTAAGACCTCTGAGCCTGAAAGAGCTTAGACTTTAAATGCTAGTTTATCAAGATCATTGTGGTCAATGAGTGGAAGACAGATGAGAGAGAGCACTCTTTGATTCACTGAACAAAATGTTAAGTTCCAGGGACTTGGCTAGATACTTGAGATATGAACATAATAATACAGTCTTCTCAATAACTTTACAATTCAGTGAGGGGTGATAAATTACAGTATAATGTGCTGGATGCCATGTAGAGTTCTGTATAAAGTGCTGGGGATCCACTGAGTAGAGGAAAATTTCTCTCCTTTGAGGGAATTCAGTGAAGCCTCCCAAAGGAAGTCATATTTAATGCATCAGAACTTTGTTTGCTGGAAGGTCTTCTTGAATACTAGCAACTGGTTCCTTTGACTGCATTATTGAGTCCCTTAGCAGCTAGTCTATGTTTTTTTATCTTGTTATTTGCACTTGGTCACACATTGCTTTGCACCTATTCTTTTGTCCTTTTCCCCCCTCATTTGTATCTGGGTTTTTATTAGATAATGAGGGCCTAGAGAGTTAAGAATTCTCTCTTGACTGGATACAGAGGGAGGATATTCAGAAATGGAAAGGAAGACTCACTTAAATAATTAAGTGAAAATATGGAATTAATGAAAAGTAAAACTCATGTATAAGCAAAAGAATAGAAGAGTGAATCTCAGTTGGCTAATACTCATTTAATGATGAAGTCAGATCAAAATTGTTATGCAGCCAGTTATATGTTAGTGCTGGGTTCATGTATTTATCATAAAGAATCATTAAAGAGTAGTGAAAAGTATGTGCGAAAAGCAATTACAGCCAAAGAGGTAATTTGAAATTAAAATAACAGTAACAGTGTCCTAAAAAATGTCTTGCATGAAAATTGGAAAGGAATATATAGAAGGAGTGGTCAAACAATTACCATCTGTCTATTAAAGAGGCATAATTTTGCCAAGAAAAGAACAAACAGGTGTTTAGTTATTGCAATGAATTGTTGATTGTGAGCTAAACGTATGCTGGTTGACACTGTTTGATTGCCCCAATTATTATAATGGCCAGTATTTCTGTATTCTGAACAATTATGCATGGCCAGGAAAATGGATGTTTAAACAGCTACACATGAGAAACTTAGAGTAAAATAAAATACTCAAAAAACTGTACTCTGAAATGTTGGAAAAGAAGTAATTTTAGTAGCACACAGGCTATGAAGAATTTTTCATACTTTTAACAAGATAAATAAAAATATTATTAGCTCTAAATATTTTGAGAGATGTTTGGAAAACTGAAAAATAATCCTAAAATTTCAGGTAATTAATTACAACATTAAAAATAGATCAGATCAGATCAGATCAGATCAGTCACTCAGTCATGTACAACTCTTTGCGACCCCATGAATCGCAGCACGCCAGGCCTCCCTGTCCATCACCAACTCCCAGAGTTCACTCAGACTTACATCCATCGAGTCAGTGATGCCATCCAGCCATCTCATCCTCTGTCGTCCCGTTCTCCTCTTGCCCCCAATCCCTCCCAGCATCAGAGTCTTCTCTAATGAGTCAACTCTTTGCATGAGGTGGCCAAAGTACTGGAGTTTCAGCTTTAGCATCATTTCTTCCAAAGAAATCCCAGGGCTGATCTCCTTCAGAATGGACTGGTTGGATCTCCGTGCAGTCCAAGGGACCCTCCAGAGTCTTCTCCAACACCACAGTTCAAAAGCATCAATTCTTCAGCGCTCAGCCTTCTTCACAGTCCAGCTCTCACATCAATACATGACCACAGGAAAAACCATAGCCTTGACTAGACGAACCTTTGTTGGCAAAGTAATGTCTCTGCTTTTGAATATGCTATCTAGGTTGGTCATAGCTTTCCTTCCAAGGAGTAAGCGTCTTTTAATTTCATGGCTGCAGTCACCATCTGCAGTGATTTTGGAGCCCAGAAAAACAAAGTCTGACACTGTTTCCACTGTTTCTCCATCTATTTCCCATGAAGTGATGGGACCGGATGCCATGATCTTCATTTTATGAATGTTGAGCTTTAAGCCAACTTTTTCACTCTCCACTTTCACTTTCATCAAGAGGCTTTTGAGTTCCTCTTCACTTTCTGCCATAAGGGTGGTGTCATCTGCATATCTGAGGTTATTGATATTTCTCCCAGCAATAAATAAAGCACAACAGCAAATCTGGTCAATGACTAGATAGATATAATAAAATTTACATTATGATAGTAATTTCATTACATACATTCATAAAATAAATTAGGGAAAGTATTTTTTTACTTTAAATAAAAAACATGCATAGATAAATTTGTAGGCAGTATTATACTTTTATACTACTTTCCTTTTAACTTCATATCACATTCTCTGAATTATGGAGGGAGACTAAGTATAGATTTAACTTTTGCTTAGTCTATAGCAGTAGTTTTTATATAAATTAAGTGTAAATTTGAATTTTGCTAAGTATAAATTTGATGTTTGCTAAGTATAAGTTTGACTTGCTTAGTCTATAGCTGTAACTTTTATATAAATTGTAATTTTCAAATATCATTTGAAAAATATTATCAATAGGGATAATTAAGGATAATAATTTAAAAGTTTAAGTTGTCTAATGGCAACTATTCTGGACTAATTTCTGGGAGTAGACTTTTGGGAGTGACTTCAATTCTGGTCTTTCTTTGCTTACTCTTGAATTTGTCAGCCACATGCTAGCAAAAGCTGACTTTAATTAAGAAAGTACCTAGTAAGATTCCAGAATTTACTCCATGTTTTTTAAAAACTGTGCTGACCCTGGGAGATGTTTAATATTAAACACTATTTAAAATATCTGCTTTGCACTTTGAACCTTTTCAACCTTAGTTTTTGCTTTGGTTGTCTCCAAATTTTGACTGATTGAATAAAGCTGCAACATTCATCTGTGTGCATGTTTTTCTTTGAACATTAGTTTTCAACTACTTTGGATAAATATCAAGGAGAGCAGTTGCTGGATCCCATGGTAAGAGTTTGTTTAGTTTTACAAGAAACTACTAAACGGTCTTCCAATAACATTTTGCATTCCCGTTACCAGTATATGAGAGTTCTTGTTGCTCTACAACCTCTCCACATTATCAGTGTTCTGGATAAAAATAAGTGTGCAGTGGTATCTCATTGTTTTAATTTGCTTTTCCCTAATAAAATATGATGTGAAGCATCTTCTCAGGTATTTATTTGACCTCTGCATATCTTCTTTAACGAAGTGTCTATTCAGGTTTTTGGCCCATTTTTAAATCATATTGTTTTCTTGTTGAGATTTATGAGTTCTTTGTATATTTTGGATAACAATCCTTTATCAAGATTTATCTTTTGCAAATTCTCCAAATCTGTGGCTTATCTTGTAATTCTCTTGACATTTTCATTTGCAGAGTGAAAGTTTTAAATTTTAATGAAGTCTAGCTGTCAATCATTTCTTTCATAAATCTTTAGTGTTATATCTAAAAAGTCATCACCATATCCAAGGTCATCAGGGTTTCTCCTCTGTTGTTTTATAGTTTTAAAGCTTTGTGTTTTGCATTTAGTTTTGTGATCTGTTTTGTATTGATTTTTCTAACGGATTGAGATTTATTTTTTTACACATTCAGTTGTTCCAGCAGCATTCATTAAAGAGACTGTCTTTGATTCATTCTATTGCCTTTGCTCCTTTTTCAAAGATTAAGTGACTATATTTATGGGGAATCTCTTTCTGGGGTCTGTGTTCTATTCCATTGATCTGTTTGTCTATTCTTGTGGCCCATATCACATTCTCTTCATTATTGTAGCTTAATAGTAAATTTTAAAGTTGGGTAGAACCAGTCCTCTAACTTACTCTCCTTCCAAACCATGTCCAATGTCTTCTCAATAGCAACAGTTGAAACCAAAAGGGAGTGAAATGATATTTTCAATATATGGAAGGAAAGAGTTCCTGACTTGGAATTCTGTTCTTAAGAAGAATGATTTCATGAATGAAGTAAAAATTTTTCAGAAATATAAAAAGCTGAAAAAAATGAAGTACATAGTGAGTAAATCTAAATGAATAGTGATAAAATAATATAATAATTATCATCATTTTAATAAGGTCTTAAAAATTTAAGAATATATAGAAGGTTTAAAATATGGCAATAACATTATAGTATAGCAGAAAGTAAAATGTGCTAAAATGTGTTACTGAGTAAGTGAAAGGGAAAATACAATGAAAAAAATCAATTTAAAATAATTTATGAAACAGGGCAAAAAAGAAACAGCATAGGCAGAGGAAAAAAGCACAAAATAAAATAGTAGATTTAAAAATGAATTGCACTAAATGTAAATGGGCTAAATAATCCAGTTGAAAAAGATATTTTGAAACTGAATTAATGAAATCCAATTTCCTATTGTTTAAAAGATGCACATCTAAATCATAAGGATGCAGAAAGGGTAAAAGTCAAAGAATAGTAAAAGATAGCCCATGGAAAAGAAGGCTAGTTTCTCCTGATTAATATCAGACAACGTGACATTAAGGCAACGATTACTACCAGAGTTACTTCATAATAATAACATTGCAAATCACAGGGACGATGTAGCGATTTAAATTAGTATATACCTAATAGACGTCTACTCCTTGGAAGGTAAGTTATGATCAACCTAGATAGCATATTCAAAAGCAGAGACATTACTTTGCCATCAAAGGTTCACCTAGTCAAGGCTATGGTTTTTCCTGTGGTCATGTATGGATGTGAGAGTTGGACTGTAAAGAAGGCTGAGTGCCGAAGAATTGATGCTTTTGAACTGTGGTGTTGGAGAAGACTCTTGAGAGTCCCTTGGACTGCAAGGAGATCCAACTAGTCCATTCTGAAGATCAGCCCTGGGATTTCTTTGAAAGGAATGATGCTAAAGCTGAAATTCCATGGCCACCTCGTGTGAAGAGTTGACTCATTGGAAAAGACTCTGATGCTGGGAGGGATTAGGGGCAGGAGGAGAAAGGAACTACAGAGGATGAGATAGCTGGAGGGCATCACTGACTAGATGAATGTGAGTCTGAGTGAACTCCGGGAGTTGGTGATGGACTGGGAGGCCTGGCGTGCTGCGATTCATGGGGTCACAAAGAGTCGTACACGGCTGAACTGAACTGAACTGAACTGAATAATATGGTGATGGTGGTTTAGTCACTCAATCGTGACTGATTCGTGGGACCCCATGAACTGTAGCCCACCAGGCTCCTCTGTCCATGGAATTTCATATAGCCTCAATATATATGAAACAAAATTGACAGAGCTACTTGGAGCAATAGATGAATTCAGTCAGAGTACTAAATTGCAGGAATTGACAGAATACAAGTATACAAAAAATCATTAAGAATACAGAGCACTTGAATGTGATTAACAATTCACACCTAATGAGCCTGTATATAGAACATTATGTTTCCAAAGTGCACTTTATGTATTCTTTTATGTATCCAAGCAACATTTACAAATATTGATTATATACTGGATGATAAAGCTCAACTCAATAAATTTCAAAGAATTAGATTATATGAGATTTACTCTCTGACCACAGTGTAAATAAGCTAGAAATCAATAACAATAGGTAAATAAAAAATTCTGTGCTAGAATTCCTTGTTTCTCCAATAAGCCATGCTAATTTCTCCCTCTGCCTGGAACCTTTTTCTTGTCATTTTCCCCTACCTTAGCTTCCCTTAGCCTTTGGTCTCAGCGAACATTTCATTACCTCAGAGAGGTATTCCCTAATCAACCCAAAGTATTCAATAGTATTCCCTAACCAAATCCAAAATAGCTTACTAGTTATTTAGTGCTTGATTCTTGTTTGTTTTCTTTACTTAGTGCTGGCCTGCAATTATTGCACATTTGCCTGATTAAGTTGTTCTCGAATCCTCCTCTATATTGCATGTTTTGTGAGGGCAAAGTCTGTATCTTTCTGTTCACATCTGTGTTCCTGGTGCTGAGCAGTGTCTGGTGTATAGTGGCCACTATTGAGAGGATGAGAATTAATATTTCCATAATGTTCTTCTTAATAAATGGTGGTGGGGGGGAAGTGCACCAATACAGATGATAGTATCTTCAAAGGCATAAAAAATTGTGGGAAGTCTTTTCACTTCTTAATTCCAGAGGCTTTGGGGGAATGTAATCAAACTTTGACATATTATTATGAGAAGTGTTAAGTTTGAGGGTAATTTAATTCTTAATTTCCAGACTTAATGTGTTTAACATTTTAACCTCAATGTTTCATTTAGCATAGCTGTAGAAAATTTTACTTAATTGGCCCCCTAAGGGGGAAAATTGTCTGAAAATAGGAAACAGCGAAATATTTCAACAAATATTTTGTCTCAAAATACAAGTCCAACTGTATTTAATGAGGCTCATTTCCAGTTTCACAGCATGCATAAATTCTCTCTGTCTCTCCTTGGCATCTCCTCCTACTCCTTCTCCATTTCCCTTGTCCTCCACTTCCATTATTTTTTTTTTTGAAGTTATAAGTAAATTATTTGGAAGTTAAGAAGCTACTGGAAATAGATCTTTAGGTTTATAATGTTATGCATAACTAGAGCATAAGAGTAAAATAATTTTGGCCAGATTTCCTATAAGTCACTCCTGTATTATCTAGGATGGAGATGCATGTTAAAAGATCCCTGAATTTATGATTCTCAACACTGGCTGTCCAGTGGAATCAATTGAATGCTCTAAAAATATTGATGTCCAGGCCCCTCCTCAAGAGACTGTCATTTAGATGGTCTGAGTGTCACACACTGGTATTTTTGACAATCTCCTTAATTGATTCTTATGTACAAGCAGGGTTGATAATCAGTGATCTACAACTTCATGTCCCAAAATGTGATCACTAGACTGGAAGCATCAGTATCACTGGGGAGCTGGTGAGACATGGCAAATTGTAGCCCCACTCCAGATCTACCTAATCAGGATCTTCATTTATATAAGATCTCTAGGTGATTTGAGAAGGACTCATCTGTGATTTTCATTGGTGCTGTAAAAAAAAAGTTAAATATCAATGACACTTGAAGCTAAGCCTATGCACCTATGCTGCCATGACAGCATGAGTTAGATTTGCATGCTAACCAAGAGGTAGATTTTTTCCTCAAACCTGTTTATGGCAACTGTATTTGTACAGTAAGTCTAATTGTATGGAAATGCTATAAATACATACACATGCATAATTTGCAAATCAATGAAATATGAATGTGAAACAAATACATTTTCTTTTAATAAAAATTGAGTGTTTTGGAAAAAGATGGTAAACTCAAACTGCTAAAAAATATACTCTTGAATTACATATCAGTAAGACAGCTGTAAAATACAAAAGAAAACATAAGAATAATCCCTCTTCAGATTGCTTTATGAGTATCTATCTTGTTATCCTTAAAGCAATCAAAAACTTAGAAATTGTAGGCAACACATTATAAATTTTATTTTATATAATCTAGATTACAATGAAGCACAATCAACAAATCTATACTGAAGAAAAGCATTCTACTTCAAAACACTGAATGCATAGGGTGTGTTTTTAATTAAAATGTTTAAGGTACTTATTTATTGTGGTCTCTGATTTCTCACTTTAACCGATTTTTTTTCAAACAATGGACCAAATATCTATCCAGATACCATGGAATAAATGGTCTTCTACTGAATATCTATGTGACTGTCTCTGTTTGAATGTTAATTGTATTTTTCTCTTTTTCTAGTTCTTTTTCCTCTGCAGAGTAAAGTAGTTTTCAAGCTTAGCTATATACATGGACAGCTTTAAAAAATAAAGAAGCCCAGGTCCTGCATTCTGAGATTCTTATTACTATGCAGCTGGGTGTAGAGCTTTAAATGTTCTTTAGGTGATTTTAACACATATCTAGTTGAGAACTGTTGGCCCAGTAGATTTGGACCATATAAATTGGTTACAATTAGCTGTTCATAAATCAATTCCAGCTTACAGATCCAGGTCCTCAGTATATTATTATGATTATTATTCTCTTCTGGTCTCTGACTGTATTATGAGTACTCTTTCTCTGATATAAATCACATTAAAGCGATCTTCCTGCAGCGGTCATTTTCAAATGTTCCTTCTCTGGAAACCATTTTCAGTTTCACTCTCAAAGATGCTTTTCTTCCTCTGAGTTGTGTGAAGTTCCTTGTGTGCGTGCTCCCTGTTTTGCATGCTAGGCTGAATGTTTCTCCAAGGCAGGCAGGCACTGTCAAAGGACAGCGCCTGGCAGACAGGAGGCTGTCATAAATGTGTCTTATTTCCAGGTGTTGCCACTCTTGCTGCAGGTTTTTATGAAATTATTTTGCTTCTCCTGATTAACCTGTTGTTGCTTTCTGCTTTCCTTCCTCCTGCTCCATCTCACTTTATAATTTTTCTGACCCCTGCTGCTTCCTCTCCTCTCTCCTCCCTCCTCATCATGGTGGCCCTCTGTATATCTTATTCTACACCAGATCCAGCTCCACTTAACCTTCTGCTTCTTCTCTTCCTTTGGCTCATATGCTCTGTATAATAGAACGTGTTATTAATATACCCCTCAAGAAACAGCATTTGAAATACGTCCTTCCGGGAGAACTATCCTCCCAACTCCCCACCATTCTTTCTTATTTTGCTAGTACACATAGGCCTTAAAATTGCACGGTCACTCAGGGAGTTTGCTTGTGATCCTTTGGTGAGCTCTAGTGTGTGGTTTACAATGAAAAGCATCGTGCTTTACAATTCACAAAGTATTTAGTATCTTTGTCCATATAATAATGAAACAACATATGTTAAAAGGTGCAGGTCATTTTGGAAGTATGTTCCTCAAAGTTAAACTAAAGATTAAGTGTTTAAATTTTGACTGAGGTCACTGGATTCTTAGTGGGAAGAAAAGATACCCAGAGAAGTATTTTCAGATGGATTCTAGTCCTGGCTTTGAAACTGGAAGATTCAAATATGAACTTTTCCTTTTTGTATTATGTATTATGTTTTCTTTGTAAAAGCTGTCACTTCATATATGTTCATGTTGTCACTTTAATAGTATTCATGTATTAACATGAATATGTTTTTCTCCAAATCTCTACCTTCATTCACTAAACTTATTTTTGTTGTCTCTAGGAGAGTAAGTGAATTGATTACATTGTCTTTTTAAAAAGAATCCATTCTATGGTATATAAGGTAGGATCAAGAAAAGGTCAGGGATGGAAAGGAAGCTAAATGAAAAGAATTTCAGGATTTATCATAGTTACAATTGTGTAGAATTAAATTAAGGACAAAGGTACTGAATTCTTCTTTCCAGCCATAGGCTTGGCTTTTTTTTTTTTTTTTTTTTTGCTATGATCTTCTAAATATCCAGTTCTTGCTTTCCCAGTATCTGGCCTTTTAATCCAAAGGTTGTTCTGGTTAGGGTGTTAGAATTTTTGCTTCTGTTCTATTTTGGAAGTTATTTTTATCCTCCTTTGTCTCTTCACTCCTCACTACTGCTAGATTTGTGGTGTTCCAGGGCCTGTTCTCTTTTTGGAAGAATTGGCTACTGACCTAAATTAAGGCCCCCTACGAGAAGTACTCTTTGGTCCTGTAGAAGCCCAAGGACATGAAATATATAGGCTAAGATAGGAGGTTGGCACATCCACTCTCATGCTCTCATTTCCTAAACTCTAATATTAGTTTTGCAAACAACTGAATTCCCAAACAATTAATGAGATTTAGTTAAAGGAAGCAATCATGTATAATTAATGAATTTGTAAATTATTTAAACAGTCTGAAATTCTGATCATTTAAACAGCACTGACTCATAAAATTTGGTTTTATGAAGAGGAAGGAAAAAGTTTTATCATCAAATTATTCAAGCAGACTTGCATTGTGTACGTTGCCTTGTATCTATCATTCATACTGCCTGACAGTGGCCAGCTACTTTTTCAGTAACTGACAGACAAATCTGTTCCCATTTCAAGTATTCCATCCTTGCTGAGTGGAACATAAGCTGCCATTTTACGGAAAAGGCAAAATATTTCTGTGAGACCCAATTTATAGAACTTTTGCTAGAAGAGGCAAATTAAAGGATAAGGCCAAATATAAAGGGGCCCATGAAGATCAGAGAGGACCGATTTTCTTGTTTTCAGACTTTTCATCTAATAGGAAGCTGGAAGAACCACTTACAAAAAAAATAAAAACTTTTAGAGTTTATTATCCAAGACCAGTGCTGGGTGCCAAAGACAAATTAAGACACTGTCTCCCTGTCTCATGTAGATAAGATAAAAAGTGTACAACTAACTAGAGGAAAGGAAAAATGGGTTCAGTGCCATAAAAGAGATTTAAACATCATAGAAGAGGGAACATTAATTTAAAGCACTTAGCGCTCAAAACTTTTATTACAACCATATTGTTAAAAACTGGCTCCAAGTAAATCCCGATTTCAGAAAAGATTCTGGACTGGATAAATGCAGCATGGCTGATTAGCATCTTTTAAGAATATTGAAACACTCTCAGATATTTTTGTTTGACTCCACAAAGTCTTAGCCTGTTTCAAGAATCCATTTATTGTGTATTCTTTTTTTTAAAGTTCTAATTAAAATATAAATATACATAATTACATTTAATGAAATATTTTCTCATCTAACCATATTGATTTGTATATTGCTAACACATAACTATCATGTTGACTCAAAATAACTGCCATCGTACATGGGGTTTTTAAGAGCCCTCCCAGAGGAAATCCAGATTTCAAAAAACACCGTATGAAAACCACTACTTTATACAACTATGTCCTTAAGGGACAGCTTAAACAACCTAAAGATCACTGATACCTACTGTTTTCAAAGAGAATTTTAAATCACAAATCCCATTTCTCTTTAAGTGAATTGTACTGGTTTTCTCTTTGATATCTATAACTTTCAGTTTTGTGTTGTATCATTTTTAAAGGTGTTGATACCAATAGGCAAATTTAGAGTACACTTATGTGTTTTCAATTCACTAATGAACAGGGAAAGCTAGATATGTAATGAATGAGGAAATGTTTAGAGGTGAAATACGTCTTTTTGCTTTTATGTTCTAAAATATTGTTAGATAGACTTGGGTAATTTTTTTTACAAATCTTTGTGGAAGTTGATTTAAATCTCATTAGAGGGATCTACATTTTTTATCTTTGCATTAATGACTAATAAATCATGATTTTAATGTGTCATATGTGACCGAATTTTACTGATTTCTTGTACTTATCCATTTCTCAATCTGTTCTATAAATTCCTTTTCACTTTTTTACAACTAATGACTTTCAAATTTGAATCTGTAGCATTTTGTCTTCCTATATCTTATTTATTGTTAAAATGGGGGTGGTGAAGTGAAAATAATTCACATTAACTGCTTTTGCAGATATTCTCTTAATTATGGTGCTAAAACTGTGTAATTAGTGACACTTAATATAGCCTTGGTAAAACATATATACCAAATGTTATAGCATCCTATTGAATTTCCCCAAGTTCTAAATAATTTTCCTACCTATGGCTGAGGCTATTAACTAGACAGCTCTCAGTGACATAATTCACATGATGTGAATGTACCCCCTCATACCAGCATATACCAGAGTTATAGTAAATACACAGTTGACATTGGTTAATATTAATAATAATACTAATAATAAGAGTAGCTGCAGTGGTCTGGGATAGTCTGACTTCAAGGGGGGCTCACTTCTTTGTCTGAAAAGTGAGAAGAGTGTATAAATGAATGAATACCCACCCCCTAGAAACCGTGTATCTTGAAATATGTACACGTAATACACTCAGCAAATCGCTTAGATTAGATCTTTGAAGTTCACTTCAGTTCAGTCACTCAGTCATGTCTGACTCTTGGCGACATGATGGACTGCAGCACCCTGACCCACAGAGCTTGTTCAAATTCATGTCCATCATGTCGTACCACCTCATCCTCTGTCACCCACTTCTCCTGCCTTCGGTCTCTCCCAGTGGCAGGATCTTTTCGAATGAGTCAGTTCTTTGCAGCAGGTGGCCAAAATATAGGAGTTTCTGCTTCAGCATAATCCTTCCAATAAATATTCAGGACCAATTTCCTTTAGGATTGACTGGTTTGATCTCTTTGCAGTCCAAGAGTCTTCTCCAACACCACAGTTCAAAAGCATCAGTTCTTCGGCACTCAGCTTTCTTTGTAGTCCAATTCTCACATCCATGCATGACTACTGGAAAAGCCATAGCTTTGACTAGACGGAGCTTTGTCAGCAAAGTTATGTCTCTGCTTTTTAATATGCTCTCTATATTGGTCATAGCTTTTCTTCCAAAGAGCAAGCATCTTTTAATTTCAAGGCTGTAGTCACCATCTGCAATGATTTTGGAGCCCAGGAAAATAAAGTCTGTGACTGTTTCCATTGTTTCCCCATCTATTTGCCATGAAGTGATGGGACCAGATGCCATGATCTTTTTGAATTTTGAGCATTAGTTTGCTAGTGTCTGAGATGAGTGCAGTTGTGCAGTACTTGGAACTGGTGATGGACAGGGAGGCCTGGCGATTCATGGGGTTGCAAAGAGTCAGACATGACTGAGCAATTCAACTGAACTGAACTGAACTGGAACATTCTTTGGCATTGCCTTTCTTTGGGATTGGAATGAAAACTGACCTTTTCCAGTCCTGTAACTACTGCTGAATTTTCAAATTTGCTAGTGTATTGAGCTCAGCACTTTCACAGCATCATCTTTCAGGGTTTGAAATATCTCAGCTGGAATTCCATCACCTCCACTAGTTTTGTTCATAGTGATGCTTCCTAAGGCCCACTTGACTTCACAGTCTATGTTGTCTGGCTGTAGGTGAGTGGTCACATCATTGTTATCTGGGTCATTAAGATCCTTTTTGTACATTTCTTCTGTGTATTCTTGCCATCTCTTCTTAATATCTTCTGCTTCTATTAGGTCCATACTGTTTCTGTCCTTTATTGTGCCCATCTTTGCATGCAATGTTCTCCTGGTATCTCTAATTTTCTTGAAGAGATCTCTAGTCTTTCCCATTCTGTTGTTTTCCTCTATTTTTTTTTTGTTGTTGTTGTTTTGCATTGATCATGTAGGAAGACTTTCTTATCTCTGCTTGTTATTCTTTGGAACACTGCATTCAGATGGGTATATCTTTCCTTTTCTTCTCTGCCTTTCACTTCTCTTCTTTTCACAGCTATTTGTAAGGCCTCCTCAGACAACCATTTTGCCTTTTTGCATTTCTTTTTCTTCGGGATGATTTTGATCATTGCTGCCTACACAATGTTATGAACCTCTTCCCACAGTTCTTCAGGCACTCTATCAGATCTAATGCTCAAAATTCTCCAAGTAAGGCTTCAACAGTACATGATCTGAGAACTTCTAAATGTTCAAGCTGGATTTAGAAAAGGCAGAGGGACCAGAGATCAAATTGCCAACATCTGTTGAATCATCGAAAAAGCAAGAGTTCCAAAAACATCTACTTCTGCTTCATTGACTACATCAGAGCCTTTGTGTGGATCACAAAAAACTGTGCAAAATTCTGAAAGAGATGGGAATACTAAACCACCTTACCTGCCTCCTTAGAAATCTGTATGCAGGTCAAGAAGCAGTAGTTAGAACCGGACATGGAACAACTGATTGGTTCCAAATTGGGAAAGGAGTATGTCAAGACTGTATATTGTCAACCTGCTTACTTAATTCATATGCAGAGTACATCCTGCAAAATGCTAGGATGAATGAAGCACAAGCTGGAATCAAGATTGCCAGGAGATATGTCAATAACCTCCAATATGCAGATGTCATCACCCTTATGGCAGAAAGCCAAGAACTGAAGAGCCCCTCGATGAAAGTGAAAGAGGAGAGTGAAAAAGCTGGCTTAACACTCAGCATTCAAAAATTTAAAATCATGGCATGCAGTCCCATTACTTCATGGTAAATAGATGGGGAAGCAATTTAAACAGTGACACACTTTATTTTCTTGGGCTCCAAATTCATTGCAGATGGTGACTGCAGCCATGGAATTTAAAGACACTTGCTCCTTAGAAGAAAAGGTTCGTAGACAGCATATTAAAAAGCAGAGACATAACTTTGCAGTCAAAGATCTGTCTAGTCAAAGCTATGGTTATTCCATTAGTCATGTATGGATGTGAGTGTTGGACCATAAAGAAAGCTGAGCACTGAAGAATTTATGCTTTTAAACCGTGGTGTTGGAGAAAACTCTTGAGAGTCCCTTGGACAGCAAGGAGGTCAAACCAGTCAATCCTAAAGGAAATCAGTCCTGAATATTCATTGAAAGGACTGATGCTGCAGCTGAAACTCCAATACTTGGTCATTTATGCAAAGAACTGGCTCATTAAAAAGACCCTGATGCTGAGAAATATTGAAGGCAAGAGGAGAAGGGAACGACAGAGGATGAGATGATGGGATGGTATCACAGATTCAATGGACATGAGTTTGAGCAATCTCTGGGAGTTGATGATAGACAGGGAAGCCTGTCATGCTGCAGTCCATGGGTTCGCAAAGAGTGGACACAACTGAGCAACTGAACTGAACTGAAATTGAAGGAAGTAGGGAAAACACTAGGGCATTCAGATCTTTGAAAATTCAGTCTAATTAGCAGAATTCTGGGGAAGGCAATGGCACCCCACCCCAGTACTTTTGCCTGGAAAATCCCATGGACGGAGGATCCAGGTAGGCTCCAGTCCATGGGGTCGCTAAGAGTCGGACATGACTGAGCAACTTCACTTTCACGTTTCACTTTCATGCATTGGAGAAGGAAATGGCAACCCACTCCAGTGTTCTTGCCTGGAGAATCCCAGGGATGGGGGAGCCTGATGACCTTCCATCTATGGGGTCGCATAGAGTCGGACATGACTGAAGCGACTTAGCAGCAGTAGCAGCAGCAGCAGAATTCTGCTGTATAATGGTAAATGATTTAGACATATGAATCCAGAGTTATGTCACAAGAAACTTAATGCTTTGTACACACACACACACACACACACATATCCCATATCTAGGAAAGAAATGTGAAGCCTCTGACTATGAACATGTGAAGGCAATTATATTAAAGAAGAAACTAATACAGCAAAATGATTATTCCTTGGTTGGTTTGTTGAGGAACTGATTTACTTTACACTCTGCTGGGAATGGGTAGGAAGAGAGGTGCAGTTCAGTTGGGGAATTCTAGAGACTTTCTTGCAGTCAGTGTGGTAGCCACAGTGATCATTCTTATTTACGAGGTTTTGTCCCTGACACCTACTGGGACTGGCCTTGGTTAAAATTGGAGCATGAACCTGATCTTCCTTTCCTCTCCTTGCCTATGGATCTCATTTTGATAAACTGTCTGGATTTTTCTTTAAAATAGATCTGTATTTTTCTTAATGTCTCAATTTCCCCTCTTCAAATTTTATTTGCACTGGGTTCCACTGTCTCATGCTTGTCTAAGCAGCGTATCTTTGTAAACTGTTTCTCTTCATGGTCTAAACTGCATTTCTGTGATAGCCACCAGTGCTGGGGGCTGGTGATTTCTTCCTGGGAAACCCTTGCTCTCAGTTCTATCTGTCTCCTTCTCTGTTCTACTCTGTGTCCTATAAGCTAGACTTCTGCATACTACATTCCCATGGTCTTGCCAGCAGGAAATTGGAAGGCCAGAGGAGAGAGTATGTTGTGTTTGTTCCCTACACCTTCTCTGCACCAGGCTCGATTTCTGGTGGTACCTGTGTCTTTGGTGATTTCAGCTTCCACTGAACTGCCTCCTACTTCATAACTCTGGCCACCCTTGTGTCTCAGTAGAACCATTTCCTCTCCTTTTTCCTTAGCCCTAGAATGATGCTGACTAGTCGCTGTTGCCAGAGTTTGGAAACTTCTACAGCCCTTATTTGTTTGCTCAGCCCTGATCCAGTTATCCCTTTCCATTTCATCAGTGAATCTCCTGTATTTACATCTCCGTCATGAATGTCTCAATTATAGCACTTGAGCTTGGTTTTCATTATAGCTGTTTGTATACGCATCTGTCTTCTCTACTCAGCATTAGGGCGTGAATCGTGTCTCTTTCATCTTTGAGTCCTAGTACCTAGCAGACTACCTGGCATGTTAATAGGAGATCAGTACATGCTTGTTATATGTGTTAATAAATTAATATGACTTTTACTCCTGCAGTGTACTTCTATTGCCCAGAGCTATCCTAATTGTATTTTGCAGATTCTTTGTAGTATTTTTAGGAATGATTAGGAATATATATATTTCTGAGTGTCTTAACATTTACTGCTAAAGAGCCTAAGGAAGGCATATCCTGATGACATTACTAGATATTTGAAGTAAACCTTAGAATTATGGAGAATCACAGCAGTTGATCAAAACTCACCCACTTTGGATTCTCTCTAAGCTAAGCTCCTCCTGTCTGTGCTCACTGCTTGAAACAGAGTGAAGCAATTGTGATCTCATTCATTTGATTCTTCTCCCTCGGCCAAGCTCCATTTGGTGCCCTATTGTCTCACAAGTTGCCTGTTTGAGCCTTTTGAATTAAGAGTTGAGAACAGAAGGTCCATCTGCTCTGCATGAATATTAAATTATCATAAAACTTTGTGTAAGAAGTATTTACCCTTGTATTTTTTACAGCATTTAGTTTTCCTTCTGTTCTAAGAAAAAAATTGGAGCATCAGTTTTTGTTTTTTTTTTTTCAACATACCCTTGGATTTGAATAGGCTGCAGTTATCAAGTTGTATAATATTGACAGAATAGGCCTAGGAACCTTTGATTGGCAGGTGCTGAAGAAGTAAAATTTTATTTATTCTCCTTTTTGAAAAATATGTAGTAGTTATTGATATAATTGAATACACCATATGCCAGATCTTGTTATTTTGAGATCATACAATCTCATAAGGAAAAAAAAAACTCTTAAAAATTACACATTGGATAGGCATGTTTTACAATCAATCAGATTCATTAAGTCAATGCACATGCTATTTTAATTCATAATATGAGAGATAGTATGCAACTGATAAATCTGTAGTTTCATTTTGAATATTCATGAATGAGCAAGCTTCAGCCAGCCTTTAAGTAGTATAATTTATGCAAGTAAGTGTATTCTCTTTCAGCAAGCTTCAAAACTTTTAAACCAATTTGCCAGTAATGTATATTATGTAGTGAAATTTGTTAATAATAGCTGAGTAAGGAGATCAGGTGAAGGAGATCAGGTGAAGGATGGCATTTTAAAATGTGTCTACTTTCCATTATTTAAATGTGCATCTTTTAAATAATCAGTTAACTTTTGAGCAAAGATGAAAGTTGGATTAAATATGAATATTTGAACAATCATATATAAATATATTCAATATTATTAATAGAAGTATGTCTAATTTATTTGTTATAAATTTTATAGGCAAAGTGATACTTTTAAAGATAATGGGATATATAAATTCTGAAGAGGGACTTTATTCTAACTCACACAATGGAATTAAAAGGAAACGTCTACACCCATTTTGTAAAATTCATGTAGTTATAAAGGCTTCCCAGGTAGCATTAGTGGTGAAGAACCTGCCTGCCAGTGCCGCTGCTACTGCTGCTAAGTCGCTTCAGTCGTGTCCGACCCTGTGACTCCATAGACAGCAGCCCAGCAGGCTCCCTCATCCCTGGGATTCTCTAGGCAAGAACACTGGAGTGGGTTGCCATTTCCTTCTCCAATGCATGAAAGTGAAAGGTGAAAATGAAGTCTCTCAGTTGTGTCCAACTCTTAGCGACCTCATGGACTGCAGCCCACCAGGCTCCTCCGTCCATGGGATTTTCCAGGCAAGAGTACTGGAGTTGGGTGCCATTGCCTTCTCTGGCCTGCCAGTGCAAGTAGACATAAAGAGTCGTGGGTTCAATCTCTGGGTCAGAAAGATCCCTTGGAGGAGGGAATGCCTACCCACTCCAGTATTCTTGCCTAGAAAATCCCACGGATGAATGAGCATGGTGGGCTTACAGTCTGTGGGGTTGCAGAGTCAGACATGACTGAAGTGATTTAGCATGTAACTGAAAATTGGATTTAGTAAATAGGGTTAACAAATTGCTTGTGTCTTTTTCTTTTTATCAGATTACCACTTCCTCTGATCTTTTGAAGTAGTTAGCTTGGGTTGATCTAGGTGTCACGAAGTTCCAAAGCATACAATATTAAGTGCCCTTTGAAAGAAAAACAGTACAAATTTGTGGGAAAAGTTGATGCAGAGTTGTAGAAGGGTGTCAGCCAGAGAAGGAAGCTGAAAGTTAAGCTTAATTAGCATCAGGGTAAATCTGTTTCTATTTAGGTGATGAATCAACATAGGTGGTGCAAAATATTCATTTCAAAACAAGCAAACGGTTTCCATCAAGTAAATGTGTGTATAGTAAATATTTTGAAATTTTCAAAAAATTATTTCATACCTTCTATGCATTTTATTAATTAAAAATATCTTCCCTAAGTCTGAAGTTTTGTTTTGTTTTGTTTTAAGTTTATGTAATTGTAATGCATATAAGGGGGATTCCCTCGTGGCTCAGTGGTAAAGAACCTGTTTGCAGTGCAGGAGATGTGGGTTCAATCCCTGAGTCAGGAAGATCATCTAGAGAAGGAAATGGCAACCCATTCCAGTATCCGTGGCTGGGAAATCCCATAAACAGAGGAGCCTGGTGGGCTACAGTCCATGGGGTCACAAAAGAGTTGCACACAGCTTAGTGACTAAACAGCAACAACAGCAATGGATGCAAGTCAGGGTGTGACAATGGCAGATTAAGACCTTTCAACATCTTAAATAGGGAGCCCTAATCCACGTGTACTTATACATAACCCCAACCCATAAAACATAAAATAAATATGCATATATGTACTGAAAGTAAAATAGTTTCTTTCTAATTTTCTGTCTTAAAATTTAAAATTCTGCAGTGGTATATAAAAAAATGAACTTTTCTCATAGTTGTGTTGCTCCTGAATCAGTAGCTGCCTTGAGCACCTTAAATGCTCAAGTACTTAATGTGCCCTTAAGTGTGACATCATCTAGCAGGCAAGTCACTTGCTTAGAGTCTACTTATCAACACCCCTTTTCCAGATTTTAATTCTGACTTGCCATTACCTCTCATCCATGATATACTTTATTTTCCTCTTTGAACTTAATGAGCATGAACGTAATTTGGGCCTACAAGTTACTTATGCTGGATTAAATTTAGGATTATAGTACTCAAGCACCTGGAAAAATCATAAGAATGTGAAATATTGAGGCAAAATGATGTGAACATCTATAAGCTATTTTTCATAACATAACATTAAATATATATATATATATTTGTATTTTTTATTCCAAAGCCATATGCCAATTTCAAGGACGGACGTATTTTGAAGGAGAAAGAAATACAGTCTATTCCTCTTCTGGAGTATGTGTTCTCTATGAGTGCAAGGTAAGGAAATTCTTCATGTGTATTTTAAAATTCTTTCAATTATGTGAACATGGTAAACATCTCTTTAAAAATCTGACTCCTGTAATACTTTTAAAACTTCTTAGGCAAAGAGAAAATTAAAAAAAAATAAGGTATTAATTACAGCTCAATTGTACAGAAAATTCTAATTGTTTTTGCAATCATGTAAATTAGTGATTGTAAAATAATTTTCCCAATAAATAAAAGCCCTGTTTTGTCAAATCAGAGTCTTATGTTTTCTAAATACAAATCACCTCCTTGTTTGCTTTTTGAAGAAAATGTAGACTCAGCTTGTTGTCATTTTAGTTTTAACTCATGTGACAAATATCACTCAATCCAATTAAAGACAAAATGCAATTTGCCTAATAAAAATTAGCTATTTGATGGAGACGAGACTAATATTGATCTTAATTTCTTTTTTTAATTTTATTTTTATTTTATTTAACTTTACAATATTGTATTGGTTTTGCCATGTATCAAAATGAATCTGCCACAGGTATACATGTGTTCCACATCCTGAACCCTCCTCCCTCCTCCTTCCCCATACCATCCCTCTGGGTCGTCCCAGTGCACCAGCCCCAGGTATCCAGTATCAGGCATCGAACCTGGACTGGCGACTCGTTTCATACATGATATTATACATATTTCAAAGCCATTCTCCCAAATCACCCCAGCCTTTCCCTCTCCCAGAGTCCAAAAGACTGTTCTATACATCAGTGTCTCTTTTGCTATCTCATATACAGGGTTATTGTTACTATCTTTCTAAATTCCATATATATGCGTTAGTATACTGTATTGGTGTTTTTCTTTCTGGCTTACTTCACTGTGTATAATAGGCTCCAGTTGCATCCACCTCATTAGAACTGATTCAAATGTATTCTTTTTAATGGCTGAGTAATACTCCATTGTGTATATGTACCACAGCTTTCTTATCTATTCATCTGCTGATGGACATCTAGGTTGCTTCCATATCCTGGCTATTATAAACAGTGCTGCAATGGACATTGGGGTACACGTGTCTCTTTCAATTCTGGTTTCCTCAGTGTGTATGCCCAGCAGTGGGATTGCTGGATCATAAGGCAGTTCTATTCCCAGTTTAAGAACCCCAGGGTTAGTAGAAGGAAAGAAATCTTAAAAATTAAGGCAGAAATAAATGTAAAAGAAACAAAAGAGACCATAGCAAAAATCAACAAAGCCAAAAGCTGGTTCTTTGAAAGGATAAATAAAATTGACAAACCATGAGCCAGACTCATCAAGAAACAAAGGGAGAAAAATCAAATCAATAAAATTAGAAATGAAAATGGAGGGATCACAACAGACAACACAGAAATACAAAGGATCATAAGAGACTACTATCAGCAATTATATGGCAACAAAATGGACAACGTGGAAGAAATGGACAAATTCTTAGAAAAGCACAACTTTCCAAAACTGGATCAGGAAGAAATAGAAAATCTTAACAGACCCATCACAAGCACGGAAACTGAAACTGTAATCAGAAATCTTCCAGCAAACAAAAGCCCAGGTCCAGACGGCTTCACAGCTGAATTCTACCAAAAATTTAGAGAAGAGCTAACACTTAATCCTACTCAAACTGTTCCAGAAAATTGCAGAGGAAGGCAAACTTCCAAACTCATTCTATGAGGCCACCATCACCCTAATACCAAAACCTGAAAAAGATGCCACAAAAAAAGAAAACTACAGGCCAATATCACTGATGAACATAGATGCAAAAATCCTTAACAAAATTCTAGCAATCAGAATCCAACAACACATTAAAAAGATCATACACCATGACCAAGTGGGCTTTATCCCAGGGATGCAAGGAATCTTCAATATCTGCAAATCAATCAACGTAATACACCACATTAACAAATTGAAAAGTAAAAACCATATGATTATATCAATAGATGCAGAGAAAGCCTTTGACAAAGTTCAATATCCATTTATGATAAAAACTCTCCAGAAAGCAGGAATAGAAGGAACATACCTCAACATAATAAAAGCTAAATATGACAAACCCACAGCAAACATTATCCTCAATGGTGAAAAATTGAAAGCATTTCCTCTAAAGTCAGGAACAAGACAATGGTGCCCACTTTCACCATTACTATTCAACATAGTTTTGGAAGTTTTGGCCACAGCAATCAGAGCAGAAAAAGAAATAAAAGGAATGCGAATTGGAAAAGAAGAAGTAAAACTCTCACTGTTTGCAGATGGCATGATCCTCTGCATAGAAAACCCTAAAGACTCCACCAGAAAATTTGATCTTAATTTCTTTGGGAGGGATATTTTAATTGATTTGAAGGAAAATGTTTTATAGATACGCTACCATGGTCTCTTGAAATATACTTCTTAAGCAAACATGATTCATTTTAACTCTGCTTCTTGACCTAATTGAAAAAGCAAATATGTTCCATAACACTGTTCACATATACCTTTTGTAAACTATCATTTTATATTCTTTTACCATAATGTTCTATCTCAAGCCATACTCTATTTAAAGGAAACTATCTACATATAAGGTTTCTGCTTTAGGGTTCATTTATACTTGATCACTAATTTTCTTCTTAAATGCCTCCTGTACTTGGTTTCGGGGGTTGATTTAGTATGTATAGATTATGTAGAAAATTAAGATAAGTTATTTACTCTGCTGGCAATACACTGTGAGAATTCATTTGATTAAATGTTGGTGGAAGGAAAATCCTCAGAATCTTGCCAAGATAAATTGAATCTGAAAAAAGCCAGCTGTATGCCTCAAGCATCTTAAATTGGAAGACTATGGGGATAAGCATGGAGGAGACATAAAATAGCAAAACTGTGAGGGATTTGATAACCAGAATGTGAAAGTTCTGATTTGTCCATGTTCATTATAAGATATTCTGGCTGCTCCTTTTGGCTCTAAACCAGCTCTTTCATGTTGTAGGTTACCATCTTAAAGACAAGGGAGCTGGGGCAGGGGCACATTAACACAATTGCTGAAGCTACATTTCAAGTTTGGGTTTTCTCATAAGCATCTCTTTGCAAATGCTGTTTTGAGAATAGATTTAAGGGACTAGATCTGATAGAGTTCCTGAAGAACCATGGACAGAGGTTCCTGACATTGTACAGGAGACAGGGATCAAGACCATCTTCAAGAAAGAGAAATGCAAAAAAGCAAAATGGTTGTCTGAGAAGGTCTTACAAATAACTGTGAAAAAAAGAGAATTGATAAGCAAAGGAGAAAAGTAAAGATATACTCATTTAAATGCAGAGTTCCAAAGAATAGCAAGGAGAGATAAGAAAGCCTTCCTCAGTGATCAGTGCAAAGAGATAGAGGAAAGCAATAGAATGGGAAAGACTAGAGATCTCTTCAAGAAAATTAGAGATACCAAGGGAACATTTCATGCAAAGACGAGCACAATAAAAGACAGAAATGGTATGGACCTGACAGAAGCATAAGATATCACAAAGAGGTGGCAAGAATACACAGAACTATAGGTGTAATCATTCATTTAGACCAGACATCCTGGAATGTGAAGTCAAGTGGGCCTCAGAAATCATCACTATGAACAAAGCTAGTGGAAGTGATGGAATTCCAGTTGAGCTATTTAAAATCCTGAAAGATAATGGTGTGAAAGTGCTGCACTCAATATGCCAGCAAATTTGGAAAACTCAGCAGTGGCCACAGGACTGGAAAAGGTCCATTTTTCATTCCAATCCCAAAGAAAGGCAATGCCCCAAAGTGCTCAAAGTACCACACAACTGCACTCATCTCACACGCTGGTAAAGTAATACTCAAAATTCTCCAAGCCAGGCTTCAACAGAATGTGAACCATGAAGTTCTAGATGTTCAAGCTGGATTTAGAAAAGGCAGAGGAACCAGAGATCAAATTGCCAAAATACGTTGGATCATCAAAAAAGCAAGAGAGTACCAGAAAAAAATATCTATTTCTGCTTTATTGACTACACCAAAGTCTTTGACTGTGTGGATCAAAATAAACTGTGGAAAATTCTGAAAGAGATGGGCATACCAGACCACCTGACCTGCCTCTTGAGAAACCTGTATGCAGGTCAGGAAGCAACAGTTAGGACTGGACATGGAACAACAAACTGGTTCCAAATAGGAAAAGGAGTATGTGAAGGCTGTCTATTGTCACCTTGCTTATTTAACTTATATGCAAAGTACATCATGAGAAATGCTGGGCTGGAGGAAGCACAAGCTGGAATCAAGATTGCCAGGAGAAATATCAATAACCTCAGATATGCAGATGATACTACCCTTATGGCAGACAGTGAATGTGAACTAAAGAGCTTCTTGATGAACATGAAAGACGAGAGTGAAAAAGTTGGCTTAAAGTTCGACATTCAGAAAACTAAGATCATGGCATCTGGTCCCATCAGTTCAGTTCAGTTCAGTCACTTAGTCGTGTGCAGCTCTTTGTGACCCCATGAACTGCAGCACACCAGGCCTCCCTGTCCGTCACCAACTCCTGGAGTCCACGCAAACCCATGGCCATTGAGTCGGTGATGCCATCCAACCATCTCATCCTCTGTCTTCCCCTTCTCCTCCTGCCCTCAATCTTTTCCAGCATCAGGGTATTTTCAAATGAGTCAGCTCTTCGCATCAGGTGGCCAAAGTACTGGAGTTTCAGCTTCAACATCAGTTCTTCCAGTGAACACCCAGGACTGATCTCCTTTAGGATGGACTGGTTGGATCTCCTTGCAATTCAAGGGACTCTCAAGAGTCTTCTCCACCACCACAGTTCAAAAGCACCAATTCTTTGGCACTCAGCTTTCTTTATAGTTCAACTCTCACATCCATACATGACCACAGGAAAGACCATAGCCTTGACTAGACAGACTTTTGTTGACAAAATAATGTTTCTGCTTTTGAATATGCTATCTAGGTTGGTCATAACTTTCCTTCCAAGGAGTAAGCGTCTTTTAATTTCATGGCTGCAATCACCATCTGCAGAGATTTTGGAGCCCAGAAAAATCAAGTCTGACACTGTTTCCACTGTTTCCCCATCTATTTGCAATGAAGTGATGGAACCAAATGCCATGATCTTAGTTTTCTGAATGTTGAGCTTTAAGCCAACTTTTTCACTTTCCTCTTTCACTTTCATCTAGAGGCTCTTTAGTTCTTCTTCACTTTCTGCCATAAGGGTGGTGTCATCTAGTCCCATCACTTCATGGCAAATAAATGGGGAAACAACAGAAACAGTGGCAGACTTTATTTTTTGGGGCCCCAAAATCTCTGCAGATGGTGATTGCAGCCTGAAGTTAAAAGACACTTACTCCTTGGAAGAAAAGTTATGACCAACCTAGAGAGCCTATTTAAAAGCAGAGACATTACTTTGCCAAAAAATGTCCGTCTAGTCAAGGCTATGATTTTTCCAGTGGTCACGTATGGATGTGAGAGTTGAACTATAAAGAAAGCTGAGCGCTGAAGAATTGATGCTTTTGAACTATGGTGTTGGAGAAGACTCTTGAGAGTCCCTTGGACTGCAAGGAGATCCAACCAGTCTATCTTAACGGAAATCAGTCCTGAATATTCCAATGAATATTCATTGTAAGGACTGATGTTGAAGCTGAAACTCCAGTACTTTGGCCACCTGATGTGAAGAATTGACTCATTTGAAATGACCCTGATGCTGGGAAAGACTGAAGGCGGGAGGAGAAGGGGATGACAGAGGATGAGATGGTTGAAAGGCATCACCGACTCAGTGAACATGAGTTTGAGTAAACTCTGGGTGTTGGCATGGACAGGGAGGCCTGGCCTGTTCTGGTCCATTGGGTTGCAAAGTGTTAGACACAACTGAGCAACTGAACTGAACTGAACAGTGGTGCCACTATAGAAACAAGGACTGGGAGGCTTGGAGTGAGATACAGCAACACCAAGGAAATCAGAGAAAAGTTACATTAAGGAAGGTGGAAATTTTGTCACCTGGTTCCTAAGTAAAGTCTAACTTTGAAATAGCAGCCCTAAATTTTAAAATTGTGATGGCATTTGAAGATGCTCCATTTTCTGTATGTGATCTTTTCATTTGACAAATGTGTTCTACAATACTGATCATTGTGATTTAGAAATTTTCTGAGATGGTTTCCTATTTGATTTTAAAATATCTAAAAAATTGATTTTATTTTAAATTGGATTTGTGAAACTTCTGGGTATAGTCAACTCTCCAGGTGCTTAATAAATATTTTTGAATGAATAAATGTTACCTTTTATTTGCTCAAACAAAAGACACAGATTTACTACCCTCTCATGCTGTGCTGTCCAGTAGAAATATGATGCAGGCCACACATGTGATTTTTATTGGGCTAAACTTTCTATATACAACCCCATATAGCCAAAATATTATCATTTTCAATGTAATCAATATGAAATTCTTAATGAAATATTTTATAGTATTTTATAAGGCTGAGTCATCAAAATCTCACACATGCTTTACATTTACAGTGTTTGAGTAACATGTAGCTAGTGGGCATGGATTCTACAGCACAGCCCTCCCTCATCTTCATAAACTTTTATTATTCTTCACTAAATTCTTGACATTAAGGTCTTCCACTGTTTCTTCTCCCTTCAGGCCCCTGAACTTCGGTATTTTGCATAGTTGACAGCTCTCTCGGGCTTCCACTTTCTGGGCCGTCAGTTCTAGTCCTTTGTTCTTTTATTGTCAATTTTGTGACCTTGAAAATGTGTCCTGGGCAGTTTGTGAGCTTAATAGTAACACAGAAACACACCGTGGTCCTGGAAATAAGATGATCAGAATGGATATGACTGTCACACCGAAGGAAGGATAGGGTTTGACTATGTGTCTCCTGCCACTTTCTTGATAAGAGATTATCGTGGCATGGAGAAATCCTTTCTGTCAATAAACCAGGAAGAGGGGGATATTGAAGTTATTAACACTTTTTCTTCAATAGAAGCAGTACTTATAGAAATAACATCTAAAAACCTGAGCTATTGAGCAGTATTAAGATGGGAGCCTTCCATTTCCAATGATTATTTTATTTCTTATGCACTGGTAAGCATAATACAACAGTTTATGACTCTTATTCTTAAGAGACTAGAGATTGACAGTTTAGAAGCAAAATGTTTGCTTCAAGGGCAGTGCTACTCCATTTATCAGAAAAATGTTCTGTATTTTGGTTTTCTCTTAAAGTTTTATCTACTTTAGTGGCTAGAGCTATAATCATTTTGTATTAATTTGTTCAGTCACTCAGGAAAATTTTTTCAGTACCAATTATGTGCCAGAAAATATGTGAGACATTCATGCACAAGAGACGTAAATCTTGCCCACATTTCCCTTTTTGGAAATGTTTTGTGAGAGATCCACAGCATTCCTTATCATACTCACTTGGTATAATCTCTTTAATAGTTTGGAAACTTTGAAGTGAGAATGTTTAAAAAGTCCAGTTTTTATTTATTGTTTTTTCAAAATGAGCTGTTAATCAAATTCAAGCTATCTCTTTGCCACAATTGTCATCTGGATGTGCAGATATGTTCTAAACTAACGGAATCTCTCAGGATAACTCTAATGTTTGGAAATTGAAGGCATGCTTCCATTCGAAAATCTGCTTGTCCCTTTGAAAGTGTTTCCAATTGTCATTTGATATCATTTTGCAAGTGAGTCTGTGACCTATGCAGAGGTTCTCAGGATGAAAATTTTATTCTTATGTTTGAATAAGAATATGATATCTTTAACGCTGGATCTGGAAACTTAGGGTTTTCCAGAATTAGGAGTTGGTCCTAACTGATAAGTTTGAAGCATTTATTTTCTGTTGTCCATCAGGACCAGAGCATGAAGCTGGTTGAGAGTTCAGGCTGTCCCGCTCTGGACTGTGCAGAGTCGCATCAGATTACCTTGTCTCATAGCTGTTGCAAAGTCTGTAAAGGTAAGATTTTTTGGAAAGTAAGATTTATGTGCATGAGTCATTCTAGGAGGCAATTTCAACTGACAAGAAATAAAACTTTTTATAGGGAAGTTATTTCCAAGGATTATGGAATTAAAATTGAGATGCTCCCATGCCTTTCTGCTGGGTGTCTTGTACCTGGCTCAAAGTCTAGGTTTCTAAACTCTCTCTGTGTATTGGTTCTGAGTCAGCATGACATTGTTGAAAATATACAACAGTGCTGTTATTTTATTGAGAATGTTTTTTTGGGCGGGGTGCGGATTTGCTTTTCTTTTCTCTTCAGTCTGTTTTATAATTGACTTAGCATAATTCCCATGTTGGCTACTTCAGATCCCTCTCTTCACAATTCCACTCTCCCTCTCTGATAGGCTTCTGTGTCACTGAGAAGAGAGAGGCCATCAAACATGCCTTGCTTGTTCTGTGTTGCCTTTGTCATGATAGACCTACAACCAATGAGTAGAAGGAACTTAGATTTTTAGTTCAATATAAGAAAACAGTAAAACTTGAGCTATTCAGAAATGGAGTGGGCTGCCCATCATCAAAGATTCTTAAATTTGGTATTTTGTTGTAGATTCAAGTATTAAACTAAAGGATTGATTATATGGAACCTTTTATGATCCCCACCAATCATGAAATTACATGTGCCTTCTTGCATTATCTGGAAATCATGTATTTGTAAATCTATCTCCTTCATTGAACTTTGCACCTTGAGGGCAGGGCTGGGTCTTTGTCCTTGTATGACAGTTGGGATGTAGTTGGGACTCATAACTCATGTAGTTGGTGCTACATTAACAAAGTGCCTTATATGAGCTACTAGCGTGTGTTTTAATAATAGCCTTTATTGATACCAAATAAAACTTAAACAGAAAAAAGTAAGAAAAAGAAACCTTATAAAATATATACTATTTTCTTTCCTTTTAATCTCATTTATTAAAAGGGAAATATAAGATCCTTCTCTCCCATTTTTGGAGAATGGTTCAGGTTTTGTTTTCTTTTTAGCTAATTGCTCCATCTATTCATTAAGAGTTTTAAAATCTCAGTTCTATGAAAGGCTCTTTGGGGGTTTCAGAGTGCTTTCAAACTTGATCTGCCTTTCAAGAGCTTTAGGGATGGCTCTCAGGAACTAAGAGGACAAAAGATTGTAATCAAATGACAAAAAAAGAAGAGCCACTAGTGTTTTCAGCCTAACTTTCCATGAGCCAGTGCCCTGCACAGAGCATGTGTGGAAGTTGATACAAATCCAGAATACTCATTCCAATCACTTGATTTGGGAACTGGACTCCCAGTATGCAGCTTGACTAGAGTGTCTTTGGCAGCCAAAGGTAGGCTATACCAGAACTTCTCAGGATTAAATGTGTATACAGATAACCTAAGGATTAAAGTACAGACCCTAATCTGGAAGGTTTGGGGTGGAGCTCAAGAATCTGCATTTCTGTTAAGCTCCTAGGTGACTACTGGTCAGTGGGACCACACTTTGAGTGGCTTTTGCTGCATAACAAATTACCCCAAAGTTCAGAGACTTAAAACAGCCATCACTTTGTTATCAGGCATACCTCCTTTTGTTGCACTTTGCTTTGTTGTGCTTTGCAGATATTGTGATATTTACAAATTGAAGGTTTATGGCAACCCTGTGTCAGGAAACACTGTTGGTGGCATTTTTCCAGCAGCATTTGTTCACATCATGATTCTGTATCACATTTTGATTATTCTCACAATAGCAATAATTCAAATTTTTTCATTATTATTATATTTTTTATGGTGATCTGTGATCAGTGATCTTTAATGTTCCTACTACAACTTGCTGAAGGCTCAGATGATGATTATCATTTTTTAGCAAGAAAGTATTTTTAAATGGTGAAGGACAGCAAAGCCTGGCCATAGTCCACGGGATCACAGAGAGTCAGACATGACTGACAGACTGAACAACAAATTTTAAATTAAATCATACACGTTGTTTTACAGATGTAATGCTATTGTGTATTTAATATGCTGCAGTATAGTATAAACAACTTTTTTGGCCACATTGCATGGCTTTCAGGATCTCATTTCCCTGATCAGGGTTAAACCTGGGCCACAGGAGCGAAAGCCTGGAATCCTAAACACTAGGCAACCAGGGAACTCCCAAAATATAGCTTTTATATGCGCTGAGAAAATAAAAAAATTGTGTGACTTGCTTTATTGTGATATTCACTTTATTGCAGTGATCTGGAACCAAACGTGCAATATCTCTGAGGTATGCCTAGATATTGCAGTGTTGTGGGTCAGCAATTCAGACAAGGCTTAGCCAGGTGATTCTTCTGCAGGGTCACTCAGCTGGAAGTTGGTCTGAGCTGGAAGGTTCAAGATGGCCTCCCCACTGTATGTTGGGCATCTTAACAGGAATGGCATGAAGGCTGGTCATAGCCAGAACTCTGTCCCTTTCTATGTAATCTCAGGACTTCTCTCTGTGGTCTCCCTAGCAGGATGGTCATAAGATTTCTTAAATGGTAGCTTGGGGCTGTTAAACAGTAGGTCTGGAACTGACACAACATCACTTCTACCACAATTCATTGATCAAAGCAGTTACAGCCAAGCCCAGATTCAAGGGGTGGGTGTAAGGGGCATAGATCCCACTATGATAGGAGGAGTGTTAAAAATTTCTGGCCATCTTTAATCTACTAGTGGTGTCCAGGAGATACTTAGAGAGCAGAGGTGAATGCCTATCAGTCAGTATTGGCTAGATTTGGGTAAAAAGATGTGGGTAAGAATAGGGCATTTCAGCGGGCTTCCCTGGTAGCTCAGCTGGTAAAGAATCCACCTGCAAGGCAGGAGACCACAGTTCAATTCCTGAGTCAGGAAGATCCATTCAAGAAGGGATAGGCTATCCACTCCAGTATTCTCGCCTGGAGAATCCCCATCGACAGAGGAGCCTGGCGGGCTGCAGTCCATGGGGTCACATAGAGTTGGACACAACTGAGCGACTAAGCACAGAACAGAGCATTTCAGATGTCATGAGAAGACCTGATTACATTCATTGCTTTTTAAAGAGCTTTAACATATTACCAAAAGCAAGTTAAGGATGGAAAGTAAAAGTGAAATTGTCCAGTCACCTCTGACTCTTTGTGACCCCATGGCCTATACAGTCCCTAGAATTCTCCAAGCCAGAATACTGGAGTGGGTAGCTGTTCCCGTCTCTAGGGGATCTCTCCATCACAGGGATCGAACCCAGGTCTCCCACATTGCAGGCAGATTCTTTACCAGCTGAGCCACCAGGGAAGAATGGAAAAGCTAGGGACAAAAACTGTTATGTTTATATTACCTATAGTTTTAAAAGTTAATATGTTTACACAACACACTTGAAATACAATGACAAAGTTTACTATATACTGATATACTTCCACCTGAGACTGATATACTTGATTTGTGACCCACTGAAGCCAGAACTGAACTCAGGTTTGGCTGCGCATTGCTCAAAAGTTGATAATTCAAGAGAAAAGAGTTGGGAGGAGGGGGAGCAAGTGTTATTCAGGAAGCTGGCAACCTGGGAAGATGGACTAGTGTCCCCCAAGCCATCTTCAAGTTGCCAGACAGGGAACAAAGTTTGTAAAGGAACAGTTTCAGAGGTGTGCTGGTAGGGGCTATGTGTGAAGCAGCACAGTCTACTCCAAAAATCACCTTGAAGCTGGTGGGGCGGTGGTCTGATTAGCATCATTGTGTGACTGTGTAAGGAGAACAGGTTATCTGTAGCTGTGGAGTTGAAGCATCCTGTACTTCTTGGACTTTCTCAAGAGAATGTTCTTAAAGTATTTAATCACATTATAGCATATTTAGTCCTACATCATGGGTTTTTCTCACAATGTAACTGGGGCCTCCAATATGGAATTGCCCTTGCTAAGGTAAAAGCAGAGATTCCTTTTCCTTATTCCTGAACAAGTGTTTCAGAGTCCGGTGAGATATATGTGATAGAACCTTCGTATCAGCTTTCAAAAAAAACTTGAGTAATAAATTATTTTACACAGCCTGGATTGAGAACCACTGGCTTAGCTAATACTGGAGCTGAAATTGGACAAGTTGACCTTTCTTGAAACATCTAACACCATATAAAATAAAAATTGCTTCCGTTTCTGACTTCAAATATATAGAATAAACAAATGAGTTTTTCTGCCATTGTCTGACTTTTAAACTAAAAAGCAAATTAATTTTTGAAGGCTGAAATTTTGAGTCAACTCCTACACATGCTGCTGCTGTTGCTAAGTCGCTTCAGTCGTGTCCGACTCTGTGTGACCCCATAAACGGCAGCCCACCAGGCTCCCCCATTCCTGGGATTCTCCAGGCAAGAACACTGGAGTGGGTTGCCATCTCCTTCTCCAGTGCATGAAAGTGAAAAGTGAAAGTGAAGTAGCGCAGTCGTGTCCAACTCCCAGCAACCCCATGGACTGCAGCCTACCAGGCTCCTCCATCCATGGGATTTTCCAGGCAAGAGTACTGGAGTGGGGTGCCATTGCCTTCTCCGCAACTCCTACACATATGTTGTGACAAATAAATTTCGTAGTAAAACTGGTCTCCAGTTTCCAGGCCTGTCTGCCTAGTGCTAAAGATGACATGTTCACATCTGAAAAAGTAAGTTGTTCAACAATACTTATTAAATATTCCCTGAGGGCAGAGCATGAGATTAAAGAGTTGACCTTTCCACTGGAGGCTCAGCCAGTGTTTGGAAACCAAGCTGTGCACTGAAATAAGGCTCCAAATCTCTAGGCACCAAGTCACATACAGGCAGGACTGTTTTCTAGGCCCCTCTTCTCTTCTGTTGTAGCAGCTCAGGAACAGTGTAGGCAAAAGTGTTCTTTTCACTTTTTTTCATATTTGAGAGCTCTTTCAAGGAGTCATATGACCAATACAATAGGATAGAGACTTTGTCACACAATGAGAACTCTGATTTAGGTACAGAAATAACATGAAACTATGAGTTTTCTTATCTCAGCCCTTCCCATTCTCTTCCTCCTCTCTTGGCCACCCCTTTCTCTGCTGGTAGACCATCAAATCCTATTCACCAGATACCCACTTGTTAAATTTAGTATTGACTTTGTCATGACTTCCAACCAGTCCATCCTAAAGGAGATCAGTCCTGGGTGTTTATTGGAAGGACTGATATTGAAGCTGAAACTCCAATACTATGGCCACCTGATGCGAAGAGCTGACTCATTTGAAAAGGCCACCCGATGCTGGGAAAGATTGAGGGCAGGAGGAGAAGGGGACAACAGAGGATGAGATGGTTGGATGGCATCACCGACTTGATGGACATGGGTTTGAGTGAACTCCGGGAGTTGGTCATGGACAGGAAGGCCTGGCGTGCTGTGGTTCATGGGGTCGCAAAGAGTCAGACATAACGTCTGAAGAATTAGAAGTAATGGAGGCATCGTGTGTATAAGGCTGAGTGAGCATAGACTGTTTTCTCCCAACTTCTGGACAGTTCATAATTTACCACGTCATTCAATTACACCTTCGTGATTCTTGTTATCTATCACAAATAACATCATTTAGTTAATTTTTTATTATCTACTGTTAGTTAACACATTTTGCGAAAAGTTAGTTTCATTCCAGTGGTATCCATGAAATGACTGGATTATTGAATTCATGTATTTTTTGTACTCATTAAAAAAATTCCATTGCTATCTTTGAACGTGAAATTGAAAGTTGCTCAGATGAATCTGACTCTTTGTGACCCCATGGGCTATACAATCCACGAAATTCACCAGGCCAGAGTACTGGAGTGGATAGACTTTCCCTTCTCCAGGGGATCTTCCCAACTCAGGGATCAAACCCAGGTCTCCTGCATTGCAGGTGAAATGTTTACCAGCTGAGCCATCAGGGAAGCCCAAGAACACTGGATTGGGCAACCTGTCGCTTCTCCAGGGGATCTTCCCAACCCAGGTCTCCCACATTGCAGGTGAATTCTTTACCAGCTGAGCTACTAGGGAAGCCCATTGTTATCTGTACTTTATTTTAAATGTTCATCGATGCATATGAACTACATTTTGGGAAAAGTCAGGATTACCCATCATCTCATAGATGGTACCCATATGAGTTAGTATTGTTTCAGGTACAAGTGATAGAACAACCAATCCAACTGACCTAAGAGAAAAAATGAAATGCGTGGCCCTGGTGAGTGGATTGATTCAGATCTCAAACCTTGTCACTTTTTTGCCTCCTCTGAGATGCCCTTATTTTCAAACTCTATGTGTTCTTGGGTAGACCCCAACATTCTTATGCTCACATTATTTTGATACTTAAGTAGGTGGAAGACAAAACTCAGTATCTTCTTGAGTTGAACAAAAATTCCAGAATTGAGATTTAATTATCTGCATTAATCTGCACTGGATCATTTGTTCAGACCGGAAGAAATTATGTTCAGGCTAGTAGGATGTATTATCTGGTGTGGCCTTGATCAGTGGGCAGTGGAGTCCATTTTCCTGTAAGCATCTAGGCTAATAGCAGAGGTGAAAAGTTCATTCCAGGTATGGATAATTTTTTTTTTCCCTACCAAAAGAAGAAATAGACATCTATAGACAAAACCAACAAATAATCACCTCAAAATTATTGTATTCTTTTTCTCTTAGATATTATGAAAAACCTTTATGTTATTATGTATAATCTTTTGTACCCTTCCTTACCTCATCAGTCATAGAAAATGCATATCAACATTTTATAGAAGGTTATAGAAAGTTCTAGTATACTAAATACAAGAACTTCATATAAATTTGGAAAGCTTAAAAGGAATAGAAAACTTGGTATCCGTGAGTTTAAAATTGAAAGGAGGAAATAAAAGAAAGACCTGATTGTATTAGATCATTGCTCTATCCATCTATAACAAATATGTGAATTTTCTCCTATGATAGCTATCCCAGCATATTTATTTGTGGTTTATTTATTTTTTTTTTTTTGCTTAACTTTACAATATTGTATTGCTTTTACCATACATCGAAATGGATCTGCCACCAGTATACATGTGCTCCCCATCCTGAACCCTCCTCCCTCCCCCCTCCCCATACCATCCCGCCTGATCATCCCAGTGCGCCAGCCCCAGGCATCTGTTATGGGGTCTAATTACTTTATTAACCAATGTGAAACTATTATACTTTTGCATAGATGATCTCATGTGAACCTTACATTTTTGTGAGGTAGATAGTATCCTAATTTACAGGTGAGAAAATCTGAAGGTTTAGAAAGGTTAATTAACTTACACAGCTAGTAATTTATGCAGCCAGTAATTGGCAGAGATCAGATGTAGATCTTTCAACTCTAAAATCCAAGCTCAGATGAGTAGGAATGCAGCTATGATGGTAGTAGAATTACTATTTATTGCCAACCCATAATCTGATTTTTTTAAGTTCTTCTCTATAGATTGGAAACAAGTCCCTTTAAGTGAGTCTGAATTTTCTACCCATCAGTAGTTAGCAGTTAGCCTTTTAACCTTGGCATTTTTTGACTCTAAGCAGTAAAATAACCAATAGATTCAATCAACTTTTGTCTGTCGAGAGACTAAATCAAAATAGCTGACACTGTTTAGAGTAAGTTAAAATTTGACAAAATTTTCAGTTTTCAAGTCTCTGGGTTAATCTATGAAAAAACTCATTTGACAAAAAGCAGTGTACTCCCTGAATGAACCTAAAATAGTGAGAAGCGGAAGCACACTGTCATTTTATATTTGTAAATTCTTGCAGCAATTAAGCACTGCATGGGGAGTGTGTGCATGGTATTTGATGCTGAGATGAGGGAGTCTTACCATCAGTTAGGCCAAATCAGAAATGCATTGTAATAGAGAATGAGGATGACTTTTTAGCTGAAATTATCCCCTCAGGCATTGTAAAAAGACTCTGGAACACATTTTAAGAAAAATGGCCTCAATTTAGCTACTTAAAGAAGAAGGAAAGAAAAAGACCCTAGGAGAAAACATTTTTAACTTTCCTCTTCATAAGAATGAACCTTTTACTTCAAATTTTTCAGCCTGAATCATAAGAATTTAGATTGTGAAGAATTTTGTGAAGAAAAGTTGTCAAGTGATTTTAGTGCTGTTATTTACTATGAAGTTTTCCAATTTTCATTCACCTCAGTTCTATTTTATTTAATTCCTATAGAAATCACTCAAGCCTCACTCTTCCTAAGGCTTATTAAATTGTACAAAAAATTTTTTTACTATACATTTTAACACATCTCATGGGAGATATGTTTTAACTCTGTAACGATATTCAGCATAGTCATTATGGGCACAAACCAATTGGAATGGACGTCAGTCGTTGTCCTGTGCCAGAGTATACCTGCTGGCTATGGTTCAGTCTTTCACTGAATCACATGTTCTGTGGTAATTTGATAAATAAGATGAGCTGGTGTAGAACTTACATCTTCACGATTTACTCAAGTATAAGTCTTTTCTTGCATGTAAGTAGATGAGTTTATTCTGAGCTACATGAAATGTATTTTTCTAAACCTCTTTTCTTTTATACATGCTGAAATAATAATTCGTTAGACAGCATAAAACTAGCTGGAAAATTTATTCATCAAGCAATTTTAAAATTGTTTGAATGATGCATAATCATATAATTTCCATTAAATATAGATTCCAGTGTTCAAGCTTTTCATTTCAGCATCTTAGATGATCTTTGAACAAGGGATTCACACAGGAAAAAGAAATTCAAGAAATTACACATGATTGGTGTCACTGTATATGAAGTGTTCCATTTATATTTCTTCTCATAAAGACTCTTGAATCTTTATAATTCATAAACTTTTCTCTTTTGAGTAGACATACTTGTCTTGCAGATTTCCTGAGAAAATTAAATTAAAGGGGTGTTTTTTTGTTGTTAACATTTAGAGTTTTGGTATATTTTTTTCTTTAAGACGCCAGGTCATCTGTTTCATTTCTTAAATACACAATGTGAACATCTGGTCTGGTTTGGTCTGTGTTCAATATTGTCAATATTCAATATAATAATGTGTTCAAATTTATCAACAGTTATTGATAATGTTCAGTATCAATAGTTATTGATATTGATATCAGTATCAATATTGATAATGTTCAATCACTAATTCTCATATTACTTTCCTTCCTCACTATGTTATCTTCAGTTAAGTTCAATTCATTTCAGTCGCTCAGTTGTGTCAGATTCTTTGCGACCCACGGACCGCAGCATGCCAGGTCTCCCTGTCCCAACAATCTCATCTTCTGCCGTCCCCTTCTCCGCCTGCCTTCAATCTTTTCCAGCATCAGGGTCTTTTCTAAGGAGTCAATTCTTTGCATCAGGTGGCCAAAGTATTGGAGTTGCAGCTTCAGCATCAGTCCTTCCAGTGAATATTCAAATTATTTAGGATGGACTAGTTCTATCTCCTTGCTGCCCAAGGGACTCTCAAGAGTCTCCTCCAACACCACAGTTCAAAATCATCGATTCTTTGGTGCTCAGCTTTCTTTACAGTCCAACTCTCACATCCATATGTGATTACTGGAAAAAACATAGCTTTGACTAGACAGAGCTTTGTTGGCAAAGTAATGTCTCTGCTTTTTAATATGCTGTTTATGTTGGTCATAACTTGCCTTCGAAGAAACAAGTGTCTTTTAATTTCATGGCTGCAGTCGCCATCTGCAGTGATTTTGGAGCCCTCCCCAAAATAAAGTCAGCCACTGTTTCCATTGTTTCCCCATCTATTTGTCATGAAGTGATGGGACTGGATCCCATGATCTTAAATTTCTGAATGTTGAGTTTTAAGCCAACTTTTTCACTCTCCTCTTTCACTTTTATCAAGAGGCTTTTGAGTTCTTCTTCACTTTCTGCCAAAAGGGTAGTGTCATCTGTGTATCTGAGGTCATTTTTATTTCTCCCAGCAATCTTGATTCCAGCTTGTGCTTCTTCTAGCCTGGAATTTCTCATGATGTACTCTGCATATAAGGTGAATAAGCAGGGTAACAATATACAACCTGGATGTACTCCTTTCCCGATTTGGAACCAGTCTGTTGTTGCATGTCCAGTTCTAACTATTGCTTCTTGACCTGCATACAGATTTCTCAGGAAGCAAGTCACGTGGTCTAGTATTCCCTTCTATTTCAGAATTTTCCACAGTTTATTGTGATTCACACAGTCAAAGGCTTTGGCATAGTCAATAAAGCAGAAATAGATATTTTTCTGGAACTCTCTTGCTTTTTCGATGATCCAGCGGATGTTGGCAATTTGATGTCTGGTTCCTCTGCTTTTCTAAGTCCAGCTTGAACATCTGGAAGTTCATGGTTCATGTACTGTTGAAACCTGGCTTAGAGAATTTTGAGCATTCCTTTACTAGTGTGTGAGATGAGTGCAATTGTGCAATAGTTTGTAGATTCTTTGGCATTGCCTTTCTTTGGGATTGGAATCAAGACTTACCTTTTCCAAGACTCAGTTCTGTGGCCACTACTGAGTTTTCCAAGTTTGCTGGTATATTGAGCGCAGCGATTTCACAGCATCATCTTTTAGGATTTGAATTAGCTCAACTGGAATTCTATCACTTCCACTAGCTTTGTTCGCAGTGATGCTTCCTATGGCTCACTTGACTTCACATTCCAGGATTCTGGCTGTAGCTGAGTGATCATACCATCGTGATTATCTGGATCATGAAGATCTTTTTTGTATAGTTCTGTGTATTCTTGCCACTTCTTCTTTAAATTGTCTGCTTCTGTTAGGTCCATATCATTTCTTGCTTTATTATGCCCATCTTTGCATGGAATGTTCTAATTTTCTTGAAGAGATCTCTAGTCTTTCCCATTCTATTGCTTTCCTCCATTCCTTTACACTGATCACTGAGGAAGGCTTTCTTATCTCTCCTTGTTATTCTTTGGAACTCTGCATTCAAATGAGTATATCTTTCCTTTTCCCCTTTGCCTTTCACGTATTTTCTTTTCTCAGCTGTTTGTACGTCCTCCTCAGACAACTTTTTGACTTTTTGCATTTCTTTTTCTTGGGTATGATCTTGATCACTGCCTCCTGTACAGCGTCCTGAACCTCCATCCATAGTTCTTCAGGCACTCTATCAGATCTAATCCATTCAATCTATTTCTCACTTCCATTGTATAATCATAAGGGATTTGATTTAGGTCAGAGCTGAGTGGTCTAGTGGTTTTCCCTACTTTCTTCAATTTAAGTCTGAATTTGGCAATAAGGAGTTTGTGATATGAGCCACAGTCAACTCCTGATCTTGTTTTTGCTGACTTTGTAGAGCTTCTCCATCTTTGGCTACAAAGAATATAATCAATCTGATTTCAAAATGTGTTGACCATCTGGTGATGTCCATGTGTAGAGTCTTCTCTTGTGTTGTTGGAAGAGGGTGTTTGTTACAACCAGTGCGTTCTCTTGACAAAACTCTGTTAGCCTTTGACCTGCTTCATTTTGTACTCCAAGGCCAAATTTGCCTGTTACTCCAGGTATCTCTTGACTTCCTACTTTTCTATTCCAGTCCCCCATAATGACAAGGACATCTTTTTTGGGTGTTAGTTCTAGAAGGTCTTGTAGGTCTTCATAAAACCATTCAACTTCAGCTTCTTCAGCATTACTGGTTGGTACATAGACTTGGATTACTCTGATATTGAATGGTTTGCCTTGGAAATGAACAGAGATCATTCTGTCGTTTTTGAGATTGCATCCAAGTACTGCATTTTGGACTCTTTTGTTGTCTATGATGGCTATTCCATTTCTTCTAAGGGATTCTTCCCCACAGTAGTAGATATAATGGTCATCTGAGTTAAATTCACCCATTGCAGTCTATTTTAGTTCACTGATTCCGAAATGTTGTTCACTCTTAACCATTTCCTATTTGACCATTTCCAGTTTCCCTTGATTCATGGACCTAACATACCAGATTCCTATGCAATATTGTTCTTTACAGCATCGGACTTTACTTCCATCACCTGTCATGCCCACAACTGGGTGTTGTTTTTGCTTTGGCTCCATCTCTTCATTCTTTGTGGAGTTATTCCTCCACTGATCTCCAGTAGCATATTGAGCACCCAGGGAAGTTCATCTTTCAGTGTCCTATCTTTTTGCCTTTTCATGCTGCTCATGGGGTTCTCAAGGCAAGAATATTGAAGTGGTTTGCTAGTCCCTTCTCCAGTGGACCATGTTTTGTCAGAACTCTCCACCATGACCCTTCTGTCTTAGGTGGCGCTACAGGTCATGGCTTATAGTTTCATTGAGTTAAACAAGGCTGTGGTTCATGTGATCAATTTGATTAGTTTTCTATGATTGTGGTTTTCATTCTGTATACCCTCTGGTGGATAAGGATAAGAGGGTTATGGAAGCTTCCTGATGGGAGAGACTAACTGGGTTTGATTCTGATGGACAGGGCCATGCTCAGTAAATCTTTAATTCAATTTTCTGTTGATGGGCGGGGCTTTGTTCCCTTGCTGTTGTTTGACCTCAGACCAAATTATGGTGGAGGTAATGCAGATAATGGTGACCTGCTTCAAAAGGTCCCATGCAGGCACTGCTGCACTTAGTGCCCCCAACCCTGCAGCAGGCCACTGCTGACCCATACCTCTGCCGGAGACTCCTGGACACTCACAGGTAAGTCTGGGTCAGTCTCTTGTGGGGTCACTGCTCCTTTCTCCTGGGTCATGGTGCATACAAGGTTCTGTTTGTGCCAACCGTCGGTTTCCCCTGTCTTGTGTAAGTTTAGGTGGGGTTAATGGTGACCTCCTCCAGTTAACTCTTAATTGAGTTAAATACACTAAAAAAACCTTTTATTACATGTAACATGTGGTTCTATAAACATTGGATGAAGATATCAACATAATTGTGTAAGAAAATATAGCTTCTAAATAAAAGAAAGATATTAAGAGACAAATGTTTTTGCTTTATTATGAGTTCATTTACCATAATAATTTCTTTTTTCCTGTAGGTTATGACTTTTGCTCTGAAAGGCATAACTGCATGGAAAATTCTGTCTGCAGAAATCTGAATGACAGAGCTGTTTGTAGCTGTCGAGATGGTTTTAGGGCTCTTCGAGAAGACAATGCCTACTGTGAAGGTAAGCCTTGTAATGAAGTGTAGCTTGGCTGTATAAATTTCCTAGAATTACTGCATGCAAAATTTATTAATTTCCCAGGTTGTCAAATTGATAGGCCCATTAAAAGCAACGAATTTAATTTGAAGCATATTAATCAGCTAAAAATAATTATCTTTCAAATTAAAGTTTTTCATCTTTCTGCTATGTCAGACTAATAAGTTAATATGGCTGGGTTTCTTGAATTAGGACAATACTTCCACGGTGAAATTGCCTTCTTTTTTTATAATTAGATATTCAGATAGTTCACATATTGACATGATTAGTGTGGCTTGCGGTTAGGATTGTAGTCAGATTTTTGCAGGCAATGTTATGTAACAAAGACAGTCAATTAACAGGAAGATGAAGTGCCCACACCACTTTTGTTTTGCTACTGTCAGTAATCTCAGTGGTTGTATTCATGCTCTGTGGTATTTAGGAAATAGCTCCAATGGAGTAAACAGTTTCCTAGTTATTTTAAATCCTTGATGAATATCTCAGGTAGTTTGTTGCCTCATTGAAAGAGTCCAGATACAGTGAGAAGGCCTGGGCAGCTTTGACTTCTCACTGCAGAAATGCTGCAGCTTTGATTGTTCATGAAGACCCTAGAATTACAAGAGGTGTAGAAGGAGATCAGTCCTGGGTGTTCATTGGAAGAACTGATGTTGATGCTGAAACTCCAATACTTTGGCCACCTGATGCGAAGAGCTGACTCATTGGAAAAGACCCTGATGCTGGGAAAGATTGAGGGCAAGAGGAGAAGGGGACAACAGAGGATGAGATGGTTGGATGGCATCACCGACTCAATGGACATAGGTTTGGGTGGACTCCAGGAGTTGGTGATGGACAGGAAGGCCTGGTGTGCTGCCGTTCATGGGGTCGCAAAGAGTTGGACATGACTGAGCGACTGAACTGAACTGAGTAATATGTAACTTCCCCAAGGCACGTATTTGAATCATTTCATTAATTGTGTGACTAGCTAGTGGGTCTTGCAGGTAAGAACAATGGTGTGGTGGTATTTGGACACCTGGAAGCTTCTGGTCTTACTCTTTCCAAATGTTTAGAATCAGTGCCATCAGTCCCTAGAGATCATGTTTAGTTATATAATGATTTATTTGCCCTTGTTCCGTCAGTAAGTTGTGTCTGACTTTTTGTGACTGCAACTTGCTAGACTTCCCTGTCCTTAACGGTCTCCTGGAGTTTACTCAAATTCACATCCATTGAGTTGGTGATGTCATCCAACAGTCTCATCCTTTGTCATTGCCTTCTCCTGCCATCTGGAGAAGGCAGTGGCATCCCACTCCAGTACTCCTGCCTGGAAAATCCCATGGACAGAGGATCCTGGAAGTCTGCAGTCCATGGGGTCGCTGAGGGTTGGACATGACTGAGTGACTTCACTTTCACTTCACTTTCTCCTGCCATCAATCTTTCCTAGCATCAGGGTCTTTTCAAATGAGTTCAATTTCTGTTCTTTCTCTTAGTTTTCAATAGGTTTTTCTCTGCCTTAAAAATTGGTATTCACTTTTTAAATTGACCATTCCCCCTAGCGTGTTCCTTTAAATGCTTCTCATTCAGACCTAAAGAGACCATTCCATTTATGTCAAAGCACAAAGACATATGTAGTTTCCCTTCCCCATTCATATGCAGATTCATGTAAAATTCCTAATTTTGTAAGTTTTTATACTAAAAATGAATTTAAACATAGTAATGTGTTTTTCATTAGTATTTGAGATCTCTGATATGTAATGCATTCCACTGATATTGTTCATATGTGTAATATTAAATCACATGATACAAACTCATATGGTACCTCTTTTTCCTTAATCTTATAATTATTTATGTTTTGAGCTACTTCTTTTTTGTTGTCATTAAGTGCACTTACTCTTCTAATAAATATTTAGTGAGCACCTACTATGTACCAAGCAGTTTTCTAGTCTCTGGATGCCTAGAAAATGGTGACTAAGACCGCTAACTTTTCTGTGCTTAGGAGCTTATATTTGAGGGAGAAGACAGAGAATAAGTAGGTAACTTAGAAGTAGAGAAGGCAATTTAAGATAGTAATAAGCAATAGGAAGAAAGTTAAACAGGATGATGTGTTAGAAATTGATTGGGGATTAATTTAGATGAGATGGTCAAGGAAAGCCTCTGGGTCTGGGGTTGGCAGGGGATTGGCAGTTGACTTGAGATTTGATGATAAGGAAATAACACAGAAAGGGCTGAAACAGGGCACTCCAACTAGAAGGAATAGTAAGTAGACAGACCATAAGTGGTAATAGCTTAGATGTTCTAGAAACAGAAAGCAGGATAATGTGATGAAACAGATGAGTTAATTAAGATGCAGTTGGAGAATTAAATAGGGGCCAGATAATGTAGGGATACTTGTAAGTACATTAGATTCATCTAAGAGAGAAGTGATATGCACAAACTTGTATCAAAAAAGATAGCTCTGACTGCAATGTGTTAGATGAACTGTGAGGTTAGATGTAGTTAAAAGAACAGAGGTGTAAACAGGAAGACCAGTTGGAAGGCTCTGTAGAAGTCTAAGCTAAGTTGCCTAAATTAAGCACAGTGGTTAAGGTTCCACGCTTCCACTGCAGGAGGCACAGGTTTAATCCCTGGTTGAGGAACTAAGATATCACATGCTATGAGGTGCAGCCAAAAAATTTTTAGGCTTCCTTAGTGGCTCAGTTGGTAAAGAATCCACCTGCAATGCAGGAGACCTGGGTTCAATCCCTGGGATGGGAAGATCATCTGGAGGAGGGCATGGCAACCCACTCCATATTCTTGCCTGGAGAATCCTCATGGACAGAGGAGCCTGGCGGGCTACAGTCCATGGGACCACAAAGAGTCAGACATGAATGAACGACTTAGCACAAGAGAGATAAAAAGGAGTATATTCATATATGTTTTAGAAGCAGAGCCAACAATACTTGCAGATAGTTTGCTATAGAGGAGAATTAAAGAGTGATGAATGGGAGTCAAGGATTTTGAGCAACAAATGGATGATGTTGCCATTTACTGAGACAGGAAAGAACTCAAGGGAAGAAGCCAGAAATTTTTATTAAATTATTTATCAATACAAGCTATTAAAAATTTAATTGTAAAGACTAGATATCTGTTTTTAATCTACGTGTTTATCTGTAGCATGAAATGGCAGTTCTTTTCCATTCTGAATGGATCGTACTGAAAAATGGTTTGTAAACTTCCTCATGTTATTCATTTTTCATTTAAGGAAGTAATATTCACAAGTTAAGAAAATGATGGAAAAACTTGTTAGTTTATTATAGGGATCTTGAATTTTTTATATTTGAATATTTCTAGTATAGCTTTTGTTATTCATGTTAACAGGTTCTGATCAAATTTGGTTTTCTTTGCACTTGTTGCTAAGAATTGTTTTTATTGAAATATAATTTACTTATATTTTCTGTTAGTTTCAGATGTACAACATAGTAATTTGATGTTTTGATACATGATAAAATGATCACCACCATAAATCTAGTTCCCATCTGTCACAATACAAAGTTATTATAATATTATTGACTATATTACCTATGCTGTACATTATATCCCAAGGCTTATTTATTTTATAACTGGAGGTTTGTACCTCTAAATATCGCTCATCTATTTCACTCATCCACCAACATGCTTCCCTTCTGACACCTACTCATTCTCTGTATATGTCAATCTGTTTCTGTTTGGCTATATTTGTTCATTTGTTTTCATTTTTTAAATTCGCTATATAAGTGAAATCATATAATATTTCTGTTTTTTTGATTTATTTCGATTAGCTTAATACCCTTTTGGCCCATTCATGTTCTCAGAAATGGAAAATCTCATTCTTTTTTATGGCAGAGTGATACTCCATTGTGTATATATACACATACCACAGTATTATATATATATATATGACATTTTCTATATCCTCTCATCTATTGGTGGGCACTTAGAATGCTTCTCTAGCTCAGCTATTTTGAATAATGCTACAATGAACATAGGAGTACATATATCTTTTATAATTAGTGTTTTTGTTTTCTTTGAAGAAATACCCAAAAGTGGAATCACTGGATTTTATGGTAGTTCTGTTTTTAATTTTTTGAGGAATCTCCATACTCTCATCCATATTAACTGTATCGATTTTGATTTCCACCAATAGTGCACACACTATTGCCTTTTATCCACACCCTGACCAACACTCTATTTTGTCTTCTTGATGATAGCCATTTTAACAGGGATAACGTGACATCTCACTGTTGCTTTGACCTGCGTTTCTCTGATGACTAGTGACACTGAACATCTTTTCATGTGTGTCTTGGTCGTCTGTATGTCTTCTTTAGAAAAATATCTATTCCAATCTTTTGCCCATTTTTAATAAGGTATTAAGTTTCTTGATGTTGTTAACAGTTTTTATATGTTTTGGATATTAGCCCCTCATTAGACACATTATTTGCAACTATCTTTTCCCATTAACTAGGCTCTTTGTTTTGTTGATGGTTTCCTTTGCTCTGTGAAATTTTTTTTGGCTTGATGCACTCCCATTTCTATTTTTTTAATTTCCCATTCCCATTTCTCATTTTGCTTTTCTTACTCTTACATAAAGAGATAGGTCCAAAAAATTTTGAAGACTAATGTCACAGAGTGTACTGTGGTTTCAAGTATTTCATTTAAATCTTCAATCCATTTTGAGTTTATTTGGTATATGGTGTGATAAAGTACAATAAGGTCCCTACATATGGACAAGTTTCATTTCGAGAACACATTTATAAGTTGAATTTGTTCATAATTCCAACATAGTTAGCCTAGGTACCCAACTAACACAATTGGCTGTATAGTACTGTACAGTAATAGGTCTATACTTGTCACACAAATAATACATTAAAAAACAAACACAAAAAATAAAACATTTTTAATCTTACAGTGCAGTACTTTGAAAAGTACAGCAGTAGGGTACAACAGATGGCATGGAGGGGCTGGCATTGAATGAACAGACAAGAAGAGTTTCTGACTGGAAGAGGGAAAGGAGGTAAGAGATGGTAGAGCGGAAGGATCATCAGCAATACAAAATAGAGGACAAGCTGCAATTTCACTCGTGCCTGACATTGTTGGCACAGGTTCTGGTTCCTTTCTGGATTCAGTTCTATCTGTCCTCTTGAATAAATGATCCAGTGATGTCTAGGTAGTAGCTCTTTTTTTCTGGTCATAAGTACCATTGGATTGCATCATGAATGGTTGCTCCAGCCTTCATGTACCTTTCTACATCCAGCCCTGTGCCTCAAAAACTGACAGTGTCTCCTCGAATAAAGAAAATCTCCTTGCCATTTCCTGCATCTTGCATCTCTTTGTTTCTTCAGTTGCTTCTTCTTTGTCTTGTCACACCACTCTCTCAATTATTTTCACTTCTGTTTCCATTGTTATCAATGGATGCCTCTTAGCAGTACCAGCTACATCACTGCTGTTTTATGCTTGCTTCTGGACATACTGGGATTGAAATAAACATATTGTACTACTGTATTCTCTGCAGTACTGTGTAGTAAAGTACACAAAAGCACAACCAGCTGTAGAGGATGCATGCATGTGACAGTGTACACCAAACACATGAACTAACGACATGATTGGACGTGTGAACGCATATTTGCATCTTCGAAAGCTTGCAACTTGAAGGTTCATATGTAGGGGATTTACTATTGTCTGGTTTGATTCTTCAACATGCAGCTGTCCAGATTTCCCAGCAACATGTGTTGAAGAGGCTATCTTCCCTTTTTCTGTATTCTTGCCTCCTTTTTCATAGATAAATCGACTGTGTAAGTATGGTTTTATTTCTGGGCTTTCTCTTTGTTTCCATTGATCTAGTGTCTGTTTTGTGCTTTGTTTGTTCTTTCTCTAGGTCCTTTAGGTATAAGGTTAGGATGTTTATTTGGGATTTTTCTTATTTCCTGGGGTAAGCTTGTATTGCTATAAACTTCTCTCTTAGAGCTGCTTTTGCTGGGTCCATAGATTTTGAACTGTTGTATTTCTACTTCTATTTGTCTATAGGCATTTTTTCCCCTTGTTTTAACTTTTTTTTTTTTCCCCTGTCTTCATGAGCTTGTATATTTTCCAGTTTTTTTCTTGTTGATTTCTAATCTCAGACCCTTGGGTTGGAAAAGTTGGCTTGATATGATTTTAGTCCCCTTAAATTTAATTTGAGATTTGTTTAGTGGCCTACTATGTGGACATTAAGTGATTTCCTTCTTGTTTATTGTTATAGTCTTTGTTTTAAAGTCTATTTTGCCTTATCAAATACTGCTACCCCAGCTTTGTGTTTTTGTTTGCATGGAATACTTTTCTATCCCTTCACTTTCAGTCTGTGTGTGACTTTAAATCTGAAGTGAGTCTTATAGGAATTCATATATATGAGTCTTACTTTTTTTATATATTCAGCCACTCTATGACTTTTGATTGGAGCACTTAGGCCATTTGCATTTAATGTTATTTTTAATAAGTATATACTTATTGACATTTAAAAAATTGTTTTCCAGCTATTTTTGTTGTTCTTTTTTGTTCTTCTACTTTTGCCCTCTTGTGATTTGATGACTATCTTTAGTGTTATCTTTGGGTTCTTTCTTTTTTATCTATTGTAGATTTTTGATTTATGGTTTTCATGAGATTTAAATATAACAGTATATATGTATGTATATATATTATTTTAAGTTGATCTCTTAGGCATGAACACATTTTAAGGACCCTTCATTTTTACTCTTTGCACCCCATTTAATGTTTTTTGACATTACATTTTCCATCTTTTCATTTTGTCTATCACTTAAATATTTTAGTGGCTATAGATTGTTTTACATTTTTGTCTTTTAACCTTCATATTAAATTTATCAGTGGTGATATACTGCCTTTATTGTATATTTGCCTTTACTAAAGAAACTTTTAAAAAATAATTAATGTATTTCTAGTTGTGTAATCTTTTCTGCTTAGGGTAGTCTCTTTAACATTTCTTGTAAAACCAATTTAGTGGTGTTGAAGCATTTTGCTTGATAGCCTTGCTAAGTAGAATATTCTTGGTTATAGATGTCTTCTCTTCATCAGTTTGAATATATTGTGCCATTCCCTTGTGGCCTGCAAAATTTCTGCTGGAAAGTCAGCACATGCTCTTATGGAAGTTCCTTTATTTGTAACTAGCAGCTTATTGCTGTTAAGTTTCTCTCTTTATCTGTAACTTTGGCCGTTGTATTTATAAAGTGTCTTTTTGTGGACCTCTTTGAGTTTATCTTGTTTGGGACTCCACAACCCCTAAAATGCAAATGTTAGTACACTTGATGTTGTCCTAGAATTCTCTTAAACTATCCTCAGTTTTTAAACAATTCTTTCTCTTCAGTTTGTGTAATTTCCTCTACTCTGTCTTCCAGTTCACTGGTCTATTCCTCTGCATCATCTAATGTACTGTATATCCCTAGATTCTAATGTATTTTTAATTTCAGTACTCTTCAGCTTTGTTTAGCTCTTCTTCAAATTCCCTGGCTCCTTTTAACTGTGTTCATCCATTCTTCTCCTGAGTTCATTGATCGTCTTTATAATCATTACCCTGAACTCTTTCTGGGTAGACAGTTATCTCCACTTCATATAGTTATTCTGGGGTTTTGTCTTGTTCCTTTGGAATATGTTCATCTGTTTTCTTATTTTGCCTAATTCTCTGTGTTTATTTCTAAGTATTAGGTAGGTCAGTTGTGTTCTAGGAGTGCCCCGCTGTGTGGATTGCCTTGGGCATTTTGTTGTGACAAAGCAACAACTGTTGGCATACTCTTAGGCAGAGCTAGCCCCCTGCCCAGTCAGCTGCTAGTTCCTGCCCTGTGCCAAGGCTGCTTGCCACTGTTGGACAAGGGTGAGTTCTGGCATGGCTGAAATACAGGAGCTGGGGATCTTTGGACTGGTTCCTCCTGCTGAGTGGGCTTCCTCCCATTATCGCTGCCTGTGGGGCCAGAGGTATCCCATTGAGGATATTTTAACTCACTAGAAGTAGCTTTTAAAATTTTTTATGCAACTGTGCATGTTGTCTATCAGCTGGTCTAATAGAATCCTTGTTCTCTAAGAAATTAGACTTGCCATTATGTGTATAAATAAATGTGATAAGCTTTAAGTAAAATAAATTTTATTTGCTTAATCTGAGTGACTAAACTGTGGTACTGTTTTAATAATATAACTAATTGAGATTATTTATTCTTACTGTATTTTTCTCGATCAGGGTTAAAATATCACTGCTAAAATTTATTCATTTATTCATTTGACAAATATTTATTGAATACTTATTTTGTCCCAGTCTAGCTTAGAGGTGAAGCAGTAAATAAGGAGCACGTAACTGATATTCTCTCCGGCAAGGAAGATCATTGCACCAAACTGCATTAAATTATGTATGTGGCAAGTGGCCTGAAAGAAAAATAAGTTAACAGGGTTTCTGATCTGGGTGGGTGGTCATGCTTGAATAAAAGTTTTTCTCTGATGTGTGAAGATTAAGTGAAAATCAGTTATGGACATAAGTAAGTGGGAAAGAGGGGGAATCACAATGGCTAAAGGCCTTAAGATAAAAAAGAGTACTTTATAATAAATGAAAGAAGGCAGAGAACAGGAAGAGGCCTGATGAGGTTAATGATGGGAAGCAGACCCTTGAAGGGCACAGTAGAAGGGCACAGATTTTGTGCTAAGAACAAGGGAGAGTCAAGGAAAAGTTTTAAGCAGAGGAATGCCCTGGTCACAGTGGTGTTTTAGATAATTACTTCTGCTTCAGGCTGAATGAGGGTAAGACTTTATGTGGGCAACCAGTGGATGGAAGACAGCAGTGGCTTGCAGTAAAAATAGAGATGAAGATGTGGGTGTATTTGAGTGTTTGTGAGATAAAGCCAGTCCTGTTAATTAATTGGTGATAGTAGATAATGAGTAGAGAGGTTTCAAGGTTGCTACTCAATTTTCTGGCCTGAAAATAGGCAAGTGTTTGGTAGAAAAATCATCATGTCAGGTTATTGTGCCTGAGGGACAGGAGAGTACCAGTTGAATTATGCTTCAATGTGAAGTTCAGAGAAGGTTAAATTATACATAGCATTTGGGATTTTGGGGCATATAAATGGTAGTTGAGGACATGGTAGAAATTACCTAGAGAGTTTTGAAAAACCCCAGTATTTGAGCATTTTATAAAGAAGATTTGGTGATGGAGACAGAAAATTTTCATGGCTGAAAGTGAGGGAGAGAAGAAGAGGTGGCATCATAGAAACCAAGGAAAAGAGTATTTCAGTAAAGTAGAATGTTCTGAGAGATTGAGTAGGATGAAGACTGAACACTGTCCTTTGTGCTGAACTTTATGGATGCTCCTGAGGACATCAGCCATGGAGATTTTGGTGCAATGGTGATGAAAAAAGCCAGTTTAGAGTATATTCAATATTGCACAATGGGAAAAAATGGATATGATGAAGGAAGAGAACATATTCCAGATGTTTGCTTATGAAAGAAAGAAGAAAGAGAGAACAATAGTTTAAGGGGCAATGGAACTTAGGAAGGGTGTTTCTTTCCCACCCTGTTTTTTCCTTTTCTGTACTGTCTACCCCAACCCCCAGTGTCTCAGCCATGCAGATGATGTGCTGTGCTTAGCTTCCCAGTCATGTTTGACTCTTTGTGGACTATAGCCCACCAGGCTCCTCTGTCCATGGGGATTCTCCAAGCAAGAATACTGGAGTGGGTTGCCACGCCCTCCTTCAGGGGATCTTCCCAATGCAGGGATTGAATCCAGGTCTCCCATATTGCAGGTGAATTCTTTACCATCTGAGCCACCAGGGAAGCCCAAGAATACTGGATTGGGTAGCCTATCCCTTCTCTGGGGTTACTTCCCAACCCAGGAATTGAACTGGGGTTTCCTGTATTGCCACCTGAGCTACCAGGGAAGCTTCCTGTTTTTGAAAGAGTTTTGCAATATTTTCTTAGATATTTATAAACATGGCTTGAATTAAGATTTTAAGACTAGATGGCTTGTCCATCTTTTATATATTAAAGATCTAAAATGTCTGAGAGCATATTGCCCTATTTTATGTTTCTTATGAACCATATGTTTATCATATTTCTCTTTTAAAAATTATTTATCCATCTCCATCCATTCAGTGTCCTTCATTCCTTGTAGAATGTTACTGACTTTTTTTTAGTACTTTCCTCTTCATTTTGTCTCTTGTCAATACAAATAATCTATAGATTTGCCAAAGTTATGTTGGACATTGTGTTTTTCAGAATGATTCTTTGCTACCTGTTTTCACTTTAAACTGAAAATTATGAGAACTTTTGATGTTTTTACTATACTTTCTCTTGACATTATATTATCAACTACTACTTTAGGACCATCTTGACATTCAATTTTAGATATTGTTTTCAGAAGGCATTTATTTGGCAAGTTTCTCTCTTCAGTACATAATTAGTGCCAGCTTTGTCAGCCCAATAGTGCATTATGATGAAGAAGCTTATTTTTGTTTCCCATACCCCTTAAATTTGCTGGTATTGTTTCTATCCAAGCTTTTGGCATTATGCTAGGAACAGGAAAACACTTCTGCATAGATGAGTCATGTATATAGCTGCATATCACATATATTTACCAAAACTGGCAATTGTGCCATATTAATGAAAGGAAGCTTGTGAAATATTTCTTCAAATTGACAAAAATATAGAAAATCTGAACCCAGAATAACTCCTTGCTAATGGACCAGTTTTTCTCATATTCATCTTATCTCTTTCATTCTGACTGCTGATACCAGCTATAATTTTCTTTTTTTAATTCATGTCACCTTCTATTTAGTCATTCTGTCTCTAGTGTCTCTCTCTCCTATCCAACCAGGACCATTAAGGCTTACAAAATCCATTTCTTCAACTTGAGAACCCATGGTGCCTTCTTGTTGCTCAACACCTCAAGCCCTAACTCCTTTGCCAAGATATCCAAGCTTTCTGTTGCCTGGTCCTACATAGCTCTTTATCCATTAATCCATAGCAAGTCACTTCCACTATTTTGATCTTTTTCTTTGCTCATGATGTTTTATCTGCATTATGGGTTGACTTGTGCCTCCCAAAAATTCCTATGTTAAAGTCCTAACCTGTAGTACCTCAGAATGGGAACTTATTTGGACATAGGGCTGTTGCAAATGTGACTAGTTTAGATGAAGTCATACTGGAAAGTTGTGGGACCCTACTCCAATTTCACTGTTGTCCTTATAAAGTGAAGAAATTTTGGCATGGATACACAGGAAGACTGCCATATAAACATAGAAGTAGACATTGGTTGATGCACCTACAAACCAAGGAGCACCAAAAATTTCCAGAAAAGTACCTGAAGCAAGGTGAGGAGCATGAAGCAAATTGTCCTTCTCAGCCCTAAGCAAGAACCAGACCTCTGACACCTTGATTTTGGAATGTTGGGCTATAAAATTATGAGACAATAAATCTCTGCCACTTAAGCTACCTGTTTGTGATGCTTTATTATACTAGCCCTAGAAAACTAATACAATGTGACAGACACACCTGTTTCTTTTTGGTCTAATTTAATTGTTCTAGAGTGCCTAATTTTTATTTTTTCTTCGGATGAATTATGTGCACATGGACTTAATTTCTCCATCTATTTTTTATTTTACCTGACTGAAGAATTAATACCTTATTCTTAACTGATTTATATCCAGTTGTCCAGTTGTAATATACTTTACTATATGCCATGTTAATTGTCAAGGGATTCATACATCATTCATTCATATACATGCGTTTGTATTTATTTCTACCATCCATAAGTGTTTTGTGATCACAGACTGTTTATTTTTCTTGAATTTTCTAAAACTTCTAAGTAGAGCCAGCAATTTAGAGTTTAAGAAATATTTGTTTATTGGTGGTTTGAAATACCTAGATATGCTGAACAGACGGGCACCTTTAAAAAGCAGTGTACATGCAAAGTCCCTTCAGTAGTGTCTGACTCTTTGAGACCCTACAGACTCTAGCCTTCCAGGCTCTTCTGTCTATGGAATTGTCCAGACAAGAATTCTGGAATGGGTTACCACGTTCTCCGGGGAATCTTCCTGATTCAGGGATCAAACCCGCATCTCTTATGGTCTCCTGCTTTGCAGGTGGTTCTTTACCACTCCTGCCACCTGGGAAGCCCCACCTTTAGGCTACCTTATCACTAAAGAATTATTCAAGAAAATTACTGAACTTATTAACTATATAAGAAAGTCTAATTGTCTTGTAGGCTAGAATTGATTCAGTTGTTTTAAATTGTTATGTATTTTCCTTTAAGAATTATTTTGAGTAGTGCAAGGAAAGGAATGGTGTCCATACTTGAAGGACCACAAATCCCAGAAAATTTCCCATATCTACCATTGCTTTTACTGAATACTCTGTTTTCACCTATGATTTGAATACTAGCTATAATTTGCAAACCAATGGACTTGAACACCAAATGTGTGGCATGCAGAAGTTGCTTAAATAAATGCCACTTGACTTAAGTGAACATGAAGATTAGAATCTAAATAAACATTTGATTAGCATTTGCTATGTGCCAATCATGCCACACCTCAAACATAAACTATTATAATTAGATATCCAGTTCAAATACCTGTTGTTGTGTTTTTTTTTTTAACCTGTCACATCAAAAGAAACACTGTCTCCTCTCACCGTATTTCCATCTTTTTAATTCATTCTAACTTTTCCTTCTTTTTATTTATGAATTTTAGTGAACTGTAGCCCATGTACAAAGTAATGTGAGCATAAATCTTAAATGAAAACATGCAATTTCTCTATCTTTTCTCTGTTGTCTTCTTTTTTTCTTCTTATATTATTTGTCAGGAGGGAAAATATAAAAAACAAAAAGAGCAACTAATAACCATATTGTTGTTCAGAAATGTTTAGAAAGCTTTCCATATATAACAATTTATTTTACCTAGCAGTCTATGATGCAGGGATTATAATCTCTTGTTTTGTGATTGAGAAAACTGAAGATCTTGGAAATAAAATGATTTTCCCGAAAATCAGTTATTTAGATAGCAAACAGTAAGCCTAGGGTACAAATTCATGTCACCTATCTTCAAATTTGGTGCTTTTAAACTTTTACTACTTTTGCATTACTTATTAGATATGTAATCTAATTGTTATTTTTATGGGTAAGAATACCATAAAGATGTTTTCTGCAGAAAGGCTTTTTTTTTTTTTTTTTTTAAAGCAATTAACTGGCTTTAAAAATTGAAAGTTTCTGAACAGGAAAAAAAAATCTTAGTCCATCTGAAAAGCAGCTTGTTGGCATTAGAGAAACTAATAATCCACACCAGAAGACAACCGGAGAACCGTTTCATTCCTTCCTGCCTTACCACTCCCTCCCTCTCTCTCTTACTCTGTCTTTCCTACTCCCTCCTTCCCTCTCCTCCTTCCTTCCTTTCTTCTTTATATTAAGTCCTTTTAACATTTGTTGTAAAGCTGGCTGGTGGTACTGAATTCTCTTAACTTTTGCTTGTCTGAAAAGCTTTTTATTTTTCCATCAATTTTTAGTCAGATCCTTGCCAGGTACAGTAATCTTGGTTGTAGAATTTTTCCTTTTCAGTACTTTAAATGTGTCCTGCATTTCCTTCTAGAGTTTCTGCTGAAAGATCAGCTGTTAAGCATATGGGGTTTCCCTTGTATGTTACTTGTTGCTTTTCCCTTGCTCCTTTTAATATTCTTTCTTTGTATTTAGTCTTTGTTAGTTTGATTAGTATGTGTCTTGGCTTGTTTCTCCTTGGGTTTATCCTATATGGGACTCTTTGTGCCTCTTGGATTTGATTGACTATTTCCTTTTTCATGTTGGGGAAATTTTCAAATATAATCTTTTCAAAAATTTTCTCATACTCTTTCTTTTCCTTTTCATCTTCTGGAATTCTTATAATTTGAATGTTGGTGTGTTTGATATTGTCCTAGAAGTCTCTGAGACAATCCTGTTTTTTTTTCATTCTTTTTACTTTATTCTGCTCTTCAGAAGTTATTTCCATCATTTTATCTTCCAGCTCACTGATTCATTCTTCTGCTTCAGATATTCTGCTATTGATTCCTTCCAGAGTATTTCTAATTTAAATAATTGTATTGTGTGTCTCTCTTTATATTTATTCATTAATTCTTATAGTTCTCTGTTAATTGATTCTTGCATTTTCTCCATTTGTTTTCAAGGTTTTTTATTATCTTTACTATCATTATTCTGAATTTCTTTTCAGGTAGTTTGCCTATTTCTTCATTTACTTGGACTTCTGTTTCTAGTTTGTTCCTCCATTTGTGTAGTATTTCTCTGCCTTTTCATTATTATTATTTTTTTTAACTTACTGTGCTTGAGGTCTCCTTTTCCCAGTCTTCAAGGTTGAATTCTTTCTACCTTTTGGTTTCTCCCTTCCTAAGCCTGGTCCAGTGGTTTGTGTAAGTTTCATATGGGGTGAGATTTGTGCTGATTTTTTTGTTTGTTTGTTTTTTGTTTGTTTTTCCTCTAATGGGCAAAGCTGAGTGAGGTGTTAATCCTTTCTGCTGATGATTGGATTTTTGTTTTGTTTTGTTTGTTGTTTAGATGAGGTGTCCTGCACAGGGTGCTACTGGGTGATGCTGGGTCTTGTATTCAAGTGATTTCCTTTGTATGAGTTCTCAGAAGGAAATGGCAACCCACTCCAGTATTCTTGCCTGGAGAATCCCAGGGATGGCGGAGCCTGGTGGGCTGCTGTATATGGGGTCCCACAGTGTCAGACACGACTGAAGCGACTTAGCAGCAGCAGCAGCATTACTTCTCTGGTAGTCAAGGGTCTTGGAGTCAGTGCTCCCACTTCAAAGGCTCAGGGCTTGATCTCTGGTCAGTAAAGAAGATTCCGCAAGTGGTTTGTTATGGCATTAAGTGAGATTAAAGCAAATACCCAAAAGTGAGACTCTAAAGAGGAACCCCAGGCAAATGGCAGTTAGAAAATCAGCCAAATAATAATGGAATATACACATATACATCAGATCAGATCAGATCAGATCAGTCGCTCAGTCGTGTCCGACTCTTTGCGACCCCATGAACCGCAGCACGCCAGGCCTCCCTGTCCATCACCAGCTCCCGGAGGTCACCCAGACTCATACCCATCGAGTCAGTGATGCCATCCAGCCATCTCATCCTCTGTCGTCCCCTTCTCCTCCTGCCCTTAATCCCTCCCAGCATCAGAGTCTTCTCCAATGAGTCAACTCTTCGCATGAGGTGGCCAAAATACTTGAGTTTCAGCTTTAGCTGAATTTCTAAAGAAATTCCAGGATTGATCTCCTTCAGAATGGACTGGTTGGATCTTCTTGCAGTTCAAGGGACTCTCAAGAGTCTTCTCCAACACCACAGTTCAAAAGCATCAATTCTTCGGCGCTCAGCCTTCTTCACAGTCCAGCTCTCACATCCATACATGACCACAGGAAAGACCATAGCCTTGACTAGGCGAACCTTTGTTGGTAAAGTAATGTCTCTGCTTTTGAATACATATTGACCCATAAACAAAGTCAAAACTGTCCACCAAAAATAAAGTATAATAGATTGACCCAGCAAACAAAGGAAATCAAAAATTATATTTACCAGTTAAGAACAAAACTAACTAAAGCACAAACTAGAAAACAAAACTGAAGCAAGGTGCCAAGTGGTGATTAAGGCAGTGAAAACAAAACTTAAAAATTTGTTGAGAGGGAAAGAAAGAAAGAAAAGACAGAAAGGATATGCAAAGTTAAATAGAGGTAGATGAAGAACATTTATATACATTAAAGATTAATTGCAAGGGGAAAAGAACAGCAGGAAATGCAAACAAATAAATAGGTGTAGAAAAAATAATAATGTTTAAAAAATTAAAATTAAGAAAAGAGAGGGAAAAAAAGCTCAAAAGCTTGTCTTTCCCTCACTGGGAGTCCATCTCACCTCCCTAGGATGCCCTCCAACATTGTGCTGGTCTCTGGACTTGCTGTGGGGGAAGCTCAGATTTTAATCTGGTCCTACTCCTGTGTGTACTTGCCTCCAATGTCCACAGCTATCAGAACTAGTATGTTTTAGTCTGCCCAGTTGATCGTGTGGATTTAATCTGCAGCTTGTACAGCTGGTGGGAAGGTTTGGGGTCTTCTTCCTTAGTCACACTGCCCCTGGGTCTCAATTGTGGTTTTATTTCCACCGCTGCATGTGGATCCTCCACTGGGGTTTGCTCCTGAGGCTGACCTGGAGGACTTGGGTTTGCCCCCGTGAAGGCCAGGTGTGGAGGTGGTGCAGATGCTTGGGTTGCAGGGGTTCTGGCAGCACCAGGTACTCAGGGAAGTTGGCGGCTAGAGCAGCAGGAAATATAGTGCTCTAGAAGAGTATGTCAACCAGTATTGGCCAATATGCTCCAATATTCTTGCCTGGAGAAACCTGGCAGGCCACAGTCTACCGGGTTGCAAAGAATTGGACATAACTGAAACGACCCTGTGTGCATAGAAACAAGACTTTTATTTTTGCCTGTGGCAGCTCTGCCCCAGTGAGAGCTGACCGTGAAGGTGGTACAGCTGCTTGGCTTGCAGGGACCCTGGCAGCGCCAAGTATGCCAGGACACAGACTGCCTCCATTGCAGAAGTTATGGCCCTATCAGAATCTTTTTTCTAGCCCCTTGTAGCTGGCAATGAGAAGGCTTCTTTGACGAGTCTTTCTCTGTAGCTCTGCCCATTCAGGCAGTTAGAGGACTCCCTTGCCCGGCGTCCATCTCAGTTGTTTGGTGTGTCAGGCGCGTAGAGGGGCCCCACTGGATGGCGTCCTGCATCAGGTGTTTGATGGGCCAGTCTCTCTATTGTTCAGCTGCCGATGCTGGCATGTGGGGAGAGGGAGGCTATGGTGATGGCTCCGCTCCCTCCGCGTGACTCAGCAGTAATGCCTTGCTTCGATGGCTACTCAGCTTTCCTCCACAGGCATTTGCCACCACAGTCTCCTCCCTCACATCCCCTTGATCTGTCTCTCCTCAGTCAATAGCAGCCCTCGCCCTGGGATTGCTCCACAATCCCTAAACTCCAGCTCCCAGCTTCTGTGCTTCCAGGGGACCTGTGTGCCTGACCAGGGATATATGGTTGTGGCAAGGACTGTCTGATTCTCATTCCATTTAGACTGCCACAGATCAGCTGTTTCACTATCAGTCTGACTCAGACTGTTGCCCCGATGTGGGGATAGTACCCTGGCTTCAGTTCCCCCACCCGCTGAGGGCAGGTCCAGTCCTACTAACACACCTGTTTTTCCCCTATGTTCTTCATCCTACCAAGTTTTGCATGGTTCTATATATTCTTTTCTGCTAGTCAGGTACTCCTGTCTGCTTTAAGCTGATGTTCTGCATGTACTTCTGTGTCTGAAGGTGTGTTCCTGATGTATCCATGGAGAGAGATGTACTCTGCGTCCACCTACTCCACCATCTTGTTTTCTTCTCTGGCAGTTGTTTTTTAAGACCTTATTATTCAACATGCTGGTCCAAGAACCAACAATATAGACCATCACATGGGAGCTGGTTAAAAATGCAGAATCTCATCCTGCATCTCAGACCTACTGAATCAGATTTGCATGTTAACACATCTCCAGTTGATTACTGTTCATATGAAAATTTGAAAAGCCCTGGTTTAAGGCATAAAGTTTATATGATAAATTTTAATAATTTGGTAACTATCCAGTGTTATTTAGCCATATGTTCAACTGGAGGAAAATTTTAGTGTTCACAGACTCAGTTTATTTTCATCAGTATGCAATTTTATTTCCTCAATTTAGTTTCTTAGAGTGCTCAGAGTTTAGAGAGTCAAGCTGTATCAAATTCACCCAAAGAGCTTGTTTAAAATACAGATTCCTTATTACAGCCCTTATCTTGGGTTGAATCTCAAAAATATTCATTTTTACAGACTTCCCAGGTGGTTCTTATTTACATTCAAATTTGAAAAAGATTATTCTTACATTAGTTCTTTAGGTATTGACATCTTTCTAACAATGGCTTTTTCAAAACATGTTATTATTTTTGAGCCTTTAATTAATTTATTCCTATCTAGAAAGATGAATTCTTGAGCCTGTGTGGCATATATCCCTGTGTATCACAGTGTTAGTTTAACCAGGATTTCTCAAACTTGGTACTACTGACCTTTTTGACTTGATAATTCTTTATTGTGGAGGCTGTCCTGTGCATTGTGGGATGTTTGACATCATCCCTGGTCTTTTCCCATTAGATGCCAGTAGCACACCTGTCCATCTCCCAACTGACAGTTGTGACAATCAAAAATGTCTCTGGACATTGACTAATTTCCCTGGGAAGGCAAAATTGCTCCTGATTGAGAACCACTGTTTTAAACTAAGTTAAGAATAGGAACATGGCTATAGGTGAGCATGATGTCTACCTGCAGTGTCTGTTTGTATTATTGGATTCCTTTGAGGGCTTTCAGTCTTATGCCAGAGGTGAGGAGGGCATTATGTATAAGGGCTTGTAAGGGCTACCTGGACCTCTGTGCTGGTTTAGCTCTGTGATGGGAGAGACATAATGTGATGATGGGGAGGGGGGCAAACTCTCATAAATATGGAAATAAACAAGGCTTCTGTAGAAGCTACATTCCAAAGAACAAAAAAAAAGTAGGTAAAAAATCCTTTTTTTCCTGCTTTTTAAAAAAAATTATTTATTTTTAATTGAAAGATAATTGCTTTATAGTATTGTATTGGGTTTTACCAAACAGCAACATAAATCAGCCATAGGTTTTCTTTTTTTTTTCCCACTTTTTTAGTAGTTCTGAACATGCTGTGATGACTGAAAAAGCTGCTATGTGGTATCTTGAGAACTTTGTAGTTTGCGTATGAGAGCTTTTTAAAATTTTATTTATTTATTCTTGATTGTGCTGGGTCTTTGCTGTTGCATGTAAGCTTTGTCTGGTTGCAGTGAGTGGACTTCTCACTGAAGTGGCTTCTCTTGTTACAGAATACAAGTTCTAGGGCACACAGGCCTTGTAGTTAGAGCACACAGGCTTAGTTGCCCTGTGGCATGTGGGATATTCCTGACCAGGGATTGAACCCAAGTCCCTGAATTGACGGGAGGATTCTTAACCACCAGACCACCAGTAAAGTTCCAGCAACTTCTTTTAAAGGAGCAAAATTAAGAGCACCCTTTTACTTGTCAATGCTGAAAAGTCAATTAGAACAAATACTTATTTTGTACAACTCTTTGTGCATAAAGAGTTATTGTGGTACCCAGATGGGTATTTTAAAGATTTAGATGTGCATATAGCTATAATTTTTTTCAAAAATATATCAGAAGAAATTTGAGGATTTAATAGACAAATGAATGCAAAACGTTTATAAGATCAAATCATTTACTGACGGGGAATGTGTCAAATCACTTAATATATCTGAGTCAGTCACCTCACCTATTAAACAGGGAGAAATTGTCTCATGAGTTTGTTGGAGGAAGGAAGGTTAAATAAGTTTAAGTATGTGAAAATGCCTTCCAGAAATATAAGTCTTTGGTAAGATTTTGCGTTGAACTTGTGCTTTACACATATATTTATTACTATCAGTTTGTCAGTCAGTTCATGCGACATGAATTTATTTGGGAAACTAAGATATTATTAACAAACTAAGATATTAACAACAAACTGTGGAAAATTCTTAAAGAGATGGGAATACCCTTACCTGTGTCTCCTGAGAAATCTGTATGAAGGTCAAGAAGCAGCAGTTAGAATTGGGCATGAAACAACAAACTGGTTCCAAATTGGGAAACGAGTACATCAAGGCTGTATATTGTCACCCTGCTTATTTAACTTATATGCAGAGTACATCATGGGAAATGCTAGGCTGGATGAAGCACAAGCTGGGATCAAGATTGCACGGAGAAATATCAATAACCTCAGATATGCAGGTGCCACCCTTATGGCAGAAAGTGAAGAACTAAAAAGCCTCTTGATGAAAGTGAAAGAGCAGAGTGAAAAAGTTGGCTTAAAACCCAACATTTAGAAAACTAAGATTATAGCATCCAGTCCCATTTCTTCATGGCAAATAGATGGGGAAACAATGGAAACAGTGAGAGACTTTATTTATTTATTTATTTTGGTCTCCAAAATCACTGCAGATGGTGACTGCAGTCATGAAATTAAAAGATGCTTGCTCCTTTGAAGAAAGATCAGATCAGATCAGTCACTCAGTCGTGTCCAACTCTTTGCGACCCCATGAACCGCAGCACGCCAGGCCTTCCTGTCCATCACCAGCTCCCAGAGGTCACTCAGACTCACACCCATCAAGTCAGTGATGCCATCCAGCCATCTCATCCTCTGTCGTCCCCTTCTCCTCCTACCCTCAATCCCTCCCAGCATCAGAGTCTTCTCCAATGAGTCAACTCTTCGCATGAGGTGGCCAAAATACTGGAGTTTCAGCTTTAGCATCATTCCTTCTAAAGAAATTCCAGGGCTGATCTCCTTCAGAATGGAGTGGTTGGATCTCCTTGCAGTCCAAGGGACTCTCAAGAGTCTTCTCCAACACCACAGTTCAAAAGCATCAATTCTTCGGCGCTCAGCCTTCTTCACAGTCCAGCTCTCACATCCATACATGACCACAGGAAAGACCATAGCCTTGACTAGGCGAGCCTTTGTTGGCAAAGTAATGTCTCTGCTTTTGAATATGCTATCTAGGTTGGTCATAACTTTCCTTCCAAGGAGTAAGCGTCTTTTAATTTCATGGCTCCTTTGAAGAAAAGCTATGACCAAACCTAGATAGCATATTCGGAGAAGGCAATGGCAAGCCACTCCAGTACTCTTGCCTAGAAAATCCCATGGATGGAGGAGCCTGGTAGGCTGCAGTCCATGGGGTCGCTACAAGTCGGCCACGACTGAGCGACTTCACTTTCACTTTTCACTTTCACACAATGGAGAAGGAAATGGCAACCCACTCCAGTGTTCTTGCCTGGAGAATCCCAGGGATGGCAGAACCTAGTGGGCTGCTGTCTATGGGGTCGCACAGAGTCGGACACGACTGAAGCGACTTAGCAGCAGCAGCAGCAGCAGATAGCATATTAAACAGCAGAGTCATTACTTTGCTAACAAAGGTCCATCTAGTCAAAGCTATGGTTTTCTAATAGTCATGTATGGCTGTGAGAGTTGGACCATAAAGAAAGCTGAGAGCCAAAGAATTGATGCTTTTGAACTGTGGTGTTGGAGAAGACTCTTGAGAGTCCCTTGGACAGTAAGGAGATCCAACCAGTCCATCCCAAAGGAAATCGGTCCTAAATATTCATTGGAAGGACTGATGCTGTAGCTGAAACTCCAGAACTTTGGCTACCTGATGTGAAGAACTGACTCATTTGAAAAGACCCTGATGCTGGGAAAGATTGAAGGCAGGAGCAGAAGGGGATGACAGAAGATGAGGTGGTTGGATGGCATCACCGACTGGATAGACATGAGTTTGAGCAAGCTCTGGGATTTAGTGATGGTCAGGGAATCCTGGCATGCTGCAGTCCATGGGGTTGTAAGAAGTCACACATGACTGAGTGACTGAACTGAACTGAAGGTATTATATTATTAGTTTATTGCAAAGTTGAGACAGCAATACTTTTAAAGTCTGTATGATGATGTCTTATATTTTAAGGCATTTATATTGAGATCTTTAGCTACTGCAGTAACTAATTTAGTATGGATTATTTCTAGAAACAAAACACTTTATGCCAAATTAATAAAATTCAAATCAGTTTTTGGATACAGAGTTTGTAAAATTTGTCATCATTTTGCAAATTACATGGTAAAACTTTAAATGTAAACATAGGAATTGATGTTGTTTTTCTATAAATGAGTGGCAGGTTTAAATACTTGATCATTATATGTATATATACTTATTTACTAATATTATGGGGAAATGCTTAGAATTAAGCAAAATCAGCTGCAGGTGTCTGTGTGAAGCAGTAGTTCTTCATCAGTTTTTTTATTAGATAAACAAAAATCATTTTTGAGTAAAAACCCTTGAACAGTGTACATTTGAAGTGATGTGTGATGCATCATATGATTAATAATTTTTTAAAATTTATTTTAAAAAGTATAGCTAATTTACAATATTGTTTTAGTTTCTGCCGTACAACAAAGTGAATCAGACATGCATATACATATATCCATTCTTTTTTAGATTCTTTTCCCATGTAGGCCATTACAGAGAATTAAGTAGAATTCCCAGGTCTATACAGTATGACCTTATTAGTTATTTATTTTATATATAGTACTGTATATATGCCAATCCCAATCTCCCAATTTATCTCTCTCCCACTTAACCCTGGTAACCATAAGTTTATTTTCTACATCTGTAACTATTTGTTTTGTATATAACTTGATTAGTACTGTTTTTTTTTTTTTTTTTTAAGATTTCACATGTAAGCAATATCATATGAGATTTGTCTTCCTCTTTTTGACTTCACTTGGTATGACAATCTCTAGGTCCATCCATGTGTGCATGCTTAGTTGCTTCAGTCGTGTCTGACTTTTGTGACTCTTTGGACAATAGTTGCCAGGCTCCTCTGTCCACAGCATTCTCCAGGCAAGAATACTAAAGTGGGTTGCCATTCCTTTCCCCAGGGAATCTTTCCAACTTAGGGATGGAACTTGATTCTCCTGCATTCCAGGTGGATTCTTTACTGTCTGAGCACCAGAGAAGCCCCTAGGTCCACCCACGTTGCTGCAAATGGCATTATTTCATTCTTTTTTATGGTTGTGGAAACTTCTGAAAGAGATGAGAATACCAGACCACCTGACCTGCCTCTTGAGAAACCTATATGCAGGTCAGGAAACAACAGTTAGAACTGGACATGGAACAGCAGATTGGTTCCAAATAGGAAAAGGAATACATCAAGGCTGTATACTGTCACTCTGCTTATTTAACTTATATGCAGAGTACATCATGAGACACACTGGGCTGGAAGAAGCACAAGATGGAATCAAGATTGCCGGGAGAAATAATCAATAACCTCAGATACACAGATGACACCACCCTTATGGCAGAAAGTGAAGAACTAAAAAGCCTCTTGATGAAAGTGAAAGTGGAGAGTGAAAAAGCTGGCTTAAAGCTCAACATTCAGAAAACGAAGATCATGGCATCTGGTCCCATCACTTCATGGGAAATAGATGGGGAAACAGTGGAAACAGTGTCAGACTTTATTTTTCTGGGCTCCAAAATCACAGCAGATGGTGATTGCAGCCATGAAATTAAAAGACACTTACACCTTGGAAGAGGGTTATGACCAACCTAGATAGCATATTCAAAAGCAGAGACATTACTTTACCAACAAAGGTTCGTCTAGTCAAGGCTATGGTCTTTCCTGTGGTCATGTATGGATGTGAGAGCTGGACTATGAAGAAGGCTGAGCGCCGAAGAATTGATGCTTTTGAACTGTGGTGTTGGAGAAGACGCTTGAGAGTCCCTTGGACTGCAAGGAGATCCAGTCAATCCATTCTGAAGGAGCTCAGCCCTGGGATTTCTTTGGAAGGAATGATGCTAAAGCTGAAACTCCAGTACTTTGGCCACCTCATGTGAAGAGTTGACTCATTGGAAAAGACTGATGCTGGGAGGGATTGCGGGCAGGAAGAGAAGGGGAGAACAGAGGATGAGATGGCCAGATGGCATCACCGACTTGATGGACATGAGTTTGAGTGAACTCCGGGAGTTGGTGATGGACAGAAAGGCCTGGTGTGCTGCAGTTCATGGGGTCGCAAAGAGTCGGACATGACTGAGAGACGGAGCTGAACTGAATATTCCATTATATGGACTTCTGTGGTGGTTCAGTGATAAAGAATCTGCCTGCTAATGCAGGAGACTTGGGTTCAGTCCCTGGGTTTGGAAGATCTCCTGGAGAAAGAAGTGGCAACCTCTTCTAGTATTCTTGCCTGGAAAATAATGAGGACAGAGGAGTCCATCAAGTCCATGAAGTTGCAAAGAGTAGGATACGACTTAGCAACTAAACAAAAGCAATATTCCATTGTATATATGTACTACATCTTTTTTATCTATTCCTCTATCAAATGACATTTAGCTTGCTTCCATGTCCTGGCTATTGTAAATAGTACTGCAATGAATATTGGGGTGAATGTATCTTTTAAAATTATGGGTTTCTCTAGATGTATGCCCAAGAGTGAGGATACTGGGTCATATGGTAATTCTGTTTTTAGTTTTTTAAGGTACCTCCATACTGTTATCCATAGTGTCTGCACAAATTTACATTCTCACCAACAGTGTAGGAGGATTAAAATTTAAATTGATGGGAAAAGTCTATTTTGCAACTTCATTAAGTTTAAGGTCAGTTTTAATGTAGAGATTAAATTATAAATACCAGCTCAATCTTGCCTTTCAAGAAATCTAAGTCATATGTTTTAGTTATATTTGTTAAAAGTGTTGAAGCCAATTAACAAATGTTTGTTTGAAATGAGACACAAGTATTAACTCTCCTGTTACAAATATCTTCCTCTCATTATATATTCATGAGTTTCAAAAGGAACCCCAGTTAAAATAAGGTTATCCATGAGCAGCAAGTGAAAAAAAACTTGGAGATAGGAAATGGAAGTTTGAACATGGTTAATGGCAGAAATCAATATAGCTAGAAATCCCTAAGAATTGCACAGATTCTGACTTTGATTCAGTGATCTAAAATTATGTTTGAAATCAGTTGTGACAATATGTGATACTGTGAGGAAAAATCAAATGACATGGTCAGAGCAACCAGATATAGGAATAAATGTTATTTTTATTATTAATGTTATGAATAGAAGTAGGAGTTCTTAGGAGACAGTAGCTGTGGATTGTGACAAATTAAATGTCATAGAAGAGTGAGAGATATATGTGGTGAAGGACTTCACTTATTTAGGCAAAAGACTATTCCAGAACAAAAAGAGCTTCGTGTGTTTCTACACAAGGAATTGTTAGGAAATTGGTGCTACTCTTAAAAAAGGTAAGGACATGTGGTTCTAAATTGCATCTCATTCTTTAGTATGATACAAAAATAGATCCCTAGTATTTTGATAATATGTAAGAATATTTTCATTTTTACTTTTGATTCCATTTTCAGTTACCTCCAAGTGGTTTTTCTTTAATATGAAAAAATATGCTTTTAAACAAATTTTTATACTGTTCATTTCCTTAAATAAGAGTGTGATATTAAAGATATGGGACTGAAATTTTAAAACATATATGTTTGTTTATCCTGAGTTGTTATGAGGTCATACTTCCTAAACAGCGTTAAACATTGATTAAAATTGTCAAATTTAGCAATGCCATTTAGTCAGTGATTTATGTATAAACAAACAATTGGAAACTGGACCGGCTTTGTATCTTTCATGAGCTCTGATATAATGTTTAGATTAATCTAATTCTTACTGAGCAACAATTTGGACATTGTAATGACTGGTTGTTGGCAAAATAAATATATATTTGTTAAATTAGTTTTTAATATTTAACAATACTAATTTGCCTTCTTAGAATGAATGCTGTTCATCTTGATGAATTTTCAAATCCACCATGACAAGGCAAGGTTTCAAATGAGTAGGTATTTCTTAGTTTCAAGTAGGTTGGATTCAGCCAAAACAGCTACTAAGTAGCACAGATAAAAAGTGCAAAAGTAGAGACAGATGGACTCCCCGTGGCCAAAAAGGCTCCGGAGACACTGTGAAGGAATTGGGACTTCATCTGGGCCTTGAAGTGTGAATCCAGTTTAGACTGGCAGATAAGAGAGAGCAAAGACAAAGAGCAAAGATGTATTTTTGAGTTCTTCTGCAACAAGAGGTTACACTGCAAAGATAGACACCAGCTCACGGATTAACGGTGGGTTACGTGGGGTGATTCCTCTCTCAATTTGCCAACCACTGACAACAAACATTTGAGAAACTTCTCATCTTGGAGCATGTTCCTTGGCTGTGAAAAAGGCTTTGAAAAAGGAGTATTTGTTCTCCCTGGGTCACAAGGTTATTGTGAGAATTAACATATAATGTCTATAGCATGCACTGTATGAATCCAAGTGTTACAAAAATGTCAAGTGGCCCACTTATACCACTGTGTGAGGGTGGTTAGCAGCCCCTGCTGCATGCTGTGCCCTGCTTGGTGACTTGCATCTGCATCCCAGCTATTTCCTCTCATGCTTACAATGCTTATTACAGACCTTCACTCTTCCCTGAAGACCTTTGACTGCCTTCTCTTATTCTCAGCCAATAACTTTTTTACCAACCCTACAGAAAATGGAAACAATAACTTTCTCATCCTTCTGCTCTCATTACAACCACATTCTCTACACCCACCCTTTCTTCCTCTCCTTCTACCAATGGAATAGATACTCTCACCCCTGGGAGTCAGGGATCCATCTCAGTGCTGAATCTCATCTCTTCCAGTCTTGCTCCATCTAGTATCCTCTCAAACTCAGTTTTCAATTTCTTTCTAGTTATTCCTTCCTGTCTCTCTGATAACCTAGATGGCTGGGATGAGGGGAGAGTAAAAGAGAGGTCCAGGAGGGAGGGGTATACATGCATACATTTAGCTGATTCACTTTGTTGTGCAGCAGAAAATAATACAACATTGTAAAGCAACTATAACCCAATAAAACAGAAAAGGAGTAAATATGCTTACAGTTCTTCATTAACGTACTTCCTCTTCTAGTTCTTGTGTTATTGTCCCCCCTTCTTCTTTTTTTTTAAATTTTTTAAATTTTATTTTATTTAACTTTACAATATTGTATTGGTTTTAGCCAAATTTCTTTAAGATATGATATGTTTTCACTGTCATTATTTCTTCTTGTCAGCTGCTCTCTTTAACCCACTTCAGTCTAGATTTTTTATCCCATGTCCCTTTCTTTTTTATATATAAATTTATTTATTTTAATTGGAGGCTAATTACTTTACAATATTGTATTGGTTTTGCCATACATCAACATGAATCCACCACGGGTGGCGTGTACACCCATGTCCCTTTCTAATTGCTCTCACCAAAATCACTTATCATGTCTATACTGTTAAATCAGACATCTTTCAGTCCGTATCTTGCTTGACCTATAGGCAGCAATTAATTCTATTGATCAGTCCCACCTTCAAACACTTATTTACCTTGTCTTCACGAGAGAAGACATTGTATCCATCAGGGGTCAGATATGCAAACAACAGAATCCATTCTGGAAGTTTAAGCAGAAAAGGAATATATTGAAGGATGTTAGGTGGCTTACAATATATATGGGAGGACAGCTTTAGATGATGTTAAGCCAAGACAACTCCTGTCTCATCTGGTTAGAATCCCACTCCCTCTGCTTCTTGCTATCAGCACCACAACTCAACACAAATGCTGACACTGGGACTGGACTCTGGAAGCTGACCAGTCCACCATGCTTGCTAGAAGATCTCACAATCTGCTTAGTCAGAGGTTCTCTTCTGAGTCGAAATGCTTGCCCCTGATTTTCTGTTCTAAGCTGCAGTTCTACATTCTAGCTGCCACCTGTGACTTCATCTTGTACGTGAGACAAGGGCTCCCCAAACAGAGAAAGTGTGTTGAAAAGGTGATAGTTGCCACTATTTCAGCATTCGTCTGCTTCCAACATGCTTCTAATTTCACTGCTACTTCTCTGAGAAGTCTTTCTCTTTTCTTTACTTGCCCACTCCTTGAATATTGAAGTTCCCCAGGGTCCATGGGGTCGCTAAGAGTTGGACACGACTGAGCGACTTCACTTTCGCTTTTCACTTTGATGCATTGGAGAAGGAAATGGCAACCCACTCCAGTGTTCTTGCCTGGAGAATCCCAGGGACGAGGGAGCCTGGTGGGCTGCCGTCTATGGGGTCGCACAGAGTCGGATACGACTGAAGTGACTTAGCAGCAGCAGGGTTCCATCTTAATTTTTCTCTCCTTATTCTCCACCCTCTCTCTGGGTGCTGATGTCTAACACCATGTCTTTAATTACCTTCTCCGTTCTTAGGACTCTCAAATCTTGATCTTTAGTGCTATCCTCTTTCCTGATCTCTAGAGGAGATCCACATATCTGCCTGCCTCTTGGACATTTTTACTTGCATGTGTCATATGCAACTCAAAATAAACATGTGTAAAGCCATACTCCTCTGTTACCCAAATGGATTCCTTCAGTTCCCAACAGGACAGGTCCACTCAGTTGCTGAGAAGGAAGATGTTATCCTTGAGAGCTTCCTTCCTTCATATGTATCTGGTTAGTTCCTGAGTGCAGTCAGTTTTAGATCCCATGTATTTTTTTTTCTTTTAATCTGCCACTATCTCTCTGTATTTAACCAGAATAGACAGTTGCACTTATTTCGTATGCTTGTAGGGTTACGCTCAAAATCCTTCAAGCTAGGCTTCAGCAGTACGTGAACTTCCAGATGTACAAGTGGGGTTTACAAAAGGTGGAGGAACCAGAGATCAAATTGCCAACGTTTGTTGGATCATGAAGAAGGCAGGGAATTCTAGAAAAGCACCTACTTTTGCTTCATTGACTAGACTAAAGCCTTTGACTATGTGGATCACAACAAACTGGAAAATCCTTAAAGACATAGGAGTACCAGACCACCTTACCTGTCTACTGAGAAACCTGTCTGCAGGTCAAGAAGAAACAGAACCAAACATGAAACAACTGATGAGTTCAAAATTGGAAAAGGAGTACATCAAGGCTGTTTATTGTCACTCTGCTTATTTAACTTACATGCAGACTACATCATGCAAAATGCTGGGCTGGATGAAACACAAGCTGGAATCAAGATTCCAGGAGAAATATCAACAACCTCAGATATGCAGATGATACCACTCTCATGGCAGAAAGTGAAGTGGAACTAAAGAGCCTCTTGATGAAAGTGAAAGAGGAGAGTGAAAAAGTTGTCTTAAAACTCAACATTCAGGAAACTAAGATCATGGCATCCAGTCCCATCACTTCATGGCAAATAGATGGGGACAAATGGAAACAGTGATAGGCTTTTTTCTTGGGCTCCAAAATCACTGCAGATGGTAACTGCAGTCATGAAATTAAAAGATGCTTGTTTCTTGGAAGAAAAGCTATGACAAACCTAGACATCATATTAAAAATCAGAAACATCACTTTGCTGACAAAGGTCTGTCTAGTCAAAGCCATAGTTTTTCCAGTAGTCGTGTATGGATATGAGAGTTAGACTATAAAGAAAGCTGAGTGCCAAAGAATTGAGACTTTTGAACTGTAGTGTTGGAGAAGACTCTTGAGAGTCCCTTGGACTGCAAGGAGATGAATCCTAAATGAGTTAAACCAGTCAGTCCTCTTTCAAGAGTCTTCTCCACCAGCCTTGACTTCTCCAGTCACTCTCAGCCTTGTCTCAGATTTTCCTATTGCATGTCTTTATCGCTGTCTGTATCTGCCTCTCTCTGCTTCTGTCTCTCTGTCTCTGTCTGTCTGTCTGTCTCTCTCTCTCTCTCTCTGTGTGTGTGTGTGAATGTATAAATAGATTTTTGGTCAGTTGCAAAGTTGTGTCCAGCCCTTTTGCGACTTCATGGACGGTAGCCCACCAGGCTACGCTCTTCATGGGATTTCACAAGCAAGAATACTAGAGTGAGTTGCCATTTCCTTCTTCTGGGGACCTTCCTGACCCATGGACTGAACCTGGCTCTCCTGCTTGGCAGGCAAATTCTTTACCATTGAGTCACATGGGAAGCTATAGATACAAAGTCAGAAATCCCAAAGATTGGAGTAATGTATTCTGTTAACTGTAGCAAGAAAACTGATACAATGCTAGTGCTCTTACTCTTCTTAAAGAATATACCATACAATTTACAATGAATGAATTCTAAAAAATGAATGAAGGAAATATATGGCTACTATTTTGAGATGTCAGAAGTTATGTGTTTCAGTAACATAGATATAGTTTTCAATGCATAAAAGTTAATATTTGGTAAACAAACTCAGTAATGCTACTGACTTTAAAACATGATTGCTAGCAATTCCTTGAAATGTTAGTTTATTTGTAAATCACATTTTAATTTATTCTTTACTGATTTTTCACTAAGCTGCTTATTTTACTTGCAAATTTTCTGTTTTTAAAAATACTCTTATCTTCCCAAATGTTACTCTCAAATCTCTTTCCAGAATTGCATTTCTCAGAACTTAGGCTTTTTCTTGTTTTATGAATTAAGTTATTGATCTCTGTGCCAGCTTTACCAAGCTAATTTTTCACAGCTGATGAGCCAAGACCTAATAATAACCCATACTGATCTATGTTATTTTTCAATATAAGGCATTCTTGAGCTGTTGAACTGTATGACTTCAAGATCTTATTGGCTATGCAAGAAGGCATTAGTGTTCATTAATATACTAACATACCCCACTTACAGGACAGCATTGAGAATACTATGGCTTTAGAAATCCACCATGCTGTATATAAAAAACGGCACCAGTGGCATGCAAGGCATAACATGTGGGTAGCTGGATGGTGTGGCAGAAATACCTAAGTGAAAGAACAGCATACCTGAGTGCCCACTGCCTCCAAGGTTGGTGTGAAGACTAGTGTATGGCCAAAAGGAACATTAACCAGGGACCTGTGCTCTGAGAACAGTGTTCTCGTTTTGACTGTCACTCAGAAGCCATGTAAACCTGTACTAGACGGATCTTTCAGAAACACAGATCTGATTAAATTAACCCTCTCCTAAAACCTTTCCCAATTCTTATAGGATGAAGTCTAAATTTTTTAATTTGACTCATGAAAAGTTTATCATCTGACTGATCTCTGCCACCTCTTTAATTTCTCTCTGGCATTTCCATTTCTCCAATTGTAATTGACTAGGATTAGGTTAGATGATTTCTAAAGTTTCCTTTCAGGTCTAAAAATCTGTGATTCTGAATAATTACAAAGTCGGCCTCAGCTTTCAGATAGAATAAAAGGGAATTTATAAATTTCTGTTTGTAAAATAGCTCAGCTTGAATTATCCTGGGGCAAGAGAAGTTGTTCAAGTATAAGAAACACAGTTTGCTTCTGCTTTTTAAGTTTGATGGAGTATGATTGTATTTCCTCCAGAATTCTAGAGAATCAGATTCTTCAGTGCAAGCCTGCAGATCATGTTCTCTTTGTTAGAACTGTGAAGTATACAGGCTGGTAATGATTTGAAAATCTCTAGCCTTTGTCTTATAGATGATTAAATTAAGGTCCAGTGCGATGAAGTGCCTGTTTGGTTTATAATAGAGTCAAAGACTAGAATCCAGGCTTCTTTAATCCCACCGCAGTGTTTTTCCATGATACAAGAATATTTCACCACCATGGCTTATGTTCACTATTCATTCAAAAAGCCCCACATCTAAGTAAATGCCTGTAGAGTGTCCTGAGAAGACAAAGGATTCACATCTGCCAAACTGAGCTCCAGGTCAAGCCAGTGTAAACAAGGAAAGTTATCTTTTCTCCTTCCAGATGAAAAACCATGAAAGGATCCGTTGATTCATTCAGCAGATATTTAGTGAGGGCCAGCCATTGTTCTAGAACAAACGCTCTATCCTCCTGGAATTCATATTCCAATAAATATAAACTACAGATATATTAAGGCTTCCCTGGTGGCTTAGCTGGTAAAGAATCTGCCTGCAATGTGGGAGACCTGGGTTCGATCCATGGGTTGGGAAGATTCCCTGGAGAAGGGAATGGCTACCCACTCGAGTATTTTGGCCTGGAGAATTCCATGGACTGTATAGTCCATGTGGTCACAAAGAGTCGGATGCGACTGAGCTACGTTCACTTCACAGATATATTAACAATAACTTACTAGGATACTTTTAGACCCTGACAAGTAATATGGAGCAACTGGGGCTGGGGAGGAGTTACTTTAGATTTAGTAACCAACTTCAACTGCAACTTTATTTGTTCATGAACATTCTCCTCACCTTAATTATATTTTTCTTAATAATTCCACAGTTGTACCTTACCAACTCTTGTGAGGTGTATTTTTCTCTGCTACTTCCCCACCTTCCTCCTTCCAAATGCTTTAATGTCTTCATATCACAGCAAAGAAGATGCCTTTCTTATATTTGTTGGGCACTTAAGTCCATTTGTGTTGTATCTCCTATCCCATAAATGTATTTCTTTTTTTTCCTGCACAAACTTCATTCAAATGGAATATTATTTCTCAATATTTCATATTTTTGCTGCCTCTGCTGCCTACACCAGACTTGAATCTTTACAGTACTGTTTGAACACCTCTGTTTGACAGGAAACTCTAAATCAGTCACTTTAAACGTACTTCTTCAAAAGCCACCTCATGTCCTGACATACCACACAGATTCTTTGGTTGCCTGTCCTTAGTCAACAACCATCCTTTTTTTGTTTTCTCTTGGCACATAGCATATAGGAACTCATATTGTTATTCAAATATTATATGTCCTGGCTTCTTAAAGATAATTTCAGTATCAACTCCAGTTGGGGTAGGGAATCAGTTCAGTTCAGTTCAGTTGCTCAGTCGTGTCCGACTCTGCTAACCCATGAACTGCAGCACACCAGGCCTCCCTGTCCATCACCAATTCCCAGAGTTTACCCAAACTCATGTCCACTGAGTCAGTGTTGCCATCCAGCCATCTCATCCTCTATCATCTCCTTCTCCTCCTGCCCTCAGTCTTTCCTGGCATCACAGTCTTTTCCAATGAGTCAGCTCTTCGCATCAGGTGGCCAAAGTGTTGGCATTTCAGCTTCAACATCAGTCCTTCCAATGAACACCCAGAACTGAGCTCCTTTAGGATGGACTGGTTGGATCTCCTTGCAGTCCAAGGGACTCTCAAGAGTCTTCTCCAACACCACAGTTCAAAAGCATCAATTCTTCGGCGCTCAGCTTTCTTCACAGTCCAACACTCACATCCATACATGACCACAGGAAAAACCATAGCCTTGACTAGACGGACCACTACTGACAAAGTAATGTCTCTGCTCTTCAATATGCTGTCTAGGTTGATCATAACTTTGTTTCCAAAGGAGTTAGCATCTTTTAATTTCATGGCTACAGTCACCATCTGCAGTGATTTGGAGCCCCCAAAAAAGTCAGCCACTGTTTCCCCTATTTCCCCATCTATTTGCCATGAAGTGATGGGACCAGATGCCATGATCTTCGTTTTCTGAATGTTGAGCTTTAAGCCAACTTTTTCACTCTCCTCTTTCACATTCAAAAAGAGGCTCTTTAGTAGTTAACTTTCTGCCATAGGGTGGTGTCATCTGCATATCTGAGGTTATTGATATTTCTCCCGGCAATCTTGATTCCACCTTGTGCTTATGTAGCTCAGCGTTTCTCATGATGTACTCTTCACATAAGTTAAATAAGCATGGTGACAGACCTGACGTACTCCTTTTCCTATTTGGAACCAGTCTGTTGTTCCATGTCCAGTTCTGACTGTTGCTTCCTGACCTGCATACAGGTTTCTCAAGAGGCAGGTCAGGTGGCCTGGTATTCTTATCTCTTTCAGAATTTTCCACAGTTTATTGTGATGCACACAGTCAAAGGCTTTAACATAGTCAATAAAGCAGAAATAGATGTTTTTCTGGAGCTCTCTTGCTTTTTTGATGATCCAGCAGATGTTGGCAATTTGATCTCTGGTTCCTCTGCCTTTTCTAAAACCAGCTTGAACATCTGGAAATTCCTGGTTCATGTATTGCTGAAGCCTGCCTTGGAGAATTTTGAGCATTACTTTAGAAGTGTGTGAGATGAGTGCAATTGTGTGATAGTTTGAGCATTCTTTGGCATTTCCTTTCTTTGGAATTGGAATGGAACTGCTGAGTTTTCCAAATTTGTTGACATATTGAGTGCAGCACTTTCACAGCATCATCTTTTAGGATTTAAAATAGCTCAACTGGAATTCCATCACCTCCACCAACTTTGATCATAGTGATGCTTCCTAAGGCCCACTTGACTTCACATTCCAGAATGTCTGGCTCTAGGTGAGTGATCACACCATCATGATTAACTGGGTCGTGAAGATCTTTTTTGTACAGTTCTTCTGTGTATTCTTACCACCTCTTCTTAATATCTTCTGCTTCTGTCAGGTCCATACCATTTCTGTCCTTTATTGAGCCCATCTTTGCATGAAATGTTCCCTTGGTATCTCTAATTTTCTTGAAGAGATCTCTAGTCTTTCCCATTCTATTGTTTTCCTCTATTTCTTTGCATTGATTGCTGAGAGGGTAGGAAATAGTTATAAAATTATTTATATCACTAAATATAAATTCCTAAATGTGATCTAAATTAATTGATTCTTGGAACATATAAACACTGTTTTAAATATAGTTACTCCTTATTAAATGCACATTGTATATGTTTCTGATACGCATCACCTCATAATATTATAATTTAAGTGTTATTTCTCCAGTTAGAATTTGTCTTTTTTGCCTCATGCAATAAATGGACCTCTCAGTGAAGAACAGAGAACCTGGTGTTCTGTAGTCTATGGGGCCACAAAGAGTCAGACAGGACATAGTGACTGAAGAGAAACTTTGCTCTCTCAGAGAAGCAGAGTTAAAGTCCTTTGGTACAACTGAGCACATTAACAATTCCATATGACTCCTATTATGATCCTAAAACTCTGGAAGCAAATGAATTTTCATCATATTACTCCAGGGTGCTTGAAATTTGATTTTTTTAGGCTGTAATTGAACATGATACTTTTCTTATGCATGCATATGTGCTAAGTCACTTCAGTTGTGCCTCACTCTTTGAGACCCTGTCTGTAGCCTGCCAGCTCCAGTCCATGGAATTCTCCAGGTACGGAGTGGGTTGCCATGCACTCTTCCAGGGGATCTTCCTGACTCAGGAGAACCCACGTCTGAGGTCTCCTGCATTGGTAGGCATGTTCTTTACCACTGGCACCACCTGGGAAGCCCTACTTTCCTGATAGACCAGTGCAAACATATAGAAGTAGCAGGGGTAGATAGTGCTCCATGCGTGCTTGAGATAAATGCATATTCTAATTTTTTTGTAATGTTCGGTAAACATGAATTAAGTCCAATTAGTGTATTGTGTCATTTAGTACCTCTCTTACCTAAAGATTTTCTGTCTGGAAGATCTGTCCATTGATATCAGTGAGGCATTAAGTTCTCCTACTATTATTGTATTCCTCTTAATTTCTCCCTTTATGTCTGTTTATGTATTTAGGTACTCCTATATTGGGTGCCTAGATGTTAATGAGTGTAATATCCTCTTCTTGTATTGATTCTTTTATTGTATAATGTCCTTATTTACCTTTCTTTATGGACTTTTTAAAAAAGTCTGTGTCCTCTGAGATGAGTATTGATACCCTCGCTTTTTTGTCATTTCCACTTGTATGAAATATCTTTTTCCACCCCCTCACTTTCAATCTAAGTGTCTTTTGCCTTGAGGTGAGTCTCTCATTGGCAGCATGTTGTAGATTCTTGTTTTTTTAATCTAATCTGCCACTTTGTATCTTTTGTTAGGCACATTTAGTCCATTGATATTTAAAGTAAAGTACTAATTTCCATCTTAAACCCTATTTTCCAGGTCCATTTTATAGTCCTTGTTCTTTTCTTTTTCTTTTTGTTGTTTAATGGCTTTCTTTTGTATTTTGCCTGAGTTCTTTGCTGTTTGATTTTGTCAATCTATTGTATGTTTTTGATTTTGGTTACTCTGATTTTCAAGTGTGTTGATCCATGACTATCCCCCATATTTTGTGATTTCAGTGTCCTGTTTTACATCTTCATGTTTATCCTTTTACTGTTAATTGGAGTAATACTGCTTTTACAATTTTTTTTTTTTAACTTATACACTGGCTTAAGTGATCTTCAATATTTTACTGAAGATGATATTTATCTGTTTTCTGTAGATTTTGGAAGTTTTCAGCCATAATGTCTTCAAATATATTTTCACTCCATCTTTCTCTTTTCTCCTTCTGGAACCCCTACTATGCATAGGTAGCCATGCTTTATATTATCTTACAGATCTCGTGTATTTTTATATATTTATCTTTCCTGTTGTGAGTGTTGCTTTCCTATAGATTCTTGCCTCTTTTCTTTTTAAAGACGAGCTTTCAGTATTTATTTTGAGTGGGTATAGCATTGCTGTGTTCTTTTAGTTTTTCTTGTTGGAGATATCCTTTATCTCACCTTTTAGTTGCAGTGATAATATTGCTGGGTAAAGTATATTAGGTTGCAGGTTTTTTCAAGACTGAATATATCAGGACACTCCCTTCTTACCTGCAAAGTTTTTGCAGAGAAATGAGCTGATACCCTTATAAGGGTTCCCTTGTAACTGATCCTTTTTCTCCTGCTGCCTTTAGAATCTCTCTTTATCTTTAGTTCGTTCTCTTTTAATTATAGTATGTCTTGGTGTGAGTCTGTTTGGGACCCTCTGTGCTTCCTATTCCTTGATATCTGTTTTCTTCTTTAGATTGGGGAAGTTTTCAGCTATAATTTCTTTAAATACATTTTCAAGCTCACTTTTTCTCTCTTCTCCTTCTGGAATCCCTACTATACGTAGGTTGTCACGCTTTATATTATCCCATAAATCTCCTATGTTGGTCTTTTCTTTCTTTCTTTCCTTTTCCATTTGTATTATGTCTGCTGTTCTGATTTGGTGTTTGAATTATTCTATCATCCAGATCACTTAATCTTTCTTCTGTGTCTTTCAATCTGCTATTCATTACTTCCATTGATCTTTAGCTTCAGATCAGATCAGATCAGATCAGTGACTCAGTCGTGTCCGACTCTTTGTGACCCCATGAACTGCAGCATGCCAGGCCTCCCTATCCATCACCAGCTCTCAGAGGTCACTCAGACTCACATCCATCAAGTCACTGATGCCATCCAGCCATCTCATCCTCTGTCGTCCCCTTCTCCTCCTGCCCCCAATCCCTCCCAGCATCAGAGTCTTCTCCAATGAGTCAACTCTTCACATAAGGTGGCCAAAATACTGGAGTTTCAGCTCTAGCATCATTCCTTCCAAAGAAATCCCAGGGCTGATCTCCTTCAGAATGGACCAGTTGGATCTCCTTGCAGTCCAAGGGACTCTCAAGAGTCTTCTCCAACACCACAAGGTTGTCTAATTTTGATTGGTTCCTGTTTATAGTTTCTAGTTCCTTGTTATAGTTATCTGCATTTCTATTGATCACCTTAATTCCTCTGGCATTTTTGTTGCCTCCTTTTTGAACTTAGGGTCTAGACTAAGTAGACTGGTGAGGTCTGTTTCATTATTTGTTCTTTTGGAGATTTCTGTTTTTCTTTTAATTGGGAGGAGTTCCTCTGCTGTTTCATTTTGCTTAACTTTCTGTATCTCTATGAATTTAGGATAAACCATTATCCACTGTGATCCAAAAGGCTTGTTTTCATGTGGGATCATCCCTGTGTAAACTGCATTATTCTAGTATTTTTGTTGGAAGGGCTGTTTTTGATGTGGATGTCAGCCACATCCTTTCTCAGGCTGTGTTGGCCATTATCCCTTTGATAGGGGTTACAACTGGTGTTGCAGTATCCAGAGACTGCACTGATATTGGACAAGGCCTCTTTACGCTGTGGCTGTCACAGCCCTGTCAGGGGCCAGATCTACTCCACAGTTTTTGGACTAGAAGCCCTGAGAGTCAAGTTCAATAAGGTTCTGTTGCCCTTAAATGTTTGCTCTGTCCCAAAGTATGTGATTAGTGAAGTAAGAGACTCAGTGAACCTATGTGCTGCCCATGTAGGCATCCATGGTTTTGCCCAGAAGTAGCCCAAGGTTGCATTCCTTTCTCCACTTTTTGCCCCACACCTAATTGTAGGCTATGGTATGGAGTGGGCTGGTGCTGGAGAATAGGATACTCTGGCTACAGGAATCAAGGTGGTTATGCTGCTTCTTGGAATCTTGACTTCCTCTGTGGCAGACCTCTCCCAGGTCCTGTGTGCCCCAGATCTGGCTGCAAAGTGTGTGATGATATGGGTGGAACCAGAAGGCTCTATCTGGAAATGAGCTGCTGTATACTCCTCCCCAGGGGCGACAGCATTTATCTGGTGCCACCTGACAAAGTCCACTGCAACCAGACCTCTCCTCACCCTATGAGCTCTTATGATGGGCTTCAAGGCCAGACTTGCCCCCTTCATATGTGAGCCCACTGTGTGCCACGACTGGACCCAACTCCACCTGTATGAGCACTGATGGTGGCTCCAATGCCAGTCCCACACCTGCCATGTGCATGCTGTGCTGACAGTGGGCTTCAAGGCTCAACCTGAACCACTCCCCAGGACCCCTGGGCTGTCTCCATGCAGCTAGGCTGAGTTCCCTCCAAGTGCCCTTCTGACTGGGATATAACACCTAGTCATGGAGTGCTAGCACTGCCTGGCATACATTTCATGTGCTTGGGACTGTGGTGAGGGGGCAGCCGTCTGTTCTGACTCTCTCCTCCATGATTACTAGCAAGCCGGAATGCACACAACTCCTCATGAGCAAAGTCCAGGCCCTTCTAAAGCCAGCTGACCTCTTAGCTGGAAAGGGATCCTCCAAGACAAGGGGCTACATGTGGACTTTCTCTTCTTTACAGATCCTTCTCAGAGATGCCAGTACTGTCCTAATGCCTTTTTATTTTTCTTTTCTGTCCAACCTCATTATGTGGAGAGCTTTCCTGTAGCTTTGGTTGTATAAGAGATCTTCTACAGTTTCTAGTTGACTCTCTGTGAAAATTCCTGTATGTGGATGTATCTTTAAAGTGTTTGTTATGGGATGTTAACCTCATTTCCTGCTACTTTGCTATCATGGTCCTTCTGAGTGATCCTTAACTCTGATTATGCATTAAACAAGGGTTATCAAACTATGGCCTGTGGGCCAAATCTGATTCACCTTCTTATTTTATAAATAAAGTTTTATTGGAACATTGTCAGGCTCATTCATTTACATATTGTCTATGGTTGCCTTCACTGCAACAACAGGAGGTAAGTAGTTGCAATAGAGATGATATGGACCCTCAAAGCCTAAAATATTTACTATCTGGTTCTTTATTAAAAATTCTGCTGAAAAATTTAATTTTACATTAAATTCTTCAGAGAGAAGATTAAAAATAATATTATGTGTGTGTTCCATTACAGATAATTAAATAAGAATTTGGAGTGAGAGTTAGGAAGTCAGCACAAAAACTAATGGTTTTTAAAAGCATCTCAGTTAAATATAATGTGTAGCCAGAGTTAAGAAATACAAATAGATGATCCCTGCCCGGGGAAGGCAATGGCACCCCACCCCAGTGCTTTTGCCTGGAAAATCCCATGGACGGAGGATCGTGGTGGGCTCCAGTCCATGGGGTCGCTAGGAGTCGGACACGACTGAGCGACTTCACTTTCACTTTTCACTTTCATACATTGGAGAAGGAAATGGCAACCCACTCCAGTGTTCTTGCCTGGAGAATCCCAGGGACGGGGGAGCCTGGTGGGCTGCCGTCCATGGGGTCACACAGAGTTGGACACGACTGAAGTGACTTAGCAGCAGCAGCAGCCCTTCAGTAGTATATTTGACTTATTGGAAAAAAGAAGCATACAAAAATTAATAAAGGTAAAGTGGATATATCTTTAATGGAAACATTCACGAAGTTCCAAGGGAGTATTACATAGGGAACATTTTACTTCATTAGGAAAGTTTTCACTGAGAGATAGTTAAACAGATTCTTGAAGGTTGAATTGATTGGTAGACAAGACCGACTGAGGTGGTGATAGAGAGAGAAGGAGACTAGAAAATGACATATACAAAAGCACCTAAGTGTGAAAGAGCATGGCCCCTTTAAGAAATGACCAAAAGCTCGGTGTGGCCAGAACACTGAGAATGAAGAAAGAATGAGGTCATAGAGTGTAAAGTCAGGAAAACAATGGCCAAACTGGGAAGGGCTTTGTATGCTGCTTGTAATTTACTGTGTTGACTTTCATTTAGAAGTTGAATGGAAAATTGAGTCTCTCTAAACTTCAGTTTTTTCATCTGTAAAATAAGTAGTTAGCCCAGATGATTGCCAGTGGTCCTCTAGCTCTAAAATATAGCCGGCTGAGAGACTGTGTCAGCTGCTTCTTTTGACACTCTCAGGAAGCATAGTTGAGTTTATATGAATGGTGTGACTTTTGTAGTATTGGATCATCTAGTTCTCTCCTATAATTGATGCATTTCTTTTAATAGTATATATGAGGTCAGTGTTAGTTTGTGGCTTCACCACAGGATTTGAGAAAGTAGACTTCTAGAGGAGAAGCACCTTGCCTGGTCAATGCATTAAGGCCCTTAATAAAGAGTGCTACATAATGATAAAATACCTGTAAAATGCTTTATGTTCCATGCAGAGAGAAACTATAAAATGGGGACAGTTTTATTGTTAAAATTCACCTTCTTCCCAATTAGTACTAGTGCTTATTATGGCTTTACACTTGCAAGTTTCTTCACTCAAAATGTGGAGTATGACAAGGTCCTACTGTATAGCACAGGAAACTCTGCTCAGTGTTATGTGGCAGCTTGGATTGAAGTGGGTTTGGTGGAGAATGGATATGTGTATATGAATGGCTGAGCCCCTCTGCTGTCCCCCTGAAATTTTACATTGTTAGCTGTACTCCAATATAAAATAAAATGTTTTAAAGAAATGTTATTTCATGTGGTAGTGATGCCATAACAATGTATATAATTGCACAGAGTGGAGAGAGAGAAGACAGGTCAGGGATTGACCCCAGGAGACACCAGCATTCACCTGGCAGGTAGAGGAAGAAGAGCTCCTTGGAGTCTGAGAAAGAATAATCAGAAGTATACATGAAATATTCAGTGAGATATGGCAGGATCCAAGGGACCAGAGTCCCTGGAAGGAGGTTATGACCAGCAAAGTATACCTGTGAACTAGACTAAGACATTTCTTTCATTATAATACAGACGTAAGAAAACTTGTGGTTGGAGCAGTTCAAAAGACCTAGGTTCACATGCTTTGATCTGCCAATTAATTACCTCTATGACTTAAGGAAAGTCCTTTAACCTTTCTGTGCCTCAGATCTCTTATCTGAAAAATGGAGCTAATAGTTAAGCTCATTCTATCTACCTCAACAGGTTATTTGAGTTCTTTGAGGAAATGCATGTGAAATCCAGCCTATTGTGAACTAAACAGCATGTATGCACATAGTTATTTCTTATTTTTGACAGACAGATTAGTGATTGCTAATAAATGCTTGCAACTTAATGGTCTATGTGAAAGTGAGTGAAAGTTGCTCAATGGTGTCTGACTCTTTGCAACCCCATGGGCTATATACTGTCCATGGAATTCTCCAGACCAGAATACTGGAGTAGGTAGCTGTTCCCTTCTCCAGGGGATCTTCCCAACCGAGGAATAGAATCCAGGTCTCCCGCATTGCAGGCAGATTCTTTACCAGGTGAGCCACATGAGAAAAGCATAAATACTCTGCTTTAATAAAGCTCTTTAAGTTGTAAAGAGTTTCTCAGATCAGTGAAGCATTATTTTTCCCTAGAACTCATAAGTCCTCTCTCACACAAGCATGTGGGGCTTCCCCCAACATCCTAGCAGCAACAACGCTGGGCTGAGATTCAGGGTCCTGTCCCAGGCCTTGCCCACCATCTTGTGCCATTCTTAGTTGTCAGCGTGCCACACTGTCTGTGATTCTTTGATCTACTTCTCTTGTAGAAGGGAGGTCTACTTCCCTTCTAGATGGGAGATCTTTGAAGACACATCATACCTTACTCATGCCCGTCTGTTTTCATCAATAAACCCCAGAACAATGCTTGGAACAAGGAAGGGGGAACATAAATATTCACTGAAAGAGGAGATAAATGAATAGTGGCCTCTAGCCTTAGCCTTAATCTCATTATAAGAGAACAAAATTAGATTATTAGTTTGCACTAAATCCTTAGAGCATTAATAGTTTCTTCAGACACATTAAGCAATACCAGGAAAACAATACTTAGAATATGAATTACTATGAAAGTTCTTTAATATGTTATCTTATTTTGCTGTTTTACAGCTTCTTATTTATATCAGGCTCTACACTATAATTTCATCTCTGTTCAACACTTACTGGGATAGCTATATCTCTAATGAACTACATGTTGTGGGTTTCATATCTTTAAGTGAAGATTTTCAAGTTCTGGTGTTTATTGAATATTTTATTTACCTCTTTCAGGGCCTCCTCAAGTGTACAGAATAGCCAGTGAATCAAAAAATAATATACAGTACTCTCAGTGATTGAAGCTTCTAAGACCCTAAGGCAGCCCAATCTCTACATTCTGATTCATTTTATCATTCTATCTAAGGTAGATGAATGGGCTGGATATTTTGAAATATATTTTAGAATGATGCAAGTTGGAATAAAAAAATATATTTTAAACTCCAACAAGAGCTGTTAGGAAAAAATATTATCAGATCAGATCAGTCGCTCAGTCGTGTCCGACTCTTTGCGACCCCATGAACCGCAGCACGCCAGGCCTCCCTGTCCATCACCAGCTCCCGGAGGTCACTCAAATTCATGTCCATAGAGTCAGTGATGCCATCCAGCCATCTCATCCTCTGTCGTCCCCTTCTCCTCCTGCCCTCAATCCCTCCCAGCATCAGAGTCTTCTCCAATGAGTCAACTCTTCGCATGAGGTGGCCAAAATACTGGAGTTTCAGCTTTAGCATCATTCCTTCTAAAGAAATTCCAGGATTGATCTCCTTCAGAATGGACTGGTTGGATCTTCTTGCAGTCCAAGGGACTCTCAAGAGTCTTCTCCAACACCACAGTTCAAAAGCATCAATTCTTCGGCGTTCAGCCTTCCTCACAGTCCAGCTCTCACATCCATACATGACCACAGGAAAGACCATAGCCTTGACTAGGCGAACCTTTGTTGGCAAAGTAATGTCTCTGCTTTTGAATATGCTATCTAGGTTGCTCATAACTTTCCTTCCAAGGAGTAAGCGTCTTTTAATTTCATGACTGCAGTCACCATCTGCAGTGATTTTGGAGCCCAGAAAAACAAAGTCTGACACTGTTTCCACTGTTTCCCCATCTATTTCCCATGTAGTGATGGGACCAGATGCCATGATCTTCATTTTCTGAATGTTGAGCTTTAAGCCAACCTTTTCACTCTCCACTTTCACTTTCATCAAGAGGCTTTTTAGCCCCTCTTCACTTTCTGCCATAAGAGTGGTGTCATCTGCATATCTGAGGTTATTGATATTTCTCCCGGCAATCTTGATTCCAACTTGTGTTTCTTCCAGTCCAGCATTTCTCATGATGTACTCTGCATATAAGTTAAATAAACATGGTGACAATATGCAGCCTTGACGTACTCCTTTTCCTATTTGGAACCAGTCTGTTGTTCCCTGACCAGTTCTAACTGTTGCTTCCTGACCTGCATACAGATTTCTCAAGAGGCAGATCAGGTGGTCTGGTATTCCCATCTCTTTCAGAATTTTCCATAGTTTATTGTGATCCACACAGTCAAAGGCTTTGGCATAGTCAATAAAGCAGAAATAGATGTTTTTCTGGAACTCTCTTGCTTTTTCCATGATCCAGCGGATGTTGGCAATTTGATCTCTGATTCCTCTGCCTTTTCTAATACCAGCTTGAACATCAGGAAGTTCACGGTTCACATATTGCTGAAGCCTGGCTTGGAGAATTTTGAGCATTACTTTACTAGCGTGTGAGATGAGTGCAATTGTTCGGTAGTTTGAGCACTCCTTGGCATTGCCTTTCTTTGGGATTGGGATGAAAACTGACCTTTTCCAGTCCTGTGGCCACTGCTGAGTTTTCCAGATTTGCTGGCATATTGAGTGCAGCACTTTCACAGCATCATCTTTCAGGACTTGGAATAGCTCCACTGGAATTCCATCACCTCCACTAGCTTTGTTCGTAGTGATGCTTTCTAAGGCCCATTTGACTTCACATTCCAAGATGATGTCTGGCTCTAGGTCAGTGATCACATCATCATGATTGTCTAGGTCTTGAAGCTCTTTTTTGTACAGTTCTTCTGTGTATTCTTGCCACCTCTTCTTAATATCTTCTGCTTCTGTTAGGTCCACACCATCTCTGTCCTTTAACGTGCCCATCTTTGCATGAAATGTTCCTTTGGTATCTCTGATTTTCTTGAAGAGATCCCTAGTCTTTCCCATTCTGTTGTTTTCCTCTATTTCTTTGCATTGGTCGCTGAAGAAGGCTTTCTTATCTCTTCTTGCTATTCTTTGGAACTCTGCATTTAGATGTTTATATCTTTCCTTTTCTCCTTTGCTTTTCGCTTCTCTTCTTTTCACAGCTATTTGTAAGGCCTCCCCAGACAGCCATTTTGCTTTTTTGCATTTCTTTTCCATGGGGATGGTCTTGATCCCTGTCTCCTGTACAATGTCACGAACCTCATTCCATAGTTCATCAGGCACTCTATCTATCAGATCTAGGCCCTTAAATCTATTTCTCACTTCCACTGTATAATCATAAGGGATTTGATTATGATTTTAATTATTAAAAATTTCAAATATTTAATATTTGATAATATTAGCATATTATCTCCAATATGCTACTGGAGATCAGTGGAGAAATCACTCCAGAAAGAATGAAAGGATGGAGCCAAAACAAAAAGAATACCCAGCTGTGGATGTGTCTGGTGATAGAAGCAAAGTCCGATGCTGTAAAGAGCAATATTGCATAGGAACCTGGAATGTCAGGTCCATGAATCAAGGCAAATTGGAAGTGGTCAAACAAGAGATGGCAAGAGTGAATGTCGACATTCTAGGAATCAGCGAACTAAAATGGACTGGAATGGGTGAATTTAACTCAGATGACCATTATATCTACTACTGTGGGCAGGAATCCCTCAGAAGAAATGGAGTGGCCATCATGGTCAACAAAAGAGTCCAAAATGCAGTACTTGGATGCAATCTCAAAAATGACAGAATGATCTCTGTTCGTTTCCAAGGCAAACCATTCAATGTCACAGTAATCCAAGTCTATGCCCCAACCAGTAACGCCGAAGAAGCTGAAGTTGAAAGGTTCTATGAAGACCTACAAGACCTTTTAGAACTAACACCCAAAAAAGATGTCCTTTTCATTATAGGGGACTGGAATGCAAAAGTAGGAAGTGAAGAAACACCTGGAGTAACAGGCAAATTTGGCCTTGGAATACGGAATGAAGCAGGGCAAAGACTAATAGAGTTTTGCCAAGAAAATGCACTGGTCATAGCAAATACCCTCTTCCAACAACACAAGAGAAGACTCTACACATGGATATCACCAGATGGTCAACACCGAAATCAGATCGATTATCCTCTTTGCAGCCAAAGATGGAGAAGCTCTATACAATCAGCAAAAACAAGACCAGGAGCTGACTGTGGCTCGGACCATGAACTCCTTATTGCCAAATTCAGACTGAAATTGAAGAAAGTAGGGAAAACTACTAGACCATTCAGGTATGACCTAAATCAAATCCCTTATGATTATACAGTGGAAGTGAGAAATAGATTTAAGGGCCAAAAATATTATAGTTTCTGTCATTTCAACATCAAAGGTTTCTATTAAAAGAGATACTTTGAATACATTTTAAAAATTCTTCTCAATTAGTAACTTTTGCCCTCTCACCACCAAAGAAAATTGTAGAAAAACTGTAACATCGGCCATGATTTACCTCTTGCCCTGCTTTTTCTTCACAGACGTTGATGAGTGTGCTGAAGGGCGCCATTACTGTCGTGAGAACACGATGTGTGTCAACACCCCGGGGTCCTTCATGTGCATCTGCAAAACTGGATACATCAGAATCGATGATTATTCGTGCACAGGTAAACAGTGGCTATTTGTGAAGTAAATTACCTCTATGCCTTAAATTTACTTTTAAAAGTTTCTTTTAACTCAAGTATTTGGAGAAGCATGCCATAAATACCTACTTACAACAGAATAAGTCATAGGTAAAAGCATATCTTCTTGATTTGATAGTTAATTCTGAATCTGTTCTAAGGAAAGAACTGTCTCCTTGCTCTGGATAAGAAATTCCTATTAGAAATGTAACGATAAACTGAAGAGTAAAATCAGTAATATATAATTGTATACTTAAATAGTATTTATACTCAACACTAATTTGAATTCTATGGCAAATCTGAGAAACAGCCCTTAAATAATATTTTCTCTACATGACAGTCACCTTTTGAATAGAGAAATGATGACATAAATAATGTGATGTTTTCAGAAATAGATTCTTGGTGTGCTAGGGAAAGGGAAAAACTTCATTCCTCTGGGAAGTGTGGTCGAGTACCTGCCTCAGAGAAGTTTTGCTTATGTTTGTGTCATGAAATATCACTCCCATCAGTACCATCCAGAGACCTGCTCAGGGGTATCTTGAGTGTTAGTAATGTCTGAAGTCGGTCCCGGAACACAATAATCTATTCCCGTTATAGTCTATAGAATATGAAAGAAAACTGTGCTAGCAGAGTAGCTTGCAGACTATGGGGATTAAAGAAATGTGGGTGTGAAATATGACATTCTTTTGGCTTTTTTAAATAGAAGAAGCATATATATATTTATATATATGTGTGTATACATATATATACACACACACCATATTCTAGAAAAATGTAGAATCATAAAGCTGGAGAGCACTTAAAGTGTAATCTTGTCATTTTCACTACCTCCAACTTATAATTTTTATCAGGTGGATGTATAAACAATACTGAGAAGTTTCCAGAGAAGGACTCTGTAACACTTCCTGGCAAAAATACAAAATCTATAATAAAAATGTTGCCTTTGTTAATGTGTCTTCTTCACAAGTCTTCATTATTGTGATAATACTGCATACTCCAGATCTTTCTTGACTTAACAATGTGGTTATGTCTGCATGAACCCACCAAAAATTGAAAATTTCTTAAGTTGATAATGTATTTAATGCATCTACCCCTTCAAACATCACAGCTTAGCCTAGCCTACCTTAAATGTGTTCAGGACACTTACATTATCCTACAGGTGTGAAAATTCAACTAACACAAAGCCTGTTTTATAATAAAATGTTGACTATCTCATGTAATTTATTGAATACTATGATGAAAGTGAAAAGCAGCATGGTTTAAATGTATCGGTTGTTTACATCGGCTCTCTACTGCTGCTCAGAATCACAAAAATATCATGCTGCATATAGCTAGCCTGGGAAAAGATCAAATTCAGAAGTTTATTTACTACTGAATGTATATCATTTTTACACCACCATGAGGTCAAAAAAATCATTTATTGAGCTGTTGAAAGTGAGGACCGTCTGCACTTGGTATCCTCTTTATTAGTTAGTGCACAGGGAAGGTCCTCCCTCTAAATTCAAGTATAGTATCTATAAAACAGAACGATGAAAATAAATTGTAATGGGAAGTGCCTTCTTAATCTATGGAGAATAACCAAAGATACTCTGAAGATAGAAAATATATTTAATACAGAAATGCCAATGGATTTACAGATTCTTGCTTTTTTGTTAGTTCATCCTAGGCATTTCCACATTATGGGAACAATTCTGTACTTTCTCTTTATAAAAAAATATCATCACACTGAGTGGCAAAGTATCCTGATGGAGTACTACAGAGATATTTTTCAACATAAAAAAGGGAATATAAAAGAACAAGTCTTAATAAATATATGAGGAATAAAATAAACAGTTTGCCATAATACTGGTAATATCAGTAAGTCTGAGTTCCAATGTAATGAATAACAAAACTGTCTAAGATAAAACTATTCAGAGAGTGATATTTCAAGATGTGCTCATTAAAAAATCAATGTTAGCAATTTTCAAGGAGTCTGCTAATTTTTTGTCATTAGAGACTTAAAAGCTTTGTACATTTTTGTATTTCCTAGTGATTCTTTTTGTTTTTCTCACAATCTTAAAAACTGTTAGAGATAAGTAAGGAAGAATACACAACACAAAATTTAACATAATGTTGAATGAGGAGCGTTTCTTCGGGGAGGGTATTTTCAAGAGGTTCATTTCCATCCTGAGCCTCTCTTTTGGCTGTAAATCCTAGGGCTAGTTCAGCTGTCATCCCTTACAGAGCTTCTCCTTCTTTGGCTCTAACTCTCCCAGTATATTTTCTTTCCAAATAAAATCCCACAAATTACTATTTGTTATGGGGTTTTTTTGACTACTTAGGGAGAATTTCCCTTAAGATTTCAAAGTATCTGATAATAATGGGGTTGCAAAGAGTCGGACACGACTGAGCGACTTAACTGAACTGAACTGAATGATAAAAATGAACTGTCCATTTGTTGGGATACCAAGAGAGGTTGAAATCATCTTAGGAAAAGCTATCAAGGCCATGATTTTTTGCCTAAGGAACCAGAGCCAGGGATTTCACGATCTGGCAGATGCTAGAATGTGTTTCTTTATTGAGGCACCAGCATTTCCAACAAGCTATTTCTATGCTTCCATTTAAAAGAGACTTTCTTGCCTCTGAAATTTCTATCTACTATGAGTAAGAATCCCATGGACAGAGGAGCCTTGCAGGCTGCAGTCCATGGGGTCGCAAGAGTCGGACATGACTTAGTGACTAAATCACCACCACATGAGTAGGTCTGCAAATTTGAGAATTTACATCCATACATAAAAGTTAGATTTTCTTGGGAATATGGGTGAATTTTATTTTGTCCTCCAGAGTCAGATGATCTTTGGCAAAACATTTTATGCTTTACCGTGCGGGGTCAACACATATTTAGGGCTCCTGTAAAGGAGTGCATTTTAAAATTCTCCCTCTGTGAATCTTTTCCTCCACCCCTTCTTATTAGCATCTGTACAGAAGGCTTAAAGAAATGATTCCTCTCTGATGTGGGTTTGCCTCATGGCTGAAAGCATCACAGCTGTACTTTTTCAAGAGCTCTCATAAGACCAGAGTAGGACTTTGTTTCTCTGTGAACATAAGGGTTTATTTTCTCTGAATTTTAGAAACAGACATTCATTCACATGCTTGCAGGAGTAGGCCTTCCAGAATAAATGTCAAGACACCACTGCAGAGCTATTCTCTGATGTTTGTGACTGAGCTCTTGAAGTTCTGAATTTGTTTTGCGTCTGTATCCACTCTTTTCTAGTGAAGAGCACCCTGCCATAGCATGACAAGTGACATTGTCAACACTGTACCCAGCAGACACTCAAACGTGCTTACTCTATCTGAAAATAAATCATAGACATTCTAATTTAAAGAAAAATCCAAGGCAATATGCGTTACTTTAGAGTTAAGGGCTTTGATCTATTAAAGAAGCCTTTTTTTGTTTTTATAACCCTATAGTTCTGGCATAAAAATTATGTATAATACAGAGTATTCACCTTCCATAGTTGGTAGAATTGCACATTATTGTTATTATTTTTCCCTGTCACTTTCAGATAATTTGAGTTAGAGTTTCCTCATGATGAGATTTTAGAGATGGAAAAATTCTTGAGGATAATCTAGTCCTATCTCCTAACTTCCATAAATGAGGAAATTGAGGCTCAGAGAGATTAATTGCCTGCCTTTGGTCATGCAGTTAGTGGAAGGCAAAAGGTGGGGTCAGAGATAGGACTTCTTATTCTTAGTTCTTATGTTGTTCACCTATTGTGAACAATTCTATTTGTTCAATTTGTAACCACACGAAAACAAGTAAGGAGAAAAGATTTGTATTTTATCTAGAATTGCATGATTGAATTTATAATGCTCAGTAGCTAAACTGCCTTTCTATAGATTGTTTCACTTCATTAAGTTCAATTCTAAAAGGAATTTTTCCCCTACCGATCTTATAGTAATGATCAGAAGTCAAGAGAAGAAATAGAAATTGTCACTTTCTGGGCCTCTGACTCTGTTTTGCAGTTTCATTGATGACTCAGTTGCACCATTTGCACACTTTATATTCTTTAAAATGCTTGTAAACTCGTAAATTTTCCTTCCAGTGAGGTTTTTTTACTGTTAATACTTCATAATCTCTGTCCCCATGTTCCTTTCTATTCTGGAAAAAAACATGGGTCTACCTACAAGAAAAGAGAAAGTAAAGAAGGGTGAAAGAAAAGGAGAGAGGAAAAGAGGAAGGGAGAGAAGAAAGAAAGAAGGAGAAAAAACATAGAGGGAAGGGAAGGAAGAGGGTTTGGTTTGTACAAGCTGAGATGTTAGCAGTCCATTCTTTTCTCTCTCTGATTATAAAAATTACTTAATTTTTATGCATAACAAAATGTCTTTGTTGTCTCGATTAAGAGTTGGTGATCAACAGGGCAGCCTGGTGTGCTGCAGTCCATGGGGTTGTAAAGGGTCGGACACAACTGAGCGACTGAACTGAACTGAATGCCTTTCTTGGTTCACTCACATAAGCACTGATTAAATTAGAGACATCTTTCTGAATCTTATCAGCCCCCCCTTTTTTTTTCCTCTACTTTTTATTTTGTATTGAGATATATCCAATTAACAATGTTGTGGTAATTTCAAGTGAATAGCGAAGGGATTCAGCCTCACATACACATGTATCCATTCTCCTCCAAACCCCCCTCCCATCCAGACTGGCACATAACATTGAGTAGAGTTCCATGTGCTATACAATAGATCCTCGTTGGTTATCCATTTTGAATACAGCAGTGTAGACAGCTCTTCTTGACACTAGTCTTGTGTAGTGGACAAAGAATAAGATAGTTCTGGTAATACAGATGAGGGTCGCAGATTTTGGAATTATCAAAGGATGAAAAGGAAAAGGTTTATTTCAGCTTGTCATGATTTATATCTCTCTGCTTGGAGTATTATAATGAAAAAATGGAGTTCTCATTCTTCTTTAGGTTGATGAGCTTGTAAGCTTCCCACTCTTGTGTAGTTTTTTAGAGTAGGAGCAGGAATGGGGAGGGTAGACCATGCTACCACCGAGGAATGGAAAAGATCCTGCCCAACTTAGGGAGAAAATTGATCCTTTAGGGCAGTGGTATTCAACAAGGGTGATTTTGCCTTCCTGCCTCTCAGAGATTATTTGACAGTGTGTGGACATGTTGCTGGTTACCATAGCTGTGCAAAAGGGGGATACTACTGGCATGGTACTACCCTACTTCTACTACTGACAGGTAGAAGCCAGAGACATGCTAAACATCCTATAATATTATTACACTAACTAACCTCTTTGAGGAAATTCTTATTTTTCTGGAACTCTTTCAACTGGGAACTTTTTCTATGGTTACTTTCTAACTAAGTCATTCATCTTTATCCTGCACAGAACATCCAGTATAAGACAGCTCCCCATAACAAAGAATTCCATGGTGCCAAGGTTGAGAAATTAGGGTCACCTCATCAATAATGTAGCATGTACACTTTCTTTTTAATTTCCCTTTTCCTCTCCTGTTTTTTTTTTTAAATTTTATTTTATTTAACTTTACAATATTGTATTGGTTTTGCCATATATCAAAGAGCCCTTCGCTCAGTTCTTAAAGTCCCCAGTGTCTTTTTATTGGCCTTTTGCCACAAAAGGGGCCCCTTCTTCATAAGTCCTGCTCTCTCCCAAGTTCTTTTCTCTTCTTTCCCTTATCAAAAACCTATTCTTAAGCCTCACAGACATAGAAGACAGACTAGTGTTGCCAGTGGGAAAGGGGGTTGGAGAAGGGATGGACTGGGAGTTTAGGGTTAGCAGATGCAAACTGTTATGTATAGGATGGACAAGCAACAGGTTCCTACTATATATAGCACAGGGATCTATATTCAATATCCTGTGATAAACCATAAAGGAAACTAATCTAGAAAGGAATATATATATATATGAACGTGAAGTCGCTCAGTCGTGTCCGACTCTTTGCGACCCCATAGACTGTAGCCTACCAGGCTCCTCTGTCTATGGGATTTTCCAGGCAAGAGTACTGGAGTGGATTGCCATTTCCTTCTCCAAGGGATCTTCCCAACCCAGGGATCGAACCTGGGTCTCCCGCGTCATAGACAGACGCTTTACCATCTGAGCCACCATATGTATATGTATATATATATATATATATATATACACACACACACACACATATATATATATATGTATGTGTGTATGTGTTGTGTGTGTGTCTGTGTGTGTGTGTAACTGAATCACTTTGCTGTATAGCAGAAATCAATATAGTACTGTAAATCAACTATACTTCAATAATATACATTAAAAAAAAAACTTTTTAGCTTAACCTAGGGGAATGTAGCAGAGGGGTTTTCTTAGGGCCCCTCAAATGGCACTGTCTTGCTGCCTCCCCACTGTGCACTGACCCTAACTGCCTCCATTGTTCCAGAGCTACTAATTCTGGCTTTGGTCTTTGTCACATATCACAGAAAGTTCATAAAGGGTCTAAGCACAAGAAATTTTACTGGATACTTGATTTTTGTTGTTAAACACAGAGCCTCCTCTGGTGTTCTCTGAGGAGTTTTACTTCTTAAAGTACTTAACTCTTTACAGCATTGAATACTCCTAGTGCTTACATTTTATGATCTCATTGTTGCGGTTACTTCTTTTTCTCGAACATGACCCATACTGACTTCTTAAAAAATCATTACCATCCTATTTTTCAGGTTTTATTACTGTTGATTTTCTAACATTTTCAAGAGTTTTGGATGCTACTTGACATACACAGGAGGTTGCAGAGGATTTACTAATGAGCAACCAAAGCAAAGATTTTAAGTCTGTTGTAACCCATGCATGCCCCTTCCGCAAATAGTTGTCTCTTTTGTGTGTGTTTGTTTGAATCCCCTATTAATTAATGCTAGAAAAGGTAATTTCCTTAAAGTGCTTAAAGAGATGAAACACCACATAATATTATTCTTTTTTATCCTGCAGTCTTCAAAAAAGAATTTAAATTGAAGTTGATAATTTATTTTATGGGTCTACAATAATTTTTTTATCATCTGCTTTAATATGGCTCTCAGTGGATTTATCAAAATCACAAGTACAGAAGAAGATAGATAATTCATTGTGCGTGTAGCATGGTAATTACTGGTATATAAATTGTGAAGGAAGTACAAGTATTGTGGACAATGGCAGAGAGGATAGGAGGCCAGGAGAAGCACAGAACAGAGACAACAATGGTAAAGAACAGGAAGTGAAAGTATGCATATCAGTGCTCACAAAAATCCTAAATAAAGTAATTTTAACTATAAAAGTCCTTGGCTCTTTAGTAAAATACCTAGCACAGAAGAAATCTTTAATAAAGTTAGCTACTATCGTTGTTGTTGTTGCTATTGTGATTAGAGAAGTGATCCTCTTGAGGAAATGTCTTATTTCCCTAGGACTTTTTCAACTGGGCACTTCTCTCTGGTTATTTTTCAATGGAATTATTTTTGTTATTATTATAAACAGATAGATTTGCTGGAGCAATAGATTCAATGTATTTTTATTAATTCAACTGACTGACTTATTATGTACCTATGAATGAGATCTTAAAAAAGAAAAGAGAAACCTTGGTGTAACTGAATAGCACTCTCTCTGGAAGTTAGAAGAACTCCTTTCATAGGAGGATTTGTTGTACTTCCTAGGATCAGGGAGGTTCCTCAGATTGTTCTTGAGAATGAATGCTAGATGGGGATACCCAGGGGCTAGATAGGTGCATCCAGGCCTTACTGTGGATACTAACCTGCCCAGAGTAGAAATATGGCCTGTAGAGAATTAGTGAGTCTGGTCAGTTCTCAGGCAGAGCAGATTTTATGAGCCTGGCTGCTTCCATGTGGATTTCTTTTCTAAAGACACATAATCAATGATCAGACAATCCTACCATCTGGCCACTAGTTGCCATGACTATTGGAAAAGACTTTTGCATTTTTATGAGCAGTCATCCCAAATTTTCCTTTTCTGGAATCAACATTACAAAATATGATACAATTGTGGTATGTTTCATTAAACATGCGAAGAAGGCAGTGGCACCCCACTCCAGTACTCTTGCCTGGAAAATCCCACGGACCGAGGAGCCTGGTAGGCTGTAGTCCATGGGGTCTCTAAGAGTCAGACATGACTGAGCGATTTCACTTTCTCTTTTCACTTTCATGCATTGGAGAAGGAAATGCCAACCCACTCCAGTGTTCTTGCCTGGAGAATCCCAGGGACGGGGGAAGCCTGGTGGGCTGCCGTCTATTGGGTCACACAGAGTCGGACACGACTGAAGTGACTTAGCATAGCATAGCATCATTAAATATGAAATTCAGATTTGGGGTTTTAAAATTTAAAAATACAGCCTCTAATGCTAATAGCTGCCTCATTCATCTCCTACAGTTCCTTATATATTATTATGCTGTATAGTTAAATTACTGAGTAACTTGAAAATCTAAACATGATTACAAAATCGAATTAAAATACCAAGCCTCAGGACTCAAAGAATAATGAAAAGCAGTTTTTTAAGCAAACATAATCAAGAAAACCTCTCTAGAAAAATGTGTACTGTGGTTACCAGGAAGGGTTAAAGTTTAGAAAACTTCAGACCACATTTGGAAAACTTACAGAGAACAGAAGTGAGACACGTCTGCACAGTGAGTGTGGAGGCCAAGGCAATGTGCTTATCTCTCTTCTGAAACACATATGTGCACGCATACAATTAGCAGTCAGCTCAAAATGGAACAGGCTCAAAGGCTCAGGGAGCTGAATTGCCTTTTTCAAGATGAAAAGCTTGGAAAAGGAGTCTGTGCTATCTGAATCTGTCAGTGAGTGGGGGTTGCACATGAGCGCCAATATAGTGGTTTCCAGGCTTGTCAGAGCCTTTATGCAGCATCTCAGCCCAGCCATCGTATCCATGTATGGCCTCCAGCCCGGCTGTGGTTTGATCAGAGAGCACACCCAGTGGTGTGCGTCCACACAAGCTTGCCTCCATGCAAGGTCATCCGAGCACTGAAATGATGGGAGCTGCCTCATTAAGCAGACTCACTGGCTTTGACTTGGTTGGTAAACCCTAATTCACCTTTGTCCTAAATAGATTATTATTTGAGTTTTAATATGAGACTTTTATGTGAAAAGCACAGAGCTGAAAACTCACAGAGGGGAATACAGAGATTATACATGCCAGGAGTGGAATAATGGTGGTGTCTTAGCAACAGACAACCTTTGGGGGACAGGATTATTGAAATTGAGGCTTAAAAGATGCCTTTCACAGCCTTGCTTGATTGTTGGCTTTGGCACTTTAGCCAGAATGGAAGTGTGGCCTTCCTTCTGCCTCTTCACTGTATGCTCCGTGGAACAGAGTTCATCTGGCTCTGCTGCTGATCTAGTCTTGCAGTGGTCGTGTATCCTCCTGGTGACATAGTCCTGTGTTCCCCTTTTCTCCTCAGGCCATGGTGCCTTTGCAGTATCATGTTCAGGTCATGGGTTTGGACTCGGAGAGTGAGCTTCTCTCAAATCCGGAACCTCTTCTTTCCTGTGTGCCTCTGCCGGGTAACAGCAGAGCCTCACTCACTGTTTGGATAATACTTTCACTAATCTATCTGTTGCCACCTTTTTCAGTGATTGTTAACTTTCTTTAGATAACTTCTGATACCATATAGAGGCTTTCTTTGCTTAAACCAAATTCTATCAGAGGGACTAACATTGTTATTAGTTATCTACTGCTGCATAAGAAACAACCCCCAAGTTTAACAGCTTAAAATAGCACACATTTATTGTCTCACAGTCGGTGGGTTAGGTATCTGAGCATAGAATAGCTGGATTCTTTTTTTGGGGTCTTGCACATGGCTACAATCAAGGTGTCCACCAGGGCCGGGGAAGGGCTTTTCTCTAATCTTACCTTTGTAGTTGGGGGATTCAGTTCCTTCCTGGCTGTTGACCATTAGTTTCCCTCAGTTCCTTGCCGTATAGCCCTTTCCAACATGGCGGCTTGTTTCATCAAAACCGGTCAGAGAAAGAACCTGCTGGCAGGACAGAATCAACACCTTTTGTGACCCAACCAAAGAAATGACATCATATGGCTTTTACTAAAGTGTATTGATTAGAAGCAAATCACCGAGATCCAGCTGATTCTAAAGAGGGAAATTACACAAAGCCATGTCTATCACAAGATGGAGATCAGTGGAAACTCTCCTAAAGGCTTCCTACTGCAGACGTTAAATGTTATCAATAGTTAACTAACCCACTTCAGCTAAGTACTGATAAAGAGCTCCAGGTTGAAAAATAAGAGTCATGAACGAAGAGTAAAATGTGTTGTGTTATAACTGTGTGTGAATGATTGTGAAAAACTCAAGATGTCACACATTTCTTTCACTTTTCTTGGTGTCAGAGTTTTGATCTGGGTGCATAGTAGGGTCCAGTTTAATAGAAGGAGATGGTGTAAATGCATCATTACTGTACTTTGTGGTATATTCTGTAACAAAGGGAAGCACAGAGAGCTGTGGCCAGCTCAGCAGGGGCAGTGAGTAGTCCGGTTTAAGCCTGGTTTGGGGCAGGCATCACCAAGTGACATTTTAAATTGAGGTTGTTAAGGATGAGCAGACATTTCAAGAGAGTGAAAGAAGGAATTTCAGGAAGAAGGAAGAGTAAGTACAAAAGTATAGGTTGTTTATAATGGCAAGTTTAGTATGAATGGAATTGTTAGCGATAAAGCCAGCAAACTCTGGAAATTCTAAGACACATTTTATAGTTTCTAACACATTTCACTCAGCCTCTGCACCTTCCAATTGAGATGTGCACATTGAAGCATCGGTATTTTACTTTTTGTTTTATGTTATTTTTCTTTTCTGCTGTGAAAATGATTATTAAATTGATGTTACTTCTAACAATCAATGCAGAGCTAGAATCAAGATGATAGGATATTTCATTTCAAAGAAGACAGAATGCTTTGTCAGGATTCTTGGAACTCCATGAAAGCATATTTTCAGTGTGGTCTGATGAGAGCTGAATTTAGAATTTTTTTAGAACAAAATCATAACCATTAAGTCACTACCTGAGGCATTTTCATACAATAGATTTGAGCATACATATCCCTTAAATGTTAGGAAATGCAACAACAACAAGGAAAAAGACAGGAAATGGCTAAGTGTTCCACAGAGCTTCTCTCTTTAGTTGGTCCAAAGCAAATCTTAATCTTCTCTCTAGCCTCCTCATCTCCACAAGTATTTTAAGGTATTTTAACATGGATACTAGCTCATCCAGATTTCTTGGATCTGAGTCTTTGTTCTGCTCTCTGCTAGCTGTGATCTTGAGCAATGTACCTAACCTCTAGGCTTCATTTTCTTCATCTTTAAAATGGGGTGATGTTACATACCTTACATGTTGTTTTTAGAACCAAACAAGGTGAAACATGCAAAATCATCAGTATAACAGCTGAAACATAGTAAGCATTTACAAGTGATAGTTATCTTTGTTCCTAGTTGTGGTAAACAGAATAATGTCCCTCCAAAGATGTCCACATTCTTATCCTAAGAACCTTTAAATATGTTCATTTACATGGCAAGAAGGATTTTGCATATCTGATTAAGGTTCAAATCAGATCAGTCGCTCAGTCGTGTCCGACTCTTTGCGACCCCATGAACCACAGCACGCCAGGCCTCCCTGTCCATCACCAGCTCCCGGAGGTCACTCAGACTCACATCCATCAAGTCAGTGATGCCATCCAGCCATCTCATCCTCTGTCGTCCCCTTCTCCTCCTGCCCTCAATCCCTCCCAGCATCAGAATCTTCTCCAATGAGTCAACTCTTCACATGAGGTGGCCAAAATACTGGAGTTTCAGCTTTAGCATCATTCCTTCCAAAGAAATTCCAGGATTGATCTCTCAGAATGGACTGGTTGGATCTTCTTGCAGTCCAAGGGACTCTCAAGAGTCTTCTCCAACACCACAGTTCAAAAGCATCAATTCTTCGGCGCTCAGCCTTCTTCACAGTCCAACTCTCACATCCATACATGACCACAGGAAAGACCATAGCCTTGACTAGGCGAACCTTTGTTGGTAAAGTAATGTCTCTGCTTTTAAATATGCTATCTAGGTTGGTCATAACTTTCCTTCCAAGGAGTAAGCGTCTTTTAATTTCATGGCTGCAGTCACCATCTGAGGTGATTTTGGAGCCCAGAAAAATAAATTCTGACTCTGCTCCACTGTTTCTCCATCTATTTCCCATGCAGTGATGGGACCAGATGCCATGATCTTCGTTTTCTGAATGTTGAGCTTTAAGCCAACCTTTTCACTCTCCACTTTCACTTTCATCAAGAGGCTTTTTAGCCCCTCTTCACTTTCTGCCATAAGGGTGGTGTCATCTGCATATCTGAGGTTATTGATATTTCTCCCAGCAATCTTGATTCCAACTTGTGTTTCTTCCAGTCCAGCGTTTCTCATGATGTACTCTGCATATAAGTTAAATAAACATGGTGACAATATGCAGCCTTGACGTACTCCTTTTCCTATTTGGAACCAGTCTGTTGTTCCATGTCCAGTTCTAACTGTTGCTTCCTGACCTGCATACAGATTTCTTAAGAGGCAGATCAGGTGGTCTGGTATTCCCATCTCTTTCAGAATTTTCCATAGTTTATTGTGATCTACACAGTCAAAGGCTTTGGCATAGTCAATAAAGCAGAAATAGATGTTTTTCTGGAACTCTCTTGCTTTTTCCATGATCCAGCGGATGTTGGCAATTTGATCTCTGGTTCCTCTGCCTTTTCTAAAACCAGCTTGAACATCAGGAAGTTCACGGTTCACATATTGCTGCAGCCTGGCTTGGAGAATTTTGAGCATTACTTTACTAGCGTGTGAGATGAGTGCAATTGTGCAGTAGTTTGAGCACTCTTTGGCATTGCCTTTCTTTGGGATTGGGATGAAAACTGACCTTTTCCAACCTTGTTGCCACTGCTGAGTTTTCCAAATTTGCTGGCATATTGAGTGCAGCACTTTCACAGCATCATCTTTCAGGACTTGGAATAGCTCCACTGGGATTCCATCACCTCCACTAGCTTTGTTCCTAGTGATGCTTTCTAAGGCCCACTTGACTTCACATTCCAAGATGTCTGGCTCTAGGTCAGTGATCACATCATCATGATTATCTGGGTCGTGAAGCTCTTTTTTGTACAGTTCTTCTGTGTATTCTTGACACCTCTTCTTAATATCTTCTGCTTCTGTTAGGTCCATGCCATTTCTGTCCTTTATCATGCCCATCTTTGCATGAAATGTTCCTTTGGTATCTCTGGTTTTCTTGAAGAGAAAATTAAGGTTAAAGGCCTTGAAATGAGGAGATTATCCTGGATCATCTGGGTAGTTTCAATCTAATCACACGAGTCCTTAAAAGACAAAAGCTTTGCATGGCTATTGTCAGTGGGAGGTGTGTCTATGGAAGGATGGTCAGAGACTTGCAACATTACTGGCTATGAACATGAAGTGGGTCGAGAGCTGGGGAACACCTGTAGGAAAAAAATCAACAGAGCTTCCAAAAAAGAATGCAGCCCTCTAGACATGTTGATTTTAGTCTGGTCGGACTCATGACCTATAGAACTATAATATAATGAATTATGTCATTTCAAGTCATTGAGTTGAGAGTTTGTTATGGTGATAATAGAAAACTAACATATTATTATTAGCTCACACTGTTGAATTGTCCAAAACTATATTTAAAAATGATTCTCAGTTCCCATCTCTTTTCTAATTGTTGAGGAGCAGTAATTCAATTCCAGTAATTCTGGAACAAGTCTGGTATTTATGGAGAGAGTTAGGAAGATAGTCTGTTACACAGAGGGGATCCAGTTCATATTTATGCCTGTATTCCTCCCTTTAATGATTGAGTTGCTTTTTCCATATTCGGTTTCTGGTGTAAAAGTTCAACGTGCCCCTTATTTTAAAAGACATTTTTCTAGTCTAATTCTAAAAAACACAAACACATGTACAAACACACAAAATTATGCAGAAAGATCAAACCAATCAATCCTAAAGAAAATCAGTCCTGAATACTCATTCACTGGAAGGACTGATGCTAAAGCTAAAGCTCCAATACTTTGGTCACCTGATGCAAAGAACTGACTCCTTAGAAAAGACCCTGATGCTAGGAAAGATTGAAGGCAGGAGGAGAAGGGAATGACAGAGGATGAGATGGTTGGATGGCATCACCGATGCTGTGGACATGAGTTTGAGCAAGCTTTGGGAGTTGGTGATGGACAGGGATGTCTGGCTCTAGGTCATTGATCACACCATCATGATTATCTGGGTCGTGAAGCTCTTTTTTGTACAGTTCTTCTGTGTATTCTTGCCACCTCTTCTTAATATCTTCTGCTTCCGTTAGGTCCATACCATTTCTGTCCTTTATCGAGCCCATCTTTGCATGAAATGTTCCTTTGGTATCTCTGATTTTCTTGAATAGATCCTTAGTCTTTCCCATTCTGTTGTTTTCCTCTATTTCTTTGCATTGATCGCTGAAGAAGGCTTTCTTATCTCTTCTTGCTATTCTTTGGAACTCTGCATTCAGATGTTTATATCTTTCCTTTTCTCCTTTGCTTTTCGCTTGTCTTCTTTTTGCAGCTATTTGTAAGGCCTCCCCAGACAGCCATTTTGCTTTTTTGCATTTCTTTTCCATCTTTCTTGTGGTCATGTATGGATGTGAGAGCTGGACTGTGAAGAGAGAGCTGGACTGTGAAGAAGGCTGAGCGCTGAAGAATTGATGCTTTTGAACTATGGTGTTGGAGAAGACTCTTGAGAGTCCCTTGGACTGCAAGGAGATCCAACCAGTCCATTCTGAAGGAGATCAGCCCTGGAATTTCTTTGGAAGGAATGATGCTAAAGCTGAAACTCCAGTATTTTGGCCACCTCATGCAAAGAGTTGACTCATTGGAGAAGACTCTGATGCTGGGAGGGATTGAGGGCAGGAGGAGAAGGGGACGACAGAGGATGAGATGGCTGGATGGCATCACTGACTCGATGAATGTGAGTCTGAGTGACCTCCGAGAGCTGGTGATGGATAGGGAGGCCTGGCGTGCTGCAGTTCATGGGGTCGCAAAGAGTCGGATACGACTGAGCGACTGATCTGATCTGATCTGATCTGATGGACAGGGAGTCCTGGTGTGCTGCAGTCCATGGGGTCGCAAAGAGTCACACATGACTGAGCGACCAAACTGAGCTGAGACTATACATTTATTTACCCAAGCACAGTAAATCCAATGATAATATAGTACATTTCTTATCTGCCTACTTTTTAAAAGATTATTAACGTCATAATATGAAGAAAGTTGGCAGATAATAATTTTGAAAGTACTATGTTTAAAGTACATGTGTAGACTTATTTGTTGGGGGATTGCCGCTGCCATAGATCTTTGGAATGGAATGCAGGGTGGTTGAGAATGACCTTTATATTCAGGAAGGCTCCACGCCAGCAAGACTATATCTGAGTCACAAATCAGTGACCAGAATTGGCTCTCAGGTTTGATATATTTGGCTTCGGGGACATTTTAATGATTCAACATTTAAACAGTCAGATGATTTCATTATGAAAATCAGGAATTCCGGCCAGATTTTCAGATGGTTCTCCATTAGTTTTGGGTCTGTGTCACTGCACCTCAATTATCAAATGCAGCTGCCTAGTAGCAGCAACCTTCTTAGGAGGAGAGGGTTTCCCCATTCATTAAAATCCTCATTTCCCACTCACTGAGACTCAGCAGTTCCAGTAAGAAAACTGATGTCTGAATATCAGAATTCCTATAGCCAGCTGCCTCATCCATTTACTTTACCATGAATTGGAGTATTTTTAGTTTGCAGCCTATGATTTACAGTATTAAAGTGATCATTAGTATGGTCATTTTAAGCCATAGAGATTTTAATATAGAAATAATGTCAAAGGTTTGGTTTTTTTATGAGTCATGTTCCTACCAAATCCATAAATCACATTGACATAAACCTCAGGAAAACCATCAGACACTTTAATAAATTTTGAATTCATCTATATTGGTTTTCCTTGTGGAATTAAATAACCTTAAATAGTTCATTGGCAGAACTGATGCTGAAGCTGAAACTCCCAATACTTTGGCCACCTCATGCGAACAGTTGACTCATTGGAAAAGACCCTGATGCTGGGAGGGATTGGGGGCAGGAGGAGAATGGGATTACAGAGGATGAGATGGCTGGATGGCATCACCAAGTCTATGGACATGAGTTTGAATAGGCTCCAGGAGTTGGTGATGGACAGGGAGGCCTGGCATGCTGTGATTCATGGGGTCACAAAGAGTCAGACACGACTAAGCCACTGAACTGAACTAAAATGAAATAGTCATGTCACATGCAGACTATGTATGCCATTCTAATGTAATATCAAATAGTTGGCCAATTTTTAAAACTCCTAAAAATTGAGTTCATTACAAAGTTTATACAGAACAAGTTGTTTAGAACAAAAAAACATAAAATTTGGTGATAAACTGGAAAAGGTCCATGGAAGTGAAACTGATGTGAATAATAGATGTTGTTTTCTAATGGCCAGTTTATTATTTGATAGATGTAATATTTTTCAAAAGGGGGTAGCAGTCAATGGCTTGTAAGGAGATAATAAGATATTGCATAGAATGTAACTATCTGCTGCTGCTAAGTCACTTCAGTCGTGTCCGACTCTATGTGACCCCACAGACAGCAGCCCACTAGGCTCCCCTGTTCTTGGGATTCTCCAGGCAACACTAGAGTGGGTTGCCATTTCCTTCTCCAATGCATCAAAGTGAAAAGTGAAAGGGAAGTAGCTCAGTCGTGTCTGACTCTTAGCGACCCCATGGACTGCAGCTTAGCAGGCTCCTCCATCCGTGGGATTTTCCAGGCAAGAGTACTGGAGTGGGGTGCCATCGCCTTCCCCAATGTAACTATCTATGGGAATATAAAACCTAGATTCAGTTTGCAGGATTTCACTCTGAGTTAATCAGTGATAGAGGATATTACCAGTTGCAAGTCCTCTGCTAGAGGAGCCGGGCCAGGGTCTTTTGGCATTAGCTTAGCTGATATTAATGATGCTTTTGATTTTGTTTGCCTTCTGTTTATACACATAACAAGTCCTGTATTAGCCCTCCTTTAGCAGTAAAGCTTTCCACATTTCTATGCAGAACCTGAGCCCGATGATAAACAACTAAGAGCAAAGGGGCAGAGGGACCTGTGTGGCTGTCTACCAATTGTCCTCATGGCCACAGGCAACTCTCAGCCTTTCTGCATCTCAGTTTTCTGTCAGCAAACAGGGCGGGGGGCGGGGGGAATATGATTTGTTTGTATGTAGTCAACGCTCTTAGGTGCAAGTAATAGAAAAATTTCTTAACCTTAAAGGGATTTCCTGGAAACGTTTGTACAGCCTGAGAAGCAGTCTGTAAAACGTGCAGAGACCAAGGCATTACTCGAGGCTTCAAAGCTCTAATGGTTTTCTCAGGAAGGGGCAATTGTAAGATGATGTTACCCATGGCTAGGGGCCACTACAGGATACGAAGTGAGAATGCACAGCGCTGAAAAGTAAAGCTAACTCTCCCGCTGCTCCAGCCACTCTACATTCCAAATTCCTGGGCAGAAGCAGGTGGTTGTTTTAGTGTATGTCACATGGCCATGTATTTGCCAAGTGGCAGGAGGTTGGCTGAGGGGGGAGGAAGCCTCCTTTTGGCTTCCATGGTGAGAGAGATGCTCTGACTCACACAGAGGATGATGTCTTCAAAACAGACAAACAGTTGAGATGTTGGATGGGTGAAGAGTGGGGTCAGGAATGGAGAGGACAGGAGAGACAGACAGACAGGGAGAGGAATCTTATGTTGTCCTTACTTCTTAATCTTCCCAGCTGAGGTGGGTTCTGTGGTAAGACTATATGTAAAAGAAGATTGAAAACCTTTCGAAGCATTACAAAATTATAACATGGCATGGTTATTGTTATTATTCCCACTGTCACGATCTCAGTTCAAACCTTCATTGTTTTTCACCTGCACATTTTCAATATTCTTCTGGCTACTCACTGTAGTATTTTGCCTCTTCACTATGACTCAACTCTTGCCAACAGCTTTGTCTTCCTATCCAGTGCAGTCATTTCCTCTTCTAGAAATGACTAGAAGGAATGAAAGTAACACTGACAGCTTAGCAAAGCATATATGTCCACCTATATCCATGTATATGTCCACCTCTATCCTTCTACAAACCACAGGCTTCTCCTGTTTTGCAAAATGACTATAGAACTTGATAAGGTACCACACTGCAGTGCAAAACTTGATAAGGTACAAATCTATAATACAGATTCTGATGTGACTGGCTCCAGCTCCATTCTCCACCTGGATCAACCAAAGGTCTTTGTTTTTTAGAGGGTTGGGAGGAGGAAAGGAAGTAGGAAGTCACTGACATGATCATCTGAGACTTTAGTATTTCAATTCAAAGGATATTTAACCATGGCAGGATTCAACAGAGAGCATGCTCCAAAGCCTTCTAGCAGGAGAAGACTTTCAGGTTCCCAACACTTGTCAATCTCTGAGTCTAGGCATATAGCCGTCCCTGTCTGCACATGGGCAACTCTCTGTCACAGTAGGATTGCATCCAATCATAGTGACCCATGTCGAACAACTCCCTGCTCCTTCTAGTCTAAGCCAAGAAAACTGACCCACTAAACGCTAAAAATTAGAAGGAGCAGCACCTGTCCACTCCCCTTCCAGCCACACAATGCATCACACAGTAACTGGGCAACTGACTAAAAACAGTGTTTCCGTTAACCTTGTAACATTGCTACCTTTGTCTTACTCGTTAGATTTTTAGACCCCACTTATCCCATTATGGTAGGTTTTACTGTACCATTCTCCAAGAATGTCTTTGCTGATACGGTTTCTATGGGCCAAAATTGCTTTCTTCCCTTTTCTTACTGAGATACTGCTCACCTTTTATTGAGTCAGTGAACGTAGTCTCACTTGTATGAAGTTTCTTTGAATCTTCTCATTAGAAAGTGAGTTAATTTAGCAGCTAATGGCATGAAGTTCAAGTGGATTTAGTATTTACCTTCTTAGTCAGAATAGATTTCTTCATCTGCATTTCTATAGCTCTTAAATCAATCTGTATACTTTTGTGATTAGTTGTTTATACATCTGTCTTCCCCATTAAATTGTATATGTTATTTGAAGACAGGCTTTATGTCTTTTTCATCTCCATGCTCACAGAGTAAAACTTAGTGAATTTAATAAATGATTCTAGAATCAATTAATTAAAGTTAATATCTTATCTGCATAATAATGAGAGGAAGGAAGTGACAGGTGAAGCACTCACATGATCAGTGCATTTTGGGGTTTTCAAAAGTAGTTTTGTCAACAGAATTCAAGAACAGGTCTTAGAGCTAGATAGCATTTCTGTGAAATGTATAGCTATTATCTTGTGACTGCTTCCCACATCAGATCAGATCAGTCGCTCAGTCGTGTCCGACTCTTTGTGACCCCATGAACTGCAGCACGCCAGGCCTCCCTGTCCATCACCAACTCCCAGAGCTCACTGAGACTCTCGTCCATCGAGTCAGTGATTTTGCCATCCAGCCATCTCATCCTCTGTTGGCCCCTTCTCCTCCTGCCCTCAATCCCTCCCAGCATCAGAGTCTTCTCCAATGAGTCAACTCTTCACATGAGGTGGCCAAAGTAATGCAGTTTCAGCTTTAGCATCATTCCTTCCAAAGAAATCCCAGGGCTGATCTCCTTCAGAATGGACTGGTTGGATCTCCTTGCAGTCCAAGGGACTCTCAAGAGTCTTCTCCAACACCACAGTTCAAAAGTATCAATTCTTCAGCGCTCAGCCTTCTTCACAGTCCAGCTCTCACATCCATACATGACCACAGGAAAAACCATAGCCTTGACTAGACGAAGCTTTGTTGGCAAAGTAATGTCTCTGCTTTTGAATATGCTATCTAGGTTGGTCATAACTTTTCTTTGAAGGAGTAAGTGTCTTTTAATTTCATGGCTGCAGTCACCATCTGCAGTGATTTTGGAGCCCAGAAAAATAAAGTCTGACACTGTTTCCACTGTTTCCCCATCTATTTCCCATTAAGTGATGGGACCGGATGCCATGATCTTCGTTTTCTGAATGTTGAGCTTTAAGCCAACCTTTTCACTCTCCACTTTCACTTTCATCAAGAGGCTTTTGAGTTCCTCTTCACTTTCTGCCATAAGGGTGATGTCATCTGCATATCTGAGGTTATTGATATTTCTCCCAGCAATCTTGATTCCAACCTGTGTTTCTTCCAGTCCAGCGTTTCTCATGATGTACTCTGCGTAGAAGTTAAATAAACAGGGTGACAATATACAGCCTTGACGTACTCCTTTTCCTATTTGGAACCAGTCTGTTGTTCCATGTCCAGTTCTAACAGTTGCTCCCTGACCTGCATACAGATTTCTCAAGAGGTAGGTCAGGTGATCTGGTATTCCCATCTCTTTCAGAATTTCCGACAGTTTATTCTGATCCACACAGTAAAAGGCTTTGGCATAGACAATAAAGCAGAAATAGATGTTTTTCTGGAACTCTCTTGCTTTTTCCATGATCCAACGGATGTTGGCAATTGGATATCTGGTTCCTCTGCCTTTTCCAAAACCAGCTTGAACATCAGGAAGTTCACAGTTCACATATTGCTGAAGCCTGGCTTGGAGAATTTTGAGCGTTACTTTACTAGCGTGTGAGATGCGTGCAGTTGTGCAGTAGTTTGAGCATTCTTTGGCATTTCCTTTCTTTGGGATTGGAATGAAAACTGACCTTTTCCAGTCCTGTGGCCACTGCTGAGTTTTCCAAATTTGCTGGCATATTGAGTGCAGCACTTTCACAGCATCATCTTTCAGGATTTGGAATAGCTCAACTGGAATTCCCACATCAGATCAGATCAGATCAGTCCCTCAGTCATGTCCGACTCTTCACGACCCCATGAATCACAGCACGCCAGGCCTTCCTGTCCATCAACAACTCCCGGAGGTCACTCAGACTCACATCCATCGAGTCAGTGATAACATCCAGCCATCTCATCCTCTGTCATCCCCTTCTCCTCCTGCCCCCAATCCCTTCCAGCATCAGAGTCTTCTCCAATGAGTCAACTCTTCGCATGAGGTGGCCAAAATATTGGAGTTTCAGCTTTAGCAACATTCCTTCCACATAGTATATATTTAATCGACATAATCCTATGCTGGAGATATCCCTGTTCATAGGTGAGAAGAGAGGTTGAGTAACTTTAACTTGCTCAAGTTCTCATTTATTATAAGTGCAGGAACTCTAGTCAAATAAGGAAAGAAAGCACATTTGGCTATTCTCTTCTCTTCTTTTATCATTTTAAGGAAAGCAAAACTACCCCTAGTGTATAAATATATACCAAATGTATATTGGTAAACTTTGGCTCTGAGTCTCACTGTGCTCAAGTTTATGTCTGTTAGGTTTTTTGGTTTTTTTTTTTTCAAGTAAGACAGTGACAGATTTTATTTTCTTGAGTTCCAATATCACCACGGATGGTGACAGCAGCCATGAAATTAAAAGACATTTGCTCCTTGGAAGAAAAGCTATGACAAGCCTAGACAGATATTAGAAAGCTGACAAATATCAAGTCAAGTCAAAGCAATGGGTTGTTTTTTTTTTTTCTCTCTTTTTTTTAAAAAATTTTATTTTGCTTAACTTTACAATATTGTATTGCTTTTGCCATACATCAAAATGAATCCACCACAAGTATACATGTGTTCCCCATCCTGAACCCTCCTCCCTCCCCATACCATCCCCCTGGGTAGTCCCAGTGCACCAGCCCCAGGCATCTGTTATCAGGCATCGTACCTGGACTGGTGACTCATTTCAAATATGATATTATACATATTTCAATGCTATTCTCCCAAATCATCCCACCCTCTCCCTCTCCCAGAGTCCAAAAGACTGTTCTATACATCAGTGTCTCTTTTGCTGTCTTGTAAACAGGGTTATTGTTACCATCTTTCTAAATTCCATATATATGCGTTAGTATACTGTATTCGTGTTTTTCTTTCTGGCTTACTTCACTCTGTATAATAGGCTCCAGTTCCATCCACCTCATTAGAACTGATTCAAATGTATTCTTTTTAATGGCTGAGTAATACTCCATTGTGTATATGTACCACTGCTTTCTTATCCATTCATCTGCGGATGGACATCTAGGTTGCTTCTAAGTCCTGGCTATTGTAAATAGTGCTGCTATGAACATTGGGGTACACGTGTCTCTTTCAATTCTGGTTTTCTCAGTGTGTATGCCCAGCAGTGGGATTGCTGGGTCATAAGGCAGTTCTATTCCCAGTTTTTTGAGGAATCTCCATACTGTTCTGCGTAATGGCTGTACTAGTTTGCATTCCCACCAACAGTGTAAGAGGGTTCCCTTTTCTCCACACCCTCTCCAGCATTTATTGCTTGTGGACTTTTGGATTGCAGCCATTCTGACTGGCGTGTAATGGTACCTCATAGTGGTTTTGATTTGCATTTCTCTTATAATGAGTGATGTTGAGCATCTTTTCATGTGTTTGTTAGCCATCTGTATGTCTTCTATGGAGAAATGTCTATTTAGTTCTTTGACCCATTTTTTGATTGGGTCATATATTTTCCTGGAATTGAGCTGTAGGAGTTGCTTGTATATATTTGAGATTAGTTGTTTGTCTGTTGCTTCATTTGCCATTATTTTCTCCCATTCTGAAGGCTGTCTTTTCACCTTGCTATAGTTTCCTTTGTTGTGCAGAAGCTTTTAAGTTTGATTAGGTCCCATTTGTTTATTTTTTATTTTATTTCCAATATTCTGGGAGGTGGGTCATAGAGGATCCTGCTGTGATGTATGTCAGAGAGTGTTTTGCCTATGTTTTCCTCTAGGAGTTTTATGGTTTCTGGTCTTACATTTAGATCTTTAATCCATTTTGAGTTTATTTTTGTGTATGTTGTTAGAAAGTGCTCTAGTTTCATTCTTTTACAAGTGTTTGACCAGTTTTCCCAGCACCTCTTGTTAAAGAGATTGTCTTTAGTCCATTGTATATTCTTGCTTCCTTTGTCAAAATAAAGTGACCATATGTGCCTGGATTTATCTCTGGGCTTTCTATTTTGTTCCATTGATCTATATTTCTGTCTTTGTGCCAGTACCATACTGTCTTGATAACTGTGGCTTTGTAGTAGAGCCTGAAGTCAGGCAGGTTGATTCCTCCAGTTCCATTCTTCTTTCTCAAGATAGCTTTGGCTATTCGAGTTTTTTTTTGTATTTCCATACAAATTGAGAAATTATTCGTTCTAGCTCTGTGAAGAATAAGGTTCATAGCTTGATGGGGATTGCACTGAATCTATAAATTGCTCTGGGTAGTATACTCATTTTCACTATATTGATTCTACCAATCCATGAACATGGTATATTTCTCCATCTATTAGTGTCCTCTTTGATTTCTTTCACCAGTGTTTTATATTTTTGTATATATAGGTCTTTAGTTTCTTTAGGAAGATATATTCCTAAGTATTTTATTCTTTTCATTGCAATGGTGAATGGAATTGTTTCCTTAATTTCTCTATTTTCTCATTATTAGTGTACAGAAATGCAAGGGATTTCTGTGTGTTGATTTTATATCCTGCAACTTTACTATATTCATTGATTAGTTCTAGTAATTTTCTGGTGGAGTCTTTAGGGTTTTCTGTGTAGAGGATCATGTCATCTGCAAACAGCGAGAGTTTTACATCTTCTTTTCCAATTTGGATTCTTTTATTTCTTTTTCTGCTCTGATTCCTGTGGCCAAAACTATGTTGAATAGTAATGGTGAAAGTGGGCATCCTTGTCTTGTTCCTGACTTTAGAGGAAATGCTTTCAATTTTTCATCATTGAGGATAATGTTTGCTGTGGGTTTGTCATATATAGCTTTTATTACGTTGAGGTATGTTCCTTCTATTCCTGCTTTCTGGAGAGTTTTTATCATAAATGGATGTTGAACTTTGTCAAAGGCTTTCTCTGCATCTATTGATATAATCATATGGTTTTTACTTTTCAATTTGTTAATGTGGTGTATTATGTTGATTGATTTGCGGATATTGAAGAATCCTTGCATCCCTGGGATAAAGCCCACTTGGTCATGGTGTATGATCTTTTTAATGTGTTGTTGGATTCTGATTGCTAGAATTTTGTTAAGGATTTTTGCATTTATGTTCATCAGTGATACTGGCCTGTAGTTTTCTTTTTTTGTGGCGTCTTTGTCAGGTTTTGGTATTAGGGTGATGGTGGCCTCATAGAATGAGTTTGGAAGTTTGCCTTCCTCTGCAATTTTCTGAAACAGTTTGAGTAGGATAGGTGTTCGCTCTTCTCTAAATTTTTGGTAGAATTCAGCTGTGAAGCTGTCTGGACCTGGGCTTTTGTTTGCTGGAAGATTTCTGATTACAGTTTCAATTTCCGTGCTTGTGATGGGTCTGTTAAGATTTTCTATTTCTTCCTGATCCAGTTTTGGAAAGTTGTACTTTTCTAAGAATTTGTCCATTTCTTCCACGTTGTCCATTTTATTGCCATATAATTGCTGATAGTAGTCTCTTATGATCCTTTGTATTTCTGTGTTGTCTGTTGTGATCTCTCCATTTTCATTCCTAATTTTATTGATTTGATTTTTCTCCCTTTGTTTCTTGATGAGTCTGGCTAATGGTTTGTCAATTTTATTTACCCTTTCAAAGAACCAGCTTTTGGCTTTGTTGATTTTTGCTATGGTCTCTTTTGTTTCTTTTGCATTTATTTCTGCCCTAATTTTTAAGATTTCTTTCCTTCTACTAAGCTTGGAGTTCTTCATTTCTAACTTTTCTAGTTGCTTTAGGTGTAGAGTTAGGTTATTTATTTGACTTTTTTCTTGTTTCTTGAGGTATGCCTGTATTGCTATGAACTTTCCCCTTAGGACTGCTTTTACTGTGTCCCACAGGTTTTGGGTTGTTGTGTTTTCATTTTCATTCGTTTCTATGCAGATTTTGATTTCTTTTTTGATTTCTTCTGTGATTTGTTGGTTATTCAGCAGCGTGTTGTTCAGCCTCCATATGTTGGAATTTTTAATAGTTTTTCTCCTGTTATTGAGATCTAATCTTACTGCATTGTGATCAGAAAAGATGCTTGGAATGATTTCAGTTTTTCTGAACTTACCAAGGCTAGATTTATGGCCTAGGATGTGATCTATCCTGGAGAAGGTTCCGTATGCGCTTGAGAAAAAGGTGAAATTCATTGTTTTGGGATGAAATGTCCTATAGATATCAATTAGGTCTAACTGGTCTATTGTATCATTTAAAGTTTGTGTTTCCTTGTTAATTTTCTGCTTAGTTGATCTATCCATTGGTGTGAGTGGGGTATTAAAGTCTCCCACTATTATTGTGTTATTGTCGATTTCTCCTTTCATTCTTGTTAGTATTTGTCTTACATATTGCAGTGCTCCTATGTTGGGTGCATATATATTTATAATTGTTATAACTTCTTTTTGGATTGATCCTTTGATCATTATGTAGTGACCTTCCTTGTCTCTTTTCACAGCCTTTGTTTTATTTATTTATTTATTTGTTTGTTTGTTTGTTTGTTTGTTTTGGCTCTTTTCAGTTTATTGCATGAAGGAGTTACACTAGTCCAAGTTAAAAGCAGACCCCAAATGGTTACAGTATACAAGCTGTTAAGTTTTTAAACTTGTGACGATAAAAAGAAACTAGTGAAGGCGTTTAAGAAGAAATTTGCCTGCAATGGTACTGTAATTGAGCATCCAGAATATGGAGAAGTTATTCAGCTACAGGGTGACCAGCGCAAGAACATATGCCAGTTCCTGGTAGATATTGGACTGGCTAAGGACGACCAGCTCAAGGTTCATGGGTTTTAAGTGCTTTTGGCTCACTGAAGCTTAAGTGAGGATTTCCTTGCAATGAGTAGAATTTCTCTTCTGTCCTTTGTCACAAGTTTAAAAACCACAGCCTTTGTTTTAAAGTCTATTTTATCTGATATAAGTATTGCTACTCCTGCTTTCTTTTGGTCCCTATTTGCATGGAAAATCTTTTTCCAGCCCTTCACTTTCAGTCTGTGTGTGTCCCCTCTTTTGAGGTGGGTCTCTTGTAGACAACATATGTATGGGTCTTGTTTTTGTATCCATTCGGCCAGTCTCTGTCTTTTGGTTGGGGCATTCAACCCATTTACAATTAAGGTAATTATTGATAAGTATGATCCCGTTGCCATTTCCTTTATTGTTTTGGGTTCAAATTTATACACCCTTTTTGTGTTTCCTGTCTAGAGAATGTCCTTTAGTATTTGTTGGAGAGCTGGTTTGGTGGTGCTGAATTCTCTCAGCTTTTGCTTGTCTGTAAAGCTTTTGATTTCTCCTTCATATTTGAATGAGATCCTTGCTGGGTACAATAATCTGGGCTGTAGGTTATTTTCTCTCATCACTTTAAGTATGTCTTGCCATTCCCTCCTGGCTTGGAGAGTTTCTATTGAAAGATCAGCTGTTATCCTTATGGGAATTCCCTTGTGTGTTATTTGTTGTTTTTCCCTTGCTGCTTTTAATATTTGTTCTTTGTGTTTGATCTTTGTTAATTCGATTAATATGTGTCTTGGGGTGTTTCGCCTTGGGTTTATCCTGTTTGGGACTCTCTGAGTTTCTTGGACTTGAGTGATTATTTCCTTCCCCATTTTAGGGAAGTTTTCAACTATTATCTCCTCTAGTATTTTCTCATTGTCTTTCTTTTTGTCTTCTTCTTCTGGGACTCCTATGATTCGAATGTTGTAATGTTTAATATTGTCCTGGAGGTCTCTGAGATTGTCCTCATTTCTTTTAATTCGTTTTTCTTTTTCTCCTCTGATTCATTTATTTCTACCATTCTATCTTCTAATTCACTAATTCTATCTTCTGCCTCTGTTATTCTACTATTTGTTGCCTCCAGAGTGTTTTGGATCTCATTTATTGCATTATTCATTATATATTGACTCTTTTTTATTTCTTCTAGGTCCTTATTAAACCTTTCTTGCATCTGCTCAATGCTTTTCTCCAGGCCATTTATCTGTGATTCCATTTTGATTTCCAGATTTTGGATTAATTTCACTATCATTATTCAGAATTCTTTATCAGGTAGATTCGCTATTTCTTCCTCTTTTGTTTGGTTTGGTGGGCATTTATCCTGTTCCTTTACCTGCTGGGAATTCTTCTGTCTCTTCATCTTGTTTAAATTGCTGAGTTTTGGATGTCCTTACTGTATTCTGGCAGTTTGCAGAGTTGTCTTTATTGTGGCATTTCCTCACTGTGTGTAGGTTTGTACAGGTGGCTTGTCAAGGTTTCTTGGTTAGGGAAGCTTGTGTAGGTGTTCTGGTGGATGGAGCTGGATTTCTTCTCTCTGGAGTGCTATGGAGTGTCTAGTAATGAGTTATGAGATGTCTATGATTTTGGGGTCACTTTGTGTAGCCTGTATATTGGAGCTCAGGGCTGTGTTGCTGTGTTTCTGGAGAATTTGCTTGGTATGTCTTGCCGTGGAACTTGTTGGCACTTGTGTGGTGCTTGGTTTCAGTGTAGGTATGGAGGCATTTGATGAGCTCCTGTCAATTAATGTTCCCTGGAGTCAGGGTTTGGACTTAAGCCTCCTGCTTCCAGTTATAGGTCTTATTTTTACAGTAGTCTCAAAACTTCTCCTTCTATACTGCACTCCACAACTGGACCGCTCAGAGATGTTCACAGAGTTATACAGAGAAGAGAAGAGGCAGGAAGGAGACAGAGGTGGTCAGGAGGATAAAAAGAGGGAATGAAAAGGAGAGAGACAGATCCAGTCAGTAATCAGTTCCCTAAGTGTTTTCCTTTGTTTGGAACACACAGAAACTCACAGAGTTGGGTAGAGTAGAGAGGGGTTAGGGAGGAGACGCAGGCGAACTGGTGGAGAAAAAGGAGAGTCTGGAGGTGGAGAGAACAGTCAAGCCAGTAGTCTCGCTCCCTAGTAAAAATTGGGTACTGAAGATTAGGTTCTTAAAGGTACAGAATTGGTACCAAATACCTAAAAGCAAAAATTAAAAATCTAGAGTAGAGTTTGGAGTTTCAAAAATACAATGTTAAAGAAAAGAAAAAGGAAAAGAAAGAGAGAAAAAGAAAAAGGAAAAAAAAAAGAGTCACAAAAGTTATAAAGAAAATATAGGTACAAAATGATAACCAATATCAAAAAGCAAAAGTTAAAAATCTAGAGTAGAGTTTGGAGTTTCAAAAATACAATGTTAAAGAAAAGAAGAAGAAAAAGAAAGATAGAAAGGAAAAAGAAAGAAAGAAAGAAAATAAAAACAAAACCAAAAACAAACAAAGTCACAAAAATTATAAAGAAGATATGATAGCGAAATTAATTCAAAATCTCGAAATCAAAATAGAATCACAGTTAAAGAGTCTGGAGACAAGGACTGAGAAGATGCAAGAAAGGTTTAACAAGGACCTAGAAGAAATAAAAAAGAGTCAACACATAATGAATAATGCAATAAATGAGATCCAAAACACCCTGGAGGCAACAAATAGTAGAATAACAGAGGCAGAAGATAGGATTAGTGAACTAGAAGATAGAATCCTAGAAATAAATGAATCAGACGAGAAAAAAGAAAAACGTATCAAAAGAAATGAGGACAATTTCAGAAACCTCCAGGATAACATCAAACGCTACAACATTCGAATCATAGGAGTTCCAGAAGAAGAAGATGAAAAGAAAGATCATGAGGAAATACTTGAGGAGATAATAGTTGAAAACTTCCCTAAAATGGAGAAGGAAATAACCACTCAAGTTCAAGAAATCCAGAGAGTCCCTAACAGGATAAACCCAAGGCGAAACACCCCAAGACACATATTAATCAAATTAACAAAGATTAAATATAAAGAACAAATATTAAAAGCAGCAAGGGAAAAACATCAAATAACTCACAAGGGAATTCCCATAAGGATAACAGCTGATCTTTCAATAGAAACTCTCCAAGCCAGGAGGGAATGGCAAGACGTAATTAAAGTGATGAAGGAAAATAACTTACAGCCTAGATTATTGTATCCAGCAAGGATCTCATTCAAATATGAAGGAGAAATCAAAAGCTTCACAGATAAGCAAAAGTTGAGAGAATTTTGCACCACTAAACCATTTCTCCAACAAAAACTAAAGGACATTCTCTAGAGCAATACAATAATAGTGGGAGACTTTAACACCCCACTCATATAATCTGGCTGTAATAGACAAAGTAAAGAGGAAAACATATTTACTTATGAGCCTCAAAAAATTCAGTTCACTCAGGAGAGTTTAAAAAAAAAAAAAAAAAGACTTATTTGCTCACTCTGTGGAGGTTTATTGACTATTTTGTGGGTTTGGTACCACTTTGGGTAGTAGGGAGGAAGAGGTGACAAATGTGATCCTGTCCTAAATAATATATTGTGGTAAAGATAGACTTACCAATACAAAATACCAAGATGTGCCTAAAGATGAGGACACCCAATCTGGACTTTTTGTTTCCTGAACTTTTCATTTCGAGAACAAACCTCCTAATATAAGATGAATACACCATGATTTTTTTTTGTGTTCTTTGTGATTAAAAACAGAAAGCCATTGGTTAAGAAATTACATATACTCCTCCCCACCATCACTCCCCTTCTTTCTTCCCATTTCCCTTCCACCCTCATTGATCCCTTCCTTTGTCCATTACACTCCAATATGACAAAAAAAAAAAAAAAGAAGATATAGGCACAAATTGATTACATATACCAGAAAGCATAAATTAAAGATCTAGATTAGAGTTTGGAATTTCAGGAATACAATGTCAAAGAAAAGATGAAGAGATAGAAAGAGGGAGGGAAAAAAAGGTCACAAAAGTTATAAAAAAAAAAAAATAGGTACAAATTTGATAACAATTACCAATAAGCTAAACTTAAAAATCTACAGCAGAGTTTGGAGTTTCAAAAATACAATGTTAAAGAAAAGAAAAAAAGAAAGAAAAAAGTAAGAAAGAAAAAAAAGGGTCTCAAAAGTTATACAAAATATATATATGAAGTTTTTTTTTTTTTTTAAGGGTCTTTTATTTATTTATTTTTACAAAATAATAGTAGGTTATAAAAGTGAAAATTAAAGGAGTACTAGAGGATAAAAAATTTTTTTCAATAAAAAAGTAAAAATGATGGTAAAAATAGTAAAAATATATATAGGACTTTCTCTGATATTGTTGTGGGTATTGTGTGTTCAGTTCATTTTCGACTAGTTCCTTGTTCTGGCTTAAATTTCTCAAGATCTATAGGCCCTTTTCTATGTAGTTGGTACTAATCACGGGGTTTTAGTTTATTGCCTGTTGCTTCCACGGCAGTTCCCTCTGTTATAGCTTCTTCTGTTTGTTGGTCTCTTCAGTGTCTGATTTCCACCCTGATACAAAGTGGGCGGTGGTGGACACCCTTTTTTTTTTTTTTTTTTTTAGGCTCACTTGTTCTATCGCACTGTGGGGAGGGAGGGACGCTGCAAATAAATAACACTGGCATGTGCTCGCAGTGCCTCAGTCACACTGGGCCTGCCCCAACTCATGGCATGTGTAGCCTCCCTGCCCACTCTGCTCAGGCTCTCTGTGCCCCCCCCCCCCCCCCCGGGAACCATCTGCGGCAGGTCCTGGGCTGCTTGCCCCTCCCAGGTCTATGCCGCTCAAGTTCAGGCACTCGGGTAGTCCTCAGAGGCCCAGGCTCGGTTGGGCCTGCGTTTTGTGCCCATCGCAGATTCCAGCAGCACAGGTAATGAGGCGTTTAGCAAGCGCGGCTTCTGTGACTTATCGCCTCCCTGCCGCTTGGTTTTCCAGGTGTACACCCGGCACACCTTCTTAGGCGGATGTTGGCCGACCAGAGCCCCAAAAAGTCTTAGTTAGCAAAGAAGCCTGCTTACAGTTTTGTGGATAATGTCTCTCTGGGGCTGTGACTGCCTCCCTCCGGCTCTGGCTGCCTGTCACCAGAGGGGAACGGTCTGCAGCCGGCTATCTCTGTACAGTCTTTTGTTCTGTGCTCGGGGCTGGTGGTATCTTAGGTTAGGGCTGGCTTTCCGTGTGGTAGATATCCCATAGTCTGGTTTGCTAGCCCAAATTATTTCCCTCAGGTAGCGCTCGGGATATTCAGGCCAGTCCTTACTCTAAGCGATGCAGTCCGCGAGCCGTGCCTCCCTGCCCAGCCCCCGCTTGCTAATGGTGGATGCAGGCTTTTGCGCTGCTTTTCCGCTGGGGAAGTTATCGTAGGGCTTGTAGTCTGTGAGTTTTAATTGTTTATTTATTTTCCTCCCTGTTATGTTGCCCTCCGTGCTTCCCAGGCTCAGCACAGACTCTGCAGTGAGAATGTTTCCTGGTGTTTCGAAACTTCTCTTTTTAAGACTCCCTTCCCCAGACAGAGGTCCATCCCTCCCTCTTTGTCTCTTTTTTGTCTTTTATATTTTTTCCTACCTCCTTTAGAAGGCAATTAGTTGCTTTTCTGGGTGCCTGATGTCCTCTGCCGGCATTCAGAAGTTGTTTTGTGGAATTTACTCAGCGTTTAAATGTCCTTTTGATGAATTTGTGGAGGAGAAAGTGTTCTCCCCATCCTATCCCTCCGCCATCTTAGCTCCTCCCTACGTCTGTTAGGTTTTGTATCGGAGCTAGTCCCAGATAGCATGGTATAGGAGACCATCTACCTACTCCTTGGCATTTTCCTCAATGTCTGGTTTCTAATAGCCTCACATTCCTTCTAGTGGATTTAGAATGGATGCAAGCTATCACACTTTTTTATGTCTTCTCTAGTAGAACTCATAAAGCCAGGCATTCATTAAATAGCTAATTATTGAGCACTTATACATAAGACATTCTGCTTATTATAGCAAGAGCTGACATTTGTGTTCACTATATGGTGGGCACAATGGTAAACCCTTTAGTATATGCGCTTTATTGTCTAATCCTATTAGCTATCTTTTAGGTTAACACTGTTATCATGTCTGTTTTACATATGAATGAATTGAAGCTAAAGAAATTTATGTAACTTATCATAAATTTCATCATAAATTTGTAGGTTTTTAAGTGATAGGGCCACTCAGGGAAGCTAAAAGTATGTCCCAGTAGTATTTTGACCTATCAATCAAAATAGCTGCATGGATCAAGAGTAATTTTAAGCCTCCATTCATTCAACTTTTCATTATTCAACTTTTTCTCTGACTTCTTTCCTAAGTTGGATTCTTCACTTTATGTTCAGTAGTTAGTGTAGTACTGAACACAAGCATCACTCTTGAGCCAGATCCCTAGGTCTGAATTCTGATTATTCAGCTTAACCTTCAGCAAGTTATTTAACTCTCAGTGCCTCTGTTTTCTCTTCTATAAAGTGTGAATGAAAATAATAATACTTCTACTCAGTGTGATGGCTTAATATATATATACTCATATATATATAATATGTATATGCATATGTATGTATCATATATAAGGCATTTACAGCAGTGCCTCACTTGTGATTTTTAGTATTTATTAACTGCAATTTGGAAGATATGTGCTTTTGCTTTGGATTATAGAAATATAAATAATACCTATACCCTTGAGAACTTTATAGTATACCAGAGGAGATAGAAATACATCCATTTAACCAGTTAATGAAAACAAATAAAAGACAAAATTAATTACTAAAAAAGTTATAGGCAATGTGCTATGGCCATTTGCTTGTACAAAGTTATAGGAATGGATGAAAAATGACGGATTAAAAAAAATGAGGAAAAATACATTAAGTAGGAATTAGGAAGTGAGGGGTGTGTGAAAGCACTGATCATTTAATAGCTGGGAAACTCAACCATTATTCTATCTCCTTGAGACTTTTTGTCTCTTAGTAAAATGGAGAAATTATACCCACCTTATAAAGATACTGAAAAGACTAATGGTATTAATGTTTAAGTGACTTCAAGAGTGGTTGTAAAATAACATATGGGCACCCCACTCCAGTGCTCTTGCCTGGAAAATCCCATGGACGGAGGAGCCTGGTAGGCTGCAGTCCACGGGGTCGCTAAGAGTCAGGCACGACTGAGCGACTTCACTTTCTCCTTTCACTTTCCTGCATTGGAGAAGGAAATGGCAACCCACTCCAGTGTTCTTGCCTGGAGAATCCCAGGGATGGGGGAGCCTGATGGGCTGCCGTCTATGGGGCCTCACAGAGTTGGACATGACTGAAGCGACTTAGCAGCAGCAGCAACAATCAGATAATATGAAATTTGTCCTATTATTTAACTATAAAAGAGAATATTATACCCAATGAGAAATTTGGAATTCAGAATAAGAAAACATTTCTCTCCTAGTCTAACTCATTTTTGCCTCAGCCAACACCTATTTCTATAGCTGTAGGCATCTAGGCCGCCATGATTCCTTGCTCACTGTCTACATCCAGTTCATCTACATGTCTTTTGTTTTTGTTTTCAAAATAAAACTCAAATCTGCACCCTTGTCTTTATCTCGCTCCCAGTATATCAGTCCAAGCCACCCTGTTGTTGTCACCACCGTGTTGGTTTTCCATATTTGTTCTTACTATTTCTAACCTATTCTGTGCACAGCAGTCAGAGCAATAATTTAAAAGCAAAAATTGAACCATGGTATACCCTTGCTTATTGCCTTCAGCGCCTTCAGTGGCCCCTGCTTACAAATCTGTGATACAGTTTCTCCTTTCCTCTCCTCTTTAGTCATATTCAATTCTGCCTTGCTTCTCATGTCTGGTCTCATTGGCCTCTTCTTTTTCCTGGAAGAAATCCCAGACCTAGCTCTTCGTCAGAGATTTCCTATATTCTGTCCCTTTTATTTGGAACACTTTCCCTCCCTTTCCTCTTGCTCAGTTCTTTTCCTTATCCTTTAGATTTTAATGTTATTACCTTTCTTGTCTATTTTATATAATTAACCTCTTCCCCATACCCTGTGATTCTCAATCATGTGACCTGTATTTCCTTCAAAAACTAGTATCGCACACAAACCTTTGTATGTGTTTTTCTTACTTATGGCCTATTTTTCTCCAGCTCCTGTTAGCTCCACAAAGGCAAGGAAAATGTTGCTTCTGCTTTGTTACTCATTGGATACCCAGAATAGTTCCTGGGAAGTACTTGATGACTGAATACCAGTAGACATTTGGATTCGTGAATTCATTCAACAAATATGTGTAGATTACTACCAAGAGCATCAAAGCACATCATATCACAGTTTTATGATATAAAAAAATATTGTATTAGGGAACGTGGAATATTGTGTATGTTTATACTTTACCGGAGAAGGCAACGGCAACCCACTCCAATACACTTGCCTGGAGAATCCCATGAACGGAGGAGCCTGGTGGACTACATACAGTCCATGGGGTCTCTAAGAGTCAGACACGACTGAGCAACTTCACTCTCGCTTTTCACTTTCATGCATTGGAGAAGGAAATGGCAACACACTACAGTATTCTTGCCTGGAGGATCCCAGGGATGGGGGAGCCTGGTGGGCTGCCGTCTATGGGGCCACACAGAGTTGGACACGACTGATGCGACTTAGCAGCAGCAGTAGCAGCATATACTTTACCTGATCTAGTATAGCATGTTTGCAGAGTTTATTAGTGCCTTTGGAAGACTGACAATCAAATACTTCACCAGGAACCTGAGACTGCATTAAATTAAGACTTTTTCTCCTTTGTCACACCCAGTTATCATACTTGTCTGATTCTATTTGAGGAAAAGTTTGAGGTAAACTTCTAAAATACTAGTAGATGATTGCCATGGCTCTTTGTTTTTTTTTTTTTTTTTTTTTTGCTTTCTGAGTTACATTGCCTAGAATTTATTTCAGATGTATTATACAAAATGAAACTCAGTTACATGCCACACAATGAGCTCATCTCTGTCAGTCTTGCTAGTCCCTTACTCATGTTTATTGCTAAACCAAGCCTATTTTGTCTGTATTTTTTCTTCTACTGCAATATAATGACCTGAATATGTTATTCCAAGCTTATCCCAGCAGAGGAATAGCATGACATTGTTAATCTCTTTGCACTGGTTTCTGTGTTCAATCTATCAATAGCTAAATCTTTTTGTTAACAATAGTAAGTATAAATTTGAGGCACTTTCAAAACAAATGTTCTTGTATTATTATTCCTTTCTAGTTTATTTTATCCTGTCAAACATCTCCCTGGTTCTATTAGATTTTCACTGGAGATTTCATTGATATTGTTCCAAGTAGAAACTCTTACCCATGTTTCTAGTCTTTTTTTTTTTTAAGTCTTGTAAGTATTTTTCAAGTATAGTATTTTCTTTTTAATTTTGTAAAATCTTGTATGCACATAGTAGAACCCACTCCAGTATTCTTGCCTGGAGAATCCCAGGGACGGGGGAGCCTGGTGAACTTCCGTCTATGGGGTCGCACAGAGTCGGACATGACTGAAGCGACTTAGCAGCAGCAGCAGTAGAACCAGTCCATCAAAATGAATTAGGTTAATATTTATCAATAGAAGTCCTATTGAAATTCAAGGAAAAACAAACACATGTGTTTTAAAAAGTTCAACATTGGTGAATTTAAATATGCCACATTTATGTGAAACCCTAAATTTTTCTTTCATATTGCTATGTGTTTTATTTTATATATGCTTTATTTTCTTTCTGATACAGAAGTATTAGATGTACCCAGTAGAAATATTCAGAAAAGCCCCTAAAAGGAGGAAGGAAATTAAAATCCTCCACTATCCCATATCCTATTAGTATTTTAGAAATAGTTCTTTATCTATGCATGCAATGCCTATATCTTTTAAAATTAGATCAGAATCATATTATAATGTTATTTTTAATCTTTTAAAATGATTAATTGGTATGAATATTTTCTCATATCAATAATATTTCACATTATTTATAATGGTTATTTAGCATTCTATAAAATAGATACACTCTAATTTATTTAGTCAGTCATATATGTTTGAAGGGGAAGGCAATGGCACCCCACCCCAGTACTTTTGCCTGGAGAATCCCATGGACGGAGGAGCCTGGTAGGCTCCAGTTCATGGGGTCGTTAGGAGTCGGACACGACTGAGCGACTTCGCTTTCACTTTTCACTTTCCTGCATTGGAGAAGGAAATGGCAACCCACTCCAGTGTTCTTGCCTGGAGAATCCCAGGGACGGGGGAGCCTGGTGGGCTTCCGTCTATGGGGTCGCACAGAGTCGGACACGACTGAAGCGACTTAGCAGCAGCAGCAGCAGCAGCAGCATATGTTTGAAATTTTAAGGACTTACCAAAATTTCATTGTTAAAGATAACACATAGGGTGGGGTTTTTTTTTCTAAGCTTCTTTGATAATTTCCTTAGGATACATTTCTATGAAGAAAACCACCAGGCCTACGTTTTGCACATTTTAATACTTTAGATGTATATTATCAAATTTTGATAATTGTCCTCTGAAAGTCTGCACCAATTGTATTCCCAGTCGGCAGCCTGGTGGGCTGCAGTCCACAGGGTCGCTGAGGGTTAGTCGGCAGTATACAAGAAAGGCTGATTCCCTAGTACTGGTACTCAGGTACTCAGTTTTGCAATGGTACTTTATCCCTTTTATCTACCAATTTTAAGATTTAAAAAATACATATATCTTGGTGTTTTTTATGCATTTTATTACCAGTAGATATGAACATTGTTTTACCACGTGTGTATTTATTTCTTTTTCCTTTTGTGAGTTGTGTGTTCATGCCCTTTGACCCTTTTATCTATTTTGGCTGTTAAAGTTTTTCTTATTGATTTCTAAACATTACATGAATTTTCAAAATCTTCAGTTTGGTTAGCACAATTATCATATCAGAATCATTTAGAAATTCTTGCCTAGAAGATAATCTATTATCAGCTTATTCTAGCAGCCCATACCTATAAAATGAGTGGTGGGAAAGTGCAATAGTGACTTCACTGATCAATCTTTTCTAGCTTCAAAAGATCCTGCGGGTATTCCAAGGACTATCATCTCCATTTCACAGAGGAGAAAATTGTACTTCCAGAAATTGAGAAATTGATACAAGGCACCACAATTTGTAAATACCAGGGCTATGAGAGAGTTTTAGGTGCTGAATCTGCCTTGTCACCTTAATCATGCTCTCATGCTTTTGATTTCCTCTTTTTCCTTTTCTCATTATAGTTTTTCTCACTATTTTATCAACACATCAGTGCTAACACATATTTTATTCAATGTAGTTTTAAATGGCCTCTCAAGTCATTAGGGGAAGCTGGCTTTATATCACACACTGAGTATTACTAGATGTCTTACAAAATGTGAATCATTTCATTATCTTTCATTTTGTCCAAATCTCTTTTTATCATGAAATAATTTGATTGAATTTTACAGTTAATTTTATTACTTATTTCTGGATAGAAAATATGTCAATAGATAGGCTGAGGGAAAAGAAATATGACTTAGCTGACAAGGAATTAAGATTGTCTTTGCATTGTTTCGGTTCTGTGTTATGTGCTTACTTATTTTCCCCATTAATTTATCTTAAGTATAAGGTGATACTATTAAAGTTGGCATTTTTCAGATATGTGCTTTTATTTCTTTGATTTTTTTTGTTTGTTTGTTAGTGGCAATGGCTTTGTATGGAACTAGCCATGTGCTCCTCAGGTACATTTGGTACCAAGAGACGGTATCTGTGAGAATTCTGAGTAGGATTCGATATTTGTGGAACATTTTTTTCCTCTTTATAAAATAAACATGGTTCTCTTGAAAACTATTGCTCTTAACGGGTTTAGTTCTAAAGTGTTAATATCCTCAGTTCCATGTTATCAGCCCAACTCTTTTGGATTCTAAATACATTTGATGACTGAAAGAAGTATTTGGAAACAAAGGTATCCCAAACAGAAAACTATCCACCTTATTGTGTACACTTTATTGCAGAGTTCCTGCTTTACAGTATTTGCACTAGATTTACCCACCTTGTTCCTCAGATATTTCTATATGAATAGCATGTTAACTATATTATAGCAAACATAATATGGAAGATCATTCAGTCTAATAATGCTGGTTGCTAGGAAACCATATTCCCAAAATAGCAGCTGAAGCAATGCGATATCAGCTAAGATAGCTAAACAATGTCGAATGTAGCAACTGATCACATGTGTACTGACTGTTACAAATTTTGAGTTTGTTAACATGATTTTTAATCAAAGCTAGAGAAAAATTAAGTGCTCCATTTAAAGCTTTTGGGGATTTCAAGGAGGCAACCTAGTTAATTGTTTGTAGAAAAAGACAGATCAGGATTCAAATCCTAGTTCTATTATTTAATTAATCCCGGTAACAATGGGCAAAATATTTACAGCTTTAGTTTTATCATCTTTATTACAGTAGTGATGATAACGTGTACCTTATGGGGTTGTTGTGAAGACTCAGTGAAAATATTTTCACATAATCCCTGGTGCCTACGAAGTCTTCAATAGGTTAATAGTATGATGATTGTGATGATGATGATAATATATGAAAACCATTTTTAACCCTTTCATAATTTTGAAGCAATCAACAAATATTTTATGAGCATGAGCTTCAATTAATAAACCATAGAAATAAGTATTTGCCCTCAAAGAATTCACAATTTCATTTAGGAAATATATATATATATATATATATATATATATATATATATATATATATATATATATATATATAAATCAGAGAAAGCAATGGCACCCTATTCTAGTACTCCTGCCTGGAAAATCCCATGGATGGAGGAGCCTGGTGGACTGCAGTCCACAGGGTCGCTGAGGGTCAGACACAACTGAGTGACTTCACTTTCACTTTTCACTTTCATGCATTGGAGAAGGAAATGGCAACCCACTCCAGTGTTCTTGCCTGGAGAATCCCAGCGACGGGGCATCCTGGTGGGCTGCCATCTATGGGGTCGCAGAGAGTCGGACACGACTGAAGTGACTCAGCAGCAGCAGCATATATATAAGTATATATATGTGTTTTCCCACACATGGGAAATATATATTTATGTGTTTTCCCACACATATATATATAAATATAAATATATATGTCTGTTTTCCCACACATGGGAAAAGATGATACTGTTCAGCATAGGCAAGGCTCTAAATTGGGATAAAAAGTTCATATGTTTGAAGCCTGAAAAGAGGCTTGGGTTTGTAGCCTAGTGAGCAAGGAGGAAGTTGGTACAAAACGAGAATAGGGGTAAGACGATGTCAAATCATGCAGAGTCTTAAATCATGGAAGGTGTTCTAACTTTAGGTATCATAGTAAGCCTTTGAAGTGTTTTCAGCAAGGAGAGATGTGATTTAATTTATGTTTTAAAGACATTTCTGTGACCTGTTTGGAGAACACTTTGGTTCAACCTGAGAGTGAAGTTGGAAGGACCAGTTAGGAGGCTTATCTAGGCTAAAGATGACAGTGACCCAGGCCAGGACACTAGCCCTGAAAATGAAGAAAAGCTAGCAGATTCAGAATACTTTGAGAGAGGATCATCATAGCTTGTGATCTCTGGGTTGTACAGAATGAGGTCAGGGGAGGAGTCAAGCATGACTCATATTTCTGAATTGAGCAGCTGGGTACAAAGTGATCATGAAGAATGATTAAAATGTCAAGATTAGCAAGGAAGAGGAATTAGCTTTTTAAACAGGAGAATTAGCAATGAAGGAACTCAAGGTCTTGTTGGGAAACAGCACATGATCCAGTTCAGCTCAGGATAATTCATGTGTGTGTCAGGAATGAGGTGGGATGGGCAAGATAAAGTTGGAAAGGGGGTGGTTGGCACAGGTTCACAGGTGTCAAGCCAATATGTGTGGATGTGTGTTCTTTATCCACATGTGTGTTTATTTACAATCAGGTCTACTCTCTGTAGACTTTCTTTTCTGCTTCTTCCTTGAGGTAGGCCTAATCCTCATGGAGGGTGATGAGGACAGGGAGAAGAACACAAAGAATAGCTGAGTATCCACTAGGGTAACTTGTGGCTTTTAAGGTCTTCAAATGTGGCTCAACCAAATTACTGTGTCATCAAGTGTAAATTGTACACTAGATTTTGAAGACTTAATATGAAGAGAAAGGATTTTAAATATCTCAATGATTTTTATATTGATTATATGTTGAAATAATATTTTAAATGATTGGGTTGGCTAAAATATTAAAATTTTCATTAAATTTTTAAATGTGGCTATTAGAAAAAGTATGCATGTAGCTTACATTATATTTCTGTTGGGCAGTGCTGATCTAGACTGGTTCTAACTCATGCCAGCTTACACGGACCACCTGAAGAGTAACTTTCCATATTACTAATCTATACTTTCTTGAAGACAGTGATCTTGATGAGTAGAGAAAGTGAGATTGTGTGAATGAGTCATGCCCAGATATGTTATCAATAAATACTTAATTAGGGTCCTTGGGTAAAGCTACATGTCAGTTTTATCCACAGGAGAGTGTTAATCTTCTACAACTCAAGATATAAGATATCTGCAAAACATCCCATAGCTCTGCCAATTTCTCTTCTCATTGTTGCTGTCCCTATAATATTTAGCTCTTTCTCCTCTAGATTTGTTTGATATATTTTTCCTGTAAATTTTCTCTGATCAGCTTTTTCCACTCAGACTTATATGTGATGTACTTTATTGCCATTAGCCAGGTGTTCCTGATGCTACTTGTCAATAGAAAGTGCAAATATATTGAGGACTTTTATATAACCCTTATATATCTTAAAGTCCTCACCAGGTCATTTATCCTTCAGTGGTACCTACAATATGCTGATGCTTTTTAGTTGGTATCATAAGAGCACTACAGGGGACTCAAGCAAATGATTATTGAGCCTATACATGAAGCAAAGGGTTGGGAATCTGATCAGGACAGAGTAAGTCTAAATAACACTTCTGTTTCATTGGTTAAAAAAGACTACATGAAGGAGAAGATGTTTCAAGACTTATCAAATGGATAGAGTTCGCAGAGTAAAGGCGTCCATGGGACATCATGTCATAAGTTTGTAGAGCAACAAAGTTCTTTGTGTTGAGGGTGAAAGAGTCACTGGGACTAGAAGAAACAAAGGATTGAGGAGTGGAGAGAGAATAAGGAAACTTGGCAAAGGGTTTTCGTCAATAATAGTCTTTGAAATTTTTCATCTATGCTGTAGCATAAAGGTTCCAATGAAAGTTTTTGGAGCAATAGGTTGAGAAAAATATTATCAAAGTAATTTTGAAAATCAGCTAGATAAGGCTAGTGGAGGTGATGGAATTCCAGTTAAGTTATTTCAAATCCTTCAAGATGATGTTGTGAAAATGTTACACTCAATATGTCAGCGAATTTGGGAAACTGAATAGTGGCCAAAGGACTGGAAAAGGTCAGTTTTCATTCCAATCCCAAGGAAAGGCAATGCCCAAGAATGCTCAGACTACTGCATAATTGCACTCTTCTCACACGCTAGTAAAGTAATGCTCAAAATTCTCCAAGCCAGGTTTCAGCAATATGTGAACCGTGAACTTCCAGATGTTCAAGCTGGTTTTAGAAAAGGCAGAGGAACCAACGATCAAATTGCCAGCATCTGCTGGATCATCGAAAAAGCAAGAGAGTTCCAGAAAAACATCTATTTCTGCTTTATTGACTATGCCAAAGCCTTTGACTGGGTGGATCACAAGAAACTGGAAAATTCTGAAAGAGATGGGAATATCAGACCACCTGACCTGCCTCTTGAGAAACCTGTATGCAGGTCAGGAAGCAACAGTTAGAACTGGATATGAAACAACAGACTGGTTCCAAATAGGAGGAGTAAGTCAAGGCTGTATATTGTCAGCCTGCTTATTTAGCCTTATATGCAGAGTACATCATGAGAAACACTGGGGTGGAAGAAGCACAAGCTGGAATCAGGATTGCCAGGAGAAATACCTAACCTCAAATATGCAGAGGACAGCACCCTTTTGGCAGAAAGTGAAGAACTAAAGAGCCTCTTGAGGAAAGTGAAAGAGGAGAGTGAAAAAGTTGGCTTAAAGCTCAACATTCAGAAAACTAAGATCATGCCATCTGGTCCCATAACTTCATGGAAAATAGATGGGAAAACAGTGGAAACAGAGGCTGACTTTATTTGGAGGTGGGGCTCCAAAATCTCTGCAGATGGTGACTTCAGCCATGAAATTAAAAGATGCTTACTCCTTAGGAGGAAAGTTATGACCAACCTAGACAGCACGTTAAAAAGCAGAGACATTACTTTGTCCACAAAGGTCCGTCTAGTCAAGGCTATGGTTTTTCCAGTGGTCATGTATGGATGTGAGAGTTGGACTGTGAAAAAAGCTGAGCACCGAAGAATTGATGCTTTTCAACTGTGGTGTTGGAGAAGACTCTTGAGAGTCCCTTGGACTGCAAGGAGATCCAACCAGTCCATCCTAAAGGAGATCAGTCCTGGGTGTTCATTGGAGGGACTAATGTTGAAACTGAAACTCCAATACTTTGGCCACCTCATGCAAAGAGCTGACTCATTGGAAAAGACCCTGATACTGGGAAAGATTGAGGGCAGGAGGAGAAGGGGACGACAGAGGATGAGATGGCTGGATGGCATCCCTGACTCAATGGACATGGGTTTAGGTAGACTCCGGGAGTTGGTGATGGACAGGGAGGCCTGGCGTGCTGTGGTTCATGGGCTTGCAGAGTCGGACAGGACTGAATGACTGAACTGGAACTGTAAGGCTAGTATCACATTAATAGATAGAGGAGGTTAAATTCAGGAAGATGAATTTCATTTCTATACATCTTTTTTCTCGTGAAAGTATTTTCAGTTTTTTACCCACTTCTCTCTGAACTTGTAAGGCTTGTTTGGTATTGGATGGAAATGGATCAGTGTAAGTTATATTTAGGATTTGTGGTTAATTAAAAATGTGTATTTTTGAGTCTGAACTTTTCACCTGGCAACCTTTTATTACGTCTGAATATATTAATATTTTCTCTAAGATAAAAAGTTTTTTAGGGATGATGTGAGTACAGGAAGAAGGTATCAGTTTTTCCTACATAGTAGAAGCTCTTTTAACCAATCACAACTTAACCTACCCACCAGATATACTGATATTCTCCACAAATAGTGTTGTTTTACACACACAAAAATAAGTAGAATATATATAAATAACTTGATTCAGTCAAGTCACTGAAAATGTGTTATCAAATTAGGTATGGGTAAGAAAATTGTAAAATATTTGGAAAAAGTGTAGAAATCTATTATTATCCATTCAAATTGCTCTGCAAGCGTCTTTAATTTCTCACTCCACTTTAAGTAAATTAAAGTTGGAACTCTTGCAGAATGAATAATCAGTGTGATTTTTGAAGGATGTCTTTGAGTAATTCAAAGCAAAAGAGTTGGCCTACATCAGAAACTGACAAATGCTCATCTGTATTATTTCAAGTGTTTAAGATATGTATGTACTACCTCTTGTGATTTCTTTCTTCATCTATCTCATGACTCCTAATCACACTGGGCAAAAGATTTTCTATGAATTTGACATTTTATAGCATGGAGAGGACCTCCAGCTAGCTACCATTCTAACTTACCACAACATATATGAAGAGTATGATTTAATACTATGACTTACCAGGACTTCTTTGACACTTGTTCACATATTATAAACTGGCTTATTTCTCTCCTCCTCTGAGTTTGCTTACATGGAAATCACCTAAATGCCTGCACTAAATCCCTTTGCTTATGTCTCTCTGGTATTTTATACTGTTGCCCTTGACTCTTAAACCTCTCTTCTTCTTGGCTTATTAACCAGACTATTCTGACTTTTGCCTATCTGCATATGTTTTTTTCTGCTACTCCTTTATAAACTTATATTCAATATTTCTTCTTTCTACTTCCTTACTCTATTTCCTGTTCTTCCAATTTTGATTTTTTTTTTCTTAACACAATTTTCACTGGTAGCCCCATTCACTACTGTAATCAGGAAGACTCTGTTGCTCTCTATGGCCTAGTTAGAGCATTCTCCTTTGGTATGTAGTCTTTGGTACAAAGACTGTAGGGATAATTGAATTATATTAGAGCAAAAAGAATTAATGAGATGGTTCTAAGAACATGGGGATATTGGTGTATATGGTCAGTATACCCCTTCCCCTTTTTTTTTTTTTTTTTTTTTTTGCAGGGGAAAATGGACAAAGGAAAGGATCAATGAGGGTGGGAGGGAAATGGGAAGAAAGAAGGGGAGTGATGGTGGGGAGGAGTATATGCAATTTCTTAACCAATGGCTTTCTGTTTTTAATCACAAAGAACACTTAAAAAAAAATCATGGTGAATTCATCTTATATTAGGAGGTTTGTTCTCGAAATGAAAAGTTCAGGAAACAAAAAGTCCAGTTTGGGTGTCCTCATCTTTAGGCACATCTTGGTATTTTGTATTGGTAAGTCTATCTTTACCACAATATATTATTTAGGACAGGATCACATTTGTCACCTCTTCCTGCCTACTACCCAAAGTGGTACCAAACCCACAAAATAGTCAATAAACCTCCACAGAGTAAACAAATACGTCTTTTTTTTTTTTTTTTTTAACTCTCCTGAGTGAACTGAATTTTTTGAGGCTCATAAGTAAATATGTTTTCCTCTTTACTTTGTCTATTACAGCCAGATTATATGAGTGGGGTATTAAAGTCTCCCACTATTATTGTATTGCTCTAGAGAATGTCCTTTAGTTTTTGTTGGAGAAATGGTTTAGTGGTGCAAAATTCTCTCAACTTTTGCTTATCTGTGAAGCTTTTAATTTCTCCTTCATATTTGAATGAGATCCTTGCTGGATACAATAATCTAGGCTGTAAGTTATTTTCCTTCATCACTTTAATTACATCTTGCCATTCCCTCCTAGCTTGGAGAGTTTCTATTGAAAGATCAGCTGTTATCCTTATGGGAATTCCCTTGTGAGTTATTTGATGTTTTTCCCTTGCTGCTTTTAATATTTGTTCTTTATATTTAATCTTTGTTAATTTGATTAATATGTGTCTTGGGGTGTTTCGCCTTGGGTTTATCCTGTTAGGGACTCTCTGGATTTCTTGAACTTGAGTGGTTATTTCCTTGTCCATTTTAGGGAAGTTTTCAACTATTATCTCCTCAAGTATTTCCTCATGATCTTTCTTTTCATCTTCTTCTTCTGGAACTCCTATGATTTGAATGTTGTAGCGTTTGATGTTATCCTGGAGGTTTCTGAAATTGTCCTCATTTCTTTTGATACATTTTTCGTTTTCTTGTCTGATTCATTTATTTCTAGGATTCTATCTTCTAGTTCACTAATCCTATCTTCTGCCTCTGTTATTCTACTATTTGTTGCCTCCAGGGTGTTTTGGATCTTATTTATTGCATTATTCATTATGTGTTGACTCTTTTTTATTTCTTCTAGGTCCTTGTTAAACCTTTCTTGCATCTTCTCAATCCTTGTCTCCAGACTCTTTAACTGTGATTCTATTTTGATTTCGAGATTTTGAATTAATTTCGCTATCATTATTCGGAATTCTTTATCAGGTAGATTCCCTATCTCTTCCTCTTTGGTTTGGTTTGGTGGACATCTATCCTGTTCCTTTAGCTGCTGGATATTCTTTTGTCTCTTCATTTTGTTAAAATTGCCAAATTTAGAGTGTCCTTACTATATTCTGGTAGTTTGTTGAATTCTCTTTATTGAGGCGGTTTACAGGTCTTTTCAATATCTGATCTCTGCCTTGTTACAGAAGGGGTGGAGAAACACCCAAATCTAAACCGGCCAGGTTCAGGCACTCAGATAATCCTCAGAAGCACAGACTTGGTTGAGTCTGCGTTTTATGCCCTTCCCAGATCCGAGTAGCGCAGGTGATGAAATGTTCAGCGAGCGCAGGTGCTGCGACTTATCGCCTCTCCGCCTCTCAGTTTTCTGGGTATACAAACAGCGCACTTTCTCCGGCAGATGTTGACCATCCAGAGCCCCAAGAAGCGTGAGTCAGCACAGAAACCTACTCACAGTTCCGTTAGACAGTGTCTCTCTAGGGCTGTAATTGCCCGCCTCTGGCCCTGGCTGCCTGTCACCGGAGTGGGACGGCCTGCAGCCGGCCAACTCTGTGCAGCTCTTTGTTCCGTAGGTAGTCCTGGTGGTGTCTTAAGTTAGGGCTGGCTTTTGATGTAGTAGATAACCGACAGTCTGGTTATTTCGCTCAGATAGCGCTGGAGATAGCCAGGCCAAATCCTTTCTCAAAGCAATGCAGGCCTCGCCGCTCCTCCTAGCCCAGCCCCCACTTGCCAATAGCAAATGCTGGTGTCCGCGCCAGTTCTCCGCAAAAGGAGTTACCGCAGGGCTCGTTTTCTCGTTTTGAAGACAATGAGCTGTCTTTCTAAGTGCCTGATGTCCTCTGCCGGCATTCAGAAGTTGTTTTATCGAGTTTATTCAGCATTCAAATGTTCTTTTAATGGATTTGTGGAGGAGAAAGTATTCTCCCCGTCTTACTCGTCCGCCATCTTAGCTCCTCCCTCACCCCTTCCCCTTATAGTGGAGAGAGAATGTGTCAATTTTACCCCCTTCAGTTTCCCATTTCCAGGCTTTATGAAAACAGTGGGTTTTTTCCTTCTTCTCTTAAATATGCTAATACCATTGGTTGATTACATGTTTGGTCAACATCTCTGTTTCACTTTGTTCTTATAGCTCTTTAAGTGGACGTGATGATAATATTAAAAAAAAAATTCCTCCAATGTGTCGGGGATAGTTCTAGATGCCTTAATTTTCAAAATGATACTGTACATTTGGTATTATTAGCCTCACTGCATAAGTGAGGTGTATGGGGCACTGGAATTTTCAATAGCTTTCCTAAGATCACATTACAAATAAATACTGGTGTCCAAGTCTGCTCATTTTGAAAGCCACACTTTTATGTATACAATTTATTTAGTTAATTAGTTGCAGTGTGGGCCTTCACTGCAGTGGTTTCTCCTGTTTTGGAGCACAGACTCCAGGGTGCAGGGCTCACCAGTGGCGGCTCCCCGATTCTAGAGCACAATCTCAGTAGTTGTGGCACAAGGGCTTAGTTGCTTCATGGCATGTGGGGTCCTCCCAGACTAGATTCTGAGCTCATGTTTCCTGCACTTCAGGCAGATTCTTTACCACTGAGCCACAAGGGAACCCCTAAAGCTGTGCTTTTTTATGAATGCACTTATCTATACATTTCTATCTAATCTTTACTTAAGCTGCATTCCTTTTTTATATCATTTAGATCTAAATGATAAATTTATATTTTTTATAAAATCTTATAATTTCCATTGTGATTCCTCCTTAACATTTGGGATATTTAGATGTGTTTTCCCTCAAAACATGTAGAAATTTTGCTTTACTACTTTATTAACTTACCTAAAATAACTTTTATAGGTATCTATTTTAAATTGAAATATAGTTTGTTTACAGTGTTATATTATTTTCAAGTGTGCAACATAGTGATTTGATATTTTTATAGATTATACTCCATTTAAATTTACAAAATATTGGATGTATCCCCTGTACTATACATTACATCCTTGTATGTTATTTATTTTATTCCTATTTGTACCACTTAATCCCCTTCCCCTTCCTTCCCCTTACCCTGTTTCTCTCCACATTAGTAACCACTAGTTTGTTCTCTGTATCTGTGAATTTATTTCTGTTTTGTTATATTCATTCATTTGTATTATTTTTTAGATTCCACACATAGGTAAAAACATATGGTATTTGTCTTTATCTGACTTAACCTCACTAAGCATAATACTTTCAGATCCATCCATGTTGTTGCAAATGGGAAAATTTCCTTCTTTTAATGGCTGCATAAAATTCCAGTGTACATATGGACCACATTTTCTTCATCCATTCGTCTGTTGATGGATATTTAGGTTGCTTCCACATCTTGGCCGTTTTAAACAGTGCTGCTATGAACATTGGGGAGCCTAAATATAAATATCTCTTTCATTCATTATGTCTTAAATTTTATTGTTTTAATTCTTAAGGAAATGAGAAAGGTAGCACAGCATTGTTCCTCCTATACAACACTTTCAAATGAGTAAAAGATATGGATCCTATTTTCAAAAAGCTTAGTCTGTTAGATCGTTCTATAACAAATAAGACCAATCAAAAGAAGAGAATATAATAGGAGCTTGAAGGATGAGAAATTCAGTGAATGTTATCTCAATCATTTTCATGAAAATGATGGAATGTGAATGGGATCTTATCGGGAGGATAAGTGAAAGTGAAGTCCCTCAGTCATGTCCAACTCTGCGACCCTATGGACTGTAGCCTACCAGGCTCCTCTGTTCATGGGATTCTCCAGGCAAGAATACTGGAATGGGTTGCCATTTCCTTCTCTAGGGGATTTTCCCGACCTAGAGATTGAATCCGGGTTTCCCACATAGCAAGCAGACACTTGCCACAAAGGAAGCCCTTATAGGGAGGATAGAATTTGGGTAAATTGGGTAAAAGAAGGGGATTTCAGGCAAGGAGGCAACACAAATGAAGTTATCCTGGCATAAGTACTATGTTCTTGGGTCAGTGACTAAGCCATCCTTATTTTGCCCCTTGGAACACAGGAAATAAGTCTAATCTCGGTTTCATTTGCGTGCATGCGTGTGTGCTAAGTCGCTTAAGTCATGTCTGACTCTTTGTGACCCAATGGACTGTAACTTGCCAGGCTCCTCTTTCCTGGGATTCTCCAGGCAAGAATACTAGAGTGGATTGCCATTTCCTTCTCCAGGGGATCTTCCTGACCCAGAGATTGAACCCACGTCTCTTATGTCTCCTGCATTGGCAGGTGGGTTCTTTACCACTAGCACCACCTGGGAAGCCCTTTGTTTCATAGAATAGCACTCAAAATAATGTTCATAAAACTACTAAGTCTCTGGGAGTATCTTTTTTGAATTAGCTAACTTTCCTCAATTATGATTTACTATTCCTAGTGAGTCTCTATGAGTCTGTTCATTATGACTGTTTATTGATATGTTGGGCTTCCCAAGTAGCTCAAGTGTAAAGAATTCACCTGCCAATGCAGCAGCCACAAGCTCGATCCCTGGGTGGGGAAGATCCCCTGGAGTGGGAAATGGCAACCCACTCCAGTATACATGCCTGGGAGATCCCTTTGACAGAGGATCCTGGCAGACTACAGTCTATGGGACAGACTGAAGTGACTGAGCACTGATATGTTAAACTTAATACTTTTTAAATGGGATCCTTATCACAGGACATGATCCATGACTTCTTAAAGGGTAGTTCCCAGGATGAAATCCACAAGAAACACCAACAGTAAAATCTTGAATATGGAATAATACCTTGTAGTAGTCAAATCCAGGGTCCCCAACCCACTTCCCCCCATCCTCTGGGTCTGCACAGCAGGATGTGAGTGACAGGGGAACAAGGGAAGCTTCATCTGTATTAACAGGCACTCTCCATTGCTCCACCTCCTATCAGATCAGCATCAGCATTTGATTCTCATAGGAATATGAACTGTGCTGTGAACTGAACATGTAAGGATTCTAGGTGGCATGCTCCTTACGATAAATATCCTGAAACCATCTGCCCCACACTGTCCATGGAATGACTGTCTTCCACAAAACCAGTCCCTGGTGCTAATGAAATTGGGAACCTGTCAAATCTACAGTGTGGCCATGTGACTGGGACAATTAAGGAGTAACTAATTTATTTTTCATAAGTTATAAGACTTCTGAAGGGTTCCCTGGTGGCTCAGACAATAAAGAATCTGCCTGCAATGGGGGAGACCTCGATATGATCCCTGGGTTGGAAATATCCCTTGGAGGAGGGCCTGGCAACCCCTTCCAGTAGTCTTGCCTGGAGAGTTCCCATGGACGGAGGAGCCTAGCGGTCTATAGTCCATGGGGTCCCAAAGAGTCAGACATGACTGAAAACTAGGCACACAAAAGACTTTTAAATGAAGAAGATCAATTAGATTGATTAGGTCTTCTTAACTTATAAAGTTTGAGTTCAGACTTGGAATTCAACAGATCTGACTTTGAATTCTAGCTGTTTCACTTAAAATTCTATGATGTTTGATGAATTTATTTAACCTCTTTGCGACTCATTTGCCTCATCTATAAAATGAGAATAACAATACCCATTTTTTAGTATTGGTATGAAAATTAGATCAAAGAACCGAGTCCATCATATGTAGTACTTGGCACATTGTAAATGTTCAACAAGTCATAGCTAAATATAAGCTTGGATATAAATATCAGCCAAATGATGTAGCGTTTTCCTATTCGTATCAACTCTACTTCAATATATAGCAGTATAAATTTTATATCCCCCAAATGCTAGGATGTTAAATATGTAAAATATGCATGTAGGTATTTTTTCCATATGAATAATGAACCATAATTAATGTGGCTATTGGTATATGGATCAAGAAATAGTGAGTGCTTCACTATAGATTATAATGTGTAACCACAATGTTATTCTTTAAATGATCCTCTTTTTAGTGTTGTGTATGCTTAGTCACTCAGTTGTGTCCAACTCTTTGTGATCCCATGGACTATAGCCTGCCAGGATCCTCTATCCATGGGAATTCTACAGATAAGAATACTGGAGTGGGTTGCCATGCCCTCCTCCAGGAGATCTTCCCAACCTCAGGATTGAACTCAGGTCTTCATCGCAGGCTGATTCTTTACCATTTGAGCCACCAGGGAAGCCCTCTCTTTTTAGTTACACAATACTATTTATGGGAATGTTTACAGAAAGAAAAAGGCAGGTAAAGACATTTCTAGGGTAAACATATTCTCAAACCCTCCATGAATATATCTAGGTTTGAAAATAACAATTGCAGTGTTGATGAAAATTTATGACAGTGTTGGCAAAAGTAATAATGCAAGCAAGCTTCTGTGGTTGATGATGGAGTCTGGGAAAAGCGATTTGCTAATATTTTCAGTCCACATTTTGGTTCAGTTACCATGACATTCATAATGAATGAGGAAAATAACATTTTAACCAAGAAGTGCCAAAGAGAGTCACCAATATATTATTTCATTGTATATGCCCAATTCATCTCTGAAATGTGGAGTCCACCCATGAACACCTTGTATTAATATGTGCCTATGAAGGTGACAAATAGATTCAAGGGATTAGAAAGAACTTAAGAACTTAAGTTCTTAAGAACTATGCCTTAAGAACTATGGATAGAGGTTCCTGACATTGTACACGAAGCAGTGATCGAGACTGCCCCAAGGAAAAGAAATGGAAAAAGGCAAAGTGGTTGTCTGAGGAGGTCTTACATATAGCTATGAAAAGAGAGGAAATGAAAGGCAAGGGAGAAAAGGAAGGATATACCCATTTGAATGCAGAGTTCCAAAGACTAGCAAGGAGAAATAAGAAAGCCTTCCTCAGTGATCAGTTCAAAGAAATAGAGGAAATCAGTAGAATGGGAAAGACTAGATATCTCTTCAAGAAAATTAGAGATACCAAGGGAATTTTTCATCCAAAGATGGGAAAAATAAAGGACAGAAATTGTATGGACCTAACAGAAGCAGAAGATATTAAGAAGAGATGGCAAGAACACACAGAAAAACTATACAAAAAAATCTTCATGACCCAGATAATCATGATGGTGTGATCACTCACCTAGAGCCAGACATCCAGGAATGTGAAGTCAAATGGGCCTTAGAAAGCATCACTACAAACAAAGCTAGTGGAGGTGATGGAATTCCAGTTGAGCTATTTCAAAACCTACAAGATGATGCTGTGAAAGTGCTGCACTCAATATGTCAGCAAATTTGGAAAACTTAATAGTGGCCATAGGACATTCCAATTCCAAAGAAAAGCAGTGTCAAAGAATGTTCAAACTACTGCACAACTGCACTCATCTCACACGCTAGCAAAGTAATGCTCAAAATTCTCCAAGAAAGGCTTCAACAGTACGTGAATCATGAACTTCCTATATTCAAACTGGATTTCGAAAAGGCAGAGGAACCAGAGATCAAATTGCCAACATCCGTTGGATTATTGAAAAACCAAGAGAGTTCCAGAAAAACATCAACTTTATTGACTATGTCAAAGCCTTCAACTGTGTGTATCACAACAAACTGTGGAAAGTTCTTCAAGAGATGGGAATACCAGACCACCTGACCTGCCTCCTGAGAAATCTGTATGAGGGTCAAGAAGCATCAGTTAGAACTACATGGAACAACAGACTGGTTCCAAATTGGGAAAGGAGTACATCAAGACTGTATATTGTCACCCTGGTTATTTATATTGTACCCTGCAGAGTACATCATGAGAAACAATGGGCTGGAGGAAGCAGAAGCTGAAATCAAGATTGCCGGAGAAATATCAATAATCTCAGATATGCAGGTGACACCACCCTAATGGCAGAAAGCGAAGAGGAACTGAAGAGCCTCTTGATGAAAGCGAAAGAGCAGAGTGAAAAAGTGGGCTTAAAACTCAACATTCAGAAAAATAAGATCATAGCATCCTGCCCCATCACTTCATGGGAAATAGGGAAACAGTGGAAGCAGTGAGAGATTTCATTTTTGGGGGCTCCAAAACCACTGCTGATGGTGACATCAGCCATGAAATTAGAAGATGCTTGCTCCTCAGGACAAAAGTTATGACATACCTAGACAGAATATTAAAAAGCAGAGACATCATTTCACCAACAAAGGTCTGTCTAGTCAAAGCTGTGGTTTTTCCAGTAATCATGTATGGATGTGAGAGTTGGGCTATAAAGAAAGCTGAGCACCAAAAAATTGATGCTTCTGAACTGTGGTGTTGTTGAAGACTCTTGAGAGTCCCTTGGACTGCAAGGAGATCCAACCAGTCAATCCAAAAGGAAATCAGTCCTGAATATTCATTGGAAGGACTGATGCTGAAGCTGAAACTCCAGTACTTTGGCTACCTGATGAGAAGAACTGACTCACTGGAAAAGACCTTGATGCTGGGAAAGATTGAAGGCAGGAGGAGAAGGGGACGACAGAGGATGCGATGGTTGGATGGTATCACCGACTTGATGGACAGGAGTTTGAGTAAAATCTCGGAATTGTTGATGGACAGGGAGGCCTGGCGTGCTGTAGTACATTGGGTCGCTAAGAGTCAGACACAACTGAGTGACTGAACTAAACTGATGAAGGTGACATCCTGCACATTTCCAAATCAACTTGCCTCTGATATCTTTGAGATGCTTTTGCCTCTAATTCATTACTACAGAGTCAACACAACCCTGTGTTCTATTGCTAAGAACAAAATTTCATTAGTGGGACTTCATGTTTTAATCCTCTGAAAATGAACCTGGTTGTAAATACTTCTATTGGCTAGATAATTGTATAAATAGGAAAAAATATTTTCAATAAACTTAAAAATATTCTCCTGAGGTGGTTTTCAAGCAACTTTTTTGCAGATACATTTAACTCTGCTAAGTCAATATTTTTCTTTTGTAGTGGACTCTTAATATGCTGGACTGGAAATTATACCCTTTCATGTTTCAATTTGAAAGTGGCTATTTAGGCCATTTGTATAGAAATAGTTGTCATTCAGAAGTAGCATTAATAAGTAGAATGAAATTATATTATTGGATTCCTTTTTACCGAAATTCAGATACACTTTATATAATATCATATCTCTTGAAATGTGACTACATTCAAATAAGAACCTGATATTATACAATTATTCTGCATTGAATAGAGAAGCTGTTAGTCTTATCACTCAATGAATATCCACTAGTTTTCAAATTTAAAGTTATGAAGTGTGATAAAGGGCTTACGGAAGGAAAGAAGTCCTTTAATCTGAAGGACATACGGATCCATCATCTTTGAGAGTCTCCTCTGTGTGGGTGCAATGCTAATCACGCAATTCCTGTGCTCACTGACTTCATTGTCTATAGGGATAGGAGACTAGTAAATGAGCAAGTGGATCAGATCAGATCAGATCAGTCTCTCAGTCGTGTCCGACTCTTTGTGACCCCATGAACTGCAGCACGCCAGGCCTCCCTGTCCATCACCAACTCCCGGAGGTCACTCAGACTCACATCCATCGAGTCAGTGATGCCATCCAGCCATCTCATCCTCTGTTGTCCCCTTCTCCTCCTGCCAATAATCCCTCCCAGCATCAGAGTCTTCTCCAATGAGTCAACTCTTCGCATGAGGTGGCCAAAATACTGGAGTTTCAGCTTTAGCATCATTCCTTCCAAAGAAATCCCAGGGCTGATCTCCTTCAGAATGGACTGGTTGGATCTCCTTGCAGTCCAAGGGACTCTCAAGAGTCTTCTCCAACACCACAGTTCAAAAGCATCAATTCTTTGGCGCTCAGCCTTCTTCACAGTTCAGCTCTCACATCCATACATGACCACAGGGAAGACCATAGCCTTGACTAGGCGAATCTTTGTTGGCAAAGTGATGTCTCTGCTTTTGAATATACTATCTAGGTTGGTCATAACTTTCCTTCCAAGGAGTAAGTGTCTTTTAATTTCATGGCTGCAGTCACCATCTGCAGTGATTTTGGAGCCCAGAAAAATAAAGTCTGACACTGTTTCCACTGTTTCCCCATCTATTTCCCATGCAGTGATGGGACCAGATGCCATGATCTTCGTTTTCTGAATGTTGAGCTTTAAGCCAACCTTTTCACTCTCCACTTTCACTTTCATCAAGAGGCTTTTTAGCCCCTCTTCACTTTCTGCCATAAGAGTGGTGTCATCTGCATATCTGAGGTTATTGATATTTCTCCCAGCAATCTTGATTCCAACTTGTGTTTCTTCCAGTCCAGCATTTCTCATGATGTACTCTGCATATCAGATCAGATCAGATCAGTCGCTCAGTCGTGTCCGACTCTTTGCGACCCCATGAACCGCAGCACGCCAGGCCTCCCTGTCCATCACAAGCTCCCGGAGGTCACTCAGACTCGCATCCATCGAGTCAGTGATGCCATCCAGCCATCTCATCCTCTGTCGTCCCCTTCTCCTCCTGCCCTCAATCCCTCCCAGCATCAGAGTCTTCTCCAATGAGTCAACTCTTCGCATGAGGTGGCCAAAATACTGGAGTTTCAGCTTTAGCATCATTCCTTCCAAAGAAATTCCAGGATTGATCTCCTTCAGAATGGACTGGTTGGATCTTCTTGCAGTCCAAGGGACTCTCAAGAGTCTTCTCCAACACCACAGTTCAAAAGCATCAATTCTTCGGCGCTCAGCCTTCTTCACAGTCCAGCTCTCACATCCATACATGACCACAGGAAAGACCATAGCCTTGACTAGGCGAACCTTTGTTGGTAAAGTAATGTCTCTGCTTTTGAATATGCTATCTAGGTTGGTCATAACTTTCCTTCCAAGGAGCAAGCGTCTTTTAATTTCATGGCTGCAGTCACCATCTGCAGTGATTTTGGAGCCCAGAAAAACAAAGTCTGACACTGTTTCCACTGTTTCCCCATCTATTTCCCATGAAGTGATGGGACCAGATGCCATGATCTTCGTTTTCTGAATGTTGAGCTTTAAGCCAACCTTTTCACTCTCCACTTTCACTTTCATCAAGAGGCTTTTTAGCCCCTCTTCACTTTCTGCCATAAGAGTGGTGTCATCTGCATATCTGAGGTTATTGATATTTCTCCCGGCAATCTTGATTCCAACTTGTGTTTCTTCCAGTCCAGCATTTCTCATGATGTACTCTGCATATAAGTTAAATAAACATGGTGACAATATGCAGCCTTGACGTACTCCTTTTTCTATTTGGAACCAGTCTGTTGTTCCATGACCAGTTCTACCTGTTGCTTCCTGACCTGCATACAGATTTCTTAAGAGGCAGATCAGGTGGTCTGGTATTCCCATCTCTTTCAGAATTTTCCATAGTTTATTGTGATCCACACAGTCAAAGGCTTTGGCATAGTCAATAAAGCAGAAATAGATGTTTTTCTGGAACTCTCTTGCTTTTTCCATGATCCAGCGGATGTTGGCAATTTGATCTCTGGTTCCTCTGCCTTTTCTAAAACCAGCTTGAACATCAGGAAGTTCACGGTTCACATATTGCTGAAGCCTGGCTTGGAGAATTTTGAGCATTACTTTACTAGCGTGTGAGATGAGTGCAATTGTGCGGTAGTTTGAGCACTCCTTGGCATTGCCTTTCTTTGGGATTGGGATGAAAACTGACCTTTTCCAATCTTGTGGCCACTGCTGAGTTTTCCAAATTTGCTGGCATATTGAGTGTAGCACTTTCACAGCATCATCATTCAGGACTTGGAATAGCTCCACTGGAATTCCATCACCTCCACTAGCTTTGTTTGTAGTGATGCTTTCTAAGGCCCATTTGACTTCACATTCCAAGATGTCTGGCTCTAGGTCAGTGATCACATCATCATGATTATCTGGGTCTTGAAGCTCTTTTTTGTACAGTTCTTCTGTGTATAAGTTAAATAAATATGGTGACAATATACAGCCTTGACGTACTCCTTTTCCTATTTGGAACCAGTCTGTTGTTCCATGACCAAATAGCCCGAAACAAAGTTGCTGACCGATAACAGAGGGCAGGTCTAAAGGCCGGGAGAGTTAAACAGAACCCAGTGGGACTGGAGATGGAAGTAACAGATTTAATCATTTCCATCTCAACTGCATGAGTACTACATTTTGACCTGGATTGTGTCACATTGCAAGTAGCTAAGTGGTTAACACTTTCTACTTATGAAGTCTTATAAAGTGGTGGGTATGCTACAGTTCTTCAGAAATCACTATAAAACTGCAAAGTCTAAAAAACTAAGAGAGGGTTTACTGATTTACCCTTGCTTCCACTTTCAAAAATGATATCTTGATACCATTGTATGATTAGCTAGCATTGGAGAAGGCAATGGCACCCCACTCCAGTACTCTTGCCTGGAAAATCCCATGGACGGGGGAGCCTGGTAGGCTGCAGTCCATGGGGTCACACAGAGTCGGACACGACTGAGCGACTTCACTTTCACCTTTCACTTTCATGCATTGGAGAAGGAAATGGCAGCCCACTCCAGTGTTCTTGCCTGGAGAATCCCAGGGACGGAGGAGCCTGGTGGGCTGCCATCTCTGGGGTCGCACAGAGTTGGACACGACTGAAGCGACTTAGCAGCAGCAGCAGCATAGAATGATAGTCGCTCAGTTGTGCCTGATTCTTTACAACTCCATGGACTATGGGCTCACCAGGCTCCTCTGTTCATGGAATTCTCCGGGGAAGAATACTAGAGTGGGTAGCCTTCTAAGAAGAATTCCCTTCTCCAGGGGATCTTTCTGACCCAAGGATCAAACCCAGGTCTCCTGCATTGCAGGCAGATTCTTTACCTACCATCTGAGCCACCAGGAAAGTCTATGTGTTGTTATATCTTGAAATGTACAGTTTTTCTGCTGTTAGTGCATCGAAATACAAGGTGTATGTGGAAATTTATGTCCTTGTATTAAGTTAACTCTTCCTTCTTGACATTCATATACCATTTCCATCTTGATGTTTGGATAGCACTTATTTATCCTCATTTTGTTACAAAAAAGCAAAGGATATCAAATTTAAAAGTTAAAATGGGTCCAATTCTTTTGTGTCACTGTGGAATAATCACTGTGTACTTGAATTCCATATCAGTCCTGTTTTCTCATCATTGTGTTTCACTGCTGGGTGCATTCAACACTAATTATCAACTATGAGTCCTTTACTCTTGACCTCCTCACCCATTTATTATCAGTTTCTGCTGATGATGCCAAACTATGTTGGAACATGTGAACCCGATAAGAACATAATTAGTTCCACTTAATGATAATTGGTCTTCTGGTATGGTTTCCAGGAATATATTGCATCATTAAAGCAGGAATCACTTATTTGCAAAATCAAAGTCATCTGTTTACTCATATACTTCTGTTAACATGTTGGTGTTACCCAGGGGGAGAAAAAGTGTATTCCCTGAATGTATTTGCAAAAAGAGTTTGTATAACTTTCTCCCAGGTGGGCTGGTTTTTAATACTATCTGTTAAGCTATTCAATCTGCTAATCACAGTCATAGAATGGGAATTTGGCAATAGTACTTTTTTAAAAAAGGTGAAGGAAAACAAGTTATGTCTGTAGGTAAGTATGTATCTGCGCATTTTTATTTTTTATTCTGACAGCCTGCCTGTAATTTGTGAAGGATTTTGGCTGGCAGTCAAACTCAGAGCAGTCAACCTTTACAATTGTTTGTTTCTGTATGTATTCTCAAGTGTCTTTATAGCTGAAATGAAAGAAGTAACACATTTGGTGTATATCAGACTTCTCTAGATTAGGATTTTGGTGGATTTTTAAAAATTCAGTTCTCCTGACTCTTTTCATACATCTACTTTTTTGTGAAGTGTTCTGTGTATCTTTTTAACCTTTGAGAACACAGTCTTTATTTAAAGCAAAACTTTGTTACAAAGATTTGCATTTCAGTGCAAAGATTAGATTAAAGCAAAATGAATACACAGTATTTGAATTATGTGAAGTAATAAATGTCCATTTAGGTTTAGGTTTTAATTTTTAAACATTTATTTAACAAAATACTGCTCAAAATCTGTAGGCAAAGGTTTTTATTGAATTGACGGGGAGAGCAGTTCTGAATTTCATAAAGCATTCACCAGGGAGACTGTATTGTCAGCAGCAGTAATTACAGCAGGTAATTGTGTCATTTACCCTGTTACAGACCACTGAATGTGACGAGCAGGGGACATACCAGCTGTCACACCCTGTTAGCTTTCACGTTCTGGGATTTGCAGAATCACACTAGGACTCACTCTTGGAGAATGAAAGGAAAACAAAAATAAAGCAAGATTAAAATCTATTACAGTTTTTATGGAGAGACTGTTCTAGAAAACAAAAATTATAAATCTCTGTAAAGTTGAAAGTCGACGTGGGCATTCCTCTTCTTCGTTTCTTATAGTCAAAGGCTGTTGGACTGGAAATAAATATAACGCAGACTCAATTCTGCTGCTTATTAACTGTGACCTTCGATAAGCCATTTAATCCTCTTGAGCCTCAGTTTCTTCGTGTGCGCAATAAAAATTTTGGTGAAGGATACACTCTCTAAGGTCCAATTTCCCTTTTAAAACCCTCTGTTTCTACTGAGAATAAATTCTCTTTCAGTTGTTGTAGATATACCAGTGAACATATTAGGATTGCTGCCCTTATGAAACTTGTATTCTAATGAGGAATGAGGAAGACAGACCATAAACACATAAGCAAATATTTTCAGATAGCTTAACATCAGATAAAAGCAGGTATTGTGAAGAAGGAATCCAGGTAAACAAAGCTGTGAGACAGAGCCGCTCCGAGGAGGCACCCTCTGAGCAGAGGCCTGAATTCATTGACTAAGCCCTGATACACTGTGGGTTAAAAGCAACTCAAGAGGAAGAAACAGCAAGATGTTTTTTGTGTTCAAGGAGCAGAGAGAAGCCAGTGTGGCAGAGAGGAGGAAAGAAGTAGAAAATGACTTCACTTGGGCATGCTGTGGCTATAGCAAAGACTTTGGATTTTATTGGAAATGAATAAAGTCAAAGTGAATCCAGGGAAAGGTTAAGAGCAGAAGGATATTGTGGACATCATAAGTTTTGAAAGAATTTTTATGCCTGCCTTATAAAATAAGGCTTCTGGTGGAAATATCTGCATTTTAACAGAATTCACTCAAATATACTGACATATGTGTGCATGTTGTTGCTTCAGTTGTGTCCAGCTCTTTGCAACCCTGTGGACCGTAGCCCACCAGGCTCCTCTGTGCATGGGATTCTTCAAGCAAGAATACTGGAGTGGGTTGCCATCCCCTCCTCCAAAGGATCTTCCTGATCCTGAAATCAAACTCACATCTTTTATGTCCCCTGCATTTGCAGGCACGTTCTTTACTACGAGTGCCACCTGGGAAGCCCCACTGATATGTAAATCATCACTTTAAAAAATAACGTGATTTCAAATTTATGGGGATAAATTTTTGTAGAGATATCAGAGAAGACTCATGATCACAGGACTCCTTTAATATCTTTCGATTTTTTTAAGATTACCTTTGAGTTTCATTTTACCTTAGACAATGTAGAACTGGCAGGAATAATCACAAAAGAAGAAAAACGCTAACTTCATTTATGCTGGCATGTTTAGCTTTCAGCCTAATTCAGGAAAGATTTGGGGATCTTGATAGTATACTATAATATTTGATTAAACAAAGAATAATGAACACTTTTCCAGGTATCTTTCTCTAGAATAGTTGAATTGGGAGAGAGAGTTAACGTGCATATTTCCAATCAGACATGAGGAAAACCCTGCACGTATTTAGCATAAAGGTTGGTAAGTTTCTTAAAACATCCTCAATGATTTTTTTCTTCTGTTGGTGTATCATGCCAAACTGATTTTTTTAATGCATGAAAACACTCAATCAACAAACATAGATAGAGCATTCAATTCTAGTCAAACATTCCACCAAGCATTCGGGATTTAGGCAGGGATGCCTACAGAAAGTTTGCTGGTGATAATATGCTTGAGTAGGGAGCTAAGATGGAGAAGGCAGTGGCACCCCACTCCAGCACTCTTGCCTGGAAAATCCCATGGGCGGAGGAGCCTGGAAGGCTGTAGTCCCTGGGGTCGCAAAGAGTTGGACACGACTGAGTGACTTCACTTTCACGCATTGGAGAAGGAAATGGCAACCCACTCCAGTGTTCTTGCCTGGAGAATCCCAGGGACGAGGGAGCCTGGTGGGCTGCCGTCTATGGGGTCTCACAGAGTCGGACACGACTGAAGCGACGCAGCAGCAGGAAACTAAGAATCTCTTTTAAAGCTGTGTTTACATTCACACCTGCATTCTGTCATCACTTAAATGTTCAGCAATGGCTGGGAAGTTGATTAATGCCCATTATGGCAGGACTAACTCCGCTTCCAAACTATCTGTTTTGTCAGTTGTGTATAAAAACAGAACACATCTTCCTTGTCACTAAGAAGATCATAACCTAGAAGTGAAAATTGATCTGTACATAGACAACTGCAGTTCAGCTCTGTAATACAGGAAAGTGCAGCAAGCTAAGGAAACAGGTTAGGCAAAGATGCGGAGCCATGAAAGTGATGTTAGTGGCAAAGGAAATGGAAATTTTTAAAAATAAGAACAAATCAATGTCTGCACATCTACCTTCCTGTTCCCCAAATAAACCTGTAATTAACACCATATTATACATTTCCTAACATTCAGTTACTCAGAAATATGTTACTTAGAAATAGCTAAGGATTTCTGTCTCCTCTTCTAGAGAATTCTATTTCTCATAGGTTTCCAAACATGATACCATCATTTTGTTTTTCCTAGCTCTGGGACTTTTAAAAATAATAATTTTGATTTAGTGGCTTAGTCCCTTCAAGCTGTTATAACAAAAACACTACAGGCTGGGTGGCTTAAACAACACGCATTTATTTATAGTTCTGGAGACTAGGAAGTTCAAGATCAGGGTACTGGCAGGTTCATTGTTTGGTGTCAGCCTGCTTACTGATTTATAAATGACAGTTTTCTCCTTGTGTCCTCAGATGGCAGAAGGGGCATGAGAGTTTTCTGGAGTCTCTCTTATAAGGGCACTCATCCTATTCATTAGGGCTCCAATCTCATGATCTAATCACCCCCTAAAGCTCTACTTCCAAATACCATCACTTTGGGGTTTAAGTAAGTAAAGTTGCTCAGTTGTGTCTGACTCTTTGCAACTCCATGGACTGTAGCCTACCAGGCTCCTCTGTCCATGGGATTTTCCAGGCAAGAGTACTGGAGTGGGTTGCCATTTCCTTCTCCAGAGGATCTTCCTGACCCAGGGATCGAACCTGGGTCTCCAGCATTGCAGACAGACGGTTTATCGTCTGAGCCACCAGGGAAGCCCACTATGAGGTTTAGACTTCAACAATAGCTTTTGGAAAGATCCAAGTTTCCAGTCCATAACATTCAGTTTATCATTTTGTCTTGATTGAGATTGGATAATGCAGAGGACAGATTAGAAGATGGAAGCAGAACTGGCCAGTGGAAAATTAAGTCACAGTCCACTTGGTCAATCTGCCATCATGGCCCAGGAGGCTACTTGAGCCAGCTGTTCTTGGGTAACTTGCAAGTATTCCCCATTTTGTCTTCTGGCCTTCCTCCTTTTGTCCCAATTTGTCTGTCTTTAAGGAACATTTTGAATGAGCAAATGGATTTTGTCATTCAATTGAAGATACATGGAATACATTCAAGTAGCACCCCACCCCAGTACTCTTGCCTGGAAAATTCCATGGATGGAGGAGCCTGGTAGGCTCCAGTCCATGGGGTCACTGGGAGTTGGACACGACTGAGCGACTTCACTTTTACTTTTCACTTTCATGCATTGGAGAAGGAAATGGCAACCCACTCCAGTGTTCTTGCCTAGAGAGTCCCGGAGACAGAGGAGCCTGGTGGGCTGCTGTCTATGGGATCGCACAGAGTTGGACACGACTGAAGCGACTTAGCAGCAGCAGCAGCAGCAGCACTAAAAGAGGGAGGTTTTAAATATACTTACTTGCCAGTTGTATTAGATCTGAACCCCCAGAAAAGGAGGGGAGGAAAGGCTGTGATGAGAGGGCCCTAGGTGTAATTAGAGGACGGAAAAGTAAAATCTGCGAATACAAAGAGCACATGTTTTCCCCAGAGCAGGACATTGTTGATTGTAATGAAAACACACTTGCCATCAGGGAGAAGATTGCTATAAGTTACCCATTAAAAAAATTTAATTGATACTGCAGAAGAATGAAAGAATGCAGGATGATTAAATTGGAGAGGGAAGAATGGAAATAAAGCTCACACTGAGTGAAGAAGGGCAAGAAGCCAAGAGGTAAGAAGGCAGGTAGTGAAACCAGAAGGGAAGGAAAAGAAAGTTAGGATCAGGATCCCGTCGCACTAGTTATTCAGCTCTTCATCTGGTTTCGAGATGTGATTGCTGTTCACATTCAAACAATTCAAATCAGATTCAAAGAATCTGATTGGGATCCTGGAAGCCAAAAGGACTGAGGATCCACGAAGGGTGAAAGATGAAGGGAAGAGCTTGTTGAAGAGGGGAATATACTATTCAGTTCAGTCGCTCAGTCGTGTCTCTTTGCGACCCCATGAATCGCAGCACGCCAGGCCTCCCTGTCCATCACCAGCTCCTGGAGTTTACCCAAACTCATGTCCTTTGAGTCAGTGATGCCATCCAACCATTTCACACTTCGTTGTCCCCTTCTCCTCCTGCCTTCAATCTTTCCCAGCTTCAGGGTCTTTTCAAATGAGTCAGCCCTTCACATCTGGTGGCCAAAATATTGGAGTTTCAGCTTCAGCATCAGTCCTTCCAATGAACACCCTGGACTGATCTCCTTTAGAATGGACTGGTTGGATCTCCTTGCAGTCTAAGGGAATTTCAAGAGTCTTCTCCAACACCACAGTTCAAAAGCATCAATTCTTCGGCATTCAGCTTCAGCATTACAGTCCAACTTCGGCATTGCAATCCAACTCCTGTGCACGACTACTGGAACAACCATAGCCTTGACTAGACAGACCTTTTTCGGCAAAGTAATGTCTCTGCTTTTGAATATGCTATCTAGGTTAGCCATAAGTTTTCTTCCAAGGAGTAAGTGTCTTTTAATTTCATGGCTACAGTCACCATCTGCAGTGATTTTGGAGCCCCCAAAATAAAGTCAGCCACTGTTTCCCCATCTATTTCCCATGAAGTGATGGGACCAGATGCCATGATCTTAGTATTCTGAATGTTGAGTTTTAAGCCCACTTTTTCACCCTCTTTTTTCACTTTCATCAAGATGCTCTTTAGTTCTTCACTTTCTGCCATAAAGGTGATGTCATTTGCATATCTGAGGTTATTGATATCTCCCAGCAATCTTAATTCCAGCTTGCGCTTCTTCCAGCCCAGCGTTTCTCATGATGTACTCTGCATATAAGTTAAATAAGCAGGGTGACAATATATAGCCTTAACGTGCTCCTTTTCCTATTTGGAACCAGTCTGTTGTTCCATGTCCAATTCTAACTGTTGCTTCCTGACCTGAATATGCTCTTTGGGGAATAGGAGTGATGGAATGGTGGATTAAAACCTTTCTCAAATTCCTCTGCACACTTTCAGAGATTCTTGGGAGCAAGAGCTCCCCTCTGTGAGAAATAGTGAGAGAAGAATTGCTACATTTGAAGGAAACTCAAGTAAAAGTGAGTGTTTCAGAGGTTTTGAATGAAAGCCATTTCAAATTCTTTAAAAGAATATAATATAAAAAGAAGAGGTACTCTAACCATCAGGAGAGAAAATCTTTTTTGGATTTTAAGAAATTGTTTCTAAATAACAGAAAAAAAGATTTTGCTATACTGCTGAATTGATTCCTGTCTCTTAAGAACTAAAAAAACATGGGTATAAATTAGTTGACAACTTCCTCTCTGTCTTCTCTCTATACCTAGTACATATAAATTATATGCATTCAGACATACAAATAAACACAAACACATATTCATACAAACTATATTCATACATATACTGCACACATATAAAGAAATACACTTATGTGTATTGTCTTATGGGCAAACCACAGCTATAAATATTTTGGAACCAGGTATTCTGCCTTAATCATCTTATAGCAGTTACAACTCTTAAGCATATTAGATGGGGAAACAGTGGAAACAGTGTCAGACTTTATTTTTTGGGGCTCTAAAATCACTGCAGATGGTGATTGCAGCCATGAAATTAAAAGACGCTTACTCTTTGGAAAGAAAGTTATGACCAATCTAGATAGCATATTGAACAGCAGAGACATTACTTTGCCAACAAAGGTCCATCTAGTCAAGGCTATGGTTTTTCCAGTGGTCATGTATGGATGTGAGAGCTGGACTGTGAAGAAGGCTGAGCGCCGAAGAATTGATGCTTTCGAACTATGGTGTTGGAGAAGACTCTGGAGAGTCCCTTAGACTGCAAGGCAATCCAACCAGTTCATCCTAAAGGAGTCCTGGGTGTTCTTTGGAAGGAATGATGCTGAAGCTGAAACTCCAATACTTTGGCCACCTCATGCGAAGAGTTGACTCTTGGAAAAGACCCTGATGCTGGGAGGGATTGGGGGCAGGAGGAGAATGGGATGACAGAGGATGAGATGTTTGGATGGCATCACCGACTCAATGGACATGAGTTTGGGTGAACTCTGGGAGTCGTGATGGACAGGGAGGCCTGGCATGCTGTGATTCATGGGGTAGCAAAGAGTCAGGCACGACTGAGTGACTGAACTAAACTGAACTGAAGCATATTAGAACTTATTTGTAATATCAATAAACATTATTGCAATTAGAATTACTAAAAAATATCAAAAGATATTAGCTCCAGCATGTCAGAGGTAGCTACATACTGTGAAAGTACAGAGTACACAGAGAAGTGTGAGTTAAAAGTATATCAAAAATACTTATATATAGTATACAACTTTCTCTTTCTCTAAGAGAGATGAATTTTGTAATGAAGCTCATTTTAAAAAGTAAGCTTACAAGTGAAAAGGTCAATAATTTTCCTTTGTCCCATAGTCCCAACCCTTTAATATTTGAGGATCATTTTACTTTCTGTATGTTGAACAATAAAAGGTCAATATATTATGTCTGATCCAAGTATAAGAATCTGAGATCTTGAAAAACATTGGGAAGGTTTGTCTAGGTTGTGTCAGTTCATTGTTTTTTTCTTAGATAATTTTGTATTTCAAAAGTCCCCTTTTATGTTGTATTTTTGCAATACTTTTTCTGATTCAGTTGGTTGAATATACTATTATGGGTTTTTTTGATTGCTCCTTTAAAAATTTTTTTAAAGATGACACTTTCTCCTCCACAAATTCATCAAGGGGACATCTAAACGCCGAGTAAATTCCTCAAACAGCTTCGGAATGTCGGCAGAGAACATTGGACACTGAGAAAAGCAACTCACTCCCCTCTAAAGGAGGTAGGAAAGAATATAGAAGCCAGAGAGGGACAAAGAGGGAGGGACGGACCTCTGTCCGGGGAAGGGAGCCTGGAAAGGGAAAGAGAAGTTTCCAAACACCGGGAAACTCTCCCTGTAGAGTCTGTGCCAACCGAGAAAGCACGGAGATATCATAACAGAGAGGAAATCAAAGGAACAATTAAGACCCACAGACTACGAGCCCTGCAGTAGCTTCCGCGGCGGGAAGGCATCATCGCAAACACCCGCTTCCGCCAGTAGCAAGCCGGGGCTGGGCGGGGAGACGCTGTGGGCTGCTCCCACGCCGCCGGCGGCTCCCCCGTGGGAAGCACCCCCCGAGGAGCGCTCCCCCTCCCCCCTGCCGCCAGCCGCTCCCGCGCGGGCGCGCACCCACCCCCTGCGCCCGGGGCTCCCGAGCGGGTCGACCCCCACCACCGACCGTTCCCGTGCGAACCACTCCATCCCCTCACCGCTGCTCCCCCGCCAGCCGTTGCCGCGCGGGCCGTTTCTGCCGGGAGCGGTTTGGGCCGGCAGACCGGACTGCGGCGAGGACCACAGGAGGGGCCGGCCCGGGCCCAAGACACTGCGGGGCCCGCGCACAGAGCAAGGGACTATAGCGCACGCCCGCCCCCTGCGCCGGGGGCTCCCGCGCGGGTCGACCCCCACCGCCGACCGTTCCCGTGCGCACCCTCCATCCCCTCACCGCCGCTCCCCCGCCAGCCGTTGCCGCGCGGGCCGTTTCTGCCGGGAGTGGTTTGGGCCGGCAGACCGGACTGCGGCGAGGACCACAGGAGGGGCCGGCCCGGGCCCAAGACACTGCGGGGCCCGCGCACAGAGCAAGGGACTATAGCACGCGCCCGCCCCCTGCGCCGGGGGCTCCCGCGCGGGTCGACCCCCACCGCCGACCGTTCCCGTTCCCGTGCGAACCATCCCCTCGCCGCCGCTCCCCCGCCAGCCGTGGCCGCGCGGGCCGTTCCCGCCGGGAGTGGGTCGGGCTGGCAGACCAGACTGCGGCACCGTCCACAGAAGAGGCCGGCCCAGGCCCAAGACACTGCGGGGCCCGCGCACAGAACAAAGGACTATACAGACCAACTACAGAGAAAGGGGCCTATAGATCTTGAGGAACTTAAGCCGGAACAAGGAACTAGCCGAAAATGAACTGAACCCACAGCAATAAAAGAGAAACTCTTATACATATTGTTACTATTTTTACCAACATTATTTCCTTTTTTTTTTTTTTTTTATTATATATGTTTTTTTAAAAAATTTTATTATTTTTTTATTGAAAGGAAGAGGAGGGGGAGGGGAAGAAAAGAAAAAAAAAAAAAAAAATTTTTTTTTTTTCTCTTTCTTTCTTTTAATTTTTTTCTTTTTTTTCTTCTTGTTTTTGTTTCTTTTATTCTTATGTTTTTATCCTCTAGTACTTCTTTAATCTCCACGGTTAGATATAACTTTTGCGACCCTGTTTTGGTTTTTTTGTGTGTGTGTTTTTTTTTTTTTTTTTTTTTGTTTTTGTTTCTTTTATTTTTATGTTTTTATCCTCTAGTACTTCTTTAATCTCCACTGTTAGATATAACTTTTGCGACCCTGTTTTGGTTTTTTTTGTGTGTGTGTTTTCTTTCTTTCTTTTTTTTTTTTTTTTTTTTCTTCTCTTTTTCTTTATGTCCTTGGCTTTTTTTTCTCCCCTTTGTTCTTTTCTTTACTGATTACTGACTGGATCTGTCTCTCTCCTTGACACTCCCTCCTTTTATCCTCCTGACCAACTATATCTCCCTCCTCCCTTTCTCCTTCTCCGTATAACTCCGTGAACATCTCTGAACAGTCTAGTTGTGGAATGCAATATAGAAGACGAACTTTATGAGACTACTGCAAAAATAAGACAGATAACAGGAAGCAGGAGGCTTAAGTCCAAACCCTGACCCCACGAAACATTAATTGACAGGAGCTCATCAAATGCCTCCATACCTACACTGAAACCAAGCATCACACAAAGACCAGCAAGTTCCACGGCAAGACATACCAAGAAAAACCTTTAGAAAAACAAGAACACAGCCCTGAGCTCCAAGTCACAGGCTACACAAAGCGACCTCAAAACCATAGACATCTCATAACACACCACTAGACACTCCACCGCACCCCAGAGAAAAGAAATCCAGCCCCACCCACCAGAACATCGATACAAGCTTCCATAAACAAGTAACCTCGACTTGCCACCGGTACAAACCCACATATAGGGCAGAAAAGCCACAATAAAGAGAACTCCACAGACTGCCAGAATACAATAAGGACTCCCCAAACTCAGCATTTTAAACAAGATGAAGAGACAGAAGAATTCCCAGCAGGTAAAGGAACAGGATAAATGCCCACCAATCCAAACTAAAGAGGAAGAAATAGCGAACCTACCTGATAAAGAATTCCGAATAATGATAGTGAAATTAATCCAAAGCCTGGAAAGCAAAATGGAATCATGGATAAATAGCCTCGAGAAAAGCATCGAGAAGATGCAAGAAAGATTTAACAAGGACCTAGAAGAAATAAAAAAGAGTCAATATATAATGAATAATACAATAAATGAGATCCAAAACACTCTGGAGGCAACAAATAGTAGAATTACAGAGGCAGAAGATAGAATTAGTGAATTAGAAGATAGAATGGCAGAATTAAATGAATCAGAGGAGAAAAAAGAAAAACGAATTAAAAGGAATGAGGACAATCTCAGAGACCTCCAGGACAATCTTAAACGTTACAATATTCGAATCATAGGAGTTCCAGAAGAAGAAGACAAAAAGAAAGACCATGAGAAGATACTAGAGGAGATAATAGTTGAAAACTTCCCTAAAATGGGGAAGGAAATAATCACTCAAGTCCAAGAAACCCAGAGAGTCCCATATAGGATAAACCCAAGGCGAAACACCCCAAGACACATATTAATCAAATTAACAAAGATCAAACACAAAGAACAAATATTAAAAGCAGCAAGGGAAAAACAACAAATAACACACAAGGGAATTCCCATAAGGCTAACAGCTGATCTTTCAATAGAAACTCTTCAAGCCAGGAGGGAATGGCAAGACATACTTAAAGTGATGAAAGAAAAGAACCTACAGCCCAGATTATTGTACCCAGCAAGGATCTCATTCAAATATGAAGGAGAAATCAAAACCTTTACAGACAAGCAGAAGCTGAGAGAATTCAGCACCACCAAACCAGCTCTCCAACAAATACTAAAGGACCTTCTCTAGACAGGAAACACAAAAAGGATATATAAATTCAAACCCAAAACAACAAAGTAAATGGCAACGGGATCATATTTATCCGTAATTACCTTAAATGTAAATGGGTTGAATGCCCCAACCAAAAGACAGAGACTGGCTGAATGGATACAAAAACAAGACCCATACATATGTTGTCTACAAGAGACCCACCTCAAAACAGGGGACACATACAGACTGAAAGTGAAGGGCTGGAAAAAGATTTTCCATGCAAATAGGGACCAAAAGAAAGCAGGAGTAGCAATACTCATATCAGATAAAATAGACTTTAAAACAAAAGCTGTGAAAAGAGACAAAGAAGGTCACTACATAATGATCAAAGGATCAATCCAAGAAGAAGATATAACAATTATAAATATATATGCACCCAACTTAGGAGCACCGCAATATGTAAGACAAATACTAACAAGTATGAAAGGAGAAATAAACAATAACACAATAATAGTGGGAGACTTTAATACCCCACTTACGCCAATGGATAGATCAACTAAGCAGAAAATTAACAAGGAAACACAAGCTTTAAATGATACAATAGACAAATTAGAACTAATTGATATCTATAGGACATTTCATCCCAAAACAATGAATTTCACCTTTTTCTCAAGTGCACACGGAACCTTCTCCAGGATAGACCACATCCTGGGCCATAAATCTAGCCTTGGTAAGTTCAGAAAAATTGAAATCATTCCAACCATTTTTTCTGACCACAATGCAGTAAGAGTAAATCTCAATAACAGGAGAAAAACTATTAAAAATTCCAACATATGGAGGCTGAACAACACACTCCTGAATAACCAACAAATCACAGAAGAAATCAAAAAAGAAATAAAATTCTGCATAGAAACGAATGAAAATGAAAACACAACAACCCAAAACCTGTGGGACACTGTAAAAGCAGTCCTAAGGGGAAAGTTCATAGCAATTCAGGCATACCTTAAGAAACAAGAAAAAAGCCAAATAAATAACCTAACTCTACACCTAAAGCAACTGGAAAAGGAAGAAATGAAGCACCCCAAGATTAGTAGAAGGAAAGAAATCTTAAAAATTAGGGCAGAAATAAATGCAAAAGAAACAAAAGAGACCATAGCAAAAATTAACAAAGCCAAAAGCTGGTTCTTTGAAAGGGTAAATAAAATTGACAAACCACTAGCCAGACTCATCAAGAAACAAAGGGAGAAGAATCAAATCAATAAAATTAGAAAAGAAAATGGAGAGATCACAACAGACAGCACAGAAATACAAAGGATCATAAGAGACTACTATCAGCAATTATATGGCAATAAAATGGACAATATGGAAGAAATGGACAAATTCTTAGAAAAGTACAACTTTCCAAAACTGGATCAGGAAGAAATAGAAAATCTTAACAGACCCATCACAAGCACGGAAATTGAAACTGTAATCAGAAATCTCCCAGCAAACAAAAGCCCAGGCCCAGACGGCTTCACAGCTGAATTCTACCAAAAATTTAGAGAAGAGCTAACACCTATCCTACTCAAACTGTTCCAGAAAATTGCAGAGGAAGGCAAACTTCCAAACTCATTTTATGAGGCCACCATCACCCTAATTCCAAAACCTGACAAAGATCCCACAAAAAAAGAAAACTACAGGCCAATATCACTGATGAACATAGATGCAAAAATCCTTAACAAAATTCTAGCAATCAGAATCCAACAACACATTAAAAAGATCATACACCATGACCAAGTGGGCTTTATCCCAGGGATGCAAGGATTCTTCAATATCCGCAAATCAATCAGCGTAATACACCACATTAACAAACTGAAGAATAAAAACCATATGATTATCTCAATAGATGCAGAGAAAGCCTTTGACAAAGTTCAACATCCATTTATGATAAAAACTCTCCAGAAAGCAGGAATAGAAGGAACATACCTCAACATAATAAAAGCTATATACGACAAACCCACAGCAAACATTATCCTCAATGGTGAAAAACTGAAAGCATTTCCTCTAAAGTCAGGAACAAGACAAGGATGCCCACTTTCACCATTATTATTCAACATTGTTCTGGAAGTTCTGGCCACAGCAATCAGAGCAGAAAAAGAAATAAAAGGAATCCAAATTGGAAAAGAAGAAGTAAAACTCTCACTGTTTGCAGATGACATGATCCTCTACGTAGAAAACCCTAAAGATTCCACCAGAAAATTACTAGAACTAATCAATGAATACAGTAAAGTTGCAGGATATAAAATTAACACACAGAAATCCCTTGCATTCCTGTACACTAATAACGAGAAAATAGAAAGAGAAATTAAAGAAACAATTCCATTCACCATTGCAATAAAAACAATAAAATACTTAGGAATATATCTTCCTAAAGAATCTAAAGACCTATATTTAGAAAACTATAAAACACTGCTGAAAGAAATTAAAGAGGACACTAATAGATGGAGGAATATTCCTTGTTCGTGGATTGGTAGAATCAATATAGTGAAAATGAGTATACTACCCAAAGCAATTTATAGATTCAATGCAATCCCCATCAAGCTACCAACAGTATTCTTCACAGAGCTAGAACAAATAATTTCTCAATTTGTATGGAAATACAAAAAACCTCGAATAGCCAAAGCTATCTTGAGAAAGAAGAACGGAACTGGAGGAATCAACCTGCCTGACTTCAGGCTCTACTATAAAGCTACAGTCATCAAGACAGTATGGTACTGGCACAAAGACAGAAACATAGATCAATGGAACAAAATAGAAAGTCCAGAGATAAATCCACGCACATATGGTCACCTAATCTTTGACAAAGGCGGCAAGAATATACAATGGAGTAAAGACAATCTTTTTAACAAGTGGTGCTGGGAAAACTGGTTAAACACTTGTAAAAGAATGAAACTAGAACAATGTCTAACACCATACACAAAAATAAATTCAAAATGGATTAAAGAGCTAAATATAAGACCAGAAACCATAAAACTCCTAGAGGATAACATAGGCAAAACACTCTCTGACTTACATCACAGCAGGATCCTCTATGACCCACCTCCCAGAATATCGGAAATAAAATCAAAAATGAACAAATGGGACCTAATCAAACTTAAAAAGCTTTTGCACAACAAAGGAAACTATAGGCAAGCTGAAAAGACAGCCCTCAGAATGGGAGAAAATAATAGCAAATGAAGCAACAGACAAACAACTAATCTCAAAAATATACAAGCAACTTCTACAGCTCAATTCCAGGAAAATAAACGACCCAATCAAAAAATGGGCCAAAGAACTTAATAGACATTTCTCCAAAGAAGACATACAGATGGCTAACAAACACATGAAAAGATGCTCAACATCGCTCATTATCAGAGAAATGCAAATCAAAACCACTATGAGATACCATTACACGCCAGTCAGAATGGCTGCGATCCAAAAATCCACAAGCAATAAATGCTGGAGAGGGTGCGGAGAGAAGGGTACCCTCTTACACTGTTGGTGGGAATGCAAACTAGTACAGCCACTATGGAGAACAGTATGGAGATTCCTCAAAAAACTGGGAATAGAACTGCCTTATGACCCAGCAATCCCACTGCTGGGCATACACACTGAGAAAACCAGAATTGAAAGAGGCACGTGTACCCCAATGTTCATAGCAGCACTGTTTACAATAGCCAGGACGTGGAAGCAACCTAGATGCCCATCCACAGATGAATGGATAAGCAAGCTGTGGTACATATACACGATGGAGTATTACTCAGCCATTAAAAAGAATACATTTGAATCAGTTCTATTGAGGTGGATGGAACTGGAGCCTATCATACAGAGTGAAGTAAGCCAGAAAGAAAAACACAAATACAGTATACTAACGCATATATATGGAATTTAGAAAGATGGTAACAATCACCCTGCTTATGAGACAGCAAAAGAGACACTGATGTATAGAATAGACTTTTGGACTCTGGGACTGGGAGAGGGTGGGACGATTGGGGAGAATAGCATTGAAATATGTATAATATCATATCTGAAACGAGTCAGTCCAGGTACGATGCCCGATAACAGATGCCTGGGACTGGAGCACTGGGATGACCTGGAGGGATGGTGTGGGAGGGGGGAGGGAGGAGGGTTCAGGATGGGGAGCACGGGTATTCTGGTGGCGGATCCATCTCGATGTATAGTAAAACTAATACAATATTGTAAAAAAAAAAATAAAATAAATGTGATTATAAGCCAAAAAAAAAAAAAAAAAAAAAAAAAAAAAAAAAAAAAAAAAAAAAGATGGGGGGGGATGGAGATGGATGGGGGGGGGGGGGAAAAAAAAAAAAAAAAAAAAAAAAAAGAAGAGGGGGGGAAAGGGGTGTGCTAAGATAACTCCCGCCGGGTCCGCCGCGGGGTGCCCCCCCCCCCGCCAACCCCCCCCCCCCCCCCCCCCCCCCGCTCCTCCCACAAAAAACAATGGAGGGGGTTTCCCTTTCCTTCTCCAATGCACTAAGCTCATGCTAATTTATGAAACATTTTCTTGCAGTGGATTGTTTCATTCATTACCTCAGTTAACTCTGAAGAAAATACAGATCCACAATCCCCTATCTACAGTTCTGAACTCCAGAATGTCACAGAAAGCTCTGAACATTGATTGTTTTATTTTTTAATTCATTTAGCTCATTTAGCAGCAGAATAGGAGAAGGCAGTGGCACCCTACTCCACTACTCTTGCAGGGAAAATCCCATGGGTGGAGGAGCCTGGTAGGCTGCAGTCCATGGGGTCGCTAAGAGTCGGACATGACTGAGCGACTTCACTTTCTCTTTTCACTTTCATGCACTGGAGAAGGAAATGGCAACCCACTCCAGTGTTCTTGCCTGGAAAATCCCAGGGACGGGGAAGCCTGGTGGGCTGCCGTCTATGGGGTCGCACAGAGTCGGACATGACTGAAGTGACTTAGCATAGCATAGCATAGCAGCAGAATTGATCTCATGCCTGTTATTTTCTCATCTTTATCTAATATGATATGAATAGTCATACCTTTACTACAGAAATATTTGAATACTGAGTACTAACCCAGATCCTATTGGAGATACCCCAGATCCTGCTGGAGACCAGAGGGCTATAGGGTTGCAAAGAGTCAGACATGACTAAGTGACAAACACACACACACCCCAGATCCTGCTGGAGATTTTACTTGTACTGTTGTTAGGTCCATTTAACAGAGGAGGAAACTATGATGTAAAGAGATTAAATAATTTATGTAAGATCTGACTGCTGGTAAAAAGCAGAGCCAGAATCTGAACTGAGGTAACCTGACTTTAAAGTCCTTACTCTTAATATTAGTACTGTCGCTTTTAAATGCTGTGATGTGATTGAGCATGTCCTTAGGGGCTCAACTAAATTAGACTGAGGAAGTTTTAAGAAAGGTTTTCTGAAGAAGGAAGTTTTGTTTGATCTGAGTGGGAAGTGAGTAGGAGAGTTAGACAAAGAAAGTGGGGAAGAGCCTTTGAGACAAAGAACCCAGATGCCTGTGTGAAATGTATAAGGATTGGCTGGTATGATCTTTGGCCATTAGTAGAATCTCAATCGATGTCATCATTAATAAATGGGTGCTATGGGGGAGTTGTAAATGATGCAGTTTGGTGACAGCAAAGTGTCATAATGAAAGTCTTTATTAGTAAGTGGTGTCTTGGTGGCTAGGGATAAGGTTGAAAATGGCCAAGGAAGTAGAATCTGGATGAACTGGCCCTTGGATATGGTGGTTGGAATGAAGGGCAGAGAGGTCTATGGGTGTGTGCTACGTCACTTCAGTGTGACTCTATGGACTGCAGCCTGCCAAGCTCCTCTGTTTCTCCAGGCAAAAATACTGGAATGGGTCACCATGCCCTCCTTCAGGGGATCTTCCCAACCAGGGATCAAACCTGTGTCTCTTAAGTCTACCTGCTTTGACAGGTGGATTCTTTACCATTAGTACCACCTGGAAGCCCCAGAGAAGTCTATGGTGACTCCTAGATTCACAGTTTGAGAGGAAGAAAGACCTAGGGGATACATTTAGCTACAGATTCACCTGTGGGTGAGAAATCTGAGGATGTTCTTTCATGATGACCTGGATGTTTTCTGTGAAGTTGTTGGGAAGGTTATGTGCCAGGAGTAAGGGAATGAGAATGGAGCAGGTATTTTAAGAGAAAGCAGCCTGGCTATTGACAGGGATGGAAAAGAAAGCAGGGGATGGGCAGAATTGTCACTGCAGAATACGTACCTTGAATATTTTGCATTAGCAGGCCACTGAATGTTTTGCGTGTTGCTGCTGCTGCTGCTGCTAAGTCACTTCAGTCATGTCCGACTCTGTGTGATCCCATAGACGGCAGCCCGCCAGGCTCCACCGTCCCTGGGATTCTCCAGACAAGAACATTGGAGTGGGTTGCCATTTCCTTCTCCAATGCATGAAAGTGAAAAGTGAAAGTGAAGTCACTCAGTCATGTCTGACTCTTAGCGACCCCATGGACTGCAGCCTACCAGGCTCCTCTGTCCATGAGATTTTCCAGCCAAGAGTATTGGAGTGGGGTGCCATTGCCTTCTCCAGTTTTGAGTGTTAGAGACATACTTTATAGTGATTGATTGACTCCTTAACAAATACTCACTGGAGATCAGTGATGTGCCAATCATTGTGTTGGATGTTGGGGCAACTGATGGATTAGACCCAAGGCTTTAGCATCTAGGGGTTATCTATGAGACAGATTTTGGTTGGGGAATGTTTTCTTGGTTTCTTGTCACTATCAGTGGAGTGAATTCAAACCTCTAATATGATCTGTGCTTTTATATTTGACTTCTTAATTCTATTTTCTTCTTTTCCATGAAAACCAAATCAAACCAAACTAAAATGAGAACAAAAATAACAAAATCCCTAAAATTAAGATGCTTCCTCAGTTCTATTCATCGCACCACCATCTTCCTGGTCATCTAGATTTGAAAGCTAAGCTATTTTTAATGCCTTTATTCCTCATGGCTCAAAAATGGATTCACTGTGGGGCGCATTAGTTCTGTGTCTAAGCCTGCCCCTCTCCCAGCATCACTGTGTTTGTTTTATGGTAGGCCCTCTTTCAACACAGTTTCATTCCACAAGAGTATAGGAACTGGGACATGTGAAATGAATGACACAATTGCTGCCTTGAAGGGACTTGAATCTTATGATCTGGGGGCTTGACTTTCCAGCTCTCCTTTCTGTGCCCTGGCAGCACTTCCTTATGCTGCACCTGTGCATCACCCAAGATGGTGCTTGGCAGGTAATAAGCCCTCAGTTTCTGTTTGCTTTCTTCCCCTTCCACTACCCCTCCTCCTCTTCCTCTTCCGTGTCCCTTTGTTTCAGCTCTCAGCGTTGCACCAGCACTTTTTTTTTCAACTCTCAGTAATAATCTAACACCAACTTAAAAGGAGAAGAATAAAAGGAAGAAAGAGGGATTGAGGAGAGAGAGGGAGGCTGGCTTGCTAACACAGGACTCCTCCCTGTGCCAAGGAAAGTTATTCTCTCCTCAGCTGCATACCACTATTAATTTACCTAAAATCAACTCTGATTTTGTGATCCCACTTTGTATTGTACAGGGGAAGTGGCTCCTTATTGTCCACCTGATAAAATCATGCTGTTTTCCTGACCCTATTCACACTGTTCCTTACTCTTCCCTGTCAGTCCTCAGCTATAGCAGCTCAGTCTCTTCAGGCCCTGCTGTACCTCATCTTGTGTGTTTTGCACCCACGCTCTGTCCATGTGGAATGTTCCTTTCCATGTTTATTCTTTTCCTCTTAAAACTATGTCTGTCCTTCAAGACTTACTTGTTTGGCCTGTTTGCTACATGACATTTTCTCGGAATTACAGGAATACTTCTCAGTTGTTCCTTATCTCTTCCTCTTTAAACCTTTGAGATCTCTGTTTATAGTTTTTTAAAACACTGAAGGCAAATCGTGGTCTTATCGCCTCCCAGCTATATGACATTGGCAAGGAAATGTCCTTGCTCTAAGAAAGTTCTAATTCCTATTTGTAAAATAGGAATAATAATAGGACCAATCTGAAAAGATTTTTGTGAAGACTGAAGGGGATAATGCATACAAAACACTTAATGTAATGCTTTAGAGTATATAGTAAGCACTTAGAAATTATTGTCATTATTACTATTATTTCTCTCTTATAGCACTAATCAATAGCTGCAGTATATCATAGTTACTATCTCTTCACATCATGAATCCTGTAATAGTTCAAAAGTTTCTTGAGGTCACAAATCCCAGTTTGATGCATTTTTGCCTCTTCTGGAGCACTAGACTCACATAGCAGAAGCTTCATAAATGTGTGTTGAAAGAACAAATGAAAATCACCTGGTTAATGCTTCAAAGTATTTTGTTGCCCTACATTGGGTTCAGACAAAGCTTACTCCATGAGACACAAAATAGAGCAAAGTAAGATTTTGCCATAAAAATTGAATTTTAATTTCTTTGTGAAATTACTGTAAGGGTAAAGAGGGAATTTGTGCTTTGGTTGTTAAGATTCTTGGTCAAATAAGGATTAGGCAAGAAGTCTGAACATAGAGTGAAAAGACTAGAAGAAAATAAACCGAGCGTGTCAAAGGAAGGAGATCTAACAAATTCCTAGTTGCTGAACAAACTGAAGAATAACAAGAAGTCAGTGTTGAATTGGTGTGGTCAGTGAACAGGAAACTTGAGTACTGAACAAGAAATACTTGGGTGTAAAAATGAGTTTTAGTGGGTTTGCCACAGCTGTAGGCATTAAACAGGCTGAAAGTATAATTTCTTGTAGCTACTTGAATAGTGTTAAAAGTAAAAGTAGATTTCTGTTAAAATGACCTTGTAATAAATAGACATTTCTCTCTAATAAAAGTGAATAAGTAAGGTAACTATAAGTAACAAAATGAATAAATAGCTCTGGGTAGGTTTGATAGAGGCATTTTCCCTTAACGTAACCACTGAAAGTTGTTTCAGCGGCATTTTAGAAAACAGAAGAATGTCCAGAATGTGTTTGATTTCAGAAGAGATTATGAAGAAAGCAAATTCTGTAAGACATTTAGGTTTTCTCCAAATAATTGAAATAGAAAAGATAGGACATTATCTTTAGCTGTCCATTTGCTAATAAAGACAAAATGAGTTTTCCCACTGAACTAGGTAATGAGATGAGAGGGTAACTAATATCCGTTGAGTGTCTATTATTTGCCAGTGTGTTTATCTTCATAATTTAAGTTTATTCTTTGCAATAGTTCTCTATCGTAGGTCTTAATTTTCTCATTTTAAACTTAGAAAGATTGGCTAACTTTCTCATGGCCACTGAGAACTTTGAATAAAACAGCATCTCAAACCAAGCCTGCCTGGAAAGCATATGTATCATGTCACCTCCCTGCTATTGCTTATTATAATATAGTACATAATTTTCTCATATTTCTACTTTGTCCTTCAAATGTAGTTAGGGTCCCCTTACAGAACAGTTGATGGGGGATATTTTAAACTGATAAATAGAAACAGTCTTCTTTAATCATTAGGACAGATGTTTTGATTTCAGAGATTTGTCTTGCTGGTGTCATTGAGCACTATGTCTTCACATACTAGATCACTAAATATTTGTGGAGGGGGAGGAAGAAAGGAGAAGAGAGAAGGAAGCGCTTCAAGTTATTTCCAATAGGCCCCCAAATTATCTAAAAATTGTTGAGTTGTAATAGAGACGTTCTTTATATTCAGTTTGTACTCACTTTGAAAATACCTGCCATTGAATAAATTATCTTGTGAATATACTAAGGAGCTATGCGTGCATGCTAAGTTGCTTCAATCAAGTTTAACTCTTTGCAGCCCTATGGACTGTAGCCCACTAGACTTGTCTGTCCATGGGATTCTTCACGTAAGAATACTAGAGTGGGTTGCCATGTCTGCCTCCAGGGGATCTTCCTGACCCAGGGATCAAACCCATATCTCCTGCATCTCCTGCATTGCGGGGGAATTCTTTACCACTGAGCCAACAGGAAAGCCGAGGAGCTATGGTCAAATCCAAAGAGTTATTTTGTTTGAGAAACCGAGATGGCATGTATCATCTGGGGACTCATCATTGCTGTCATTCTTTTGAGAGAAAAATAAGAGATCTCAGTTGCAGACCCATGGGCTGTCATGTTCTGATGCTCTTTACAGGTCAGAGCACATTGACTTTGGTGGGGACACATATGATTGAAATTCATGGAGGAGCTTCTGCAAATCTCCTGATACCTTCAGGCAAGCAATATGGTTTCCAGAAATGTAAGAGGACAATAACCAAGCAGTTCTTTGTTTTTGAGATAAATCCCTAATCTAACCATATAGTTTGATGATGTTATTAAGAGCTCCTCAAGAAAATGGCAACCCACTCTAGTATTCTTGTCTGGAGAATCCCATGGACAGAGGAGTTTGGTGGCTACAGTCCACGGGTCACAAAGAGTCGGACATGACTGAGCGACTTCACTTTCACTTTCAAGAAAAATTTGTACTTCTGTGGGCTTCCTTGCTGCAAGACTTATCCAGTCTTAAGCCTGATGGAGCTTCTTTCCAGGTTTCTAATAATTAAATCATAGTAAAGGCCTGAGGTTGGTTATCACTAGATTCAGAGCCACATCTTGCCACATTCAAAGAGAGAATATGCTCATTTTGAACTTGTAGTCTAGAAAACACTCAGTTCAAAAAGAGTGAAGCAGTTTTCTTTGTGGAATTTGCACCTGTATATTGTGATAGCCACTGTTTTCCCAGCATTTCTGGGTTTAGACAAGAAAGTAGAATATGCAGCATAGGTAATGTAATTCTTGTGACTGGAGAAATCTATCAGAGGAAAAGAAAGATTCTCTGAGAGTATTGGGCCAGTTATAAAGCTATGAAGACATATTACATTCTGTTATCAGAAGATTGGAATTCACTGTGTAAAGATGTCAGCCAAAGGATCTGGTATATTACAGGGATATAAACCAGAATTACCCAGAAGCAAAGGCTGACATTACCCAAGCCTAACTGACTCCTGGACATTGGAGGTATCTGTTTGCCAAACTGCATTGAGGTTGAACTTCCAAAGACTTAATTTGAGGAAAGCAGTGCTAGAGTCCAGGTTCTATGAGGCAGTTACTTTGTTTTTCAAGCATTTGTACTTGACCATATTGCTATTTTCCCTTTTTTTTTTTTTTTTTGAAAATGTCTCTCAACTGAGTGAAAATGTGAATTTTAGTATGAGCTGAAATTACCTCAGTGCTTTGTCCTATGGAGTTCTATAATTTTGAATAAGGTTCCTATAAGGTTCAAAGTACTAGAAAATACAATAAAGAGATCAACAACCTTAGATGTGCAGATGATACCACTCTAATGGCAGAAAGTGAAGAGGAACTAGAGCTTCTTTTTGAGGATGAAAGAGGAGAGTGAAAAACCTGGCTTAAAACTCAACATTCAAAAAACTAAGATCATGGTCCCATCACTTCATGGCAAATAGATGGGGAAAAAGTGGAAACAATGCCAAATTTTATTTTCTTGGGCTCCAAAATCACTGTGGACAGTGACTGCAGCCATGAAATTAAGATGCTTGCTCCTTGGAAGGAAAGCTATGACAAACCTAGACACCCATATTAAAAAGCAGAGACATCACTTTGCTAACAAAGGTCCACATAATCAAAGCTATGGTTTTTTCTGTAGTCATAAACAGATGTAAGAGTTGGACCATAAAGAAACCTGAGTGCCAAAGAATTGTTGCTTTTGAACTGTGGTGCTGGAGAAGACTCTTGAGAGTCCCTTGGATGGCAAGGAGATCATACCAGTCAATCCTAAAGGAAATCAACTTTGAATATTCTTTGGAAGGACTGATGCTGAAGTTGAAGTTGCAATGCTTTGGCCACCTGATAGAACAGACTCATTGGAAAAGACCTCATGATGGGAAAGATTGAAGGCAGGAGAAGAAGGAGACAAGAGAGGATGAGGATAGCATCACCAACTCAATGAACATGAGTTTGAGCAAACTCTGGAAAATAGTGAAATTCAGGGAAACCTAGCATGCTGCAGTCCAGGGGATCACAAAGACTTGAACGCGACTTAGTAACTGAACAGCAGTGACAGCTTCCTAATCACTAAGCATTAGAAGACTTCTAATGTATAAACATTCAAAATTTCTGGATAATTACATCGAAGATCACTAGAGTAAAAAAATAGATCAGGGAAGACTTATCATTAAATGTCAGGAGGCTGTATTGCATAGCAATCAGTAGACTACTTTCTGGAGTCAGATGTCCCGATTCACAGCTCTAACAGTTATCAGCCATGTGATCTCAGGCAAGATAGGTAACATCTACAAGCCAAATTTAACTTTCTGAAAAATAATAATGTTTCCTCATGAATATGAGGATTAAATGAAGTGGTTTTTGTTGCAAAGTGTGTAGTATGTAGTAAGCACTGAATTAGAGGTACAATTATTACAAAGCACTGAAGTTTATTCAACCTTGTAAGAGGTTCAAGATTCCAAAAAGAAAAGAGCAAATATGTAAGTACTATTTTAATTTAGAATCTGTAACTTTCCCTCACACACATAAAAAATATCTGTGTCAAATGCTCCCTTCTGCATGAAGTCATTCTTGTATTCCCACTTACCCAACTAGAAATGACTCTCTCTGTTGATCTCAACAACATTTTTTAACAGAGATTACTTCCTTGCTTCAGCATTTCTCATAATGAAGCCATGTATGGCTTTTATGTTTTTGTCTAATCTCCCCAACTAAATGATAAGCTCTGTGAGGGTAACTAGTACTTATAGTCATATTTTTAATCCCAGGAAAATCCTAATACAAATAGACATTGAAAAAGTTGTATTTAATTGAATTGTAGATATATTTAAATTACTTTCACTCCTATTTTCTGTAGTATTTGCGTTTTGTATCATAGTGAATTCCTTGAATAGAACGTGCGCTATGTGTATTGCATGTCTGTGTTGAAATCACACTGAGAAAAGCTATGTGAATTTTAGAATGGCCATCTCAACTCTAGATAGTATATTCATTCTGGAAACAGCTCAATATGAACACCAATTTTAAAATTCAATTTGAATCCAACTATATGTTATTATGACTGATGATCTGTTGGGTGTTGAGTCTTAAAATGATTTTAGATACATTAACTTACACAGGTTAGTGAAACGAAAGTATTTTTGTTATATGTAACATCTACATTTAGGTAAATTCAGGTGTGTATATTATTACTTTATTTTCATAAATGAATTTTACTGTGCTGACCTTTGTCACTGGTGTAAAACCAGTTTCACATATATGTGAAGATGCAAAGCAAGCAAATTATGGCATTCAAGAGAAATCTTTGCCAGCTATCACTATAAGGTTATCTGTTCTATATAGAATGTACTGTAATAATTGATATCCATATTACTATTTTTTAAGAAATGTTAAAGGATAGAGTTTTCCTTCCATATTTCTCTCTTCCATTTTACTAAGTTTAAAATGCATAGATGCAAAAATGATTATATTTTGATTAAAATTATTATGCACTAATATTTTTAGCGAAAAGAAAAAGAAAAGGGTGCATTTGGTTTCAATCCCAGCTATTGTTTGAACTGTCATGTCACATGAACAATGACATTTTATCTGAGGATATGAAGATAGCGTTGAATCTGACGGACTGAATATTTTGAACATCATACCTGAAATGTCTGCATTTCACTATATGTGAAATAAAACTTGGAATTCATTCACACTTACATCCTGACATGCTCTTCTCAAACACTGGTGTATAATATTGATTTAAATTCTGTCATAATATTTCCCTCCTTATTATATCTATTATATGTTTAAAATGTTGGAGGAAGTTTTAAAAACGGATAGGCTGACTGGTGGGTTGGTGGTTGAGTCCTTAGGGGTATGTGAGTCAGGGAAAGGGTAAAAAGATTGACATTTGACCAAAACTGGATATGGCACAGCAATCATTAACTATTTATTGAGATAACCTTATAGGATATTTGCTCCTTGCTTCATTCACATTCTCTTTTGTAAAGAGCTGTCAAAGTTAATTCTGTGAGATTTCAGGAAAGCATTTTAAAAGACTTTTCTTAAGATCCCATTTAGTTGATAATTGTATGACCAACTTTAAGTTGTGTGAAAAAAATTAAAGTGATGATGAAAAGGAATCAATATTTGTTTTCAAAGTGTGTCTTTCTATCTTTTTTTAAATTTTATTTAACTTTGCAATATTGTATTGGTTTTGCCATATATCAAAATGAATCTGCCACAGGTATACATGTGCTCCACATCCCCCCTCCTCCCTCCTCCCTCCCCATACCATCCCTCTGGGTCGTCCCAGTGCACCAGCCCCAAGCAAACATTTGAAATATTCCAAACCAAATAAAACACCATGATAGAAAAATAAGTAAAAAACAAACAAAAAAACAGCTTAAGTTTCAGTAGCTTTCCATTTGATATCTAGTCTCCAGTTGAATGGGGCTTCCCAGATGGCTGAGCAGTAAAGAATCCACCTGCCAGCGTAGGAGATATAAGAGATAGGGATTTGATCCCTGGGTTGGGAAGATTCTCTGGAGAGGGAATGGCCAACTATTCCAGTATTCTTGCCTGGAGAATCCCATGGACGTAGGAGCCTGGTGGGCTTTAGCCCCTGGGGCCACAGAGTCAGATACAACTGAGCAGCTGAGCACACACACACACTACAGTTGAATGGATTAGGTTGACTTGAATGATAACAGCAGAGGAAGGCTATCCTAGCTTTCCTGATCTGGTCATTCATTCTTTCAATCATTTATTCAAAACACTATCTTTAAATGCTGAAATGAAATACAAAGAAAAATGTAAAATTCTTCCCCTAAACTTCACAGTCCCAAGTGGTGCATGAAAATAGAGGAGCCAAGGAGAAGCAGACACTTATGATAAAATATAGTAAGAGAGCCTTGTGCTAGGGAAAGCAGACAGAAGTCCCCAACTCTGCAGGAGGTAGGAGCAAGATATTTTCACAGAAAACATGTCATTTAACAGTGAGAGACTTTGTTTGGGGGGATGGGCTTCAAAATCACTGCAGATGGTGACTGCAGCCATGAAATTAAAAGACACTTGCTCCTTGAAAGAAAAGCTATGACCAATCAAGACATGCATATTAAAAAGCTGACATTACTTTGTCAGCAAAGGTCTGTCTAGTCAAAGCTATGGTTTTTCCAATAGTTATGTATGGATATAAGAGTTGAACCATAAACAAAGCTGAGCACCGAAGAATTAATGCTTTTGAACTATGGTGTTGGAGAAGACTCTTGAGAGTCCCTTGGACTGTAAGGAGATCCAACCAATCAGTCCAAAAGGAAATCAGTCCTGAATATTCATTGGAAGGACTGATGCTGAAGCTGAAACTCCAATACTTTGGCCACCTGATGCAAAGAATTGACTCGTCGGAAAAGATCCTGATGCTGGGAAAGATTGAAGGCAGGAGGAGAAGGGGACGACAGAGGATGAGATGGTTGGATGGCAACACCAACTCAATGGACATGAGTTTGAGTAGGCTCCGGTAGTTGGTGATGGACAGGGAAGCCTGGCATGCTGCAGTCCATGGGGTCACAAAGAGTCAGTCACAACCGAATGACTGAACTGAATTTAAAAGTAGTAAGAATTTTCCAGGAGAATCCATGGGGCAGGCACTGAAGCCCGAGAGAACAACATTTGCACTGGTGTGCACTGGTACATTTGAAAACTGGAAAACTGTCTACACCCTTGAATTGCTTAGGACCCACTTCTTCATTTCAGTGGATGCTGTGAGTAAAGGATGACAGAGGAAAGCAGATCCTGGATTGTGAAGTTATTTACGTTTGTTGAACATTACCATACTGGATGTTAAACTAAATCTTGTTAGGCCCTTCCTCTACCCAGTGGGTACCATCTAATTAAGAGGACAAGCAAGGCAGGGATAAAAACAGCATCAAATCAATCAGCAGCTGTCTTTAAAGGGCCCGTAGCTATCCGTATAAAGATTTATAGATTAACTGCAGCTCTTTGAATTGCACTGGAAAGAAAATTGGCAGCAGCTGCAAACTACACAGTGCGGATTTATTTTGCTTTAGGCAGCTGAACTCAAGTAGGTAGGCTGCCTGTTCTGGTCTCTCTGATATTTAATTGTGTCCAAGGGTAGCCCCAGTTAAGACACCCATTTGTAATCCAGCTGTTTTCTAGGCTGCCATCAGTATGCATAAATTTATTAAAATCTCTAAAATATTCTGATTCTAAATAATAAAAGTGGAATTTTATATAATTTGGGGAAATTCAGCCAGGAAATTGTAGAATAAGGTATTTATTACTGTAATTCTAAAATCTTAGTGACTTAAATCTCTCTGTCTTCTGAAAAGTTATTGGGAATAATCTTTATAAAGTTATTATAGAGCTATAGTTAAAGGTATCCAACTTAGTGCTTGTTTAACACAGGACATAGAATCATGAAATGTTAAACTTTTAAAAAAAATTAAGGGCATCTGATTTTAGTAGTTAAATGCTAGTCTAATCTCAACTGCATATGTCAAAGGCAAGTTTTTTTTCAAAATTAGATGTATTACTGTTATGTTGTTTAGAATAGTATGTATGTTGTTTGAAATACCAAGAGTTCTAAAGTAAAAACGAAATATTTCTTTTTGCTTTGATTATTTATATCATGGTGAATTAATGGCTTAAATAATGTAATTATATTAAAATACATATTTAATTTTAGACCTGTATAATATTTATGCAAGATCCTGGGTGATCAGTGTGGGTATGAGGTTGTAGGGATTTCAGATCGCTGAACTAACTCATATGCATTTCCTTATCTGTATTTCATTTCCTACTTGTCTTGATTCTAGTGTTAGATCTGTTTTCTTTCTCATATTGACTGTAGTTATTCCTCACATTTACATTTTTGCTGAACACTGAGCTAGAATCCTGAAGTTGCCTGATATGACTGTGAATTTGCGCAGGCCCCTGAAGCACTCTGAGCCACCATTGACTTGTCTTTAAACTAGTGAAAATGACATTGGTTCTGCCTCTCTCATAGCAGAGCTGGGGGTATCAGGTGATTCAGTGCTTTTGAAAGTGTCAGGTTACACACAGTTAAAGAGGGATCATATTGACTGTATGTCGGGGTCCAGCCCCGGTTGAGTCCAGGGCTTCCCTCAGGATGACGGCGTGGGTGATAAAGGGATAGCAAAGGCTGAGAGATTTATTAGATGCTCAATAATAACTGGTTTACGCGGGAAATCAATAAAGTTCATAACACCGAACTTGCTCTGACCACGGAGGCCGCAGGCGCTCTCTCGAAAAGCGGAAGGTGTCCCACCTTAGGCACCTTCTCAAGTGGGTCTTAGAAGCCCAGGCAGATAAGTGGTTGCAGAGGACCCCCACGCTCCAAATTATTTTGGCATGAAGGAAGAACAGAGGAGAAAAGGAGGAAAAGGAAGAAAGAATGACATGGGGAGACCAAGCTTTGGTGAGCAAGGCCCATAGCTTTATTTTCAACAGGGGCTTTTATACCCTAAGTTACACATAGAGAATAATAGGGGATGCAAAGTCAGCAGTCTTTGATCCTTATCAAAAACCAGGGTTTCTTTCCTGTAAATTTATCGCCTACAAACGGTTCAGGTGATTTACATCATCTTCTGGCCAGAAGGCCTATTAACATTTTATGACTGTTGACAAAGGTTTGTCAACACAAGACTTATTTTCTCTAAGAGTAATTATTTTAAGGTTTGGTGCCATCTTCATCCAAAGTGTTAGATAAACTTGCATTCCTATAGGGGGAGGCGCAGTGGGTTTACAAAAAAGAAAAGAATTTACTACATTAAGGGTCTAATGTTACTAGCACCAAGGCCACTACTTATTTTTTCTACAAACCAACTATACACATTCAAGGATACAAAATGGGGATGTGAAAACTTGGCAAAAAGCATTGGCTTGTTAATGAACCAGTTTTTATTCTGACAGTTTTTAACTCTCTGAGAGGCTCTAAGCTATTTGAATATCTTAAGCTTCCCCTGCCTCTCAGGGCTGAGACTGTAAACAATCCTATGCATAGCTATAGGGGTCCGGGTAAACTTGTCAGGCCAGTTAGAGAGCTATCTGAGGGGTTTGGATTTAAACACTCCTAATCCTCCTTGGTGACAATATGCTGGACTGGAGGAAACACAGGTTGGAATCAAGATTGCCGGGAGAAATATCAATAACCTCAGATATGCAGATGACATCACTCTTATGGCAGAAAGTGAAGAGGGGCTAAAAAGCCTCTTGATGAAAGTGAAAGTGGAGAGTGAAAAGGTTGGCTTAAAGCTCAACATTCAGAAAACGAAGATCATGGCATCTGGCCCCATCACTACATGGGAAATAGATGGGGAAACAGTGGAAACAGTGTCAGACTTTGTTTTTCTGGGCTCCAAAATCACTGCAGATGATGACTGCAGCCATGAAATTAAAAGACGCTTACTCCTTGGAAGGAAAGTTATGACCAACCTAGATAGCATATTCAAAAGCAGAGACATTACTTTACCAACAAAGGTTCGCCTAGTCAAGGCTATGGTCTTTCCTGTGGTCATGTATGGATGTGAGAGCTGGACTGTGAGGAAGGCTGAACGCCGAAGAATTGATGCTTTTGAACTGTGGTGTTGGAGAAGACTCTTGAGAGTCCCTTGGACTACAAGGAGATCCAACCAGTCCATTCTGAAGGAGATCAATCCTGGAATTTCTTTAGAAGGAATGATGCTAAAGCTGAAACTCCAGTATTTTGGCCACCTCATGCGAAGAGTTGACTCATTGGAGAAGACTCTGATGCTGGGAGGGATTGAGGGCAGGAGGAGAAGGGGACGACAGAGGATGAGATGTCTGGATGGCATCACTGACTCGATGGATGCGAGTCTGAGTGACCTCCGGGAGCTGGTGATGGACAGGGAGGCCTGGCGTGCTGCGGTTCATGGGGTCGCAAAGAGTCGGACACGACTGAGCGACTGATCTGATCTGAATCCTCCTTGGACTGCAAGGAGATCCAACCAGTCCATTCTGAAGGAGATCAGCCCTGGGATTTCTTTGGAAGGAATGATGCTAAAGCTGAAACTCCAGTATTTTGGCCACCTCATGCGAAGAGTTGACTCCTTGGAGAAGACTCTGATGCTGGGAGGGATTGGGGGCAGGAGGAGAAGGGGACGCCAGAGGATGAGATGGCTGGATGGCATCACTGACTCGATGGATGTGAGTCTGAGTGAACTCCGAGAGCTGGTGATGGACAGGGAGGCCTGGTATGCTGCAGTTCATGGGGTCGCAAAGAGTCGGACACGACTGAGCGACTGATCTGATCTGATCTGAATGCCCAGGAACTTTATTAATTGGAGCTGTAAGTTAATTCTTTATTAGAGAGAGCGAGATGGTGGTGGGGGACAGGCCCCAGTAAAGTCAAAGGTGAGAGCGCAAAGCAGTAAAGCAGGCAGACTCTGGGTTTTTTGGGTTAGATGCTCGAGAATATCCGGAGGGACTCCTGAGGTTCCACCTCGCAATTGCGTTCTGACGAGCCTCCTTCCTCATGACCTTTGTCACGAGTAGACTGCCTCTCCGTGGCCGCTCCCAACAACTGTATATCTCAAAAAGCTTGTGTTTGCACATATTATAAAGGCAATTTTGTCTTATTTAAGAAAAGTGTGACCTCCTTTGCAGAAAGAGGCAACTTATGAAGAAATGCCAATACTCCCCCAATAGTTTGCATGTGTATCTTTATGCTTAGAAATGTGGATGTGGGTGTTAACTGCATCTAATTCCCAAGGCTTCAGTTCCATTATCCCTCAGGTCAGGATTTGTGGAGCAATAGTCACATCTCCTTTCCTATCATCCTTCCCTTCAGTCAGTTCAGTTCAGTCACTCAGTCGTGTCTGACTCTTTGTGACCCCATGAATCGCAGCACGCCAGGCCTCCCTGTCCATCACCTACTGCCAGAGTTCACCCAGACTCACATCCATCGAGTCAGTGATGCCATCCAGCCATCTCATCCTCTGTCGTCCACTTCTCCTGCCACCAATCCCTCCCAGCATCAGAGTCTTTTCCAATGAGTCAACTCTTCGCAAGAGGTGGCCAAAATACTGGAGTTTCAGCTTTAGCATCATTCCTTCCAAAGAAATCCCAGGGCTGATCTCCTTCAGAATGGACTGGTTGGATCTCCTTGCAGTCCAAGGGACTCTCAAGAGTCTTCTCCAACACCACAGTTCAAAAGCATCGATTCTTCGGTGCTCAGCCTTCTTCACAGTCCAGCTCTCACATCCATACATGACCACAGGAAAAACCATGCCCTTGACTAGACAAACTTTTGTTGGCAAAGTAATATCTCTGCTTTTGAATATGCTGTCTAGGTTGGTCATAACTTTCCTTCCAAGGAGTAAGCGTCTTTTAATTTCATGGCTGCAGTCACCATCTGCAGTGATTTTGGAGCCCAGAAAAACAAAGTCTGACACTGTTTCCACTGTTTCCCCATCTATTTCCCATGAAGTGATGGAACCAGATGCCATGATCTTCATTTTCTGAATGTTGAGCTTTAAGTCAACTTTTTCATCTCCATTTTCACTCTCATCAAGAGGCTTTTGAGTTCCTCTTCACTTTCTGCCACAAGGGTGGTGTCATCTGCATATCTGAGGTTATTGATATTTCTCCCGGCAATCTTGATTCCAGCTTGTGCTTCTTCCAATCCAGCGTTTCTCATGATGTACTCTGCATAGAAGTTAAATAAACAGGGTGACAATAAAAGCCTTGACGTACTCCATTTCCTATTTGGAACCAGTCTGTTGTTCCATGTCCAGTTCTAACTCTTGCTTCGTGACCTGCATACAAATTTCTCAAGAGGCAGATCAGGTGGTCTGGTATTCCCATCTCTTTCAGAATTTTCCACAGTTTATTGTGATCCACACAGTCAAAGGTTTTGGCATAGTCAATAAAGCAGAAATAGATGTTTTCTGGAACTCTTGCTTTTTCCATGATCCAGCAGATGTTGGCAATTGGATCTCTGATACCTCTGCCTTTTCTGAAACCAGCTTGAACATCAGGAAGTTCACGGTTCACATATTGCTGAAGCCTGGCTTGGAGAATTTTGAGCATTACTTTACTAGCATGTGAGATGAGTGCAATTGTGCAGTAGTTTGAGCATTCTTTGGCATTGTCTTTCTTTGGGATTAGAATGAAAACTGACCTTTTCCAGTCCTGTGGCCACTGCTGAGTTTTCCAAATTTGCAGGCATATTGAGTGCAGCACTTTTACAGCATCATCTTTCAGGATCTGGAATAGCTCCACTGGAATTCCATCACCTCCACTAGCTTTGTTCGTAGTGATGCTTTCTAAGGCCCACTTGACTTCCCATTCCAGGATGTCTGGCTCTAGGTCAGTGATCACACCATCGTGATTATCTGGGTCATGAAGATCTTTTTTGTACAGTTCTTCTGTGTATTCTTGCCATTTCTCCTTATTATCTTCTGCTTCTGTTAGGTCCATAACATTTCTGTCCTTTATCGAGCCCATCTTTGCATGAAATGTTCCTTGATATCTCTGATTTTCTTGAAGAGATCCCTAGTCTTTCCCATTCTGTTGTTTTCCTCTATTTCTTTGCATTGATCGCTGAAGAAGGCTTTCTTATCTCTTCTTGCTATTCTTTGGAACTCTGCATTCAGATGTTTATATCTTTCCTTTTCTCCTTTGCTTTTTGCTTCTCTTCTTTTCACAGCTATTTGTAAGGCCTCCCCAGACAGCCATTTTGCTTTTTTTGCATTTCTTTTCCACAGGGATCATCTTGATCCTTGTCTCCTGTATAATGTCACGAACCTCATTCCATAGTTCATCAGACACTCTATCTATCAGATCTAGGCCCTTAAATCTATGTCTCACTTCCACTGTATAATCATAAGGGATTTGATTTAGGTCATACCTGAATGGTCTAGTGGTTTTCCCTACTTTCTTCAATTTCAGTCTGAATTTGGCAATAACGAGTTCATGGTCTGAGCCACAGTCAGCTCCCGGTCTTGTTTTTTTCTGACTGTATAGAGCTTCTCCATCTTTGGCTACAAAGAATATAATCAATCTGATTTCGGTGTTGACCATCTGGTGATGTCCATGTATAGAGTCTTCTCTTGTGTTGTTGGAAGAGGGTGTTTGTTATGACCAGTGCATTTTCTTGGCAAAACTCTATTAGTCTTTGCCCTCCCTCATTCCGTAATCCAAGGCCAAATTTGCCTGTTACTCCAGGTGTTTCTTGACTTCCTACTTTTGCATTCCAGTCCCCTATAATGAAAAGGACATCTTTTTTGGGTGTTAGTTTTAAAAGGTCTTGTAGGTCTTCATAGAACCATTCTACTTCAGCTTCTTCAGCATTACTGGTTGGGGCATAGACTTGGATTACTGTGATATTGAATGGTTTTCCTTGTAAACAAACAGAGATCATTCTGTCGTTTTTGAGATTGCATCCAAGTACTGCATTTCGGACTCTTTTGTTGACCATGATGGCTACTCCATTTCTTCTGAGGGATTCCTGCCCGCAGGAATGGTCCTCTGAGTTAAATTCACCCATTCCAGTCCTTTTTAGTTCGCTGATTCCTAGAATGTTGACGTTCACTCTTGCCATCTCTTGTTTGACCACTTCCTGACATTCCAGGTTCATGGACCTGACATTCCAGGTTCCTATGCAATATTGCTCTTTACAGCATTGGACCTTGCTTCTATCACCAAAAAGAAGCTGGGTATTCTTTTTGCTTTGGCTCCATCCCTTCATTCTTTCTGTCCAGAAAAAGGTACGTGGCCGATTGTATCATGAGATATAATGTTAACCACTGAGACTAAACAGCTGGCTGTGGTATCTACTTCTGAGAATTAATCCCTATCCTTCCCTGTCTGCTCCTCTATTCCTTCCTACTATTCATTTGCCTTTTATCCAAACCTTTTTGTGTTCAAAGTTTGTAGATATATGTACTATGTATGTACCTCAAAATACAAACTTTTCTTTAATAGATAATTTGTGCATGTTTTTGTTGGAAAGAAATACCATACAATAACAAAGATAAAGGTACAATTTAAAACACAGTGTCTTTAAAAATCTATCTTTGAATAACAAAACTGTATCCTCATTTCAGAACATGATGAGTGTGTCACAAATCAGCATAACTGTGATGAAAATGCTTTATGCTTCAATACTGTTGGAGGACACAACTGCGTCTGCAAGCCAGGCTATACCGGAAATGGAACTACATGCAAAGGTAAAAGATTTTAAGTGCTAATACCTCTTCCATTAGGGATGATGCAGTCCATCTCTCCTCTCCACCCTTTTTCATCACTGTTACCTACCTTCTGGGTTTTTCCCACAGCCATTGAGAACTTCAATATGTAGCTCATGTTCTTCCTCTTGGATCACATCAGTATTTAAGTGGCCAGCTGTTCATCAACTCTGATTTAATGTTCCATGACCTCAACCGCAGTGGTTTTTCACCTTTATTCCTCTCAGGCAGACCGTAGCCATAACCAGAGCCTAGGCACTTTTGTACAGAACTGCTCCATCTTTGAAATCTAGACTTTAAATTTTTATTGTCTAACCCCAAGTCCCTTTGCTTCCAGTTTTTCCCTTCTGTTCTTTTCATAGTTTTTCATCTTTAACCTTCTGATCTTTTCTTTTCATCCAGTTTTCCAGTCTCCTCCCAGGTTCATTTATTTCTTTTTGAGTCCAAACATTACAGCTGTATTTTTTCAGCAGTACCTTCAACCCATTTGTTTTACTACCATGATCCAGTGTACAATATCTATTTGGGATCAGTCAGACTGTTTTTCTTCTCTATTTTCTCTCGAGTTGTTAGGTACTAATTAACTGGGAATATTGGGTTCATATGTATTATCATCGCTGATTTTACCTGAGAATTATTTATTAATAATTCTCAGATTTTCATTTCTATCAGTGGACTTCCAACTAGTCTACCACCATCCATTAATTCTCTCTTGCTCTCTTTTTCCTTCATCAGATGAGCTTACCTCCTAGTTCACAAGGGAAATAGAGGAAACTATTTTGGAAACTGTTTTGGAAACTCATACTGACTTCCATAGGATAAAGTCCATATTCCTTATTATGTGATATAAAACTTAGGATTTGTCTAATTTAGGCATTTTAAGCTTCAAAACTGTCCATTCCTCAAATACACTGTCATGGAGATTACTAAAATTAATTTTATTCAATGCCATGTATATGGGAGATAGGAAATAACAATCAATGATTATTAATGCAGTGGCCTTGGAGCATGAGTCTAAGGCCTGTTCTACAATAATACACTGGATGCAGACATGGATGAGCCAGAGGATTATTCTGTTTGTAAAAGTTATGGAAATCCATAATTTACAGCATTGTAAAGATCTACTCATTTAGAGGTCCAAATCCCACAAAGATTTCCTCAGAATCTGGACTGATCCAGAGAAAAGCTAAATCCATAGCATAGTGTACCTGAACCCTTAGGACTTCTCCAAAGCAACTGGGTGTGCTGAGAGTTAAGATTTCATCTGGGAGCCCAACCTTCTCAGTCTTAGTTGTACTTGACTCTCACTCCTTATTCATATGAAGAGTAAAGTTTATAGTGTAAAGAATTCTTGAAGCCTTGAGTAGATGCAGATAGAAAATTCTTTGAAATAAGGAGAACTTTCCAGGATCTATAAATTTCTTCTGGAAATTAGGACTATAGGTTACCTGAGTAAAGACTCTCCAGTTCTGTGTGCCTCTCTGATGGGAATGTCAAAAGCTGGGAAGAGATGTAGTTTAGGTATAGGATCTGCATCCTGTTCTCCATCAACATGCTGAAATCTTGTAAATTACTCCAGTGAAGATATATACATGATATACCCTTTCTTTTTATGAAACTTAAATTCCTAATCTCTTTGCAAATTCCTGGTGACTAGGTATTGTTTTTGTCTAGGATGAAGACAGATTAGGACCTAGAATCAAAGAAGTCAAGTCAAGCTTGGCTCCCTTTTATACTCACAGAAAAACTCCCCTCATCACAAACCCACTCTAACACAACAGGCCATGAAGTTCCTTTGCCCTGGATCCTGACCTATCCTTGGCGAGGGAATGCAAGTCTCTAAGACCCCTTTGGCAAATTCTCATTATTGACTAATTCATCCTTTTAGGATGGGTTTATAGCTTTTTGAAAGATGGGGCCTTTTTCTAGTATTTTTTGACATTTTGGACAGTGTGAAGAATGATCAGAGCCCTAGGATTCAATCATTTCTAGTTTCTGAGTCTCATTCTCTAGATGGTGGTTTGCTCTTTAGGTAACTGTCTAGGATAGTTGCCATTTTTTATAGTTTTAATTTCAAGATTTTCAGATTGTTATAATGAGATGTAGTACTAATTCTAATGCATTTCCTGCTGTGTAAGGTTACTGGTTTTTGTTAAAAGAAAGTTCAGTATTTTCTTTTATAGGTGAAACACTTAACATCAGAAAGAGTATTATTCTACAAATTGTGTTTCTTACCTATATGGAAAGTATATTATGAATATGAAATTATAATAGGATGTATAATTGGATGTCAACATCTTCAAGGCAATAAAGAAAAGCTAGTTTGAAGAATCTTGAATTGTTTCCTTATAAAGTGCTAAAATCATGTATCTGAATTATTTTAGCATTTTGCCAAGATGGTTGTAGAAATGGAGGAGCTTGTATTGCTGCCAATGTGTGTGCCTGCCCACAAGGCTTCACCGGGCGCAGCTGTGAAACAGGTAAGGATATCATACCATCTTCTGGAAAATGAACTTTTACACCAATGTATGAAGCAATCCATGAGGAAAATAGTGTTTCAAGTAGGCTCTCAAAAGCATGGTTCTATTAACACGGAAGCTTAGGATACAGGAGGTAGAAAGTTTCAGTGAGAGGTATTCACTGAATGTTTGCCCAAAGTCTAAAGAGGTTTTGCAGCTATTATAACTAGAAGCATATTGAACTTTCTCAGAAAAAAAATGTGTGGGATTGCCTGGGATTTTATGACTTCATAATTCATTTTACTCATTTGGAGCCCTGTGTTCCTGGAAATTATATGATAATATCAAAGCATGGAGTTAAAGCTTCTGATCAGCTCACTTCCTGGAATATACTACTTCCTGCATCCACATTTGAGATGTTTTAATAAATTTTTACCTGGTCCACTTAATGTTTTTTCATTGTCATATATTTACAAAATATTTAAAGTTCTCTACTCCTTAATTTTTCCTCATCCAAGTCCATTCTGAACTTACCCTTTCTGATAGAGACTAATACTAGAAGCTTTTAAAAATATTTAAATATATATATCTATACACAGTATATGGCTTATGACTCAAAGTAAGATGGTTTTGTCCATTTAAATATACCTTAAGAATTTAAAAAGTACTTTGATTATTAGGTCCTAACTAAAATCAAGTCAGTAGTAGTTTTGGTTGCTTTGGATTGTGTGCTTGCTGTCACTTCAGTCATGTCTGACTCTTTGCAACCCTCTGGACTTAGCTCACCAGGCTCCTCTGTCCATAGGATTCTCCAGGCAAGAATACTGGAGTGGGTTTCCATGTCCTCCACCAGGGGATTTTCCCAACCCAGGGATCAAGCCCACATCTCTTATGTCTCCTGCATTGGCAGGTAGATTCTTTACCACTAGAGAGGGCCACCTGGGAAGCCCTGTTTGGGGTTAAATGGATTCTAATACCTGGTCCTCACAAAGTTCGATTATTCTCCCTAAGAATAAGCTGCTGCCACCAGTGATTGGTGGTCACTGCCTCCCATTGCTTTTCATAAATCTCTATGCAGTAGACACAGTGACTGTCCCATCTCCATCCCTCTTGCAGTCATGCAGTTTAATAAACACATCGATCAAAATGTAAGACAGAAAATGCTCTGGTCCACTTGGGAAGTGAAAATTTTGCTGAATAAGTGCTGCCACTATACACAGAAGGATGCTCACGAAAGGACTGCATCACTACATCCTTTGTTTCTGCAAATACGTCTAAGTGGTTCTTTTCAAACTTCAGTGACTAATGGGTTACAAACATCTCTAACAGAAATGCCTAGTAACTATCTTTGATATATGGGGCTTTTTCTTAAGGAGACCATTTCTTAAATCAGAAGTTCCAAAACTCAGCATGCATGTGAATCATTCATAGAACTTATTAACTACAGATTCCTGATAATTAACTATCTTGGATTTACTAGCTCAAAATCAAATACTTCCAGTGCAGTGGTTCTACAATGCTTCTATCCCATGATCTCTACTAGTAACCCACCCACCCCACCCCACCCCACACACATATATCAAGGTACATTGTGATTCTCCTGTACATTAACTCCTGTGGTGACTGTGGCCCTTGAATACTACAGTATTTTATGCTGTTTCTGGTGCAGAATCTGGTTAGTGAAATAGTGGCTTCTTCAGAGCATTTCAGTGGTGTGTATTTTTGAATAAAGACTGTCCCAGAAAATCTGAGATGAATAATGACCTTGCTCAATCCTGCATATCATTCCTCCTCTAAAAAAAATTATTTGGAGAAATTGTGAAAGTGTGAAATGGCATAAGATTAATATGAGCAATGTAAAATTTAAAACTGGAGTTAAAAATAACCCAACAGAATATTTAGCTTTCTCTGTATAATTATCCTTGAACTTTCAGTCTGTAAGAGGAGAGTCTCACACTTGCTCTAAGTTCAGTTCAGTTCAGCTGCTCAGTCATGACCTACGCTTTGCGACCCATGAGCCACAGCATGCCAGGCCTCCCTGTGCATCACCAACACCCGGAGTTTACCCAAACTTATGTCCATTGAGTTGGTGATGCTATCTAACCATCTCATCCTCTGTCGTCCCCTTCTCCTCCTGCCTTCAATCTTTCCCAACATAAGGGTCTTTTCAAATGAGTCAGCCCTTCACATCAGGTGGCCAAAGTATTGGAGATTCAGCTTCAACATCAGTCCTTCCAAAGAACATCGAGGACTGATCTCCTTTAGGATAGACTGGTTGGATCTCCTTGCAGTCCAAGGGACTCGCAAAAGTCTTCTACAACACCACAGTTCAAAAGCATCAATTCTTTGGTGCCCAGCGTTCTTTATAGTTCAACTCTCACATCCATACATGACTACTGAAACAACTATAGCCTTGACTAGACAGACCTTTGTTGACAAAGTAATGTCTGTGCTTTTCAATATGCTGTAAGGAACAATGGTTATGCTTTGCTGGAGCAGCCGTGAAGAGATACCCCACACCCAAGGTAAGAGAAACCCAAGTAAGACAGTAGGTGTTGCAAGAGGGCATCACAGGGCAAACATACTGAAACCAAACTCACAGAAAACTAGTCAATCTAATCACACTAGGACCACAGCCTTGTCTAACTCAATGAAACTAAGCCATGCCCGTAGGGCAACCCAGATGGGCGGGTCATGGTGAAGAGATCTGACAGGATGTGGTCCACTGGAGAAGGGAATGGCAAACCACTTCAGTATTCTTGCCTTGAGAACCCCATGAACAGTATGAAAAGGCAAAACGATAGGATACTGAAAGAAAAACTCCCCAGGTCAGAGGTGCCCAATATACTACTGGAGATCAGTGGAGAAATAACTCCAAAAAGAATGAAGGGATGGAGCCAAAGCAAAAAGAATACCCAGCTGTGGATGTGACTGGTGATAGAAGCAAGGTCCAATGCTGTAAAGAGCAATATTGCATAGGAACCTGGAATGTCAAGTCCATGAACCTGGAATGTCAGGAAGTGGTCAAACAAGAGATGGCAAGAGTGAACGTCAACATTCTAGGAATCAGCGAACTCAGATGGACTGGAATGGGTGAATTTAACTCAGATGACCATTACATCTACTACTGCAGGCAGGAATCCCTCAGAAGAAATGGAGTAGCCATCATGGTCAACAAAAGAGTCCAAAATGCAGTACTTGGATGCAATCTCAAAAACGACAGAATGATCTCTGTTTGTTTACAAGGCAAACCATTCAATGTCACAGTAATCCAAGTCTATGCCCCAATCAGTAACACTGAAGAACTGTAGGTTCTATGAAGACCTACAAGACCTTTTAGAATTAACACCTGTAAAGATGTCCTTTTCATTATAGGGGACTGGAATGCAAAAGTAGGAAGTCAAGAAACACCTGGAGTAATAGGCAAATTTGGCCTTGGAATACGGAATGAGGCAGGGCAAAGACTAATAGAGTTTTGCCAAGAAAATGCACTGGTCATAACAAACACCCTCTTCTTATAACACAAGAGAAGACCATACACATGGACATCACCAGATGGTCAACACTGAAATCAGATCGATTATATTCTTTGTAGCCAAAGATGGAGAAGCTCTATACAGTCAGCAAAAACAAGACCGGGAGCTGACTGTGGCTCAGACCATGAACTCCTTATTGCCAAATTCAGACTTAAATTGAAGAAAGTACGGAACCACTAGACCATTCAGGTATGACCTAAATCAAATCCCTTATGACTATACAGTGGAAGTGAGACATAGATTTAAGGGCCTAGATTTAATAGATAAAGTGCCTGATGAACTATGGAATGAGGTTCGTGACATTGTACAGGAGACAGGGATCAAGACCATCCCCATGGAAAAGAAATGCAAAAAAAGCAAAATGGCTCTCTGGGGAGGCCTTACAAATAGCTGTGAAAAGAAGAAAAGCAAAAAGCAAAGGAGAAAAGGAAAGATATAAACATCTGAATGCAGAGTTCCAAAGAATAGCAAGAAGAGATAAGAAAGCCTTCTTCAGCGATCAATGCAAAGAAATAGAGGAAAACAACATAAGGGGAAAGACTAGGGATCTCTTCAAGAAAATCAAAGATATCACGGAACATCTCATGCAAAGATGGGCTCGATAAAGGACAGAAATGGTATGGACCTAACAGAAGCAGAAGATAATAAGGAGAAATGGCAAGAATACACAGAAGAACTGTACAAAAAAGATCTTCACGACCCAGATAATCACGATGGTGTGATCACTGACCTAGAGCCAGACATCCTGGAATGGGAAGTCAAGTGGGCCTTAGAAAGCATCACTACGAACAAAGCTAGTGGAGGTGATGGAATTCCAGTGGAGCTATTCCAGATCCTGAAAGATGATGCTGTAAAAGTGCTGCACTCAATATGCCAGCAAATTTGGAAAACTCAGCAGTGGCCACAGGACTGGAAAAGGTCAATTTTCATTCCAATCCCAAAGAAAGGCAATGGCAAAGAATGCTCAAACTACTGCACAATTACACTCATCTCACACGCTAGTAAAGTAATGCTCAAAATTCTCCAAGATAGGCTTCAGCAATATGTGAACCGTGAACTTCCTGATGTTCAAGCTGGTTTTGGAAAAGGCAGAGGAACCAGAGATCAAATTGCCAACATCCGCTGGATCATGGAAAAATCAAGAGAGTTCCAAAGAAACATCTATTTCTGCTTTATGACTATGCCAAAGCCTTTGACAGTGTCGATCACAATAAACTATGGAAAATTCTGAAAGAGATGGGAATACCAGACCACCTGATCTGCCTCTTGAGAAATTTGTATGCAGGTCAGGAAGCAACAGTTAGAACTGGTCATGGAACAACAGACTGGTTCCAAATAGGAAAAAGAGTACGTCAAGGCTGTATATTGTCACCCTGTTTATTTAACTTCTATGCAGAGTACATCATGGGAAACGCTGGACTGGAAGAAACACAAGTTGGAATCAAGATTGCTGGGAGAAATATCAATAACCTCAGATGACACCACCCTTATGGCAGAAAGTGAAGAGGAACTCAAAAACCTCTTGATGAAAGTGAAAGTGGAGAGTGAAAAAGTTGGCTTAAAACTCAACATTCAGAAAACGAAGATCTTGGCATCCGGTCCCATCACTTCATGGGAAATAGATGGGGAAACAGTGGAAACAGTGTCAGACTTTATTTTTCTGGGCTCCAAAATCACTGCAAATGGTGACTGCAGCCATGAAATTAAAAGACGCTTACTCCTTGGAAGGAAATTTATGACCAACCTAGATAGCATATTCAAAAGCAGAGACATTACTTTGCCAACAAAGCTTCGTCTAGTCAAGGCTATGGTCTTTCCTGTGGTCATGTATGGATGGAGTTGGACTCTGAAGAAGGCTGAGCGCTGAAGAATTGATGCTTTTGAATTGTGGTGTTGGATAAGACTCCTGAGAGTCCCTTGGAGTGCAAGGAGATCCAACCAGTTCATTCTGAAGGAGATCAGCCCTGGGATTTCTTTGGAAGGAATGAAGCTAAAGCTGAAACTCCAGTACTTTGGCCACCTCATGCGAAGAGTTGACTCATTGGAGAAGACTCTGATGCTGGGAGGAATTGGTGGCAGGAGGAGAAGTGGACAACAGAGGATGAGATGGCTGGATGGCATCACTGACTCGATGGATGTGAGTCTGAGTGAACTCTGGGAGTAGGTGATTGACAGGGAGGCCTGGCGTGCTGCGATTCATGGGGTCACAAAGAGTCGGACCCGACAGAGCAACTGATCTGATCTGATCTGATTGTGTAGGTTAGTCTTAACATTCCTTCCAAGAAGTAAGCGTCTTTTAATTTCATGGCTGCAGTCACCATCTGCAGTGATTTTAGAGTCCAGAAAAATAAAGTCAGCCACTGTTTTCACTGTTTCCCCATCTATTTGCCATGAAGTGATGGGACCAGATGCCATGATCTTCATTTTCTGGATGTTGAGATGTGCGCCAATTTTTTCACTCTCCTCTTTCACTTTCATCAAGAGGCTATTTAGTTCTTCTTCACTTTCTGCCATAAGAGTGGTGTCATCTGCATATCTGAGATTATTGCTATTTCTCCCGGCAATCTTAATTCCAGCTTGTGCTTCTTCCAGCCCAGAGTTTCTCATGATGTACTCTGCATATAAGTTAAATAAGCAGGGTGAGCATATACAGCCTTGACGTACTCCTTTCCCAATTTGGAACCAGTCTGTTGTTTCATGTCTGGTTCTAACTGTTGCTTCTTGACTTGCATACAGATTTCTCAATAGGCAGGTCAGATGGTCTGACATTCCTATCTCTTGAAGAATTTTCCACAGTTTGTTGTGATCCACACAGTCAAAGACTTTGGTGTAGTCAATAAAGCAGATGTTTCTCTGGCACTCTCTTGTTCTTTCGATGACCCAGCGAATGTTGGCAATTTGATCTCTGGTTCCTCTGCCTTTTCTAAAACCAGCTTGAACATCTGAAAGTTCACAGTTCATGTATTGCTGAAGCCTGGCTTGGAGAATTTTGAGCATTACTCTGCCTCGTGTGAGATGGTTCATGGTGGAGAGATCTGACAGAATGTGGTCCACTGGAGAAGGAAATGGCAAACCACTTCAGTATTCTTACCTTGAGTACTGCATGGACAGTATGAAAAGGCAAAATGATAGGATACTGAAAGAGAAACTCCCCAGGTCGGTAGTTGCCCAATATGCTACTGGAGATCAGTGGAGAAATAACTCCAGAAATAATGAAGGGATGGAGCCCAAGCAAAAACAGTACCCAGTTGTGCAGGTAACTAGTTATAGAAGCAAGGTCTGATGCTATAAAGAGCAATATTGCATAGGAACCTGGAATGTTAGGTCCTTGAATCAAGGCAAATTGGAAGTGGTCAAAGAGGAGATGACAAGAGTGAACATCGACATTCTAGGAATCAGTGAACTAAAATGTACTGGAATGGGTGAATTTAACTCAGATGACCATTATATCTACTACTGTGGGCAGGAATCCCTCAGAAGAAATGGAGTAGCCATCATGGTCAACAAAAGAGTCTGAAATACAGTACTTGGAAGCAATCTCAAAAACGACAGAATGATCTCTGTTCGTTTCCAAGGCAACCATTCAATATCACAGTAATCCAGGTCTATGCCCTGACCAGTAATGCTGAAGAAGCTGAAGTGGAACCGTTCTATGAAGACCTACAAGACCTTTTAGAATTAACACCCAAAAAGATGTCCTTTTTATTATAGGGGACTGGAATGCAAAAGTAGAAAGTCAAGAAACACCTGGAATAACAGACAAATTTGGCCTTGGAGTACAGAATGAAGCAGGGCAAAGTCTAATAGAGTTGCCAAGAGAATGCACTGGTCATAGCAAATACCCTCTTTCAACAACACAAGAGAAGACTCTACACATGGACATCACCAAATGGTCAACAATGAATTCAGATTGGTTATATTCTTTGCAGCCAAAGATGGAGAAGCTCTATACAGTCAGCAAAAACAAGACCAGAAGCTGACTGTGGCTCAGATCATGAGCTCTTTATTGCCAAATTCAGACTTAAATTGAAGAAAGTGGGGAAAACCACTAAACCATTCAGATATGACCTAAATCAAATCCCTTATGATTATACAGTGGAAGTAAGAAATAGATTTAAGGGTCTAGATCTGATAGATAGAGTGCCTGAAGAATTATGCATGGAGGTGCGTGACATTGTACAGGAGACAAGGATCAAGACGATCCCTGTGGAAAAGAAATGCAAAAAAGCAAATTGGCTGTCTGGGGAGGCCTTACAAATAGCTGTGAAAAGAAGAGAAGCAAAAAGCAAAGGAGAAAAGGAAAGATATAAGCATCTGAATGCAGAGTTCCAAAGAATAGCAAGGAGAAATAAGAAAGCCTTCCTCAGCATCCATGCAAAGGAATAGAGGAAAGCAATAGAATGGGTAACACTAGGGATCTCTTCAAGAAAATTAGAGATACCAAGGGTACATTTCATGCAAAGATGGGCTCAATAAAGGACAGAAATGGTATGGACCTAACAGAAGCAGAAGATATTAAGAAGAGGTGGCAAGAATACACAGAAGACTATATAAAAAAGATCTTCAACATGCAGCCAATCATGATAGTGTGATCACTCACCTAGAGCAAGACATCCTGGAATGGGAATTCAAGTGGGCCTGAGGTAGCATCTCTACAAACAAAGCTAGTGGAGGTGATGAAATTCCAGTTGAGCTATTTCAAATCCTATAAGATGATGCTGTGAAAGTGCTGCACTCAATATGTCAGCAAATTTGGAAAACTCAGCAGTGGCCACAGGACTGGAAAAGATGAGTTTTTATTCCAATCCCAAAGAAAGGCAATCCTCTAAGTAACTGTCTATAAAAGCCAAGGGCTCTGAGAAAGATAAAGGTCTGAAATCTAGTTCTACTGTTTCCTTGTTATGTGGTCTCGGGCACAGTAATTAACTTCAGTGTCTTTTACTCACTATACATCACCTTCCTCTTCACAGATATACTCAAAGATGGGCATTATCTTGGAGCTAACATTCGTTTCTAAGCAAAAATTTAGGTTCATAGTGATTAAATTTTTCTGATGTCACAGAGTTAGCAGCTGAATACTAAGAGCTTTTTACCCCATACTCTACTTTAAAAATAAATCTATATCAGTGCTTTTCAAAGTTTTCAAAGTTTCTTCTGAATACACTAATGATGAGGGAGAGACAATGCCTTCATCTAGGGAGTTCCTGAAATGACTCACCATGAGGGTAAATAAAATTTCTTCAAAACATCTTGTTTTAGCCTATAAATCCATTCTTTTCTATTCCATATATAAAATATTAAACTTACTCACCATTGAGTAAAGTTGATGTTCAGGACAGTGGGCCATGGTTTATCTCTGCTTTCTAGCATCTCCTAGCCCAGGACCATATTCACTATTTGAGTAGCAAAGCATTCTTGCCTCCTATCTGATAAAGTATAATAGCAATACTTGCCACATGGTGTCTGTCCCAATAATTTCTCCAGGTTAGATCCTAATTTCTCATCTTCCGACACCACCACTTTGTTGATATAGTTATAAATAGAAAGTGTGCCATTAAAAAAAATACCTTCAGAAGAGAAGTGATGCACAGTCCAACCTCCACAACCCAAATCTGATCATATCACCCTTGACAGAAGAAAAGTCACTGCCTCCCACTGCCCTTGAGATAAAGGTCACATGTCTTAAAGCAACATTTGAGATTTGACCCCCACTCATTTACCCAGCTTTCACCTTCTGGTCCCTCTGTCTGCTCACCTCATTTTCAGTCCAGGAATGAAGTTTCATGGAGGTAAAGGATATAACTTGTTCACTTATGAATCTTTGAGACATTGTTTTAGGCCTACACCTTATTAGGTGCTCCACAGATTTTTGTTGAATAAATAAAGGTATAAATGAGGAAGAAAATATGATGTGGTTGCTTCCATATTGGATATTTTAAAATATTAGTTTTTTTTTTTTTAACTTTACAATATTGTATTGGTTTTGCCATATATCAAAATGAATCCACCACAGGTATAAAAATAAATGACCCAATCAAAAAATGGGCCAAGGAACTAAATAGACAGTTCTCCAAAGAAGACATACAGATGGCTTACAAACACATGAAAAGATGCTCAACATCACTTATTATCAGAGAAATCAAAACCACTATGAGGTACCATTTCACGCTAGTCAGAATAGCTGCGATCCAAAAGTCTACAAGCAATAAATGCTGGAGAGGGTGTGGAGAAAAGGGAACCCTCTTACACTGTTGGTGGGAATGCAAACTAGTACAGCCACTATGGAGAACAGTGTGGAGATTCCTTAAAAAACTGGAAATAGAACTGCCTTATGATCCAGCAATCCCACTGCTGGGCATATACACTGAGGAAACCAGAGTTGAAAGAGACACATGTACCCCAATGTTCATCGCAGCACTGTTTAAAATATTAGTTTAAAGAGGCCTTCAGTATCATCTGATCTTGTGCTTTCACCTACCGGACGAGGTAATTTCTACACAGAGTTGTGGAGTAACTTATATATGGTGTTTAATTGTAGTTACAGGCCTGCACTGTAGAACTCAAGGCTTCTGATTCTTATTCCAGGGTTTCCTTTCTCCTTCTTCCTTTCCTTACGCCCTCCCTTGCTCCCTTCCTTCCTTCATTCCTGCCTTCCTTCTTTCCTTTCTGCTTATGCCATGTTATATGTTCAGAAATTCATCCTGCTGTCATTACCCATCAAGTCTGTGTTTTTTTTACACCTACCCCTTCAGCTACCATTCTTTAGGAGTGACTTCTGTGACAGTTTTTCTCTCTCGAGGTAGGGAAGCATCAGCATTGCCAAGATCACCCACATATAGGAATGGCCTAAATGTCTTCTGTAGTTGAATGCTGCCTGATAGCTTAGAAAGGAGGTTAATGCCTGGTTCCGGTCACTATCTACTGAGCCCTCACAATGGAATCTCTGAGAAGCAAGTAATAGGATTTCCTGATTTCTTGAAAGGTAATCTTAATGTACATGAGTTTTACAAACCCTTATTACTTTAGTCGAAAAGTCTCCTCTGAACCCCCTCCTCCCTAATTTATTCAGTCTATTTCTCCATCATGTGTACATTGGTGAAATGATTGAACCCATTTACCAACTTCACAAAAGGGTTTTGTGTATGTTTTTACTGAGTAAAATTAATTTTCATGGCCTTTTTTAGCCACTTGTAAGATTACTTACTTGTAAAGCATAACTTCATTTTTAATTAAACATCCTAATATTCCATCATGTATTTAACTTGGGTTTAGCAGGGCGATTATTTCTTGGATAACTCAATAAAATGTATTTGAAATCTATGTGCTGAAGTTTAACAGCTCTATCACTGCCATGCTGTATTTATTGCTCAATTGCTAAATCTCAGCAAACATGTGTCTGATGATCTAATTAATATGTGAAGCTGTCATTATACTAAAAGTAAATCTTTCGATCATGATTTGCAGCATGACTCTAAAGCAGTTGACAGTCCCCTATTGGTAATAGCTGACATATCAAATTAAAATGCTTATGACTGGGAAAAAGGTGGTATCAAATGGCAAAACTAAAAAAAAAAAAAATGGACTGCAGTATCAAAGAAAAGGATATCAGACATTTCAGTGTTAAATGGCTGTCTCTGTGTGTAAAATAATGGGTTTCCTGACCACAAATCAAAACACGAGATGAATTTTTAATTATTTTCAGTGAGTAATTCAGTTCAGTTCAGTAGCTCAGCCGCATCCGACTCTTTGCAACCCCATGAATTGCAGCACGCCAGGCCTCCCTTCCCATCACCATCTCCCGTAGTTCACTCAAACTCACGTCCATCGAGTCAGTGATGCCATCCAGCCACCTCATCCTCTGTCGTCCCCTTCTCCTCCTGGCCCCAATCCCTCCCAGCATCAGAGCCTTTTCCAATGAGTCAACTCTTCGCATGAGGTGGCCAAAAGTACTGGAGTTTCAGCTTTAGCATCATTCCTTCCAAAGGACACCCAGGGCTGATCTCCTTTAGAATTAAATGAATGTAAATTTAGTTGTATTCCTAAGTGTTTTTCTAGCTTTTAATATCTCTAATTTCAAAATGATAAATGAAGCATGAGGCATATATGAATGTTGCATTAAATGCAAGGTAACTTTAAATTGGTTGTGGTGGATTGATTATTTTTAAGTTCATATTATTACTGTTATAGGTAGTAAAAATCCTTCAATTCCTTTATAGTAAAGTTATTTTTCTGGTAGTTTGCACCCTGCTACTGCTACTGAGTCGCTTCAGTCGTGTCCAACTCTGTGCGACCCCATAGACGGCAGCCCATGGGACTCCTTCGTCCCTGGGATTCTCCAGGCAAGAACACTGGAGTGGGTTGCCATTTCCTTCTCCAATGCATGAAAATGAAAAGTGAAAGTGAGGACGCTCAGTTGTGTCTGACTCTTAGCGATCCCATGGACTGCAGCCTACCAGGCTCCTCCATCCATGGGATTTTCCAGGCAAGAGTACTGGAGTGGGTTGCCATTGGTAGTATGCATGCTGCTGCTGCTGCTGCTGCTGCTAAGTCGCTTCAGTCATGTCCGACTCTGTGCGACCTCATAGACAGCAGCCCACCAGGCTCCGCCATCCCTGGGATTCTCCAGGCAAGAACCCTGGAGTAGGTTGCCATTTCCTTCTCCAATGCATGAAAGTGAAAAGTGAAAGTGAAGTCACTCAGTCGTGTCCGACTCTTAGCGACCCCATGGACTGCAGCCTACTAGGCTCCTCCGTCCACTGGATTTTCCAGGCAAGAGTACTGGAGTGGGGTGCCATCATAGTTAGCATTTATTATTAATGTCGAATTGTATATTACATTTCCTTAAGTTGTTAAACTAGCAAAGTTTCAAAACATTTCTGCCATAGCATATATTAATTTTTTTAATGAAATGAATGACAGTGAAATTCCGTTAGCAAAATGTATAACTTTTCGTAGGAGAAGAGGATAATTTGAATAAAAAGGTTGAGATAATATAGTTTAAAAAGAAAGAAAAAGTTTAGATGACTTTGATTTACCAACAGCCGAGATCTTTTTTTTTTAAGCATTGTTTTGAATCATTTTGCCCTCAGTTCAGTTCAATTCAGTCGCTCAGTCATGTCTGACTCTACAACCCCTGTCCATCACCAACTTCCAGAGCTTGACTTCCACTCATGTCAATCAAGTCGGTGATGCCATCCAACCATCTCATCCTCTGTCGTCCCCTTCTCCTCTTGCCCCCAATCCCTCCCAGCATCAGAGTCTTTTCCAATGAGTCAACTCTTCGCATGAGGTGGCCAAAATATTGGAGTTTCAGCTTTAGCATCATTCCTTCCAAAGAAATCCCAGGGCTGATCTCCTTCAGAATGGACTGGTTGGATCTCCTTGCAGTCCAAGGGACTCTCAGAAGTCTTCGCCAACACCACAGTTCAAAAGCATCAATTCTTCGGCACTCAGCTTTCTTCACAGTCCCAACTCTCACATCCATACATGACCACAGGAAAAACCATAGCCTTGACTAGACGAACCTTTCTTGGCAAAATAATGTCTCTGCTTTTGTATATGCTATCTAGGTTGGTCATAACTTTTCTTCCAAGGAGTAAGCGTCTTTTAATTTCATGGCTGCAGTCACCATCTGCAGTGATTTTGGAGCCCCCAAAATAAAGTCTGACACTGTTTCCACTGTTTCCCCATCTATTTTCCATGGAGTGATGGGACCAGATGCCATGACCTTAGTTTTCTGAATGTTGAGTTTTAAGCTAACTTTTTCACTCTCCTCTTTCACTTGCATCAAAAGGCTTTTTAGTTCCTCATCACTTTTTGCCATAAGGTGGTGTCATCTGAGTATCTGAGGTTATTGAAATTTCTCCTGGCAATCTTGGTTCCAGCTTGTGCTTCATCCAGCTTGGCATTTCTCATGATGTACTACCCTGCATATAAGTTAAATAAACTGGGTGACAATATACAGCCTTGACGTACTCCTTTCCCAATTTGGAACCAGTCTGTTGCTTCATATCTGGCTCTAACTGCTGCTTCCTGATCTGCATACAGATTTCTCAGATGGCAGGTCAGGTGGTCTGGTATTCCCATCTCTTGAAGAATTTTCCACAGTTTGTTGTGATCCACACAGTCAAAGGCTTTGGTGTAATCAATAAAGCAGAAGTAGATGGTTCTTTGGAACTCTCTTTTTCTTTCTATGATCCAGCAGATGTTGCCAATTTGATATCTGGTTCCCTGTATTTTCTAAATTCAGCTTGATCATCTGGCAGTTCATGGTTCACATTCTATTGATGCCTGGTTTGGAGAATTTTGAGCATTACTCTGCTAGCGTCTGAGATGAGTGCAATTCTGCGGTAGTTTGACCATTCTTCAACATTACCTTTCTTTGCAATTGTAATGAAAACGGACCTTTTCCAGTCCTGTGGCCACTGCTGAGTTTTCCAGATTTGCTGGCATATTGGAAATTGCCAATATGCAATTTGGCATATGAGTGCAGCACTTTCACAGCATCATCTTATAGGATTTGAAATAGCTCAACTGGAATTCCATTGCCTCCACTAGCTTTCTTGGTAGAGATGCTACCTCAGGCCCACTTGACTTTGCATTCCAGGATGTCTGGCTCTAGGTGTGTGATCACACCATCGTGGTTATCTGGGTCATGAAGATTTTTTTGTATAGTTTCTGTGTATTTTTGCCACCTCTTCTTAGTATCTTCTCCTTCTGTTAAGTCCATACCATTTCTGTCCTTTATTGTGCCCATCTTTACGTGAAATGTTACCTTGGTATCTCTAATTTTCTTGAATAGATCTCTAGCCTTTCCCATTCTATTGTTTTCCTCAATTTCTTTGTATTGATCACTGAGATCACTGTATCTCTCCTTGCTATTCTTTGGAACTCTGCATTCAAATGTGTATATCTTTGCTTTTCTCCTTTGCCTTTCACTTCTCCTCTTTTCTTAGCTATTTGTAAGGCCTCCTCAGACAACCATTTTGCCTTTTTGAATTTCTTTTTATTGGGGATTGTCTTGATCGTTACAGTGTTGCAGACCCCCATCCATAGTTCTTCAGGCACTCTATCAGATCTAATCATTTTGCTCTACTTAAACAAATACAAACTTCCTATACAAAAGCCATTAAACAAACTTCATTGTAAAAACTTGTGAAGAAGGAAGTTCAACTTCTGATCCTTCTCAGTGTCTATTAAAGTCACCTTTCCAGATCTGAGTTTCTCAGTGGAGGAGACAAGACCCAGAGCAGATATTTCAGTGGCTTTTGTAATGTGGGAACAGACCTGTGGTGGTTGTTTTCAGTCACTAAGTCATGTCTGACTCTTTGTGACCCCATGGTTGCAGCGTGCCAGGCTCCTCTGTCCTCCACTGTCTCTTGGAGTTTGCTGAAATTCATGGCCATTGAGTCTGTGATGCTATCTAACCATCTTATCCTCTGCTGCCCCCTTCTCATTTGCCTCTTCTGTGTATTCATTAATCTGCCTAAGGTGGAGACTCCAATCATACTGCCGAGACCTAAGTGATCTTATGGGTTTCTACTGATAAAGGTGAATGAATTACATTTGATGAATGAATGTATATTAATGAGCTTAGGATGAATTTGATGCCAGTGTTACTTTTTCCTGTCACCAAATTAAAAACAAAAGCTCTCTTCAAAAGCTTTTTGAGCATACCTGTATGAGTTAGCTTAGGTGTTTAAGACATGTCTTTTATTTATGTTGATGATCCTTGACCTCTTTTAAATAATCCTTTTAATTTTCTAATGTTAAGCCAAACCTTGTTTCTCCTTGAAGCATTTAACAGAATGGTCAAAAATATAAAAATCAGAGTCAGAGTAACATCAGCAAGGTCCTAGCTCTACTCTTGACCAGCTATGTGATCTTTTCTATATTACTTCATTTTCCTATGCCTTAATCTTCATGTGTATAAAATTAAGATAATAAAACCTACCTCATGGGTTGTTCTGGAAATTAAAAAAAGTAACGTTAACAGGGCACACCACACCATGTCTTAGATGTGGTGAGCTCTCAATAAATCGCATTTGATGTGTTTCTATTATACATTTTAAGTAAAATTTACATACAAAGTTGTCTGAAGCTTTTAATGTCCTTAAATTGGCTGCATGTACCCTGACATGTTATAAAATAAGGGTTAAAAATAAGAAAAATTTGTTTTCTTGATTTATTTATAAACCCTCTCTAAGTATAATTTTACCACATTTCAATGGTTTTCAATGTTTAATTTAGGAATTTGCATTCGTCACATTTGCTTATAATTGCTTTATTTTAATTCTAATGCTGATCTTTAAAAAATAATGTTTTATGGAAATTTAGGTTTTTGTACTATTCGAAAAGTAGTCAAAAGTTCTCAGTGTTAAATCTCAAAAGTCATTTTTCTAAGTCCTTCAGGTTAATTGGAAAAAAAAATCTTACTCTTTCCATGTATTAGTCATGTATAATAGATAACAACTCTGATGGGGAAATTTTTCAAACTCTTTTATTGTAAGGCCTACCTAATTAACACTAGAAGTGAGGACACGTCATGGAGTTAATGTAAGGGGAGAAAAAAGTACATTTCAAGCTATTAGAAGGCTGGTCTCCAGAAATAAAACAGGAATTTGGAACAGAGCTCCACTTTTGCTTTAAAAATATTGATAATATTTTCATGGAATCACATTTGAATATAACTTATATTTGATTATAAACTTGAGTTCCTAGTATCCATATATCCCCTCTTATTTCTTTTATTCAAAGCAAACCAAATTATTTTTTAGATTTTTCTCTGATATTATTCTAAAATCAATTAACTGAATACATCATTAATATCTTGAATCAGCAATATAGGTACCTGGTATAAAATTTCAAAGAACAAAGAACATATAATGAAAAGTAAATTTCCTTTGTATCTCTTCCCTAATCACTGCTTTTCTTCCCCCCTTAACAATATGCTTTGGAACTCATAGTATTGATACATTTTCATTAGAGACAGTGATTCAAATAGGAAAGTCAGTGTTACAGAAGCCTGCTATCCCTCACCTAAGTACAGTTTTAATTTGTAACTCTGGGGTCACTAATAGCAATGCACTTCCTGGGTATAGGATCTTTCTTTTTCTTTGGGTACCCTCATACTTTGGTTGGGAAAGTTCTAGTACTTTATCCTTCATATATTCTATTTTTATTTATATACATAAGCTGATGAACTTCTGTTCATCGGAAATATAAGGAGGTATGAGCTTGATATCTTGGAGAGACTTTTGAAAGTGGTAAAGACACAAATAGGCTTCCCAGGAGGCTCAGCAGTAAAGAATCTGCCCGCAGGGCAGGACAGGCAGAAGACTCGGGTTCCATCCCAGGGTCAGGAAGATCCCTAGAGGAAGGCATGGTAACCCACTACAGTATTCTTGCTCAGAAAATCCCTTGGACAGAGGAACCTGGTGGGCTACAGTCCATGGGGTTGCAAAGAATCGGATGTGACTGAAGCGACTGAGCACCGCACAGCACAAAGAGACAAACAGCTATCTGGGACTTCAGTTCAGTTCAGCTGCTCAATCGTGTCCAACTCTTTGAGACCCCATGGACTGCAGCACGTTTAGTACTCTCAAGAAAAAAAAAAAAAGTGATGAAAGTGTTAGTCACTCAGTCGTTTCTGATTCTTTGCCACCCCGGGGACTGTAACCAAGCTCTTCTGCCCATGGGATCCTCCAGACAAAAATACTGGAGTGGGTAGCCATTCACTTCTCCAGGGGATAGTCCCAACCCAGGGATTGAACCCGGGTCACCTGCATCGCAGGCAGATTCTTTACCATTTAGTCTTTTAGTGGCAAACTCTCCATCTTGGCTTGAAATGAACTTTATGCTGTTTTCAGTCTTAGATGAGTTCAGTATAGAATTTCAGGTGTTTTCTCTAAGCACATGAGGGAAATATTCTACTTGGAATTGAACTGTGGACGTAGCTGCTTCTTTCTTTTCACCAAATTTCTGATGCGCCTATAAGAGAGTCTGTACTTCTTTCTGGAGGGTTCTTATCCATGGCTAGTTTCCATTTCTTTCTTTATGTAAGCTTTATGGAAGAAGCCACTGGGATTTAGATACAACATAACCATAACAGTCAACTTTATGCAGATGATAAGTGAACCCCCCTTAAGAACTCTGCTGTTTTTTGAGAGAATAAAATATAGTCTAGGTCATTTATTTTTAGATTTAAATTAAAGTGTTAGTGCACAGAGATAAAGGTAAATATCAAACGTATGGGTATATACTCAAGTCAAAGGAGATGAATCAAATTTGCAAATGACATAGATTGAGAAAGGTAGCTAATACGGCCAAAAAAAAAAGAACCAAGATTCAAAACTACTCAGACTGTAGGAACAAGAGGATTGAAATACCCGTATGAGATTTAACAAACATTTTAAAGCACTTCCTGTAGCTGTCCTACTTTCAGCTTTCAAATAAGGACACACTGCTTCTACCAGTATTTCATTTTTAGAGTCATAATTCTAATCTCTTACATCTTGGGCCCACCTTCATTATCCTACCATTTGACTTTCTTCTTTTCTTTTACTGTTCTTCTTTCTCTCTGTCCCCTTTACCCTATTCCCTCTTACTAGTTCCTTAAGAGTAGAAAGGAAACCTACAATTTTTTGTTTTTCATGGGGCTCAGCATCATGCCTTGCATATAGTAGGCATTCAATGAATATTAATAAAATATAAATAGATTCTTGCATTTGGGTTAGAAAAAACAACTGTCCAGGACTGAGGAAATCAACTTTAACAGTTTCATGCTCTCCTTGACCACTGATCCAATTTAAGTATGAGAAAAAGTATATTGTGCTACTTCTAAAAGAAAGTATATACAAAGTCTGTGTTAGAAACACAGCATAAAAACTAATATAAGTAATTTGTGGTTGTTCAGTCACTAAATGGCATCCGACTCTTTGCAACCTCATGGACTGCGGTGCGCCAGGCTTCCCTGTCCTTCAATATCTCCCAGAGTTTGCTCAAACTCATGTCCATTGAGTCAGTGCTGCCATCCAACCATCTCATCCCCCATTGCCCCTTTCTCCTCCTGCCCTCAGTCTTTCCCACGTCAGGGTCTTTTCCACTGAGTCAGCTCTAGCATATCAAATGGCCAAAATACTGGAGCTTCAGCTTCAGCTGAATTCCTTGCTGAATTCCAGTGAATTCCTCTGGGGTTGGCGGGTTTGATCTCCTTGTTGTCCAGGGGACTCTTAAGAATCTTCTCCAGCACCACAGTTTGAAAGCATCAGTTCTTCAGTGCTCAGACATACATGATTACTGGAAAGCCATAGCTTTGACTAGATGGACCTTTGTTGGCAAGGTGATGTCTTTGCTTTTTAATATACTGTCTGGATTTGCCATAGCTTTTGTTCCAAGGAGCAAGTGTCTTCTAATTTCATGGCTGCAGCACGATCCACAGTGTTTTTGGAGCTCAAGAAAATAAAGTCTGTCACTCTTTCCACTTTTCCCCCATCTATTTGCCATGAAGTGATGGGACTGGATACCATGATCTTAGTTTTTTGAATGTTGAGTTTTAAGCCAGCTTTTTCACTCTTCTCTTTAACCCTTATCAAGAGGCTCTTTAGTTCCTCTTCAGTTCAGTTTAGTTTCAGTTTAGCATGAGTGCAATTGTATGATAGTTTGAACATTCTTTGGTATTACCTTTCTTTGGGATTAGAAGGAAAACTCACCTTTTCCAGACCTGTGGCCACTGCTGAGTTTCCAAATTTGCTGACACGTTGAGTACGGCCTTTTAACAACATCTTTTAGGATTTGAAATAGCTCAGCTAATTCCAGCTGAGTACTTTGAAATCCTAAGGCATAAGTAACTATCTCATGAATTCTGTATTTCTCATTGCATGGTGGAATATTATACTCACTTTGGCCAACAGATGTAAGAAATTATTGGAAAATGGGAGTTTGATGAGGGAAAGTTTACCTGGGAGATGAAAGCCTTGGCAGATATAGAGCATAGTTCAAAAACTCTCAATGTTTTAACCAAGAGATGGAGAAAAAGAAAACAAAAGAAAAGGTAACATGCAAACTCTTCTTAAATACTTGAAGAGCTAAACTAGTATGTGAATTTAGGATATTATGTGTAGCTGTAATATGAAAAAAAAACTAGCAAATTTACCCGGAGACAACTTGGAGTTCCAAAAGAAATACACTGATCACAAAAATCATATGAAAGTGAACATGGAGTCTAGATTACCAAATGTTAGAAGCATTTAAACCCTAGAGAATTTCGACATGGGTCTCAGTATATGTTAGTTATTATTATGACCTTACCCCTAACCTCTACAATACCCCCTAGAGAAGTTAGTATTATCAGATGTGGAAACTGAGATTCAAAAAGATTAAGTAAATTTTTTCTGGGCTCTACAGCCAATAAAGTGGGGAAATAAGAAATCATGCCAAGGGCTGATGAATTAAAATAACCTGTGGTCTTTTTGCTCTGATATTTGGCCTCTATTGCACCAAAAAGATGATTAAATGCCTTCAAAAATGGCAGCCAACTTTGTGGAATACAGAAGCCAAATTATCTAAATTAAATATTTATTAAGTTCCAGGCACTCATAGTATAACATGATGTGCATATGAAGATGCAGAATGTAAAATGCAGGTTTTTTCCTCTTGGGAGTTTGTATCTTTATCTAGTGCACAGGGGAGCATTTTACCTAAATGACAGGGAAAGTACAGATGGAAACAAAAATAATAGTAATGCTTTTTAAGTGATTGCTAACTACTAATCTTGTCTGGTATGGTAACCCTGGAAGAAATTGCTCTCAAGAAGAGTGAATTCTGGAGCTGTAACCCAGAAGTTGTAATTTACCTGGAAAGCTTCATGGTAAACTCTTCCTGGTGGGGCCTGGAAGGCAAGCAAACAACTGATTAAATGTGTGAAAAGTACACTCTAAAGTGTTAGACAGGGTTTTTATTGCCAATTTTCTCAGTATTCAGTCTGAAGGTAATTATAAAGCTGAGTAAGTGTGAACTTTGACCTCTTGTTTAATCAGAAGCCTTAACAAGTTAAAGGAATTCTCTGATAGTCTTTGAAGATGTGGAACTCTTTCTTCTCTTTCTTAGATAAGATGTTTTCATTTGCTTTGAGAAGCCTTTAAAATATAAATGAATCACTCAAGCATGTTTTCTTTCAGATTTTAAAAGGTCCAACCTCGCCTTAAAATTAACCTTACTTTTTTTTTCTTTTTATGCAGAGCCAAGTATATTTTTGTGACATTATTCTCATTAGAAATGTTTAATACAAGGAAAATAAAATCAGTTAACTGCAACTGTTTGTATTTCTTTTTGCTTGAAAGTCAATCAGTCTCATGGAATCCATAAACATGACATTATAATCTTCCTGGTTTTGACCATTTAGAATAAAAAGAAATTAATTAAACACAGAGGCCTATAAACAGTTCTGAATAGCCAAGAACCAAAAGTAAGTTTCAAATTACAGGATGTCACAACATTTACTCTGTGAATAATGGGAAGGGGACTCTTTCCATAAATCACAAAACTAAATTACAAACCAAAAGGTGCTGAATCTCTATTTAGAGATAATTTTGCACCCTGCACTGACAGAGAGGCAGTATTTAGTGACTAAAATCAATTAGATTAAAATCAATCAATTAATTTTAGCTTATATAGGAGCAGAATGGGAAGAATTCTCAGATTTAGTTGAAATTATTGATAAATATTCATAACCATATTTCCTGAGATCGATCAAATCTTTATTCTCATTTGCATTCTTGAAAGGTGAATTGATGGAAGGAGTTTGTTGTACATTCATTGTGCTTGTTTACCCTATACCTCACCCCCCTACTAGATGACTCTTATGGAAATCAAATGTCACTTCTTAACCACTGTTCCTAATATGTTCAGGTTTCTTGATCTTCCTGCAACAAATTCTTTCAAGCAGTCTCTCCCCCACCCCCACCTTTTGTTTTTGGTTTCCTTACATGACATTTCTCCAGACTCTCCATATTGTAACAGCCTCATGTTATAGATGTAATGGCTCACATTTTGGGGGGAAAAGATGGAGAAGTAAGTGAATTGCCCAATAGCTGAATTGCCCAATAGTGAATTGCCCACAGCTGAATAGCTGTGACACAGCTATTCAGTTGAAGAGCTTGGAGTTAAGCACAGGGTGACATAAATCTAAAGCCCGGCAGTAAATGCTACACTTGGTGCCCCACTTGGCAGCCTCCACGTACGTGAGCTCTTAGTGCCCTTCCTTTTCTGCCTCTCTGACTGCCTTTGTTTGCAATTGTTTCCTTGTTTCATCTCCTAAATGGGGAGCTTAAATTACACCCTTGACGTCTTTCTTAACACAGGCTCCTGTGTGGAACTCAGCTACCTTCAAGTCATCAAAAGGCATCCTCCTCCACAGCTTAACTGCCACATTCCAAAGGGTTCCTCTGCATTTCTACTTGGACATTTTGCAGTACCAGGCAGCCTGCTTCCCTCCTGTTACCTGGATCCTGAGTGCTTCCTTTCCTCCACATTGGAATCACCTTGAGCTGACACAAATCATCTCCTTTCATGTCCTTCATTCCCCTCAAAGTAACACCAGTACAAATACCATATAGCAGAATGTTAACTACAGTTTTGATCATAAAGGCTGAGACCTAAATAACAAAGCAAGGGCCAAAACCCAAAATTAAATAGAGATCCCATTTTTCGGATAATCCTTTGACTATTGCTTGCCATAGAGTCAGAGGCAGATTCTTTGTTAAGCCAGTAAAGCTTAAGCTGTACTAATCTGACCATGCTTCCCTCTTTCAAGGCCTCAGAAAGAGCCCTAGCAATGTGCTTACTTGGTCATATATTTTTGTAAAATAAGCAATAATTATGTTTTTTGGTAATCCTTTTTTCTTCTGAAGGGGCTCTTAATATTATAAAGACTTCTCACCCTGATTCATTCTTGCAGAATCCATTCTCCCCAGGAAGGATATTTCCTGCTCTTAAGTCCTGGCATCATACTTCTGTTCCTTCTAGATCCTTCTTTTTCCTGAGACCCTTATTCTCCCTTGAGTTTAAACCTTTAAATTCTTCTTTCTATCCCCCCTACTTTCCTCTCCCCCATACTTTGAAAGATGGAGTAGCACTTTTGTGCCCAAAGTGGTCATCAGGACATTTTCCTAAAGCAAAAATTTTTTCCACTGTTATTACATATCCCACTGTCCTATTATATAAAAACTATTTCAATTATTATTTGAGACTGCCTTTTAAAATTTCCTAACATGTCAGCTTCCCTGGTGGCTCAGTGGTAAAGAACCCTCCTGCCTATGCAGGAGACCCAGGTTCAATCCCTGCTTTGGGAAGATCCCTCTGGAGAAGGGAATGGCTTACCCACTCCAGTATTCTTGCCTGGAGAATTCCATGGACAGAGGAGCCTGGCGGGCTACAGTCCATGGGGTCACAAACAGTCAGACACAACTGAGTGACTGACACTTTCATTATTTTTTCCAAGACATCAGCTGGTCATGATTGAAAATGTACCGTATGCCAAACATTGTGCTAATTACTTTACATTTGTTATCTCAATTTAATCAAGAGAACAATACTCTGAGGTATATGTAGCTATTTTCATGATCATTTTAAAAACCATGCTTAGTGAGGTTAACCAGTGCATCCAAGGTCACATGGTAGGCATATGGTTGGCTTTCTATTTAATTAGTTCCACCTGGCACCAGACATGCACTCATTACCCCTGCTCTATTTTACCATCTAGGTATCACTGTTTTGTGAATTTTTCCTTGATTAGTCCAACCAGGAGAATTCTTGTCTTCCTCTCAACAACCATGATTGTGTCCATTTTATTTTATTTCTCTAAGATTACCTTGTACTGTTATTAGTCTTAAAACACAAAAACATGACCTTAAACTCTTATGCAGTTTCAGTGCTTCATGGGAATCAATCTATAGTTTATGGATTGATTTTATGACTAAAAAACAATTTCTGTTGTATCTAGATAAAAGAGATTATACTATTAAATTCATAAGTAGTTTACTTTTAAAAAGTATATTGAAAAGGAAAATCACTTAAGACTTTAAGCAAAGCATTACTTATATGGCTTATGTCCCTCAAGTGATGAACCTTGGCTGCACTATGGAAAAATTTATATTTGTCTTTTTCTTGAAAATGCAGTGTGTCATCTTCCCTAAAGGGTGATGTTGACTGTAACAAGGAGGAGGATCTGCTAAAACAAAAGCAGGTGTTCTTAGTTGATAGAGGAAACAAGGATAAGCCTAATTGATGACCTATTAATAATAGCTTTCTACTAATAATAGAAGTAGAAGGGGAAATATTAGAAAGCAGTGACATTTTATTTTCTTGGGCTCCAAAATCACTGTGGATGGTGACTGCAGCCATGAAATTAAAAGGTGCTTGCTACTTGGAGGGAGAGGTATGACACACCCAGACAGCATATTAAAAACCTAAGATATCACTTTGCCGACAAAGGACTGTATAGTCAAAGCTGTAGTTTTTCCAGTAGTCATGTATGCATGTGAGAGCTGGACCATAAAAAGGCTGAGCACCAAAGATTTGATGCTTTCAAATTGTGGTGCTGGAGAAGACTGTTGAGAGTCCCTTGGACTGCAAAGAGATCAAACCAATCAATCCTAAAAGAAATCAACCCTGAATATTCACTGGAAGAACTGATGCTGAAGCTGCAATACTTTGGCCACCAAATGTGAAGAACCAACTCATTTGAAAAGACCCTGGTTATGGGAAAGATTAAAGGCAAAAGGAGAAGAGGGAAGCAGAAGAGGAGATGGTTAGAGAGCATTACCAATTCAATGAACATAAGTTTTAGCAAACTCCAGGAGATAGTGAAGGACAGGGAAGCCTGAAGTGCTGCAGTCCATAGGGCGGAAAAGAGCTGGACATGACTTGGAGACTGAAGAACAACAATAGCGACAACAATAATATCTCTCACCTGATTCTGATGAATTTGGCTACTGACATTTGTACAAAAGGATAAATCAGTACTTATAGATTGGATTGGGGTGAGTATATTTTACACTCTGAGTTACAAGTTGAGTGACTCAACAAGGTAAGTATGAAGAGAGGGAAGCAGGGATATTTTCTCAAATGTAATGGGTAAAACAATCAAGTGAGACTGAAAGTGGACACCAAGCAGTTGAGCAACAGGCAGGGTGTGTAGTGAATTGGAGCCAGTTGGAAATTTCCAAAAAGTTTCTGTGCAAATCTGTGCACAGTTTCTATGGGGAGGACTTTGACAGACATTCTGGTGAAGAAGTTTTGGCTTGCTTTGGTTGTTACAAAGAAAATCAAGAATAGTCCTTAAAATGTACCTTAATGGATGTACTTTTTTAGCCAGCATTGCTTAAAACTAGAGCTTCTTTGGACTTGTAAAGACTGTCTGGAGTATACTTTTTCATCTTTCTCTTTGAGTTTAAATGCCATAAAAGGAGTTTTTGGAGTCAGATGGTTCGTTTTTCACTGAACGGAGATGAATAAGCACAAACTCAGTTTCCAAAATGTAGGCAGAAGTGTGAGTCTGGGAGTCCGGATGCTAGAGTTCACTCTTCCAGGTCCAGTGCTTAAGGCTGTGTGGTACTTGAGTGAGCAGTAGCATCTTTCTTAATCTCAGCTTCCTCCTTTGTGAGAAACAATTAACCAAGTACCCTTTATGGTGGTTATGAGTACTAAGTGAGCTAATTCAAGTGAAACACTTAGCACAATGCCTGGCACATCAGATCAGATCAGTCACTCAGTCGTGTCCGACTCCTTGCGACCGCATGAACCGCAGCACGCCAGGCCTCCCTATCCATCACCAGGTCTCGGAGTTCACTCAGACTCACGTTCATTGAGTCAGTGATGCCATCCAGCCATCTCATCCTCTGTCATGCCCTTCTCCTCCTGCCCTCAATCCCTCCCAGCATCAGAGTCTTCTCCAATGAGTCAACTCTTCGCATGAGGTGGCCAAAATACTGGAGTTTCAGCTTTAGCATCATTCCTTCCAAAGAAATCCCAGGGCTGATCTACTTCAGAATGGACCAGTTGGATCTCCTTGTAGTCCAAGGGACTCTCAAGAGTCTTCTCCAACACCACAGTTCAAAAGCATCAATTCTTCGGCGCTCAGCCTTCTTCACAGTCCAGCTCTCACATCCATACATGACCACAGGAAAGACCATAGCTTTGACTAGGCGAACCTTTGTTGGCAAAGTGATGTCTCTGCTTTTGAATATGCTATCTAGGTTAGTCATAACTTTCCTTCCAAGGAGTAAGCGTCTTTTAATTTCATGGCTGCAGTCACCATCTGCAGTGATTTTGGAGCCCAGAAAAATAAAGTCTGACACTGTTTCCACTGTTTCTCCATCTATTTCCCATGCAGTGATGGGACCAGATGCCATGATCTTCGTTTTCTGAATGTTGAGCTTTAAGCCAACCTTTTCACTCTCCACTTTCACTTTCATCAAGAGGCTTTTGAGTTCCTCTTCACTTTCTGCCATAAGGGTGGTGTCATCTGCATATCTGAGGTTATTGATATTTCTCCCAGCAATCTTGATTCCAACTTGTGTTTCTTCCAGTCCAGCATTTCTCATGATGTACTCTGCATATAAGTTAAATAAACATGGTGACAATATGCAGCCTTGACGTACTTCTTTTCCTATTTGGAACCAGTCTGTTGTTCCATGACCAGTTCTAACTGTTGCTTCCTGACCTGCATACAGATTTCTCAAGAGGCAGATCAGGCACATACTAAGTGCTAAATAAATATTAAATAGTACTGTTAAAATCAGTATTATTTATGAAGGCATAGAGACAGAAACTTGATTAGATGCTACCAGGAAGTGAGGGGAGGGGGAAATAGGGAGTTATTACATAAAGAGTGCAGAGTTTCTGTTTGGGATGATGAATCATTCTGGAAATAGATAGTGGTGATGATTGTACAACATTGTGGACTTAATTCATGTCACTGAATTGTAGATTTTTAGATGGCTAGAATTTTTAAAAATTGTGTCATTTAGCATTTACACAATAAAAGAAACAAAAAGAAAGATTATAAATGATGACTATCACTTAGAATGAGATTCTTTTCTTTTGGTTCTGCCTAATGCCTGGAAACACACAGATTACATAATTTCAGATCCAACACACTGACTGCTTTCATTGCTTCCTTCTCTGTCCTCTGAACCACAAGGGAAGATCCTCAAGGTAAGGTGTCCTCTAAGATGCCCCCTTAGTGGGCTAGGAGCTCATCTTGGCAGTCTTGGGGTCTCTTGGGCACAGGGCCAGGAGATAAATACTTGCATTAGCAGATCCCCACAACTTCAGCAGTGCAGCATAGCTTGGGAGCTTTTTTCTGATGCTTCACAAGGAACGGTAAGGCTTGATGAAAGTTGTGGGGCTTATCAGTCATCACCAGATGTTCTAGCTACTTTCCTTTACACTCCATCTAGGTCAAACCTATGGATTCCATCTCCTACAGCATCATAAGAACTGTTCATCATTTTAGATCCAGAAGATTTTGTTAATTTATCAGTAGACAGGTGACCACCAAGAGGACTCATTATGTGCCATAAAAACCAGTATTAACTAGAGCCAGACAGGACATTTTTCTCTGAGATTTCTTCCACAACTTAATGGATTTTAGAGAATCTAGAGTTATGAAATAACCACCTCTCTTTTGTTACACTGAAACTACTCAAAATCTGATCCCTACTTGACACATGAGGTTAGATTGCATGACCTCAGAAGTTCTTTTTGATTCTTATTCTATGAATTGAATCCACCCAGCATAACTAGTCTTGAAAAGAAAAGTGATATCATTTCAAATAATTTCCTTTACCAAGCTATGCAAATATATATAAAATAATACATGTGATAATTTTGTAATGTAACATGCAGTTAATGAAATCTGACTTGTTATTTTTAAGCTGCTCTGGTCCCATCACTACATGGGAAATAGATGGGAAACAGTGGAAACAGTGTCAGACTTTGTTTTTCTGGGCTCCAAAATCACTGCAGATGGTGACTGCAGCCATGAAATTAAAAGACGCTTACTCCTTGGAAGGAAGGTTATAACCAACCTAGATAGCATATTCAAAAGCAGAGACATTATTTTGCCAACAAAGGTTCGCCTAGTCAAGGCTATGGTCTTTCCTGTGGTCATGTATGGATGTGAGAGCTGGACTGTGAAGAAGGCTGAGCGCCGAAGAATTGATGCTTTTGAACTGTGGTGTTGGAGAAGACTCTTGAGAGTCCCTTGGACTGCAAGAAGATCCAACCAGTCCATTCTGAAGTAGATCAGCCCTGGGATTTCTTTGGAAGGAGTGATGCTAAAGCTGAAACTCCAGTATTTTGGCCACCTCATGCGAAGAGTTGACTCATTGGAGAAGACTCTGATGCTGGGAGGGATTGGGGGCAGGAGGAGAAGGGGACGCCAGAGGATGAGATGGCTGGATGGCATCACTGACTCGATGGATGTGAGTCTGAGTGACCTCCGGGAGCTGGTGATGGACAGGGAGGCCTGGCGTGCTGTGGTTCATGGGGTCGTGAAGAGTCGGACACTACTGAACTACTGATCTGATTTGATCTGATTGTTCATCAGTAATGATTATGATGATTATATTAGTTTTACTTCATTCTGATTGTGGCAACTGTATATATAACTTTAAAATGCTTAAATCAATATATCACTCAACAACTAGTGTTTTAGATTAGACATAGTTGTTAATTTGTGTAGAATGTGAGGTGGATATGTTCCTTAACACATGTATACTGAGCGCAGGCCTTGTGCAGGGCACTGGTCTAGGTGCTGGGACTGTGATGGGGAAAGATTGGGCAACATTCTTGTTCTCATAAAGCCTGTTTCAACCTCCTCAAAAATAACCCCTATATCTAAATAATTTAGGTGCTAATACACTGTAGAACAGAATGGGGGAAGTTGGCTACATCAATGTGTCTGTTATTATACATGACATAGAAACCCTGTAAAATAGTTTTCATTGTCCCTACTCTCAGTTCAGTTCAGTCACTTAGTCGTGTCCGACTGTTTGAGACCCCATGAATTGCAGCATGCCAGGCCTCCCTGTCCATCACCAACTCTCGGAGTTCACTCTTTAGAAGAGAATAAATTGCTTTAAGATACTTACAAGACCAGTTAAAGTGTAGCTTTTCTTATCAGACTCCTTGGTAAAATTTATATAATTATTGTAGGTATCTTCACAAAATGGGGAAGAAATGTGAGAATTAGTTGGATACATAGGTAATGCTATTCTGAGTGAGCCTATGAGAATGATAATTCATTATAAAAAATTAACAGCAACAAAAGAAATACTTGTTTTAAGAAATCTTCTATATGTGACATATAAATAACTGTGTCTGTATATCTATCTAGTCCCCCTTCAAAGTCAATTGCTTCCACCCCACTCACTGTAATAGCAGTTTCAGTCAGAGGTGATTTTGTCCCCCACAGTACAATGGCAACATTTTGGGTAGTCACCCCACCATGAGGTGGTGCGGTTGCTACTGGTATCGATTAGCTAAAAGCCAAGGATGTTACTGTCATGCGATACTGCACAGGATAGAGCCCCATAACAAAGTAGCACGGAACTCAAGATTTAAAACCCTACATTAGAGGTAACAACTATTAGCTGTTTGATGTGTTTATACACACCTGAACATACACACTCCCTTGGAGTGCAAATGGGATAATATACTTATTATCTTGTGATTTATTTTTACTTACTAAAAATTGTAGTTCTTTCAGTCAGTACATTTAGTTCTGTCTCATTCCAGAGACCTGCATAGCATTTTCTATGTATGTGTAAATGTATCATAATTTATTTAACTCTTCTCTATGAATAGATGTGGAAGTTGTTTTCAGTTTTTTTCCCCTATTTCAAGTGGTTGCAGTGAACATCCTCATATGTACATTTTTTGTACAAAGCTAACAACATTTTTCTAGGACCATTTCCTAGAAGTGAAATTGCAAAGTCAAACTGTATGAACATGTAAAAACTTGGTAGATATTACCAACCCCTCCAGAAAGGATATGCCCAAGTAATAATCCCAACTAATCGTCTGTGAGAATGACAGGGAAATTTCCAGCTTCACAAGTGTGCTTTACTAAAAAGGAATATAACATAAGCAAATAAAACTACTTGATTTCAAGAATGTGTAGACAGACAAAGCCTCAAAAGCTCATTAAGCTGTATCAAAACATAATGATGGTCACTGGAAAGTATTTTGTGATAATCATAGAAATCACTCTGTTATACAAGCAATAACATTGAGAGGACTAAACCCCATAGCAAGTGTAGCCACTGTCTAGATTGTGCTGGAAAATTTACCAGAAAGCTAATGGATTCTGGCTGCCTTATTAATATGATCCACTATGTCATCTGCCTTCACCTAACTGCCTGGTAGCGGGAGGAACAGCAATTGTCCACAGGATTTATAGCTACTTGGTTTTTCAGTAAGGCAGAAGAAAAATAAACCAGAGAATAAGTTGCCCACTGAGATCATTAGAAAAAGAATCATGAATACATGAATTCTAAGAATGAGATATTGCTAGCTAGAAACGGAATAGGTAAAATCTGAATTAAATAATCATTTCTACTAGTCTTTCCCAAACAAAACAACTGTACAAATAAGACCCAAATATGTAATACAGAAATAATACCCAATCCTCTAATTTTCATGTGAAACTGAAAGAGCTGGTTATAGAGCTTGATAGATTTGTTGGCTGAAAGGGTGTTGTATAACCTGAGATCCAGCATTGCGTGCCTGCTTTGTCAGCGAATCTTAGGAAAATCGCTGTCATTTGTATGACATTTCTTGCACGTTGCTCTGTTGTTAGGGTATTTGTCCTATGAGAGGGTTACTCTGGTCATCTGTGAATAGGATCAGAGGTGACAGTGTTAGAAAATGTAGAAGCTTCCTCTCCTCATGGAGCTTATGTGTTCAGAGGGAAAACACATATTTAAAGGTCAATTATATAGTTATTTAAGTCATCTTGTGATAAAGGTTGAAGATATGATGACAAGATGTAACAGGGCACCTGACCGTGTCTAGAGGGTGAGTAGCAAGGCCTCCTTGAAGATGTGACATGTGAATCAAAACAGGGGGACCACCTGACTTGTACCTTTGAAAACAACAGTTTGTATCACACATAGGGTACATGTCAGATATTTCCTAGTGTTTTCACCCATTTTAAAAACTAAACTTTCCTACAGAATAAAAGCTTCCTAAAGAAAACTAATAATATTAGAAATCTTTGTCTTTTCCTTAACAATTAACACAGCACATGACACATTGTAAAGCCTAATCAGTAGTTTCATTCATTTATTCATTTGTTTTACTCAGTCAGCAATGCCTAAGATGTGACCATTACTGTTCTAGGTCTCCAGGAGGTAGTGATGACCAAGATGACAAGGTCATGCTCTCAGTAGGTTTCCATTTTAGTGAGGGATCCATGCAAACAAACAGTTCCCTGGTGGCTCAGATGGTGAAGAATCTGCCTGCAATGCAGGAGACCTGAGTCCTATCCCTGGGTTGGGAAAATCCCCTGGAGAAGGGAAAGGCTACCCACTCCAGTATTCTTGCCTGGAGAATTCCATGAACAAAGGAGCCTGGTAGGCTCCTTGGGGAGCCTGCGTCCATGGGAGTCTGACACATGGGAGTCAGTCTCTCCTGCAGAGAGTCTGACACAACTGAGCGACTAACATTTTCACTTTCCATACAAACTTAAGAAGTAAATGATAAGTGATATGATGTACTATAAAGAAAATAGATAGACTAATGTGGGAGAGCATGAATATTAATGGTTAGAGAAATCCTTTTTAAAGAAATGAGATTTAAGTTTGGAATTTATGGCGTCAAACTGTACAACTCTTCTCCTGCCACCCCCAGGCTTCCCATTGTTCATCTCTTCTTGTTCACTGAAGACTCCTACGTCTGGATGAATATAGTCTTCCCCCACGCTTTCCTTGGCTCTCAGTATGCATGTGGATGACCCAACCAAAACCCTTTTCAGCTCTTTATCTTCTCCTCTCCTCTGTAACCCACTCCTATGGCCATGACCTTGACCTTGTCCTCACTTACATCACCTTCAGAATCTCATTTTCAGGCATCTTTCTCTTCGGCTGCCATCTTCATCCTTCCATCTCACATACCATAATACTTCTACTCCTCTAATTGTTTCCCTTTATTGAGAGCAGTAATCCTTTTATCTAAATATCTTTCTAATACTCAGCTTGATTCTGTGGTTCATCAATCTAAACATACCTTTATGAGTATTCATTAGCTCTCTTAGTCTTTCCCTTTCTACATCGTGTTATCCAGAAAAACCCCAGTCCTTGTCAGATACAGTCCTTGGCTTCCTCCACTCTGTTCCAAAGCAGCTATCAGTGGAAAAGTACGCTGTACTGACTGAACACTCTGAGTTCAAGAATGCAAATGACCAAAGGGATGCTGAGCTACCATTCCCTAGAATGTTCCTTTCCCACTATCCAGAATAACTGCTTCATGTCCATTTCTGTCTCATCAAGCTTTTAACATTTCTATCAAATTAACCCCTCACAACCTTCACCCACCCTCTTCTATTGATGACCCTACCTTTAATTTCTTTGATACCGAAATGAAAGAGAAGAATTACCCTTGAAAAGATTTGGGGAAAATGGAAGCACGCAATTGTTATGTGACTTTTTCTTCATATGTTTTCTCAAAAGTGGCTGCTTTAGTTAGTGGCTCAGTTTGTAAAGAATATGCTTGCAATGCAGGAGATCTTGATTTGATTCCTGGATTTGGAAGATCCCCTGAGAAGGAAATGGCAACCCACTCCAGTACTCTTGCCTGGAGAATTTCATGGACAGAGGAGCTGGGCAGGCTGCAGTCCATGGGATCACAAAGAGTCAAACACAACTGTGCAAATAACATTTAGCGTTGTGTTTATGTAGCATGAGCTTAAAATTTCTGTTGAATTAACTTTTTTAAATTCCAGCCTAATTTGATTTTTTTTTCAATATTTACATGTTTAGGTCCATGCTTGACCTTGCTTTTTCTTTAGTTCAAATTCAGAACTTTCAGCATATTTCTAAGATATCTATATTCAAGTTAAATCATATTTTCAATCATATGTTTTCAATTGAGTTTTATTACCTTATTATAATCTCACAAGGAAAATGACCGTAAGCCATTTAGAAATCCTGTCACTTCAAAGAGAACTCTAAGTTTGTTGTGGGTTTTTTTTTGTGTTTTTTTTTTTTGAATGTGTATTTTATTCTTTCAACCAGTCTATACAAAGACATTTACTGGAACATCCCTGGTGGTCCAGTGGCTAAGATTTCAGGCTCCCAATGCAAGGGGTCCAAGTTTGATCCCTGGTCAGGGATCTACATCCCACACGCCGCAACTAAGACCTGCTGCTGCTGCTGCTAAGTCACTTCAGTCGTGTCCGAATCTGTGCGACCCCAGAGACAGCAGCCCACCAGGCTCCCCCGTCCCTGGGATTTTCCAAGCAAGAACACTGGAGTGGGTTGCCATTTCCTTCTCCAATACATGAAAGTGAAAAAATAAAGTGAAGTCGCTCAGTCGTGTCCGACTCCCAGCGACCCCATGGACTGCAGTCCACCAGGCCCCTCCGTCCATGGGATTTTCCAGGCATGAGTACTGGAGTGGGGTGCCATTGCCTTCTCCAAAGACCTGGTGCAGTCAAATGAATTAAAAAAAAAAAAAAAAGACATGTAATTAAAATGAACCAACTTACACATACTTTTTTTTTTAAGTATTAAAAGTTAGTTTATAGCTGAGATTGATTCCACACCAGTATCTCCTTCAATCTGTGATTTGATTGTCAGTGTTTAAGCAACTATAAAGACATTGTTCCAGATATTTAGAAGAGTGTTTTACAGCAAGATCTTTAATGAGCAGATAACTTCTCAGTTATAACTCAAATTATAACCCTTCATTAATTTATTCTACCTTCAATATATAAAGTGGGCGATGTAGACTATAAACTAGAATTGCCTTTTTGCTTTTAAATTAAATTTCCATAAGATAAAAAGTTCTAATTACTTTCCTTCTAATTAAAACTTACATACACAAGAGTTGTTGTCCATTAGTGATACATTGGTTAGTAAAGACTGGTGACTTTAAGTATAAGTTTTATTCTACAACTATTAGGAAGTTTTATTTATTCACTGACAAACGTGAAATTATACACATATGGAAATAACCTAAAATATAAATGGAATTAGTTATATAATTGACTAAAGCTTTCAGAAGTTGAAATATAAATTGTCTTATGTAAATATTTTAATATTTAAAAATTTTTCTCAAAATGAGGTTTACCTGTAAATATTTTACCATACTGATCATTTTTACAATACTGTTTTCTATACTGACTTAAAAAAACTTTACAATGATTTAAATGTCAAATTCTTTTTAATTATAAGGTCACAGAAACATGCATATGTTAGATGAGATGAAATATATAGGTCACAGACAGTAAAACATCCTGAGGTTTCTCTATAGTGATTTTTGTAATTTAAAGCAAATTTCCAGAAATTCAGCCAACCAAAGCTTTCTAATTTTTGTCTCGTATATTAGTATATGAATATCTCCAAATAAGTATTTATATCATTAAAAAAAATGGAAAGTGGTCTGAAATGGTCTAAAGAAGTAAATTTCTTTTACCACAATAGTGAATTTGCTTTTCACATGATTTCTGGAGAATAATATACATCAGAGGAATAAATTCATGCACTGGGATCACTATAGTATCAGTAATTGGACAGTTCAGTTCAGTTCAGCCCATCAGTCGTGTCCGACTCTTTGCAACCCCATGAACCACAGCACACCAGGCCTCCCTGTCCATCACCAACTCTCAGAGTTTACACAAACTCAAGTCCGTTGAGTCAGTGATGACATCCAACCATCTCATCCTCTGTTGTCCCCTTTTCCTCCTGCCTTCAATCTTTCCCAACATGAGGGTCTTTTCAAATGAGTCAGCTCTTCACATCAGGTGGCCAAAATACTGGAGTTCCAGCTTTAACATCTATCCTTCCAATGAACACCCAGGACCGATTTCCTTTAGGATGGACTGGTTGGATATCCTTGCAGTCCAAGGGACTCTCAAGAGTCTTCTCCAACACCACAGTTCAGAAGCATAAATTCTTCTGCGCTCAGCCCTCTTTATAGGACAGTAGATTGGATAGTATATCTTTAAAAATATTTGATGGATTTAATTATATATAGCATCCATGTCTTATTACTGTAGATATTAAAAGTTGAGCATGGATGGTTTGTGAGTACTGGCAGATAATCCATGAGGTTGACTCCACTCTGCATTCTCAAAATGAGCCAGTTTCTGTGGAATGTTGAAAGATACACCAGAAGTCACTTACTCTGAATTTAGGTCCATGCTGTGGAGGAGAGAGCCTCTGAGGTCCATGGAATAGCATCTATCTTACCCCTGACCTTAGAGTACTTCATGCCATCTCCAGGGTGCCTTTCTGTCTGAGCTGCGTATCTGTGAAGCAAGACTATGAGAGGAATTGACTGCCTCTTGGTCCCAACTCAATCTCAACAGACACCTCATCTTTTTTCCCTTACATCAATGTGGATCTTCCACAGAACTATTTTCTGTTCTGATAAACCCATAATAGAAGAATGACATTATACAGTTTACAAGGTTATGTCAGAAGGTTTTGTCCATTTCAAATTTAACGTTAATTTGAGTGGGTACAAAATTCATTCAAACTTTTAGTCAGGTTCCCTTTCTAAACACATAGTGCTGTAGCGCATTCTAAACTAATTGTTACCATTTCAAGAACGATTCCAAGAACTCATTTCTTGATTCCAAAAAGCTTTCTAGATAGTTTGAATAACCCCATAAAATTACTCCATAAAATTGATGTTGTTATAAATATTTTAAGATGGCTTAACAGTTTTGTAGCATTAAGGAATGTATTATGTCTTTTGACCATCTCAGAAAGCCATATCTTTATGACAGAGATTTCCTAGTCTAGAGGTGAAGTAATTTAGGCTTAAGGAGTTAACAGAATTTATTTTTCTGGTTTTCCACAACCAGAAAGTGGCAAGACTAGAAATTAAAGTATTGTCTTCTGATTCTAAATGTGCCTTAAAAAACAACTTAATCAAACTCTGTTGATTTAATTCTGTGAGAAAGAACAATGTAACTGTGTAAAACTAAACAGTGTTAAAACTAAATTTATACTTAAAGACGTGACGATGTGACGTGAAGTCGCTCAGTCGTGTCCGACTCTTTGCGACCCCGTGGACTGTAGCCTACCAGGCTCCTCTGTCCCTGGGATTTCCCAGGCAATAGTACTGGAGTGGATTGCCATTTCCTTCTCCAAGGGATCTTCCCATCCCAGGGATTGAACCTGGGTCTCCCGCATCATAGACAGATGCTTTACCGAGGGTGATACTAAATAATTCCGTATTACAGGGTGAGGCATCTAAATAGTTGGGGATATAAATTTTCAAATTAACATCTTATAAGACCTAACAGAATCTGGTCCCACTCAAAATCAGTTTACTTCAGCTACTCAGAAGTGCTTGATGAACAGATATGAGGCCAGGGTGCTAAGTATTACACTTGTTATGGAATAAAATTACTTTTATGCTTTTTGGCACACCTACTGAAGGTCTCTGGTGAACATTTGTCCTTGTCCTTTAACAGATTCAAACTTAATTTCTGAAAAACAAAAAATGTCTTATTTGTAAGTAGCCCTGTTGTATACCTGAGAAAGTAAGCAAACTCTGGGAGCTAATTCAAACTCCTGGTTTTTTACTGAAACTTAAATTTGTCATCAGTGCACTTGAATTTAAAGCATTGTATTCTCTCTTTAATCACTAACCAAAATATAGGATTTCAGGGAATTAAAAATAAAAATGATATTTATCTAACACTAGCCAAAGGTCCATCTAGTTAAGGCTCTGGTTTATTCCAGTGGTCATGGATGGATGTGAGAGTTGGACTATAAAGAAAGCTGAGTGCTGAAGAATTGATGCTTTTGAACTGTGGTGTTGGAGAAGACTCTTGAGAGTCCTTTGGACTGCAAGGAGATCCAGACAGTCCATCCTAAAGGAGATCAGTCCTGAGTGTTCATTGTAAGGAATGATGTTGAAGCTGAAACTCCAATACTTTGGCCACCTGATGCAAAGAACTGATTCATTTGAAAAGACCCTGATGCTGGGAAAAATTGAAGGCAGAAGGAGAAGGGGACGACAGAGGATGAAATGGCTGGATGTTATCACTGACTCAATAAACATGAGTTTGGGTAAACTCCGAGAGTTGGTGATGGACAGGGAGGCCTGGCGTGCTGCAGTCCATGGGGTCGCAAAGAGTCAGATATGACTGAGCGACTGAACTGAACTGAGACAAAAGCTGGTTTAAACCTCTGAAATCTTTAGAGCATGATAATCACAAAGAAATCTCAAAATCCATTCCTCTGGGTTTTCTGAGCCCTGTCTCAGGAAGGTAAGGTGATAAAGAACAAACAAAGCAATGCCTCTGAGAAAGGCCTTTAAGGCCTTTAAGTTATGGTTGAACTTAAAAGAGAGATAAAGTAGACATTTTAAAACATGATTTCTTTGCAAATTAATAGTAAAATATTGACCATCACCTTAAGACATTGCACTTATAAATTATTCTTAGAGTCCAAACCAGGAAAAAAATTGTTTCTTTAGGAAAACTTTTTCTTTAGAAAAGCATTTTGCTGGGTGTGAAAATCTCTCCATCTTTCCGTTTGCAACTTTGTTGCCAGGAGCCCACTTGCAAATACCCTGGTGGCTCTTACTCTCTTGGCAAATTTTTGCTCTCTTCTTTTCAAATTAGTTATAATCCTTTTGAGAAGTAGATAAGATATTAATTAAATAAACACATGTATCTGAATTTTGACTAGAACCAACCCAATGTCTACAGGAAAGTAGAATAGCTTCTTATGACTTCATTGTAGTACTCTCATTCCTTTTAAGGGATTTTCTTATTTCTCTTAGCTGTCATTTCATATGCTTAGGCCTTTTTTCTATCTCAATCATTTTTTTTACTTTAAATTTATTTTCAAAGTTTAAACTTTATAATTTTTTTTTTACCTATACCTAAAATACTGTATGAGAGGATGGGTTTTGTTGTTATTTTTCTATCTCTATATATTTAAATATATATTGTTTTGGTATATTTAAAATGTAGGTTGTAATATTATGTTTACAGTGTTTGTAAAAGGAGAACTATGGCTCCTTGAAGAAACTTAAGATAGAAAAATACACTGGTAAAGTAGAGGTTTAGAGAAAAGTGACTAAGAACAATTTAATGTAGTAAAGTCAAATAGAAATGTATGGCTTAATATAATACTTTAATTCACACATCTAGACTTAAGAGAAAATGTTTGGTACTGCAGAGTATTCAAGATAAGTGCAAACCAGCTCTTGTCTTAGAGGAATTTAAAATTCAATAGAGGGAATTGCAAATACACAAATTACTATAGCACATAGAGAAATCAAAAGATTCAAAAAATAGAAATTGCCTCTAATTGGTGAGATCTGGGTAGAATTCAAAAACGGCACATTAGGTTTGGTCGGGTTATGTATTATGGGTCAAGGGAAATAAGGTTACTATTATGAAATGCCATGATCAAAGGTGTACTAGTTCAGAAGGCAGGCTTTTGGGGTAACCAGAAGGAAAGCATCTACCAGAAATGATGATGACAGCGATGGGTAGAGTGGCAGTGAGGGTGCAGTGGATCAACTCCGCTTGCTCTTAGGACAGGCCCTGGAATTTAATGATGGAAAAGGCTCACCACCTCCCTCAAGGAGCACATGGTTTAGGGAGTACAGAGATCCCTAAACCCTCTGATAATTCAGAGGTCTGACTCAGCTGAGTCCTGCTGATGGTACCTGCCGCCACACTACACAGCTCCACAGACCACCTCCACATCGTGTCTGGAAGAAGTGGGAGGACTTGACCTATTCAGGGATACAAGAAATGCTTCACTGAGGTGAGTGGGCTGAACTGAGATCTACAGAGAGGGTAAAAGTTCAGCCAGTGAAGTGGGGAGAAGAGTGTTCCATGCAGGGGAAACGGCATGTGCAGAGCACCTGTGATAGAAGCAGTGAGGCCTGTGTTTGAGGAATGGAAAGGTCAACGTGCCCAGAACCCAGAGGCAAGGAAGAGCCTGGTGTGAGATGAAGCTTTGTGGAAGGTTGGGCCCAAACTATGGGGGCTGTGGGTCTTTAATTTTGGTCCTTTTCCTCCAAGGAAAGAAAAACTCTTCAGTGTTTTTAAGTGTGATCAGATTTTTAATTACGCAGAGAAGAAATCGGAAGGGGATAAAAGTGAGAGTCGGAAGAACAGTTAGCTCCTCGAGAGAGAGGTGATAATAGTGGGGAAGTGACAAAGGACTGAGCTCTTAATGTGTAGCAGGCACTATACTGAGTGCCTTATGTGCATCACTGATGACTTGCCTGGATAATTGTGGTGCTCTGTAAAGTAAGTAAGTTCACATTTCCACTTCCTCTGCAGTCTCAGGGCATGAAGCAGGCAAAATTCAGTACTGCTAAAATATTAGACAAGATCATGGAGACAAAGGGATGACCATAGGCAACACCACAGACCGAGACTCTATCTCAGCACATTTCCTTATACATTACTCTGCGTCTCTCTGATGCCACATACAGGCAGATGTCAGAGCTTTGTAGCAAAGATACAGCAAATCAAGAAGTCCAGTTACTTCCAAGACTCTAAGACCCAAAGCTGCTAGGAGTTTATAGAATTACTGGGATGTAAATTCCTAACTGAAAGTGAATCCTCAAACTTCAGTTATTCAGCTATCCCTATTTATTACCTGTCAGTTTTAAGTAAGGGAAAAAGTTATTTAGAATGGTAGCTAATAAGATGAAACTCAGTTGTGCTCACTAATTTCTATTTATTTTCCTGACTCATTTGTATATTAAGTATTCGCTTTCGTGACTACTATGTACAAGGCACTGTATCAACACCAAGGATACAATAGTGAAAAAAATAGGTGACAATTCCTGCCCTTGTGGAGCTTATGTTGTAGGCAGAGCACACAAACTATGAACAAGATATGTTAATAAAACATGTAGTATGTTAGAGGAGATTATATAGCAAATAGCATGTCTTAATAACAGGATATGTCTTATAACTCATGCTGTATTTATACTATACCATAGTTTGAGTCCCATAACATATATTTATTTCTTAATGAGAAAAGTAAAGCAGATTGAGAGGAGTGTCCAGTATAGATGCGTTGCATGCATACTCAGTCACTAAGCTGTGTTGGGGCAGACTCTTTTGCGACCCCATGGAACCAGCCTCCTCTGTCCATGGGATTATCCAGGCAAGGATACTGGGATGGGTTGGCATTTCCTCCTCCAGGGGATCTTCCCAACCCAGGAATCAAACTCATGTCCTCTGCATTGGCAGGTGAATTCTTTCACCACTGAACCACCTGGGAAGCCCCATAGGTACATTGGAAGACTGAAATTTTGGACATCCAAGGAAGGCTTCAATGAGTTGGTGACATCATCTCAAATACTTAAAGGAGATGAGGGAGCCAACTGTGTGAATATATGGGGCAAGAATATTCTTGACAGAAGAAACATCAGTACAAAATCTCTGAAATACTAGTATCTCTTGATTCAAATGGAATTTTCATGAACATTTACAAAAATGCTAACCATTAAATCTATAACATTTATTAAAAGTTGTCATGACACAGAATTAGATTAAGTAACTTTTTTGCTTTATCGTGTTGAATTCCTTTCATGTGGCACAAAAGATATTTACTGGTTTTTATTACATCAAGATATATTATGTTTTAAAAGTTTCCTCTAAGTTTAAAAAAGAGAAAGATTATAAAACTGTGTTTGCTATAGATATTTAAAATGTATTTTTCAGTGTAAAACAATACAAAGTCCTTGATTACCCCTGCCTCCATTTTTTAAATTTTTTTCTCTACATTTTCAAAAGTTTCTGAAATTTAAGGTTTTTTGTAACCTTAATTTGCACAAATTTTTCAGATGGTGAAATGTGATGAAGCAAATAAACAGAACTCTGGTTATATGAAAGAAAAGGACTGGGGAGGCTCTTGGATTGCATGTTTCGGGGGAAGACTTCTTTAGTTAATATTGAGCCAAGGCTAGAAGATGGCGGCCAAGAAAAGCTTTGAGTATGGTGTGTCCCTCTGAGTATTCCGTATCATATCTGCTAGAAAATGGTGTGGTCTTCCTGTGTGTAATTAAAATCTTTCTTTATTGTGAAGAACTATATTAAATATGTTTAAACAGGTTTCCTCTTGCATGTATTAGAGTCTCTATTTCAGAGACCCCAATTACCCTTAGCTGAATTATGTTTGCCAGTCTTCCATATCTATTACCTTCATCCTAATTACTTAAGTCTTCCTTTTCCTTCTAGCTATATATTCTGTGATTATGACAAGCTTTCTTTTAAGTTGGAAACTGTGTTTTAAGCCATGTATCGTTTGCTGTTTCTAATATATGCATTACTTCAGTAGACATATTGTTTGGGTCTTCAATTTTCTTTCCTTTAGGGTTGTAATTTTTCTACTTTTTTGTTTTTTACTTTTCTATTTTGTTTTTCTACTTTCTTATTTGTAAAGCTTTTATTTAATTAATATATTCCTATTGAGTGCTGTGGGAAGTTTCCTTCTGTCTTGAGGTCATGCTTTTTCCTAGGCTGAATATATTCTTTCTGTGCTGTATGGTTTTGAGTGTTTTCCATAGTTTTGGTGCATCTATTCAATTCCCTTTCTTCATATTTTACTCACACTCGGACAGTTTGGTCCAGATTTTCTATTTGACTTCTTTCCTCTCCATCTGAGAATTGTTCGCTGTGTGTCCTTCTCCATTGTGGTTTAAGGATGGGTATTTTGAGTTCTAGCCACAATTTCCTCCGGCTTAGGGGGCCTGATGGGCTAAGAGGAAAGCTCAGCTGAGGGAGGGATATCTGAGCTTTGCCTTCACTTTGAGGATTTCATCAATGTTTGTTGTAAGAGTTCAATCCATAAAATCAGAGAACTGTCACGTTTCTACAGATCACTGTCACGCTTCATGTCAGCCCTTGATTCTACACATCACTCTGGTGCTTTCCTCTGAGAATCAGTCAGATCTTCTACAGAACCTGTATTTTGCCTGTTTTTTCCTGCTACCGTTTCACCCACTCTCTAGTGGAAAGAGTAGCCACGTAGTTTCTTCTTGCCAGATCTAAGAGAATGACGGAATTTCTGAATCTGGCCTGTTCTCCCGCATGGCTTCTTGGCAATGGTATGGGAATAGTAATTTGGTCAAGTCACAGTGGCTATAGTTGGCTGCAGAAACTTAGGTTTCTTTAGGGAAGCCATTGCATTGTGCCCCTTTGCTCAGTTATTGGTGGTGGTTTTTATTATGGTTGTTGCTAAAATTTGTGCTGTTGTCCATTCTATGCTCTAGACTGTAAATCTCCCATTGCCCTTATATGCCTCTAGTTCTTTGATCTACCTGTATATAAAAATAAACAGACTCAAAACCAAACACTGAAATATAGCTGTTCAAAAAAAATCTTAAAACTGGTGAAATATTAGAGCTTTGTATACTGCTAAAAAAATTCCTAATTGGCTGAGCTTTGCATTTATCATATTTCTTAAGAAAATCAAAATTATTATTATAAAAATCAATAAGCATTTGAGTTATTTGACCTTAAAAGTATTAGATATGAATAAAATCTGTAAGGATGGGCTTGGAATAATAGAATTTCTTTAAAAAGAGGAAGAAAATACAAAATGACCATCATTACCCATCCAGAGTTATTTCTGTTTTGAGCTATATGTTATTTTGCTGGAAATGTTAAAAAGTCCATAATACTTTTGTTTCTTCCTCATTTTCTTGTTTTGTTTATTTTTCATGTGGGTGGCTATAATCTACATACTGACTATGAAATTTTTATGGTTATGACTGAGCCATAAGTTCCTACTAAAATATCATTAAAAACTTAGAAGCTGTTTTAGACCTGAGCCAAGAGAAATGGCATTATGTAATCAATGTTTTATGCAGTTTATTTATCTTATAGTCATGTCTTCCCCCCAAATATTTATAAAGCTCAGAGTAAGAACTTCTCATATTCCAAGTATTGTGCTGAAATGCTTCAAAATTCATTTTGGTATTTTAATAAAAGCTTTTATCAAATGTGGCAAATTAACTTATTAATATATCTGGTAAATACTTATTGAATGCTTACCATGTAGCTGGAACTCTTCTGAAGACTGGAGATGCTCTGATGAACAAGATAAAATTCCTCCCCTACTTTAAGTGTAGGAAGTGGACAATCAATCTGTGAAAAAGTAATTACCTGATTGTGTTCTTAATAAGCATTCTCAAATTTAACCATTTAACCTTCAAACTCAGCCATTACTGATCTGAGGTCAGAGAGAATATATCAGTGTATCAGTGCAAACTAATTGTTGGCTTGTGCCTGAATTGTGTCTTCCAAGTGACAGACCTATATAGCCTGTGGGCTAAGCCAAAGAGGCACTCCTATGCATGAAGATATATAAAGAGGGGAGAATGAATAGCTGAAACTCTTTAAAGATTGCCCCATTTACTACTCTACCATCTAAAAGGGGGAAATGCTTGTAAGGCCTATTTAAAGGCTGACCTTCATGGTGGATTTTCCTCTTGCTGCTAAAATGGCTTTTGTTCACACAGCTATTTTCAGAATACTCTTTGTAAGATTCCACCTGGCTTTTTTCTCTTAATATATAAAGTATGTGCTGTGCTGTGAGCCTATTAATAAAGCACAATAGGGTTGTTGTGACCTTGATTCCTTGTAGAAGAACCCCAATGGGACTGTCAATGCAGCTTCCACAGCTAGCTTGAAATATTAGCTGTCTTTATAAGGCAAGAAGGCAGTACCACACATTTTGCTAAATTTGGTTTGGACAAAACACATTTCTGTTCAATTCTTCAGATGGCATGTACTGGCATTCACTAATTGACACCATATTCATGGGCTACAGGTAACAATTTTGAGATGTGGGAAAATGAAGCAGTTTAAGTCCCAAGGACATTTGGCATTAAGTAGAGTATTATCATTTTAAAGAGACAGTCCTCATAAAAGATAGAAAATCAGAGTGTAACTTTTGGGGTCAACACTCAAGACTGTAATTGTGTTCTATCATTTAGAATATAAGTAAGCCAGACAAAGACAAATACCATGGGATATTGCTTTTATATGGGGAACTGAAAAAAAAAAAAAAGATACAGATGAACTTATTTACAAAACAGAAACAGGATGATAGACATACAAAACAAACTTATGGTTTTCAGAGGGGAAAGCAGGGGAGGGATCAATCCCAAAGGGGAGTTTGGGATTAAAATATATACATTATTCTATATAAAATAGATGATCAGCAAGGACCTACTTTAAAGCCTAGGGAGTTATACTCAACATCATGTAATAACCTATAATTGAAAGGAATCTTAAAAAGTATGCATGTATATTTATTTGTAAAACTGTAACTGAATCACTATGCTTTATATCTGGAACTAACAACATTAAGAATCAACTATATTTCAATAAAAGTTAAATGGATAGATTAAAAAAAAAAAAAGAATATTTTTAGTTTAAATTTTAATGGACATTGACATACTTGATGGCAATAATCCCAATGATACATTTCATGCAAGTTTAAAAAAAAATTGAAGCATGCAACTAATTCATCATGCCTAATTAAGTGTTCTGAATTATCAGCTTCGATTGTTACAAGCGTCATCTCCTTTGATAGTATTGGCCACATAATAGGAGATTGTCAACATCTCCATTGTCTGTGGATCTGTGATTGATCAATTTTTGACAACTTAGAAAAGTTAACAGGGCTACATAGCAAAGCAGTCACTGGAAAATCCCTTTCACAATGTTTCTCCCTAATTGTGAGCATCACCATCACCACACATTGATATAGCAACACGATTAAATTTCCTTTTGCTCACATTTACTGGCACCTGTGGGGGTGTGCAGAAATCAATGGGGGATCAGGAGCCTGGAAAATTACATACTTGAAGAATTAATGAACTATAATTCCGTATTACATTCTCAATCACATTGTGCTTCCTTTTCATTAATAGAACTAAATTGGTTTTCCATAGACAGAGTTCTTTTTAAAAATGCAATCATGCTTTTGCTCAGATTGAAAAAAAAATGTTACCTGCTTTTCGATGAGGCTTATTCTATCATGAAACTTGTCAGTAGGAAATTTATAGAGAAGAACTTATATGCTGTGTTAACTCAATCTGTTGTAGTGCCTTGAAATCAGTCTTTAAATCCCTGGTTGGAAATTGTAACTAATTTCTTAGTCCTTGTTCTTTTTAAGAAGAAAAATGTTTTTGAGTTAGACAGTGCTACCTAATAAAGTGATAATCAAAGGCTTCTCTGAATACAGTGGATATATTCTAAAAATTTTCTTAAATCAAAGTCTTAATATCTTAATATTTCAGTAGCTTCTTATTATTTCTGGGTCCCAAGTCGTAAAATCTTTTAGATATATAATGTTCAAATTGTGATTAGATATATAATGTTATATATATATATATATAAAACATTAGATATATAATGTTCAATGTTAAAATTGAAATCTAAACATAACATTTAAAATCTTTAGCCAGGTCTAAAACAGGGCCATTTATAAATTAAAATTAAGATTATTTTCAGTGTATGTAGCAGTGATTAGTTAGCTAAAGAAAGTAGTTCGTCATGGCAGGCATATTGCAGATATTGCTTTCTTATTTACAGGCTAGCTGTATTACAGTGTGCTTTACATACACACATGCACACACACACACACGTACGTGCTGTAGTTTCAAATCACAAATGAGCGTGTGGCAGTCTAACTTTGTAAAAGCAAATTCTATCAGGGTTTATATGTCAGAAACAATTACATTAATTTCTAGTAATGTTACTATTATATGTACTCATCCCTCAGGTTCTAGCTTTTAAGAATCAATTTATATTTCCTTTCCTGGTGATTCTCTTTTAGGTGTTACAGTGATGATATGATAAGCTGTAAAAGTATAGAATATAATACCTTATTCTAGATGAATGAATTCCAAAGGCTTTTATGCTTCCATGCTCTCACTATTATGTTTCATTTCCATGATATAAATCTCAAATCAAAATTCAGTCTGAATACAACTGAAGCATTGAAACTATGGAAATAGCACAATTACATAAAAACCAAACCCTATTTTTGTTACAAAGTAAGCCACAACTTAGATTTAAATTATTTAAGATTGGTTCCTAATTATATGATTATATAGTCTCATGAAACTGTGATAATTTGATAGGTTTGACCCTTTCACTTTTTTGAAGCATCTGAGTTCTCCCCTACAGTACTGAGCTCCATTTCCTGCCACCAGACCACTTAGTTTACAATCATATATCAAATTAAATCCCTTTCCTTTTTAAACTTCCTTTCATCCATATAACTTTTAATGACTCCAGTCTTGCCCTTCGGGCCAACTGCACCAATATAAATAGTTTTCATTTTTACTTCTGTAATTATTTAGCATTCAAATGCATATTTTTGATTCATGTGATTTTATATATTTATTTATGTGCATTTGGTGTGTTCTTGAATGTGTCTTTCAAATTTAAAAATTCTCAACTAGATATTGCCATCTTGGCCAACTTTCCTTATCAAATGACTGGAGGTTGTAGGAAAATCTTCAGCTGTGAAGGAAAGTAACAAATACCTTACAAGATCATTGTGAAAATTTAGATAACTGATATCCTAAGAGAGCATAGTGCTGGGCATGTAGTAGGCAAATTTAAGTATCCTTCTTATTTCTGTGGCCTTTGTTTTTTCTTCCGTGCTCCATGTTCTTTTGTTGTTTAGTCGCTAACTCATGTCCAGCTCTTTGTGACCCCACGAACTGCAACACACCAGGCTTTGCTGTCCATCACTATCCCCTAAGTTTGCTCAAACTCATGTCCATTGAGTCGATGATGCCTTCCAACCATCTCATTCTCTGTCACCCCTTTTCCTCCTGCCTTCAATCTTTCCCAGCCTCAGATTCTTTTCCAATGAGTTAGCTCTTTGCATCAGGTAGCCAAAGTATTGGAGCTTCAGCTTCAGCATCAATCCTTCCAAAGAATATTCAGGGTTGATTTCCTTTAGGATTGACTGGTTTTATCTCCTTGTCATCTAAGAGACTCTCAAGAGTCTTTTCCAGCACCACAATTTGAAAGCATCCATTCTTTGGCACTCAGCCTTCTTTATAGTCCAACTCTCACATCTGTACATGACTGCTATATATATATATATATATGTATATATATATATATATGTATAGCTTTGACTATATGCTTTATGTTCTAATTCATCCTATATTTAGTCCATTATTAGCCACCTGAAGGGCCCTGATATGATTTCACTTCGGGATGATGCATTACTTGACTCTCTCCCCTTCCCTCCCCCAATCCATTCCTATGGCTACTTCACTGAATCAGATCCTCCCCTAGAATATTGTGACAATGGCTAATTAGTGTCTGGGCCTGATTGGCATCTGTGCCTGTCTTCCCTCTGCTGCCTCTCCAATCTGTTTTCCACACTGCTGTCAGAATGCTCTTTCTAAAGCATTATTAATGATGTTGGATCCTGGCCTAGAACTCATCAATGGTTTCTGAGTAATGTTACAATAAAGATCAAACTCTTTGGCGTGACCTTTTAGCACTTTCACAATCTGATCTCTGATTGCTTCTTTAGCCTTGTGTCTTGCTTGTTTCCCTCGTTCCACCCCCAAGACACATACATGTGCCTGTAAGCACAAACAGAGACAGCAGTCAAGTGGTGCTCATAGAAACCAGGTTTTTCTCTAGCCTCTTGGCCTTAATATGTTTCTGTCTTGTGCCATCTGACTTGTCTCTAACTCCCATGTATTTTTCATTTTCAACTTAATATATGTCTTCCTCTAGGAAGCTTTCTGAGCCTCAACGTTCAAACTGGGCACTAATTTTAAGTGTTTTGACATATTCTATGATTCTTACACCATAGCACATAATACTCAGCCTTGTAAGTAACTATTGGATCATCCTTCTCTCTGTTAAACTGATAAACTTCGTAAGGACCATGTCTACATAATTCATGGTTGTATTTCTAATACTATAGAGCTAAGCACAGAGCAGGCTCCAAATAACTCTTTTTCTCTTAAAAAGTACATTTTTACATTTTTTTTAAAGGACTGGAACTGGCACCAGATGTTTTATACACTGTTAAGATGGGCCTGCTGCTACTGCTGCTAAGTCGCTTCAATTGTGTCCGACTCTGTGAGACCCCATAGACGGCAGCCCACCAGGCTCCCCTGTCCCTGGGATTCTCCAGGCAAGAACACTGGAGTGGGTCGCCATTTCCTTCTCCAATGCATGAAAGTGAAAAGTGAAAGTGAAGTTGCTCAGTTGTGTCCAACTCTTAGCGACCCCATGGACTGCAGCCTACCAGGCTCCTCCGTCCATGGGATTTTCCAGGCAAGAGTACTGGAGTGGGGTGCCATTACCTTCTCCAAAGATGGGCCTAAATCAGAATAAATGGACAGCTTAGGTAGGCCCAGGAAGGATATTCCTGTGCCTAAGGTAATAGTATGAAAATTAAGAAAAAGGAAATCTAAGGATAAATGCAATATGAATAATGTCACATAACTAAAATGTCTGTGTGCTTTTTTTTTTTTCTATTTCTAGGTTATGTTCAAGTACTAACTAAAGTCATCATTTCCTTGGTGCCTTATTTTGATTTCTTCCAGTACTGTTTCCTCTCTTTTTCACTTTCTTGTTACCCTAGGGTTATTTAGGAAAATTCTTTTTTTTAATTTTTTTTATGAATTTTATTTTTTTCATTTATTTGTTTTAATTGGAGGTTAATTACTTTACAGTATTGTAGTGGTTTTTGCCATATATTGACATGAATCAGCCATGGGTGTACATGTGTGCCTTTTATCATGATTCATTAAAACAGAGTCTTATGTTTCATAGAAAGCATGAATCTTCATATTAGTCAAAATGTATATAGCATAGTAAATATAACTTCACAGTTTTCAAAAAGCTTTAACAAAAATTCTAAAAATTAGGTATAATTTTCCTGTTTTAACAGATGATGAAGTTGGATCAACATGGTTAATTGCCTTAAAGCACAAGATATTAAATGGTTTCAGCACTAAGATTTGAACTTAGACTATCTGATTCCAACTACAGGACAACCTCCCTATCTGTGGATATATGGCATGTTATTATATTCCTATTGTTACTTATGAGGAGACGGCAATGGCACCCCACTCCAGTACTGTTGTCCGGAAAATCCCATGGATGGAGGAGCCTGGTAGGCTGCAGTCCATGGGATTGCTAAGAGTCAGACACGACTGAGCGACTTCCCTTTCACTTTTCACTTTCATGCATTGGAGAAGGAAATGGCAACCCACTCCAGTGTTCTTGCCTGGAGAATCCCATGGACGGAGAAGCCTGGTAGGCTGCAGTCCATGGAGTCGCACAGAGTCGGACGCGACTGAAGCGACTTAGCAGCAGCAGTTACTCATGAGACTTTTCTATGTACATGAAGTCTCCACTAGGCTACATGAACTCGGTGATTAATGTGTTGTTTTATTTTCCTAGTTAATTTCATCCATTCTTGATAATATTAACCTACTGTCCATGCCGTTTCTTCCTCCTACCATTATCTTCTCTTTATTTAGTGGTATCTATGAATACTAATTATATGTTGACTTCTAAGGTTTTCCATTTAAATTTTTAATTTTCTTAAGGGCAAAGGCTGTTGTAAATCTCTAAAATATGCATCTATGTTTAGAAATAAGTAATTCCATAAATTAAGATACTTGAGAAATAGTCTCCCTATAATCACTCATTTACTACATCAAATTAGTCACAAAACCATGTAATCTACCTTGTAAATAGCTTCTGAGTCTATCTAAGAAGTCTTTCCCAGCCTTCATCCCCTCTGCTATCACTCTAGTCATCTTTCACCTGAGTCTCCTAAATGCCCTCCATGTTTCTGTGGTTCTTCTGTCAAAATCCATTGTCCAAACTGGATGGAATTCATTGCTCTAAAATACAAATCAGACCTGTCACTCCCCTGCTTCCCGTGACTCCAAGATTCCAGACTCCCTCGGAATACGAAGTTGTCAAAATTCTATTCTCACCACTTCAGTTTCAGCTTCTCCCACTTCCCATTCCTTCATATATGCATTTCATATATATGTTTATATATATATATATTTCATATATTTTTTTGTGTGTTTACTAGAGTGTGAATCTAGTAGGGCAAAGGCTGTGTGTATGCACGCAAGGTCTAGCCCAGTTCATGGCACACTGTAGAGCCCCAACCCAACAAAGTGCTTCCACACACGATTTCATAATAAAATCCTGCACCTCACTGAGAATGCTATCTATATACGGGGACCTGTAACAGTCACCCAAAGACTGTTAAAATATTTAGATCATTTAGCTTTTCCTCTGATAATGGAAATTATATCTCTGCTTTTTTTTTCTCAATAAAGGATTTCCTGAATATAGCTTGATTTGCTGTCCTCTTGCCAGAAATATATATTTTTGTTTTCTAGTACTTTTTTCTGTAGGCACACCTCACTCCTATATATTAATAACATTCACCTGCTAACATATTTCTTAACATACTGACAACTTTAGGGATGATTTTAGTTGGGATTACTAAGTCAAGCATCATATCCTTTCATTACTGAGATGGTCCAGCTGGATGAATATGAAAACAGAAATGTTCCATCATGTGACATCACCAAGTAGTTGCTTAAACCACGGAAATGTGTTACCATCTTGTTTATGCACTTTTCCCAAAAGAGTTGTCCTAGGAATATTCCATAGTATAGGCTGTATTTTTGACCTGTAGGAAATTTATTAAAGTAAGATTGCTGAAAACCATGGTAGCAAGTATTCATCAGGAAATAATTATAGCATCTTAGGAACCAGAAGCAAACTGGCAGTTCTGTACTTTTTGTAATATCTGTGACATTAACCTTTTATTGCTTCCAACCTATCTGTCAATGTATTTAGCAAGCCTGAAAATAGAAAAGGCCATTTCTACTAGAAAGTATCAAAAGAACTGACAGTTCTCTATATTCCATGATAATTAATATTTATAATGATGGCCCTGGGGCACTGTAAGTTTCTTCTAAACGAGTAAAGAAAGATTGAATTATGTTCAGCATAATTTTAATAGATAATGGGTTTTCTTATCTTATAATTATTTGGAAAGATTAATATATTCTTGAATGGTATATAGGATGATCTACTTAATTTGACTCACTCTCCAGTTAAGCAGGGTCACCCTTTCCCAAAATTAAGGATGAATGATGACTTACTAGGGTTAGTATTAGTTTTAGTATGAATGTTTAAGTCATACAACACTTTAAAAGTGGTATTTTCAGCTCCAAATTCAGGACTCAGGGTTTTACTGGTTACAAAGGCAGGAAAAGAGGAAAAAAAATTCTACCGATAGCTTCCATCTCCTTTCTAATGATCCATTTTTTACCTTCTATCTTGAACATCAGAGAAGAATAAAATAATTTGTTTTCTGAATTATTTTTCATGCATGAGAAATAGTGAAATGGGATTAAAGCCCAATTATCCATTTTGTGTTTTGCATCATCAGTCTTCCCCTTTTGGCTGGTCTCATTTCCTCAGCCTATAAATACACTCAAGTTTCATTATCTCAAAATATTCTCGAATCCTTTTCCTTTCCTTTCATAATACTGACATACCTTACCCCTTTCTTTCATGGTCAAGCTGTTTTGAAATGAAATCTGTACTCACTGTCTTTATTTTATTGACCTTCTAGTTACTTTTCAACTGGTTTCTATTTGTATCCCCCCACCCGCTCCCATCTGAATTGCTGCATCCAGTGGACTCTCTTCATTTTATTTAACCCATTTGACACTGTTGAAAACTCTCTTTCTGGAAATCCTTTCAACCTCTTAATGTTTGAGGCTGTTCTTCTGCCTCTGATTCCTCTTCCTCAGTCTTACTTCCTATTTTGAATACTCTCCTTTAGCAAAGCTTTTTCTCATTCATTGTTATGGCTTCATTTAAAACAGTATATAGCAAACAATATCAAATCTGTGCTTTGTTTCCAACCTCTCTTGAACCCTGGATATGTGTTTTCAGTGGTCTTCAAAACATCTTTGCCTGGATCTCTCACAAGTACCTAAAAGTCAACAGCAAAATGTCCTTCCATTTTTCTCTCCCTCTTCCTATCAAGTCCTGTTGATTCTACCTCCTCAGTGTCTCTGCATTGATCCTCTCTGCTACTACCATGGTTATCTCTATTTATCATCTCTACTGGTCTTCCTTCCTCTAATTTAGCTTTCTTCTTACCATCCTCCCCTTCTCATCTACCTCTAAACAGATCTGGCCATGTGACCTTCCTGTCTCTACTTTTAGTTAGTCACATTTCAGAGCCTGTGTGTATGTGCTGTTTCAGAGCATAGGATCATACAAAAAATATTGATCCTTTTTGTTTCCATTTTGACACAATATTTTGGCAGTTAGTGGGAGCAGTGGCCCCTTGGGGTGAAAATTAGGTCAGGGTTTGGTAAATAACATCGAATACAAACGGGACAAGACAGAGGAGACAGTCGAGGGATAAGCTCCCCAAAGCAGAGGATGAATAGGAGCTCACATTCAAAGCTGGACCAAGACGTTTCCTAGGAGAATGGGTAAGGGTTTATGGGAACTCATTATCTGCTTTTTGTCACCATTAGCCTGCTGATAGAGCTTCATGAGTGAACACAGTCTATTCAAAAGCTGGCTTGTCTCCACATTGCTTTCAGGATAGTATCTAAAATTGCAGCTCCAGCAAACAGGTCCCTTCACCATTTGATCCCAACCTGTATGTTCTGCCTGGTTTCTTGCACCTCCCCTCACATGAATATGCCCCTGCCCCACTGAGTCACTTACTCTTCTCTGATCTTTGTCCTGCTCCTGTGTCTCTCTGTTTGGAGACAGATGATGCCTTCATCAGGCCTTTGATGATGCCTTCATCAGCTTGTTTTTCCAGTCAGTTGGAAAGTCACTGACTTTGCCTAGCTTTTCTGGCAGAGCACTTTCCACTAGTATAGCTCTTGTCATTCATGTCTAGTGATTTGATAACATGTTTGTATCTGTAATATAGCTGCTGCTGAGCTGGATCTGGCTCAGTTAGTGCTCTTAACAAATCCCCTCATATCCTTAAGGAGGCCCCAGCTTTCTATAAAAGAACCAGTGTCTGTTTCTTTAGGAAGAAGAATTCTTCCAGGTTGATTCCCACTTCCTCTTCTTCTTCAGTTTCAATGATCTGACACCTGATTTCTCCTATTCCTACCCCTTTGAGCTGATGACTGGTAGTTCATCACCTGCCAAGTTCAGTGTTTGTTCATCACTGCCTGTTTTTCATGGTCCTTGATCTCACACACTCCCATCACCTCCAAGGACAAGCTCTTCCCATCCTTCTGTGCTGGTTAGACTCTCAGACCACCCCATTTGGGAGGCACGACTTGCTCATTTGTTGCTGCATCCACAGTGCCAACATGGTGTTTGGAACTTAGACTCATAATATTTGTCTGATTGAATTGGACAGAAGAGCTCTGAAGGAAATGACAGAAACTGTATTTCCCCTTGTATCATGCCAGCTGCAATGGAACTGGATTAGAATGATCAAATTAAAGAAACTGTGCCTTTTCTCCTCCATGAATCATAGAGACCAGAGAAGCTCAAGAGCTTATTTTGGTAACTTTTCAGTTATGTGGACAAGTGCATTCTACCTGCTGTGTTCAACAGAGTGAACCTGAAGCAGCATGCATGTGTGAGTGTGAGTGTGTGTCCCTGCAGCACATAAGCCTTTATGGCTTAACCTCACCAGATCACCAGTGTCTAATACCCAGTCATCCTCTCTTCAGTCTCTCTTCCACTGATCAAGTAGGGAAAGCATCTATGAAAGATAAATATTATGTTATGCGCCCCCCGCCCCACCACCCAAAGTAGATCTGCTGTTGGATTTGTCTCCTGCTTTGATGGATTGGTCCAAACTCAAAACCTTAGTCGAGTTGAATCACACAGCAAGGCAAGCCCAAGGAGCTCTTTGAACTGGGGAACTGAGCTCAGATTTCTTGGCCTCCTGTCATAGTGGCTTCTGCAACCGTTAATAAAACGAGTCCGAGATTTATCATTGGTTAAAAGGTCATTGTAATTTAACTCTCAGATTCTGGTGTCCATCCTTTACTAGGTGAACTAGGCGGCTGATTCTGTTTGTAGCAGAGTGTCTTTGAAGTAGATGATGGTGTTGGCTGGGAAACAGTGCTAATAAGCTTTAGGAAAGCCTCCTAACATTATTTTTATTCCTTCAATCAGTTTTATTGTCAGCAACATGAGGGATCAAAAAGTCATAGGCAGTGCTCTCTACTGTAGGAATATGAGCTCAAACAGAGTTGTTGAGCTATAAAGCAAGTCAGTTATGTTAGGAGACATATGATGAGTCATATGCTGAGTACTTATATGATGCTGTAAGTACTCAGGAGTAAAAAGATTCCATCTCAAACTGGGCCTGACCTTCTAGCCCTTTCAAAATTCTGTTTCCCACAACTGGATTAATTGATTTCCAAACAGGGTGAGCAGCCTGCTGCCCACCACCCCTTCCCAGGAACCCGGAACAGTGGGACCCAGTGCTGACTGGGCTGCCGTAGACCCCCATCTTTGCTTTCAGTGCTGTCTGGGAAGAACTGCCAGGCAGACTGACCTGCTGAGCTCAGTGAGTATCCAGGGCAGTAGTCCTCCTTCCTCTGTCACCTGCTTTCCTGTTTTGCAAAGGAGGCTTCCCAGCCTGTGTCCCTGAACCTGTTCCTTTGTAAAATTTCTGTTTCTTAATGTGAGCCTAAAATACTGTATTCCTGTTAACTACTCCTATCCTTGAGTTCCCAAACTCTCAGCCTCCCTTTGTACTAACTCTCCAGTTTCTGTAACTGATTTTCTGAATTTTATTGCTATTTTTGGCTCCTTCTCTAAGTACAGTTTAATCACTTGAGGACTTGAAGATTATTTAGTCATTGATAGTTATACAGCAGTAATTGATTAAAAACCAATTTCTGACTATTGTTATCAGATATATGCATCAAGTTAAGAACACATATTACTTTTTATCACATAATTTACTAGTGTATTGAGTTAAAATTGACAGACAGTAAACCCCACATATTTAAAGTATAAATTTGATGTTTTGATATATAGCATACACTCATGAAACCATCACCCCAATCAAAATTGTTACCATATCCATCACTCTCCTCCCACCCCAATTTTCCTTTGTTAAAAAATGGGCCATTTTTGCGGACTTCCCTGGCTGTACAGTGGTTAAAACTCTGTACTCCCAGTTCAGGGGGCCCAGGTTTGATCCATGGTCAGGGAACTAGACCTCATATGCTGCAACTAAAGATCCCACATGCTGCAGCCAAATAAAAAAACAAAGAAAAACGGGCCTTTGTAATGCCTCCACCTTCCCCAGGGAACTAGTGATTTACTTTCCATTGGTATATGTTGCTTTGCATTTCCTAGAATTTTATGGAAATGGAATTATACACTGTGTACTATATCATTTATTTATATTTGATTTATTGATATTTATTATTGGTTGACAGAGCACCCAGGCTGTTGAGAGGGACATATGAAGCATGATATTTTAACACACTATGGCTCAATTTGTGGGTCCACCACCTGTGAACAAGATGGCAGCCATTCAGAATTTTCCAAAGTGCAATTCATCTAAAATTTCTGTCATCAGAATGTTACATTACTTTATAGCTTAAGTTTGGAGTCCTTCCCGAAAATTATCTCTAATAATATAGTAACATGCCTTAGCAACCACCACTACAGGTAGTTTCTTTTACGTAGTATATGATATCTGAAGTCTGTCCTGTTACATTAGTACCTGTTAGATCATGAATCAACCTCAGAGATGGAGATGAAGAGATGCATTTATAGGAAATGTTCCCTTTTAACCATCCCTCCATGGCCCCATTGAAATAGGGAGATAAATAGAGTAGATAATAGAAGCTGACCCAATAAAGCCTCAGCAATGAGAATCTCAAGTAATAGATCATGTTGTATGACACATTTGGGATCCTTGGCCTATGACAAAATAAAATTTGAAAGTCAGAGCAATAACTTTAAAACATGGAGAAAAGAGCACTATTATTGATTCAGAGATTTGGGAATGTTTTCCTCAGAATGTAAGTACAGTGTAGACGACCCATTTTTGTTCTTTTTTCATGTTTTCATATAGTCTTAGCATCATGTGCAAACAATCATTTTGTAAATATCCTCCTTGTTGGAGAATCTTGTATAATATGAGGAGAGTGGTAGCAATATAATAATTGCTACTGGTAGAAGCCTTTTTTAACTAGGAAAAAACAATGCTGCTGCTGCTGCTAAGTCGCTTCAGTCGTGTCCGACTCTGTGCGACCCCAGAGACGGCAGCCCACCAGGCTTCCCGTTCCTGGGATTCTCCAGGCAAGAACACTGGAATGCGTTGCCATTTCCTTCTCCAGTGCATGAAAGGGAAAAGTGAAAGTGAAGTCGCTCATTCGTGTCCGACTCTCGCGACCCCATGGACTGCAGCCTACCAGGCTCCTCCATCCATGGGATTTTCCAGGCAGGAGTACTGGAGTGGGGTGCCATTGCCTCTCTGAGGAAAAAACAATAATCACATGTAAATTTTTAGAATAATTTGCTTCATTGTAAGAGATCCTGTAATTGAAACTTTCTGATTCCAGAAACACAGTCACTCTGAGTGGAGAGAAAGTATGAGTGAGTCAGACAGAAAAATAGTTACTATTTTGAAGAAAATATGTAGAGGCTTTCTAGAAACCCTGGAGAATATATTATAGGACTTTAATTTCAGAATCATCTTTAAAAAGGAAAAGTTTATATGGGGTATAATTCATCTACTTCATAATGTTGAAGAAATAAAAGACCTGGAAACCAGATCAAAATTATCAGTTAATCCTTTCATATCATTAATCTTTTGGGAAATTTTGTGTTTTAGACACTTGTATCTAAAACTGCTATCAAATTGCATGCAGTGAGAAATGTACCTGGATAATCTAAGTGATCTCAGGGTAGTGTTTTTTAATTGCATAACTGCATTCCAGACGTCACCACAGATACTGTATTGGCAGTAATATCCCAAGGCTGTGCACTGTGAACCCAGTATTATTAGCAATCAGGCCAGTCACTTTTGGGGATCAATCTCTTTAGTGTACACCCAGAGATGCTTGCACATATGACCTGTGTTTCCCAGGGCCCTTCCAGTTTGTGTGTCCAGGATAGCTTATCTTACTTTGATGGGATTCTGGTAGGCAGTGTTACAGGAAGGTGTTTGTCTTGTGAATAATTAAAACTTACTGGTGATTTTAACAGTCATTGTGAGGTTCTCCACCCCAAGCTGGGCACCAGGTGCCATCTATGCTACCCTCAGATGGTTTCTGCATCCTTCTTCAGACCTAGCATCATCATCTCATTAAATCCTTTCCTATTTTTCCAAATACCTTTAACTAATCTTTCCACCTTTGAATTTTCCAGCCTATGCTGCTATTTACAGAGTAGGTAGCTCAGTGTTCTGTGTGGGCTGGGGATGGGTTCTAGAGGAAGGAGAAAGGACCCTTAGGAGAGAAAGCCATTCACAGATAAGAGAAAAAAAGGAGTAAACAGGAAGCACATGTATTAGTACATCAGGATACACACAGAGCTATCTTTCTTACTATACCTAAGAGCTTCTGAAAGCTCTTAGGTATAGTAAGATCCCATGTTCTTTTTACTCCTGTATCCTCAAGTTCTGTTAAATAGGCTCTCTGTCAAATCTGCTGCATGAATGAATAAATTAATTAATATAAACATGATTATACATGACATGAATATTACATATGCTTCTAGGAAAAATACCTATGTTTAAGGTGACATGATTGGCATTGCTTAGATATCCCATGCCTATGAACTAGAAAGATAGATTTCAGATAGTTTATATAGGGTACAGTATTGAATGAGGGGACTATTAGCCATGACAAATAGATTGACTTTATCATCATGGAAGTTTATTTCTCAAGTAACTGTTCAAAGCGTTTCTTTTTTTAATTGAAGTATAATTGCTTTGCAATGTTGTATTGGTTTCTGTCGTATAACAATGGGAATCAGTCATAATTATATCGATATCCCCTCCCTCTTGAGCCTCCCTCCCTCCCTCCCTGCTTCCATCCCACTCTCTAGGTCATCACAGTCCAGGCTGGGCTCCCTGTGTTTTTTCGTTTGTTTTTTTTTTTTTTTTTTATTGTTTGTTTTTTTTTTTTTTTTTGCAGGGGAAAATGGACAAAGGAAAGGATCAATAAGGGTGGGAGGGAAATGGGAAGAAAGAAGGGGAGTGATGGTGGGGAGGAGTATATGTAATTTCTTAACCAATGGCTTTCTGTTTTTAATCACAAAGAACACTTAAAAAAAAAATCATGTTGAATTCATCCTGTATTAGGAGGTTTGTTCTCGAAATGAAAAGTTCAGGAAACAAAAAGTCCAGTTTGGGTGTCCTCATCTTAGGCACATCTTGGTATTTTGTATTGGTAAATCTATCTTTACCACAATATATTATTTAGGACAGGATCACATTTGTCACCTCTTCCTCCCTACTACCCAAAGTGGTACCAAACCCATAAAATAGTCAATAAACCTTTACAGAGTGAACAAGTAAGTCTTTTTTTTTTTTTAACTCTCCTGAGTGAACTGAATTTTTTAAGGCTCATAAGTAAATATGTTTTGCTCTTTACTTTGTCTATTACAGCCAGATTATATGAGTGGGGTATTAAAGTCTCCCACTATTATTGTATTGCTGCATATTTCTTCAATCATATTAATTAATGTTTGTCATAGATATATCAATGCTCCAATGTTGGGTGCATATATATTTATAATTGTATAACTTCTTTTTCGATTGTTCCTTTAAGTCGTTATGTGTAACCTTCATTGTCTCCTTTTCAAGATCTTTAAAGTCAATTTTATCTGATATAAGTATTGCTGTTCCTGTTTTCTTATGGTCCATATTTTTATAGAAAATCTTTTTCCAGGCCTCCATTTTCAGTCAGTATATATCCTGTATTTTAAGGTGGTTCTCTTGTAGACAATATATATAGGGGTCTAGTTTTTGTATCCATTTGATCCATTTGAGTCTTTTGGTTGTCTCTTGTAGACAAGGTATGTAGGGGTCTTGTTTTTGTATCAATTCGGCCAGTCTTTGTCTGTTGATTAGGGCATTCAGCCCATAAATGTTTAAAGCAATTATTGATAAATAAGATTTGCTTTATTGTTTTGGGTTCGAGTTTATACACCCTTTTAGTGATTCCTATCTAGAGAATGTCCTTTAGTTTTTGTTGGAGAAATGGTTTAGTGGTGCAAAATTCTCTCAACTTTAGCTTATCTGTGAAGCTTTTGATTTCTCCTTCATATTTGAATGAGATCCTTGCTGGATACAATAATCTAGGCTGTAAGTTATTTTCTTTCATCACTTTAATTACGTCTTGCCATTCCCTCCTGGCTTGGAGAGTTTGTATTGAAAGATCAACTGTTATCCTTATGGGAATTCCCTTGTGAGTTATTTGATGTTTTTCCCTTGCTGCTTTTAGTATCTGTTCTTTGTATTTAATCTTTGTTAATTTGATTAATATGTGTCTTGGGGTGTTTCACCTTGGGTTTATCCTGTTAGGGACTCTCTGGATTTCTTGAACTTGAGTGGTAATTTCCTTCTCCATTTTAGGGAAGTTTTCAACTATTATCTCCTCAAGTATTTTCTCATGATCTTTCTTTTTATCTTCTTCTTCTGGAACTCCTATGATTCGAATGTTGTAACGTTTGATGTTATCCTGGAGGTTTCTGACATTGTCCTCATTTCTTTTGATGCGTTTTTTCTTTTTTCTCGTCTAATTCATTTATTTCTAGGATTCTATCTTCTAGTTCACTAATCCTATCTTCTGCCTCTGTTATTCTACTATTTGTTGCCTCCAGGGTGTTTTGGATCTCATTTATTGCATTATTCATTATGTGTTGACTCTTTTTTATTTCTTCTAGGTCCTTGTTAAACCTTTCTTGCATCTTCTCAATCCTTGTCTCCAGACTCTTTAACTGTGATTCTATTTTGATTTCGAGATTTTGAATTAATTTTGCTATCATTATTCGGAATTCTTTATCAGGTAGATTCCCTATCTCTTCCTCTTTGGTTTGGTTTGGTGAGCATCTATCCTGTTCCTTTAGCTGCTGGGTATTCTTTTGTCGCTTCATTTTGTTAAAATTGCCAAGTTTAAAGTGTCCTTACTATATTCTTGTTTTTCTGGGCTCCAAAATCACTGCAGATGGTGACTGCAGCCATGAAATTAAAAGACACTTGCTCCTTGGAAGGAAAGTTATGACCAACCTAGATAGCATATTCAAAAGCAGAGACATTACTTTACCAACAAAGGTTCGCCTAGTCAAGGCTATGGTCTTTCCTGTGGTCATGTATGGATGTGAGAGCTGGACTGTGAAGAAGGCTGAGCGCCGAAGAATTGATGCTTTTGAACTGTGGTGTTGGAGAAGACTCTTGAGAGTCCCTTGGACTGCAAGAAGATCCAACCAGTCCATTCTGAAGGAGATCAGCCCTGGGATTTCTTTGGAAGGAATGATGCTAAAGCTGAAACTCCAGTATTTTGGCCACCTCATGCGAAGAGTTGACTCATTGGAGAAGACTCTGATGCTGGGAGGGATTGAGGGCAGGAGGAGAAGGGGACGACAGAGGATGAGATGGCTGGATGGCATCACTGACTCGATGGATGCGAGTCTGGGTGACCTCCGGGAGCTGGTGATGGACAGGGAGGCCTGGCGTGCTGCGGTTCATGGGGTCGCAAAGAGTCGGACACGACTGAGCGACTGATCTGATCTGATCTACTATATTCTGGTAGTTTGTTGCATTCTCTTTATTGAGGCGGTTTACAGGTCTTTTCAATATCTGATCTCTGCCTTGTTACAGAGGGGGCGGAGATGAACACCCAAATCTAAACCGGCCAGGTTCAGGCACTCGGATAATCCTCAGAAGCACAGACTTGGTTGAGTCTGCGTTTTATGCCCTTCCCAGATCCGAGTAGCGCAGGTGATGAAATGTTCAGCGAGCGCAGCTGCTGTGACTTATCGCCTCTCCGCCGCTCAGTTTTCTGGGTATACAAACAGCGCACTTTCTCCGGCAGATGTTGACCATCCAGAGCCCCAAGAAGCGTGAGTCAGCACAGAAACCTACTCACAGTTCCGTTAGACAGTGTCTCTCTAGGGCTGTAATTGCCCGCCTCCGGCCCTGGCTGCCTGTCACTGGAGTGGGACGGCCTGCAGCCGGCCAACTCTGTGCAGCCCTTTGTTCCGTAGGTAGTCCTGGTGGTGTCTTAAGTTAGGGCTGGCTTTTGATGTAGTAGATAACCGACAGTCTGATTATTTCACTCAGATAGCGCTGGAGATAGCCAGGCCAAATCCTTTCTCAAAGCAATGCAGGCCTCGCCGCTCCTCCTAGCCCAGCCCCCACTTGCCAATAGCAAATGCTGGTGTCCGCGCCACTTCTCCGCAAAAGGAGTTACCGCAGGGCTGGTTTTCTCATTTTGAAGACAATGAGTTGTCTTTCTAAGTGCCTGATGTCCTCTGCCGGCATTCAGAAGTTGTTTTATCGAGTTTATTCAGCATTCAAATGTTCTTTTAATGGATTTGTGGAGGAGAAAGTATTCTCCCCGTCTTACTCGTCCGCCATCTTAGCTCCTCCCTCCCTGTGTTTTTTATTGGTAGGAAGTTAAGGGAATGAAACGCCTTCTCTCTTTTGCCTCTTCTCCCATCCCTCCTTTCCTGTTTCTGGAGACCTTGTTAACTGTATCCAGCCAGCAGAAGGAGAAGAGTGTAGAGGCCAACACATCTGTTTCCTAAAAGCTTTGGCTGCTCATACTCCATTGGCTAAAACTCAGATAGTCTAGCTGTGTGCCAAGGAAGAAGAAGAAATTGGTTTCTGAGATCTGTTAGCAATCCTCCACAATAAGCTTACTAAAACTATTTTTATTCTTCCCAGGAATTTCTTTTAATAGTAGATAGTATGACTCTATTTTCTTCAAGATAACAAGAGATTAAATATGTGAGTAGAAAAATTTTTAACCAGCGAGATAGAATTCACCAATTAATTTTCCCTGCCTGTCTAATAAATTTCACTTTTGTAGTTAAGTGAATTTCTTTTGTTCTCTAGGCACAGGAGATATTAGAGTGGAAAGAATTACAGAGGCTATCTTTATGGTTTAGAGCAAGCATGCCACCAGAACATAAATAAAGTTGATTTAACGGAAGTTTTCCCTTTTTTTTAATGATCTGCAGTAGGAAATGAGAAGTCTAGACTCCTTAATTTTATAGTTTGCATTACAACTGTTTTTATTCATTATCTTTGAAATAGTTTCAGTTACAATGTAGACAAATTTAATATTTATGCTTTAGCTTTAAAGTCCCAAATTTAAATTTCAGAGCAGTTTTTATTGTTAGTGTAGTTCTTAAAGAAAATGTTGGTTAATTGAAAATAAAATGTCAGCTCTCAGTACATATCATATTCTTTAAGCCATGTAAAAAAATTGGATAACTTAATCTTTTAAGTCAACCTCCCTCATATTTTTTTCTTTGTTTTTAAAGTCCAAAAGTCCTTCTTGTTTTTGGTTTACTCATTGTGAGTTTAAGTTTGAAAGACCAGTGCTTAAATTATGTTCTTAAATTCACTCCAGAATCATTTCCTTTAAAAAAAAATATAATTGATACATGAGACAGGGTGCTTAGGGCTGGTGCACTGGGATGATCCTGAGGGATGGGATGGGGAGGGAGGTGGGAGGGAATTCAGGATGGGGAACACATGTACACCCATGGCTGATTCATGTCAATGTATGGCAAAAAACACTACAATACTGTAAAGTAATTACCCTCCAATTAAAATAAATTAATTAATTAAATAAATTCTAGAGGAAAAAAATATATATATAATGCTTAAATAAGCCCATATCGCTAATGGTCTTTGAAATGCTTTCAAACACTCATGTATCAATCCAGATGCCTCCTACTCATGACTCAGTCCCGTTTGTTAAGTATGAATTCATCAGAGTTCAACAGTTATTTACTGAGGCCCACTGTTCACCAGACATATTCTAGAAACAGCGGGATTCAAAAATGGATGGTGCAAAATTCAGACTCTCTGAGGACTGTCATTTAGAAACAACAAAGTGTCCATCATTGGGTGAATTTATAAAGAACATGTGATATATAGATATATACAATAGAACATTATTCAGTCATAAGAAAGAAGGAAATCCTGCCATTTGTGAAAACATAGATGGACCCTGAGGGCATCATGCTAAGTGAAATGTCAGACGTGAAAAGACAGCACCGTTTGATGTCCCTTACGTGTGGAATCTAAAAAAGCCGAAAGCGCAGAAGCAGAGAATGGACTGGTGGTTATCAGAGGCTAAGGGTTGGGAGAAATGGGGAGACATTGGTCAGAGAGTACAAATTTCCAGCTAGAAGACGAACATGTTCTGGGAATCTAATACATGGTATTATGATTACAGTTAATAATACTGTATTATACCTTTGAAAGTTGCTAAATCTTATGTGTGTTCTCATCACAAAAATAGAAATGGTAATTATGTGACATGATGGCATGTGTTAGCTGAGCTCTGGTGGTAATCATTCTGCAACATATAAGTGTACCAAATCAACATGATGTATACTTTAGACTTATACAATATTGTATACCAATTATGTTTCTATAAATCTGGAATGCAAAAAGTCTAACAGATTCTCAGCTGACTGTGGTAAATTCAACAAGTCCAGCAGGAGAATTAGAACCCAGGGAATTTGGAATGGTATCCCTGACACAGAAGACCTGAGAACAGCCTTGCAAATATGACTCAGATGAGTCCAAGGAAGAGAATATGTACTCCAGGAAAAGGAAAGCTTATAGGCAAACGCGTGGAGATGGAAGAGTCCAGTTCATGTGCAGGGAAGGGGAGGCTTGGTATGAGTCTTGGAGCAAGCAATCTATGGAAGGGGGACCACAGGAGATGAGAATAGATGATCTTGACCATCTTCTTAAGACATTAATTTATGAGGGTGCATAACTACTCTTCCAATCCATCCTGGTTTTATTTATAAACTCTATACCTTTTTTGTCGATCTTTTTAAATTATAAAAGCAATGTATATTTACTTTTTAAATTTTATATTGAATTATAGTTGCTGTATAGTATTATATGAGTTACCATATTATATAAGAACAATGTTTTTAAGTTATAAAAGTGATGTATATTTAATTTTATAAGATTTATAAAATGAAGAAATACACAAAATAAAAATAATCTGTAATGTCACCAATTGGAGGTAACTGCTATCTTATTCAAAATGAAATACACATTTACATACTGGAATAATATTTTCTTTATAATTTTAATCCTGCTTTTTTACATGACGTTAATCATATTTTTCATATCATTAATGATTTGCAGAAACATCATTTTAATAAGCTATATAGCATTCCATTTTATGCATGTGCCATAATTTATTTAATTACTCCCTCATCATTGTGCTTTTAATCATTCATTACCTTTGCTCCAGCAGCTTAATACAAAGCCAGTGTAGATAAAACTAGACTTCCTGTTGCTTCTGTTGTTGACTGATCCACTGAAACTACTAAAAGGGCAGATCTTGCCAGACTGCTTTACAATATTGAATCTCACCTCTAAGCAGCAGGATGAATTCCTGAGAAACACATGTGCTTCCATAGAAAACAGCAAGTAGCTATGGCAGCTCTGCCTGCATAAGGATTGTTTTTCCTTTGGGTCCCTACATATCATTTCTCCTGTTACAATGTGAATGTTTTTTAAAAAGTTCAGGTGTGTGTATATGTGAACAGTGGTATGATGGTGTGATGGAAATGGCAGTGTAATGGTATTTTGTTGCCAAATAAAATACCCGACAGTTAATAGCTGCCAGGCGGCCGTCAGTTATCTTTCCCTCTCCTATGCTCAGTCTCTCCGTCATGTTCAACTCTTTGTGACCCTATGGACTGTAGCTCACCAGGCTCCTCTGTCCATGGAATTTTTCAGGCAAGAATAATGGAGTGGGTTGCCATTTCCTCCTCCAGGTGATCTTCACAGCCCAGGGATTGAACCTGCATCTCTTTTATCTCCTGCATTCTTTACCTCTAGAACCACCAGTCCCTTATTTATTTCAGATAGTCATAAAAATGTGGTTTAAAGGACTTTTCTTTTTAAAATGCACTACTCAAATGCAGAATTAGGCTGAATCACACACTCAAGATTGGAAACCCTTTGATCTATCGTTTGGTGTTGCCTTAGGGAATCAAATCTAATTGTACAACTACTCTAACTATCATGAAGAAATGGTTTGTTAAAGTGAACAAAAAATATAATTAGTCTGGAAGAAGTTTGATTAAGTGACAACATATTGACAGGACCAAGAAGAGGCCCTCAGCCTCTGTGGTTTGGGAGCACCATAAAAGAGTAAACTTATGTTTAAGAAACCCATAGTCTGTTTCGTTTAATTGTAATTGGAAGAAGTTATTGGTTTGCTCAATTACTTCCTTTCTGGGATCTTTTTCCCTTCAGTTATCAATGTGGGAGAGCTGTGATGTTTCATTACTGGCTGAGAATCCTGTTTCAAGCTAATGGGTGTTTTAATAGAGATGGAAGCAGTTGTTATAACAAAATAATCTGAAAGTAGATAGTCTACCAGAGATCTGACACTTGCTCAAAGCCAATAGAAACCATCCATCAGTACATTTCTTGTTTAGTACCCACTCAAAGCTCTATCTGATGACTTTTCATTCAGATATGTGGAAATTGTAGTATTCCGTTTCTTTATTTATGGCATCAGTGAGCTCATTTCGCTCAAAGCAGTATTTCTCCTGATATAAATTTGTCAGTTAGTTCTCTAATAAATATAGAGTAGCTATTTTGACTGTCATTTTACTTTTCTTGGCGTGCCATTCAAAACCTTTTTTCTGAATAACTGGTGAGTTCATCAAAATGCATAAAGTCTTTTTGTAGTGCTATGTTAATAATTAGAAAACTTGTGGTAGATTACTACACAAAAGCAATCTAGCTATCTTATTCTTACTGGATAGTTTGAGAAATCAGCTTCCTTTTTCTCCTTCTGGAAATAATCTCAAAATCAAGTAGGCAGTCTGCTGCTGCTGCTGCTAAGTCGCTTCAGTCGTATCCAACTCTGTGCGACCCCTGACACGGCAGCCCATCAGGCTCCCCTGTCCCTGGGATTCTCCAGGCAAGAACACTGGAGTGGGCTGCCATTTCCTTCTCCAATGCATGAAAGGGAAAAGTGAAAGTGAAGTCGCTCAGTCGTGTCCGACTCTGAGCGACCCCATAGACTGCAGCCTACCAGGCTCCTCTGTCCACGGGATTTTCCAGGCAAGAGTACTACAGTGGGGTGCCACTGCCTTCTCCCAGGCAGTCTAATCCTTGCTATTAGAAGTGGCTCAGGGAAGCATAGTAGTTAAGAGCTTTCTGGTTTTACTCCATTTTAAAGCAATCTACTCCTTATTATAGAGTGAGCAGTTCATATTATCTTGGGAGCCTAACTATAATATCATCTAATGTATGAAAAAAGCATGCATATTCAAAAGCAGAAACATTACTTTGCTAACAAAGGTTCGCCTAGTCAAGGCTATGGTCTTTCCTGTGGTCATGTATGGATGTGAGAGCTGGACTGTGAAGAGGGCTGAGCGCCGAAGAATTGATGCTTTTGAACTGTGGTGTTGGAGAAGACTCTTTGAGAGTCCCTTGGACTGCAAGGAGATCCAACCACTCCATTCTGAAGGAGATCAGCCCTGGGATTTCTCTGGAAGGAATGATGCTAAAGTTGAAACTCCAGTATTTTGGCCACCTCATGCGAAGAGTTGACTCATTGGAGAAGACTCTGATGCTGGGAGGGATTGGGGGCAGGAGGAGAAGGGGACGACAGAGGATGAGATGGCTGGATGGCATCACTGACTCAATGGATATGAGTCTGAGTGACATCTGGGAGAAGGTGAAGGACAGGGAGGCCTGGCGTGCTGCGATTCATGGAGTCTCAAACAGTCGGACACGATCGAGCGACTGATCTGATCTGATTTTAAAAGTAACAAAATCACTCCAGATGGTGACTGCAGCCATGAAATTAAAAGACACTTGCTTCTTGGAAGAAAAACTATACCCAACCTAGACAGCATATTAAAAAGCAGAGACATTACTTTGCCGAGGTTGGTCATAACTTTCCTTCCAAGGAGTAAGCGTCTTTTAATCTCATGGCTGCAGTCACCATCTGCAGTGATTTTGGAGTCCAGAAAAATAAAGTCTGACACTGTTTCCACTGTTTCTCCATCTATTTCACATGTAGTGATGGGACCAGATGCCATGATCTTCGTTTTCTGAATGTTGAGCTTTAAGCCAACCTTTTCACTCTCCACTTTCACTTTCATCAAGAGGCTTTTGAGTTCCTCTTCACTTTCTGCCATAAGGGTGGTATCATCTGCATATCTGAGGTTATTGATATTTCTCCCAGCAATCTTGATTCCAGCTTGTGTTTCTTCCAGTCCAGCATTTCTCATGATGTACTCTGCATATAAGTTAGATAAACATGGTGACAATATGCAGCCTTGACGTACTCCTTTTCCTATTTGGAACCAGTCTGTTGTTCCATGACCAGTTCTAACTGTTGCTTCCTGACCTGCATACAGATTTCTCAAGAGGCAGATCAGGTGGTCTGGTATTCCCATCTCTTTCAGAATTTTCCACAGTTTATTGTGATCTACACAGTCAAAGGCTTTGGCATAGTCAATAAAGCAGAAATAGATGTTTTTCTGGAACTCTCTTGCTTTTTCCATGATCCAGCGGATGTTGGCAATTTGATCTCTGGTTCCTCTGCCTTTTCTAAATCCAGCTTGAACATCAGGAAGTTCACGGTTCACATATTGCTGAAGCCTGGCTTGGAGAATTTTGAGCATTACTTTACTAGCGTGTGAGATGAGTGCAATTGTGCAGTAGTTTGAGCACTCTTTGGTATTGCCTTTCTTTGGGATTGGGATGAAAACTGACCTTTTCCAATCTTGTGGCCACTGCTGAGTTTTCCAAATTCACTGGCATATTGAGTGCAGCACTTTCACAGCATCATCTTTCAGGATTTGGAATAGCTCCACTGGAATTCCATCACCTCCACTAGCTTTGTTCGTAGCGATGCTTTCTAAGGCCCACTTGACTTCACATTCCAGGATGTCTGGCTCTAGGTCAGTGATCACACCATCATGATTATCTGGGTCGTGAAGCTCTTTTTTGTACAGTTCTTCTGTGTATTCTTGCCATCTCTTCTTAATATCTTCTGCTTCCGTTAGGTCCATACCATTTCTGTCCTTTATCGAGCCCATTTTTGCATGAAATGTTCCTTTGGTATGACCAACCTAGATAGCATATTCAAAAGCAGAGACATCACTTTGCCAACAAAGGTTCGCCTAGTCAAGGCTATGGTCTTTCCTGTGGTCATGTATGGATGTGAGAGCTGGACTGTGAAGAAGGCTGAGCGCCGAAGAATTGATGCTTTTGAACTGTGGTGTTGGAGAAGACTCTTGAGGGTCCCTTGGACTGCAAGGAGATCCAACCGGTCCATTCTGCAGGAGATCAGCCCTGGGATTTCTTTGGAAGGAATGATGCTAAAGCTGAAACTCCAGTATTTTGGCCACCTCATGCGAAGAGTTGACTCATTGGAGAAGACTCTGATGCTGGGAGGGATTGAGGGCAGGAGGAGAAGGGGACGACAGAGGATGAGATGGCTGGATGGCATCACTGACTCGATGAATGTGAGTCTGAGTGACCTCCGAGAGCTGGTGATGGATAGGGAGGCCTGGCGTGCTGCAGTTCTTGGGGTCGCAGAGAGTCGGACACGACTGAGTGACTGATCTGATCTGATCTGATGGTTTTCCCCGTAGTCATGTATGGATGTGAGAGTTGGACCATAAACAAAGCTGAGTGCTGAAGAATTGATGCTTTTGAACTGTGGTGTTGGAGAAGACTTTTTTTTTTATTTTATTTAACTTTACAATATTGTGTTGGTTTTGCCATATATCAAAATGAATCTGCCACTCTTGAGAGTCTCTTGGACAGCAAGGAGATCCAACCAATCCTTCCTAAAGGAAATCAGTCCTGAATGTTCATTAGAAGGACTGATGCTGAAGCTGAAGCTCCAATATTTTGGCCATCTGATGTGAAGAACTGCCTCATTAGAAAAGACCCTCATGCTGGGAAAGATTGAAGGCAGGAGGAGGAGGAGATGACAGAGGATGAGATGATTGGATGACATCACCAACTCAATGAACATGAGTTTGAGCAAGCTTCAGGAGTTGGTGTTGGACAGGGAAACCTAGCATGCTGCAGTCCATGGGGTCGCAAAGAGTCGGAGAGTCGGACATGACTGTAATGAATGAGTGACTGAACTGAACTGAACTTGATTACAATATAATAAATGAATAAATGTTTTAAGTAATTTGTTAGTATTTATAGGAATAAATATGGAAGTTTTTGTTCATCAGTGTTTTTACTCCAGTGGCTTAGTTTTTAGTGATCAGAGTTTCAGTGTCTCTTTCCTGAATTCACATATTTCTTCATCTGTATTCTTCCTTCAGGACTCATATCTATCTTATTTCTGAGACACTTGTGCTAAAGCTACATCTTTTTTACTAGGCTATGAACTCTTGAGTATACTGCCATAATGACTAGCATGTTTTCTATGAGAAATTTTTGGTCTGTATTTGTCAAGTGATTGAATAAGTAAAAGTATTCTAAGTCTTATATCCTACACATTAAGCTAAGCTACCCTGTAAAAGGGATAAAATTGGCAAAGATTTTTAAATTTCTAGGAGTTTCCAGAATTCCATTTTATTAAACACTTTGTTCAACTTGCTGCTAACACATCAGAGAGAGTTTCAATTCTATGTTAAACGAGAAGTATCAGTTATGATTATAGTATCCACATGCTTCTGGTCCTCATATCTTTCTCCAGAGCTTCTGGCTCATTTTTATCTTCATCTAGATATGTCTACTAGAAAAATTGCTATCCTGTTATACTCAACATTTTAAAGATGAGGGTTTCTGAATGTTCTTTAAAACTATTTCTATGTACATGAAAGAAAATAGATACCTGGTTAAAAAATCACACATACAACTTGAAAAGCAATAGCTCCCCTGCCTCACTTCCTGCTTACCTTCTATCAGTTTTTCTACGAGTAGTTCCTCACCTGAGCTACAAACCAGAAAATGGCCGGAGAGACTAATTTCTCAAATCTCCCAAGGATGGCACATAACTAGTACCATACCTACTACATGGGGGAGAAGTTCATTTATAATTTACTCAGGATGCCTTAGAGCGTTAGAACTCAATTCTCTTGTGAAATTCCAGTTGAGACAAAGTGCTAGAAGGGACTGCTTTCCTATTCTTCTAATGTGTTTTTACAATGCTTTGTTTAATTGGTCCATTTTATACATTATTAGTAGACTTCTTGTATGATAGATGATGATTTCCCTCCCTTGTACCACTGCCCATCTATATGCTCTTTAAGTTACCTTTTTAGCCTTTACCAGTATGTGATTTCGCCTTCATTTCTTGTTTTATCTACTAAAGAGAGTTTGTTTGTTTGTTTGTTTCAATTTCCTATATCCAAATAGAGTTATATTCTGAGCTCTGAGTGGACATGAAGTGTTTAAGAACAGTATTCAACCCACTACAGGTAGTTTTCAGTGTACTGATGGTGTTTGAGTATTTAAAACACTGGTATTTGATGAAATAATGAAGAGGTTAGTAGATGGAAAATAAAATACCTGAGAATAGATCTCTAAGGAACTGAAACTTTTGGAGATTGAGAAGATAAAAGCTGCAAAGAAGACCGGATATAGAGGCAATGAGGTAAAAGAACTAAGACAGGGCTATATCCTTGCAAAATGAGAGGTTTTAGGAGAGGTTATGAACTACTGATTGGTCTTTCTCTTCCTGGATTTAGTGCTTTATTTTATTGCATTACATCATCAGTAACATCTTTTAAAAAATAGTGCATGGCACAAAAACTTTTTAAGAAATTACGTCTTACAGTATATTTATCTTGCTTTTATAGGTATTTAATAGTTTTGCCAAGCATAGAATTCTAGGGTCAAAATCATTGCTTTACTGTCTTACCACAGTGAGAAGTGTGATGCTAGACTTACTCTTATCCCTTTATGTGTAACCTGAAGGTTGTACATAAGGGTTATCTCCCTTCTGGAAGATATTAAGATTTATATTTTGTACTTATTGTGAAATTTCACAATGTGAGTTTAAATATGAGTCTGTTTAATTTATTTGAGATGGTGTTGTATATGGGGTCAGGGTTTGACCTCTGCAACTAGGGTATCTGGATTCAAGTAGCTGATCTCTAAAGTCTTATGTTGCATTTTTTAATAAAAATTTCAGCCATCATATTTTTAATTTCCAAGAAATTAAGTCTTCCAAGGAAAGACTGGAAATTTTCTGGGGAACTAAATCTCCTTCTTATTCTTTGACTATTGCTTTTTTATAACACTGTATCCCTTATGAATGAAATTTTCTTCCAAATCTTTCAGAAAGCATTAACTAAAAATATTTGAAGTTGTGTTCTGTTTATTATCTCTATTTGCTTCAGGGTCAGTTTTTATGATGATATGTCTTGGTTATTCTGTTAAACGTTATAGTCTTTTCTCAAGTATTTGTTTGTCCTTGATTTCACAATAATGTTTAAGAGTGAATTTTCAAATAAAACAGTATTGTTTGATCTTCAATATGAAGATAAAATTTGTTGAACAACAGACTTATTAACTGAGTTAAAAAGATGCCACTTTTTATACTTTGAACTCTAAACTCTAAAATGCAGAAGCTACTGCTGCTAAGTCGCTTCAGTCGTGTCCAACTCAGTGCGATCCCATAGATGGCAGCCCACCAGGCTCCTCCATCCCCGGGATTCTCCAGGCAAGAATACTGGAGTGGGTAGCCATTTCCTTCTCCAATGTATGAAAATGAAAAGTGAAAGTGAAGTCATTCAGTCGTGTCCGACTCTTAGCGATCCCATGTACTGGAGCCTACCAGGCTCCTCCATCCATGGAATTTTCCAGGCAAGAGTACCGGGGTGGTGTGCCATTGCCTTCCCCCAAAATGCAGGAGACTTTCTTACAAAGGATAATTCCTACATTAGCTAGTTTCCTCCACACATTATATTTATTTTCCTTACAGAAGAACAATGCATTCTGGCTGTGGGGGTAATTGCTTTCTTTCAGCTGTCCTCTTAACGTGGGAGAAGGTAATTGGGTTCATTATTCATCAGTAAACCTTTAATTAACTCAGAAATTTCTTGAATTTGCTTCTTTTATTGATGGTGTTTTGCTTTTTACCTTTATTTACATGTTTCTTTGTTCCTTTAACATAATGTTTATAAGATTAGGAGGAAGAAGAGATTTAACAATGTTTTTAATCTTTCATCTTTAATGAGAAGTTTTGATGTACCCTTTTTGTTAAAAAATTAATAATATATGTTATACATATTAAATACACATTACATTTATATTGTATCTTATACATGTAGTGAACATATTTTTTACACCAGTTCTACTCCATTTGATACTATAATCAAGTTTTTGACATAAATATTTGAAGTAGGATGAAAAAGTGTCATCTTGTTATTGCATCTTAGTGAATGCTTTTAAGCTACCATCCCTGCTGTAGTTCCCCCTGATCTCAAAGGACTCAAAAGGTGACATGCTGAGCTTGCCACTTCGTTACTTGTTGTTACAAATAGATCATTCATTCACTCAGTAAATGCTTATGAACCTCTAACTATGTGTCCAGTACTTTGCTAGATGTTAGAGAAACACACACACACACAGACGCAGTCACTGCCCATATTTACAGACATTATTTTTAAACTATTGTAATATTAAGGAAATTTGGGGCATGAAAACAATTTATTATACCTTGATTATGTAGTGGTTACATATCAAAACTCATGAAATTGTTGAACATTTTTGTATATAAATGTTACCTCAATAGAGATGGTTTTAGGTGTGAGGAAATAATATGTGTACCATGATGACTATAGTTAATAACACTGTATTGTATAATAAAAATTTTCTAAAAGAGTATAGTTTCAACATTCTTACCAAAAATAGAAAGTAAATCTGTGAGGTGATGGATGTGCTAATTAACTAAATGGGAGAATCCTTTCATGCTTTATACTTATATTAAATCATCATATTTGTACACTTTAAATATATTGTCATTTTGTGAATTACACCTTAATAAAGTGGGGGGGGAATAATGTTAGTCTTAATAAAATGAATAGCAAAAAAAAAAAAAGTCACTTAGGAATAAACCCAGCCAAAATATATAGAGGACATCCTTTTAAAAACCTATGAAGACCATAAAAGCTATAAAACTCATTAGAGAATGAGGAAATACATCATGTATATGGATTAAAAGATTCAATAATGTAAAGAATCAGTTTTCCCCAAATCAATCTATTGAACCAATTCAGACTTCCCCTCACTCTATTTTTTTGTTTTGTTTTGGGTTTTTTTGGTGAAAAATTCATAAACTGATAAATAGAAAACCCAAAGAGTCAAGATAATTTTGAAAAGTGAGCAAAAAGATAGGGAGGAATACCTATTATGAGCTAGGCACTATTTCTCCTGTGAGGAAAAGTTATTAGATTACTTAATAGTGAGCAGTAGTCAACAGCAAATTATTAAGAGAGAGAGAGTATTACTTCTAGGTCAAAAACAGAAAACTCAGAGAGGTTTAGTAAAATACCCACTGTTACACAGCACACCAAACAGCTGAAATTCACTCACATTAGGATATATTATGAGACATCTCACTTGAGTATAGGCTGTTTCGGGTTGGCCAAGCTGGTCTTCAGAGGCAGCCTACGATGAGAGAAAGAGCCCTGGACTCGAGAGAGTTCGTTTGACCTTGGGCAATGCATTTGCTTTCACTGCTTCTTTGTCTATGACATAGGGATAGGAATAGTTCTCAAAGCTGTTGTGATGCCGAAATGACCTAATGAAGAAATGATATTATGCTTAAGAGCAGTCATTGGCTTCCTAATTATGAACTGTAATTAAAGTAATTTTCACTAAATCTCCAATGTTATCATCCAACTTGTGAAAAGAATTTTAGGATTTTCATAGTTTATTTACATATATCATCATTTAACTTTTAAAAAGTTCACATGAGAAAATCAGCCTTCTTATGAAATTTTGGACTATTAATATATTCAAATCTGACATAGTTGTAAAAAACAATGCAATACTCAAATGAGTTTGCTTTCCTTGAGCACTCACATCTGAATGTTGAAAGCAGACTTTCCAGAAACTCAACAAAAGACAGAAGGAAATGACCTTTTGATTTAAAAAAAAAAAAAAAAAACTGTTGCAGATAATCTGAAAAGCAAATAATCCACATGTGGGTAATCAAGAGTTGATTAATTGTTTTGAGGATGCTTAATTGCCTACTGTTTATCAATATAATTTAACTACCAGTGCATAGGATAGTGACATAAATAGTCCAAGAACTATTTTTAATGAGAAATGATGTCTAGGTTTTTATTAATAATAAACACTTTGAAACACAGTACTCTCATTATTTGACTTTGCCATTAAAAATAGCTTTTTGATTTAAAAAAAATATTTTTTTTTCTTTTGTATAGGGTAGCAAATTAAACTAATGATCAGGGTCTGTTTTAAATATAGATGATTCTAGATATTTGCACTTTGTATTGTTCTGAGGTATGCTGTTATCATGCATGAGAAGGCTTTGTTTATCATTCAAGTGTCTCATTTTACAACTACATTTAATTTTACAAAGAAATGATTTGTCACTTCCTGAAGTGACCTTCTAAATGCTGATATCAAAAGCCATTTTCATTTGGCTACCTCTGAAGCCAGTGTTCTAGCTTCAGAATATAGGAGGCACCCAGTCTTATGTCACCATACCTGAGGGGGATGAAAAAAGCAAGATACTAACATCTGTGAGCTTTTTTTTAATTCATACAGTTTCCTTTCTTGTTTTCTGCCTGTTGGTTTATTTTTAATGATTATGTAGTGGGTTTCCATTTCCTTCTCCAGAGGATCTTCCCGACCCAGGGATCAAACCCAGATCTCAGGCATTGTGGGCAGACGCTTTACTGTCTGAGCCACCAGGGAAGTCCTTAAAACATATGTACTTTCTAGAAAATCTATCCCCGCAGTGCTTCCACTTTTATTTTCTAAGTCGATTTTGATCCCTGGAGTATAACTGTTATTTGTAACTGCTCTTGGATAGCTAAACGTTTTTGGATTTTAGATTCTCTGCGCTCTGGGACAGCATCTTAATATCATCACTAGCTGACTGTTCTAAAAGTAGCTGTTGAAAAAGTTCTAAGTGTTCCCAAGGAACTACAAACTAATTCCTTCCTAAGACAGAATATGTAATGAAATCACAGTTTTTCATAAAACTTATTTTTAGTTTTTTATATAACGTACCTGCAGAGTGTAAAATTAAGGCCCTTATAATCAAGAATAAATCATATGAACTTATACATCCTGTACTGATCTTTTTGAATACTCTTATTCAGTTGTGAAGTAATTTATTCAAACTTGGTGGTTCTTATAACTTTTTCTCCCCTATGTCTGCTGTTCTCTGTGTTTCTAACTCGATAATACAAAGGTTTGTTTTTAACTGACCTAAAGAAGTACCAAAGAAATAAATTATTTGATTTTTTTTGCTATTTTCTGTTAATATATGATATGTAAAGCATAATATGTATGTATCTGAAAATGTACATTTAGATATTCTAACTCACTGTATTATTTAAATTTGTGTATAGATAAAAATCTACTTAATTCTTAAGTGATGGATCAGATTTCAGTTCTCATTAAGGTTTACAGAGTAACTAACAGTATACATATCATCAGATAGCTTACAATGCTGCTTGTTTTATCTTTCGCGTTAATTAGAACCATGACCCAAACAAACATACCTCCTGTTGGAAAGTGCATACTTTGGCAATTCAAGCACACTTTCATTTTCTACTGACTTTCACCAAAGTAGAAAAGTTTTCATAAATAAATCAAAAATAGCAAGAACATGAAAGCATAAAATAAAGCAATGTACGTTATCTGGCCAGCTTTACTTTGCTGTCCTAAATGGTAACAAGTATATCATTTGAGCCGTGACATATGGATATTTAAACTCTATTTGATAAATTGAGTCATATTTTAAATGAATTAAGACATTTCAGTACCTAAAGAATTACTCAGTAATTCGTTCTGAGATGTGAATAATTGTTCCATGCTATATCAAAACTCCAGTTATTTATATGCCATCTTAATAAGTTTTGTCATATTCATATATTGTCTGTACCAATATATACTTAATGTGGTTTCTGTAATCCCTCTCACTTTTAAAATTTAAATACGATTTCACTACTGTACTGTTAGCATCACTTGCTATCAGTTCTGTCAGTTCAGTCGCTCAGTCGTGTCCGACTCTTTGCGACCCCATGGACTGCAGCACACCAGACCTCCCTGTCCATCACCAACTCCTGGAGCTTACTCAAACTCATGTCCATTGAGTCGGTGATGCCATCCAACCATCTCATCCTCTGTCGTCCCCTTCTCCTCCTGCCTTCAGACTTTCCCAGCATCAGGGTCTTTTCAAATGAGTCAGTTCTTCACATCAGTCCTTCCAATGAATATTCAAGACTTATTTCCTTTAGGATTGACTGGGTGCATCTCCTTGCAGTCCAAGGGACTTTCAAGAGTCTTCTCCAACTCTGCAGTTCAAAAACATGAATTCTTTAGTGCTCAGCTTTTATTGTCCAACTCTCACATCCATGCATGACTACTAGAAAAACCATAGCTTACTATAAATAGAAATAATGCAGAAACATGAAATAAAATGTTTACCTATTATCACCTAAGTACCATACCAGTGGTGGCAGATGTGTCACATGTTAGGAAACACTGTCCTGTAGGATTATAAATTCAGACTTTAATCAATTTATTTTCTTAAAACACAATTTAGATATATACTAAACCCAGTGAGGGCAGGAATTAATTGTGCATTGTGTATCCTTGTTTCCCCAGCACTTAGTACTTGGCATATAACAGGCATTCAATAAATAATGAATGGTAAATTAATGAGTGACATACATTTGCTTATTTATATTTTAAAATAAAACTTAATAGTAATAGTTAAATAATAATAGTCAAATTGTGTAGGAAAATGCACTATGGCCTGCATATGTTTCAATTCCCAGTCTTCAGGGGCTATCCACTAATATACTGCATAGCATTTATATTAAAATTTAATGGTTATAGATCAAGGAAGGCTGCTGTAATATAAACAAAGAGAAGTGAGGCTGAAGCAGTATAACAGTAGTCCTGGTGATTAGAATGACTGACAAGAGAAAATGAATGAGGAGTAAAATTGTAAATATATATCTGTGCCCTATGACCTGAGATAACCCTTGTGTTGCAGAAAGATAAAAGGGCTAACTAAAAGTGCACATGAAATGTGAAAGTTGCTTCAGTAGAGAAGGCTCTGTTCCATTAATAGTTACTTCCAAATCACCAATGCTAATGAACAAATTCTTCTAAGATAAGGTGCTCTAAACATCCCCCTCATGGCCTTCTTCCAATAAACTCACTTCCAAAGCTTAAATTCCAACCTGTTTTCTTTTGTCCATGCTCTTAAGAAATGACATAACCAATTTTCTGCATCATTTGTGTTAGAGGAAAAGACCATATAAAGCTGAAATGAGCATAGCATTTTAGTGCCATTTATAAATCAGAGATTCATCAGTTAGGGAGGCCCCTGAAATACAAATATGCTGTTTCATGAAACCTGTAAGGTCTTAGTAAATCAAAGTAGTCCACATCAGCTGTATGTCAGGAAGTTAATTGCTAGCTGATTTAACCACTAACAATTATTTTGACAATAGGAATTACTGACATCAGGAGCTGACTCTTTAGAAGAGGAACCACAGCGACATGTCATTCATTCATGGCTTTGAAATAATGTTAAAATTTTGCAATCATATGAAATATTTATTTTTTCACTTATTACCTGATCTAAGAGAATGGTTTGTACCTTCTTTAAGTGAAGGATCTTTGGGTTTATCAAGAAGTAAATGAGTGATGACATTTTTTCTCCATTTAAAAAAATGTATTCTTTTATTCAGTCTGTCTGTTTCAAAATTGAACAAAGAAAAAGAGAAATATTAAAAGAGACTGAAAGAAATATATACTTCCAGAATTTGGAATTAGATGAGACTAAGAAGCAGTGGATACTCCACTCCAGCTCAACAGTATTTACTGCCTTCTTAGTCTCATCTAACTGAATTAAAGTGGACTGTCTGGAGGGAAAGAACTCTAAACAGTACTTGGTCTTCCCTTCAACAAGGAAGGAAGGACATTTTCATGGTGGTCACTGCAGCAGGGAATATGACTCAGGTGTTCATTTCAGTTCAGTTCAGTCACTCAGTCGTATCCAACTCCTTACAACCCCATGAATTGCAGCACACCAGGCCTCCCTGTCCATCACCAGCTCCCAGAATTCACCCAAACTCATGTCCATCAAGTCGGTGATGCCATCCAGCCATCACATCCTCTGTCATCCCCTTCTCCTCCTGCCCCCAATCCTTCCCAGCATCAGAGTCTTTTCCAATGAGTCAACTCTTTGCATGAGGTGGCCAAAGTACTACAGTTTCAGCTTTAGCATCATTCCTTCCAAAGAACACCCAGGACTGATCTCCTTTAGAAAGGACTGGTTGGATCTCCTTGCAGTCCAAGGGACTCTCAAGAGTCTTCTTCAAAAATACAGTTCAAAAGCATCAATTCTTCGACACTCAGGCTTCTTCACAGTCCAACTCTCACATCCATACATGACCACTGGAAAAACCATAGCCTTGACTAGACGGACCTTTGTTGGCAAAGTAACGTCTCTGCTTTTGAATATGTGGGAAACATTAAGAAAAGCCTGTTATACCTTGGCAAGTGGAATCTGCAGGCATGGCAAGGTTGTCAAGATGGATATGGCAGCAGATCATTTAGCAAGGTCTGGGGCAACCCCACCATCCTGTGATCACTCATCTGAAGCCAGACATCCTGGAATGTGAAGTCAGGTGGGCCTTAGGAAGCCTCAGATCAGATCAGATCAGATCATTCGCTCAGTCATGTCCGACTCTTTGCGACCCCATGAATCGCAGCACGCCAGGCCTCCCTGTCCATCACCAACTCCCGGAGGTCACTCAGACCCATATCCATCGAGTCAGTGATGCCATCCAGCCATCTCATCTTCTGTCGTCCCCTTCTCCTCCTGCCCCCAATCCCTCCCAGCATCAGAGTCTTCTCCAATGAGTCAACTCTTTGCATGAGGTGGCCAAAATACTGGAGTTTCAGCTTTAGCATCATTCCTTCCAAAGAAATCCCAGGGCTGATCTCCTTTAGAATGGACTGGTTGGATCTCCTTGCAGTCCAAGGGACTCTCAAGAGTCTTCTCCAACACCACAGTTCAAAAGCATCAATTCTTCGGCGCTCAGCCTTCTTCACAGTCCAGCTCTCACATCCATACATGACCACAGGAAAGACCATAGCCTTGACTAGGCGAACCTTTGTTGGCAAAGTGATGTCTCTGCTTTTCAATATGCTATCTAGGTTGGTCATAACTTCCCTTCCAAGGAGTAGCGTCTTTTAATTTCATGGCTGCAGCCACCATCTGTAGTGATTTTGGAGCCCAGAAAAATAAAGTCTGACACTGCTTCCACTGTCTCCCCATCTATTTCCCATGAAGTGATGGGACCAGATGCCATGATCTTCGTTTTCTGAATGTAGGAAGCATCACTGAATGTAGGAAGCATCACTACCAACAAAGCTAGTGGAGATGATGGAATTCCAGTTGAGCTATTTCAAATGCTAAAAGATGATGCTGTGAAACTGCTGGACTCAAGATGCCAGGAAATTTGGAAAACTCAGCAGTGGCCACAGGACTAGAAATGGTCCATTTTCATTCCAATCCCAAAGAAAGGCAATACCAAAGAATACGCAAGTCACTTCAGTCGTGTCCGACTCTGTGTGACCCCATAGTCGGCAGCCCACCAGGCTCTGCTCTCCCTGGGATTCTCCAGGCAAGAACACTGGAGTGGGTTGCCACTGCCTTCTCCGCTTAGTTGCTTAGTCCTATCCAACTCTTTGCGACCCCATGAACTATATAACCCACCAGGCTCCTCTGTCCATGGGATTTTCCAGGCAAGAATACTGGATCGGGTTGCCATTTCCTTCTCAGACTACCACACAATTGCACTCATCTCACACTCTAGCAAAGTAATGCTCAGAATTCTTCAAGCCAGGATTCAAAAGTACATGAACTGTGAACTTCCAGATCTTCAAGCTGGATTTAGAAAAGGCAGAGGAAACAAGAGATCAAATTGCCAACATCTGCTGGATCATTGAAAAAGCAAGAGAGTTCCAGAAAAGCATCTACTTCTGCTTTATTGATTACACTGAAGCTTTTGACTGTGTAGATCACAACAAACTGGAAAATTCTGAAAGAGATGGAAATACCAAACCACCTGACCTGCCTCCTGAGAAATGTATGCAGGCCAAGAAGCAACAATTAGAACTGGACATTGAAAAACAGACTGGTTCCAAATCAGGAAAGGAGTACTTCAAGGCTGTATATTGTTGCCTGCTTATTTAACTTATATGCAGAATACATCATGCAAAATGCCAGGCTAAATGCAGCAAAAGCTGGAATCAAGATTGCTGGGAGAAAGGTCAATAACCTCAGATATTCAGATGACATTACCGTTATGGCAGAAAATGAAGAACTAAACAGCCTCTTGATGAAAGTGAAAGAGTAAAGTGAAAAAGTTGGCTTAAAGCTCAACATTCAGAAAACTAAGATCATGGCATCTGTCCCCATCACTTCATGGCAAATACATAGGGAAACAATGGAAACAGTGGGAAACTTTATTTTGGGGGGCTCCAAAATCACTGCAGATGGTGACTGCAGCCATGAAATTAAAAGATGGTTGCTCCTTGGAAGAAAAGCTATGACCAACCTAGACAGCATATTAAAAAGCAGAGACATTCCTTTGCCAACAAACATCTGTCTAGTCAAAGCTATGGTTTTTCCAGTAGTCATGTATGGATGTTAGCGTTGGACCCTAAAGAAAGCTGAGCACTGAAGCATTCATGCTTTAAAACTGTGGAGAAGACTCTTGAGAGTTCCTTGGCTGGCAAGGAAATCCAACCAGTCAATCCTAAAGGAAATCAGTCCTGAGTATTAATTTGAAGGACCGGTGCTGAAGCTGAAATTCCCAATACTTTGGCCACCTGATGTGAAGAACTGACTCATTGGAAAAGACCCTGATGCTGGGAAAGATTGAAGGCAGGAGGAGAAGGGGATAACAAAGGATGAGATGGTTGATGGCATCACTGACTCAATGGACATGAGTTTGAGTAAGCTCTGGGAGTTGGCAATGGACAGGGAAGCCTGATGTGCTGCGGTCCATGGTGTTGCAGAGTCAGAAATGACTGAGCGACTGAACTGAGGCAACCCCACACCTCCAGAAACCCAGACAATATATAAGAAGAAGGGGACACTCTGCCAGGCAACTCTAGGCATTACTTTTTCTTCTGTGAATAAGTAAAGAGACCTTGGATGAGAGTCACATGTTCCCATTTATCAACAAACTGAACAAGGAGAATAATGACCTCATAACATTTGGGATTAAGTAAAAAGCTACTGGAACCAATATATTATACTCAAGATGCATACTCTGTTTAGGTAATTTTGCCAGTTTGAACCTATGTCTACTTGTAAGAAGGAACACACAGCTGGAAGTTAGGCTACCATGAACTTTTAAGTGACCTTGATTATATCCCATTATTTCCTTTTACCTCTTTTTTTTCCCCATATATTCAATATACTGTCTACATATCAAGATCTTTTTTGAGGGTTGAATGAGTTAATGATATATATGAATGAATTAAAAAATGACATAAATGAGATATATTCTCAAAAATCAAGCATATTGATGCATGAATGCTATTGCCATATACTAGAGATTATGTTGATTGTAATAAAAGACTCTAAAATCTCAGTGACTTAAAGCAAAAATGTTTATTTCTTGTTCTTACTGTATGTCCACCGCAAGTAGAGGAGGACTATGCCCCATATCGTCTTCACCCAGGACTCAGGTTGAACTTCAGAGCTTCACTGGTCATTGTGATGGGGAGAGAATATGTGCAAAACCACACACTGCATCTTTAAGATTCTGCCTAGAAGTGACACATATCACTCCCTAGTTGGCTTCAGGAAGTCACACGGCAATCCTAGCTTGTGTCCAGAAGAAGAGCGGGAAGTATTTGGCGAGCAGCACTAATGAGTATCATAGATGCTTTTCTTTTTCCGTTTTCTGCAATGGGGTGACTTTTGCAGCAGGGAAACTGTCTAGATGTTTGTCCTATTGCCAACACCACTACATTCTCTCTGTATAGCTGTCAAAAACAACCAAGTAGACTGCCTTTATTTTGTATTTTCTCAGTTTTAAGGATTTGCTGGCACTGAATATTTTAGTACCCATCTAACAGAATATTTTAGTTTCTTAGAGAGAGAGGCAACAATTGTATAACATCCCATTTGTGTTTTCTTTCCCAGACATCGATGAGTGCTCTGATGGCTTTGTTCAGTGTGACAGCCGCGCTAACTGCATCAACCTGCCTGGATGGTACCACTGTGAGTGCAGGGACGGCTACCATGACAATGGGATGTTTTCACCAAGTGGCGAATCGTGTGAAGGTCAGTACAAGGAAAAGACCTAGAGTTTAAGGTCTTGAAATTGAGACACGTTCAGTAAGACGTAATTAGTTGACATTGATCTCATATTTCAGGTATTGGTGATTTTTGCTGTGTGTTTTTACAAGTGATTGGAAACAAGCGTCCTAATTATAATAATTAATTGATTTGTGAATAATTAATACTTGCAACAGCAAACCAGTTTTCTGTGGATACTTTGTTGAAGGATGTTTTTAGAATAAATAAACCTATAGTTTCAGATAAATTTTTTAATGGCAGCATGCAAAAATCTGACCTCAAAAGAGGTAGAAAAACAGGTGAAAGCAGGATAGAGGGAAAGTGAGGTGAGAGAAAATAGAACAATGACGTGGCCAAGAAAAACATGCTTCTCTGGGCTATTGCTGATGTATCTCTTGCCTGGCAAAGTCAGATGTTTAGTGAATGTTGCAAGCAGAAGGTATGGTCCATGCTTAAAAGACTTCAGTCTAATAGGAATGGAAATTTAATCAGATTATATTCAATTATTTTGATTAATTTTGTCTTATTTTCAGTGAATTGAGAATTCTTCTCCTTTATATCCACTATTAAGGGGCGTACATTTTAGAAGGTGGGCAGAGTAAGCAAAGCACAGTGAATAACTGCCAAGGAAACTATCCACACCAAAAGGGTTTGGCATGGAATTGGGAAACAAAACAGACCTCAAGAAGTCTTTATTTTCTCCATTGGTGTTTACACCTTCATTGAGTAACAGCCTGAGAGAATGATGACGCTAAAATGACACAGTCGATGAAAGCCTTGGAGAATCTAACTTAACAGTACTTGATGCTTAAATGAGGAGATGCCTTTTATCCTCGGGCCTCTAGAGGTTTTCACACAAAGAAAAGTGACGCAGACTTGGGTAATACATGCCAAGGTTCCCTGTGCGCTTTGCCAACAGCTGCAGAGCTCTGGACCTTGAACAGAGTGTTCATCTGGATTTTTACATGGAATGGGAATGCTGCTGCCTTACCAGGGGCTAAAACCTAGCATTTGCAAATAACCCTTAGCTGTGATCTGAAGGCTTTACCTTGTACTTATGAGAATGCCGTTCAAGAAGCAGATCAAACCCTGTGATTTTGCCTTTCCCTGATAAACTGTATTGCCTGTTTCTATAGTATATTATCAGGAAGAGGTCCTCCATGCTGCTTTTTTAGCATTGTCTTTTATTTTAAATTATACACATAAAGAACAAACATAAACTGATTATAATTCAATCATACAGAAATATAGAGAGCAAAGCTAAAAATGTGTCTTTATTTCATCTCCTCCTTTTCCCTATCCTTTCTTCTTCTGCTCTAGGAGTAACCTGGGTTTAATTTTGCTTGTTTTCCCTTTCTGTGCATCAGAATGTGACTAAAAAAATACATACCTCTGCTATCTTACTTTACATTTGTAACTTCTTTCAGTATCTTTTAAATTTATGACCACATGTCTCAAGAGGGCTGTATTAGTTATCTCCTGATGCATAAAAAGTAACCCCCAAAGTGTAGCCACTGAAAATAATAAATTATTTCACAGGTTCTGGATAAGGAATCTATGAACAGCTTAGCTGGATTCCTCTGGTTCAGGTTTCTAGTGAAGTTACTAATATCAAGTTGCTGCCCAGAGATGTGGTCTCATGTCTCAGTCTTGTCTGGGACAGGAGTGGAGGGAAAGGGAATCTGTTTCTAAGGTCACTAACAGTGCTATTGTCAGGCCTTGTCTCCTTAACCCATGAGGCACTCCACAGGACTAGGGGCTGGCTTCTCCCAGAAGAAGCATTCCAAGAGACAGCATGTGCCCAAGATGGCAGCAACAGTCTCCCACAACTAAATCTCAGATGTGGCATTTCACCACTTCTCCCATAGTCTGTTAGAAGCCACTCAGTAAGTCCAAGGAGAGAGGAGTACCGAAGAGCATAAATAGTAAATGGTGAGAATTGTTGCTGGCCATTTTGTTAAACTACCCGCTGCAAGAGCCATCAGCATTTTCCGTTAATCATGTCATAACTTCTCCACCCTCCTCACATCTCAGATACCACTTTCTCTTCTTTCTCTGTTAATTACTCTGCTTCTTATTTAACTGAGAAGAGAGAAGTACTTCACTTTCCCCCAGACATATGGTATGATATACAGTAAATCATATATATGATATACACCACTTCGCTGGTGGCTCAGATGGTAAAGAATCTATCTATTTGCAATGCGGGAGACCTGGGTTCAATTCCTGGGTCGGGAAGATTCCCTGGAGGAGGGAATGGCTACCAATTCCAGTATTCTTGCATGTGAAATCCCATGGAGAGAGGAGCCTGGTGGGCTACAATCCATAGGGTCGCAAAGAGTTGGACACAACTGAGCGATTAACACTTCTACTTCCTTCCATACAGTAAATACATACTAGTCTGGTGAAAATGACAAAACATAATGAGTGCATTCATTGTGTCCAAAAGTAACAAGGAAAACTAACCATTAAAGTAACACATGATACAGATGAATATAGGGAAGTAACGGATTTTGTGAAATGCCTACACAGAAAAGGCTTTTTGAGGAAATTCCATAAATACATAAAGAGTGGGAAATCTTATTCTTTAAAAAAAAAAAAACAAAACCCACAATTCTGTAAAGATAATTCAACTATCTTCCAATAGAATTTATAATGATTATCGTAAAAATCTACTACTCTTTCAAGGACAGTGTGATCTGAAGAATTCTTTTAAAAGTACTAACCTTTGTCATATAAAAGAGAACTAAAATGCTTCTTTTTAACAACTATCTACTTACTGAAATTTCAGTAATCTGTAGAATTGTAATATTAGCATTTAGAAAGATGCCATTTTAAGACTATGGTTATATCTAATCAAGTTCCATATTTCTGTGCTGGGGAAAAAAACAAGAAGCATTTCAACATGGACAAATCCACAGGAGTAGGTTTACAATTATTCTTAAGTGTAATAGTCATATTTGAAGATATGAATAAATAACTTTGTACTGTTGCACTACTTTTTAGACTGTAATCTACAACATACACATTAATAGACTGCATGCATACAAACTGTAAATTATTTTGCTCATCCATTTACCTCGGAGATGTAGACATTTAATCCCCAGGAAATGTGCAAGGGTACCAATTTTCTTATCCGCATCATCATTTCTAATGTGCCTGAAAATTTGTCTCTCTCTGAGAACAAGGCCAAGTTTTTTTTTTTTCCGTGTAGGAATATTGCATTTCACGCCCACATTCCCTTTTATTTAAAGCTTTTATTTCTAGATTATCGTTATGCTTGGTGGGTGTTTTTGAACTTGTATGACTAAAAAAAAATGTTTATATGATAGTATCTTTGAGTATTATGTTCAAAACAAATACTATAAATTCTTACCTTAAATCAAGGGAATGAGAAACTAAATCAAAACTAAATCAAAAGCAATGAGGAACTAAAGTCAAAAGGCAGAATAGAGAGAAAAAGGCCAAGAGAACACAATGGTCACAGAAAACACTCTATTTCAACAACACAAGAGACGACTCTACACATGGACATCACCAGATGGTCAATACCGAAATCAGTTTGATTATATTATTTGCAGCCAAAGATAGAGAAGCTCTATACAGTCACCAACTTGTGCACACCAGGACCCAGGAGAAAGGAGCAGTGACCCCACAAGAGACTGACTCAGACTTGCCCATGAGTGTCCAGGAGTCTCCGGTGGAGACATGGGTCCACAGTGGCCTGCTGCAAGGTCAGGGGCACTGAGTGTGGCATTGCCTGCATGGGACCATATGAAGGAGGTCACCATTATCTTCATTACCTACACCATAGTTTGACTTCAGGTCAAACAACAGGGAGGGAACACAGCCCCACCCATGAACAGAAAACTGGACTGAAGATTTACTGAGCACTGCCCCGCCCATCAGAACCAGTTCCCCCTCAGTTAGTCTCTCCCATCAAAACTTCCATAAGCCCATCCTTATCTATCACAGGGCAGACAGGATGAAAACCACAATCCCAGAAAACTAATCAAATTGATCACATGGACCACAGCCTTGTCTAATTCGGTGAAACTATGAGCCATGCCATGTAGGGCCACCCAAGATGGTCAGGTCATGGTGGAGAGTTCTGACAAAATGTGGTCCATGGGAGAAGAGAATGGCAAACCACTTCAGAATTCTTGCCTTGAAAACCCCATGAACAGCATGAAAAGGCAAAAAAAAATAGGACACTGAGAGATGAACTCCAAGGGAGATCAGTGGAGAAATAACTCCAGAAAGAATGAAGAGATGGAGCCAAGGCAAAAACAACACCCAGTTATGGATGTGACTGGCGATGGAAGTCAAGTCCTATGTAGTAAAGAGCAGTAATGCATAGGAACCTAGAATGTTAGGTCCATGAATCAAGGCAAATTGGAAGTGGTCAGGCAGGAGATGGCAAGAGTGAAGATGGACATTCTAGGAATCAGTGAACTAAAATGGACTGGAATGGGTGAATTTAACTCAGATGACCATTATATCTACTACTGTGGGCAAGAATCCCTTAGAAGAAATGGAGTAGCCATCACAGTCAACAAGAGTCCAGAATGCAGTACTTGGATGCAATCTCAAAAACAACAAAAGGATCTCTGTTTGTTTCCAAGGCAAACCTTTCATTATCACAATAATCCAAGTCTATGCCCCATCCAGTAATGCTGAAGAAGCTGAAGTTGAACAGTTGTATAAAGACCTACAAGACCTTCTAGAACTAACATCCCCCCCCAAAAAAATGTCCTTTTCATTATAAGAGACTGGAATGCAAAAGTAGGAAGTCAAGAGACACCTAGAATAACAGGCAAATTTGGCCTTGGAGTACAAAACAAAGCAGGTAAAAGGCTAACAAAGTTTTGCCAAGAGAACACACTGGTCATAGCAAACATCCTCTTTCAACAATACAAAAGAAGATTCTACACATGGACATCATCAGACAGTCAATACCAAAATCATATTGATTATATTCTTTGTAGCCAAGATAGAGAAGCTCTATATGGTCAACAAAAATAAGACTGGGAGCTGACTGTGACACAGATCATGAACTCCTTACTGCCAAATTCAGACTTATTTTGAAGAAAGTAGGGAAAACCACTAGCCCATTCAAGTATGACCTAAATCAAATCCCTTACAATTATACAGTGGAAGTGACAAATAGATTCAAGGGATTAGATATGATAGAGTACCTGAAGAACTATGGACAGTTTCATAACATGGTACAGGAGGTGGCAATCTAAACTATCTCCTAGAAAAAGAAAAGCAAAGGCAAAATGATTGTCTGAGGAAGCCTTACCAACAGCTGAAAAAAAAGAAGAGAAGTGAAATGCAAAGGAGAAAAGGAAAGATATACCCATTTGAATTCAGAGTTCCAAAGAATGGCAAGGAGAGATAAGAAAGCCTTCCTCAGTGATCAATACAAAGAAATTGAGGAAACAATAGAATGGGAAAGATCAGAGATCTCTTCAAGAAAATGAGACATAAAGGGAACATTTCATGTAAACATGGGCACAATAAAGGACAGAAACAGTATTAAGAAGCAGAAGATATTAAGAAGAGGTGGCAAGAATACACAGAACTATACAAAAAAAGATCTTCATGACTCAGATAACCACGATGGTGTGATCACTCACCTAGAACCTAACATCCTGGAGTGTAAAGTCAAGTGGGCTTTAGAAAGCATCACTACGAACAAAGCTAGTGGAGGTGATGGAATTCCAGCTGAACTATTTCAAATCCTAAAAGATGATGCTGTGAAAATGCTGCATTCAATATGCCAGGAAATTTGGAAAACTCAGCAGTGGCCCCAGGAATGGAAAAAGTCTGTTTTCATTGCAATCCCAAAGAAAGGCAATGCCAAAGAATGTTCAAACTACCGCACAATCGCACTCATTTAGCCTACTAGCAACATGATGCTCAAAATTCTTCAAGCTAGGCTTCAACAGTATGTGAACAAAGGGAAAGGCAATGAATAAGTAAAGTAAAAAACACCCATTAGTCTTACAAAACATCTCTGGGAATGGCAAGCATCAGGGAAAGAAAGTGAAATTGTTAGTCGCTCAGTTGTGTCTGAGTCTCTGCGACCGCATGGGCTGTAGCCCACCAGGCTAATCTGTCCATAGAATTTTTCAGGCTAAAATCCTGGAGTGGGTTGCCATTTCCTTCTCCAGGGAATCAAGGAAGGGATGTGTTAATCTCTTCCTATCACAGGTGGACAGGGTCTGATTCTCTGTGAGCTGAACAAAGGCACTTTAGTTTAACAGTCAGACAGGGGCGGGACCTCTTATTGAATGATTATGATAACAGCAAGGTAAAGCAAGTCAAAAGCAGAGACTTTACTTTGCCAACAAAGGTCCGTCTAGTCAAGGCTATGGTTTTTCCAGTAGTCATGTGTGGATGTGAGAGTTGGACTGTGAAGAAGGCTGAGTGCCAAAGAATTGATGCTTTTGAACTGTGGTGTTGGAGAAGACTCTTGAGTCCCTTGGATTGCAAGGAGATCCAACTAGTCCATTCTAAAGGAGATCAGTCCTGGGTGTTCTTTGGAAGGACTGATGCTAAAGCTGAAACTCTAGTACTTTGGTCACCTCATTTGAAGAGTTGACTCATTGAAAAAGACTCTGATGCTGGGAGGGATTGGGGACAGGAGGAGAAGGGGACGACAGAGGATGAGATGGCTGGATGGCATCACTGACTCGATGGACGTGAGTTTGAGTGACCTCCGGGAGTTGGTGATGGACAGGGAGGCCTGTTGTGCTGCGATTCATGGGGTCGCAAAGAGTCGGACACGACTCAGCGACTGAACTGACTGACTCACTGAAAGCAAGTCAATCAAATAGTTCCAACATGGAGTCAGAATTGGTTCTTCTCTGCAACATTACCACCCCCTATCAAAATCTTGCTCTTCATTATGTAAATAACATCTACCAAATTTTCCAAGCCAGAAATCTAATCATTCATGACCCCTTTCTCTCCTTAGTCTCTGAAGCCAACAAATCACTAAATGGCTTTATCTTTGTTGTCTCTGTGTATGCATCCCCACTGCTACTATTCAGTGCAGCATTATGCCTAAGAACACAGACCTGGAGCCTGACAGATTGGGTTCCCCTCTGTGTTCTATCTATACCTTACTAGCTGTGTGATCTTGAGAAAGTTATGCAACATGTCTATGCCTCAATTCCCTGATCTATACAATGGGGATTATAACTGTAATTTTCACAGTTGTTGTGAGGATTAAATGAGTCATTATAGGAATGTACTTAGACTTTGGTGTTTACTTTTATTATATGACCATCTCTTTCCTGGATACTGAATAGTCTACTAATTGGTCTTCTAATTGAAAGTTCTAATCCATTTTAAGTCCCTTTTCCAAAATGAAGCCAGAGGAATCTTTCTAAAATGGATATGTGAATAGTTTTTTTGCAATTCCCTAAAAGGACATTTGATTGCCTTCATTATAAGGTTCAAATTTCTTATAATGTAACCTTTAAGTGAGCCCTGAAAACCCATATCAATAACCTCAGATATGCTGATGACACCACCCTTATGGCAGAAAGTGAAGAGGAACTAAAAAGCCTCTTGATGAAAGTGAAAGTGGAGAGTGAAAAGGTTGGCTTAAAGCTCAACATTCAGAAAACGAAGATCATGGCATCTGGTCCCATCACTACATGGGAAATAGATGGAGAAACAGTGGAAACAGTGTCAGACTTTATTTTTCTGGGCTCCCAAATCACTGCAGATGGTGACTGCAGCCATGAAATTAAAAGACGCTTACTCCTTGGAAGGAAAGTTATGACCAACCTAGATAGCATATTCAAAAGCAGAGACATCACTTTGCCAACAAAGGTTCGCCTAGTCAAGGCTATGGTCTTTCCTGTGGTCATGTATGGATGTGAAAGCTGGACTGTGAAGAAGGCTGAGCGCAGAAGAATTGATGCTTTTGAATTGTGGTGTTGGAGAAGACTCTTGAGAGTCCCTTGGACTGCAAGGAGATCCAACCGGTCCATTCTGAAGGAGATCAGCCCTGGGATTTCTTTGGAAGGAATGATGCTAAAGCTGAAACTCCAGTATTTTGGCCACCTCATGCAAAGAGTTGACTCATTGGAGAAGACTCTGATGCTGGGAGGGATTGGGGGCAAGAGGAGAAGGGGATGACAGAGAGGATGAGATGGCTGGATGGCATCACTGACTCGATGAATGTGAGTCTGAGTGACCTCCGAGAGCTGGTGATGGACAGGGAGGCCTGGCGTGCTGCAGTTCATGGGGTCGCAAAGAGTCAGACACGACTGAGCGACTGATCTGATCTGATCTGATCTGAGAACCCTTCAGCATGTCTCCCCACTCTGCTCTCCCTGGCCATTTAAGTCATACCAACACTTTTGATTCTCTAATACACTTAATGGCTCTGAACTTTGGGGCTCAGACACACTCTTACCTCTGATTAGACCACTCTTTACCTCCTCTTTGCTTGCCTAAATCTTATCCATAATGTTTTTGCCACACCTGGAGAATGAGTATGTGGGCGGAAGAAAGATTCAGAAAGAGCTACCAATGTGATGTTGTTGTTTAGTCGCTCAGTCGTGTCTGACTCTTTGTGACCCCATGGACTGCAGCATGCCAGGCTTCCCTGTCCTTCACTATCTCCTGGAGTTTGCTCAAATTCATATCCATTGAGTCAGTGATGCTATCTAACCATCTCATCCTGGATCACCCCCTTCTCCTCTTGCCTTCAATGGTTCCTAGCATCAGGGTCTTTTCTAGTGTGTTGGCTCTTCCCATCAGGTGGCCAAAGTATTAGAGCTTCAGCTTCAGTATACTAGTGTGATAGGAAGCAAGTAAATGAAATTTGTCAGGGAGAGGGAAGGACCTGTGTCAGAAACTGCTGTCACCTTAAGACAGGAACTGAGACTTGACCACTGGCTTTGACAACACTATTTCTCCAATCACTCACTAAAGAAATAATCAATATTTTTTAAAGTTGGAATTTCTATATACTGTAGTATAATTTTCAAAGCAGACTATACACTGTTTATGTATATGTAATGTAGGAATCTTAACAATAAAACTGTATATAAAATAAATTCCAAAATTTTATACTACCATTCAATTGAGAATAGTTTCTGCACTGAGAAACCCAGTATAGATAACAAGCAAGAAAGGTAAGGTAAGTTCAAATTAATTCAAATCTCATAGGATAGCAAAAGGTAAGAGTTAGTCCATTATGACCTTTCTGCTGAAATATTAATATTTCTCCAGGTATGACAAATACATGCCAACCATTGTTGTAAGCAACTTTTTATTCTATTTCTTTATTGTTAATATACTTTGAGTACATATTCTCTTTGTACCTAAAAATCTTTTCTTCTTTGTCTACTGCATCAAATCCAAGGACTTTCTCTGCTTTTAATCAAACAAACAAACCTGTTAGTAGAAATTTTATTTTAAATGTCAGGCAAAATGAAATGATTGTTCAAGTCCAGCCATTGCCATTAATGGAATAATGTCCTTATATTAGCAGATATTTAAAGAGTGAAATATATAAAACATATATACATGTGCTGCTACTGCTAAGTCATTTCAGTCGTGTCTGACTCTGTGTGACCCCATAGACGGCAGCCCACCAGGCTCACCTGTCCCTGGGATTCTCCAAGCAAGAACACTGGAGTGGGTTGCCATTTCCTTCTCCAATGTGTGAAAGTGAAAAGTGAAAGTGAAGTCACTCAGTCGTATCTGACCCTCAGCGACCCCATGGACTGCAGCCTTCCAGGCTCCTCCACCCATGGGATTTTCCAGGCAGAAGTACTGGAGTGGGGTGCCATTGCCTTCTCCGATATATACATGTAATGGATATTAAAAGATATATTAAGAGGTATTTGTAGAGATTGTGGTCAGAGACCAAACAACAATGATCATTGGTGGTGTTTTTGCTTCCTATAATTGCTAATTATAAGAATATTTAATGGAGACAAATATCAACTCTGAGGATACTTTATTATTCCAAATAGAGAAAATATAGACCTGCTATATAAAGTTCATTTCCTCACCAAGAGAAAAATTTTTTTTCGGATCTGATATACATATATATATCTGATATATAGGCGTATATATTAATACAATTATATAAATGTATTTTTTTAAGATTTTCATGTATTCTCATGCTGTTTTTTTTTTTTATCATGGTCTTTTTTACACAGTATTATCCTTGACAAATCAACCTATAATAAAGTTTACTATAGCTGTAATAGAAATCTTTTCAGCTAGCCTCTCAATTCATTGGTTTTGTTGATATGAGAACTAATAAAAATCAAAGTACATAGAAATAATCATGTAACTTATTGTCAGGAATGCATATATGATAGAACTTAAATATTTAGGAATTGAAATGTGGCTAAAATATAATCTTGACTAGTTTATTTCCTCTACAATGTTGAAATCAAACCATTTAAGGAAGATAGTAAATCCTATTTTTGAAGGAAAATTAGTGTACATTCTTGCTGATTAAAAGCTGTACATTCCATTTTCTCTCTATCCCACTTTTCCTGCTGTGATTTAGTTCTTTTTTCTTGACCTTTACTCAGATGAAATAGGAAATAAGTCCTTACTGCCACTCATACAATATCCCTGGAATGATTTTGGCTTATGACCTTTAAATGATGGGGATAAATAAAATGAATCACATCTCCTCGCTTGGACCTGATCTGTGGGTCAACATATGTTTGCTTTTCATCTGTATGAAAATGCTTTAGGCTGTGATTGCCATGGAGTAGCTGAAGTCAGGTGAAGAATGGGCAGGTGCCAATTGAGTCAGGCAGGAGATGAAATTATGATACGAAATGGGAAAGCTGAGAAGTGGGGAATTCTTTGTAAAGGATGCTGATTGCTTGTGATCACTTGCCTTTGCATGGTTGAAGGGCAGGGCGTAAGGACAGTGTGCAAATGCCTGGACCATTATGGGCGGAACACCTGAGCAGAATGCTGGAAAGAGCTTACCTGACAGTGACATGGCTGTGAGAACAGGGCTTGAAACTGGGTGAAAATGCCTCAGGGCTTCCATAACATTTCATCCCCCATGAAGGAGGGATTTTCTGGAAGCACTTTTTTAACACTGAGGATGATTTTGCCAATTAAAAAAAACATAGGCACTTTTAGAATTTCCACTGCCAAACTGTGTTTGATATATTGAGTCCTATCCTTAACTTTTTTTAAAAAAATACATGTTTCATAAAGCCTAATGATATTTACAGAGATATAAAAGTTGAAAATCTAGCCAAGGTTATTTGGTGTTTGAAATCAAGTATGATATTTTCCTGTGAAATCCCAAGATCATTAACATTGCTTTAGTCAGCATTACTAGGAAATACATGCCAGTAAGATGAAAATTAATTTACAGTTGAGTGCTTTATGTCAGGAGACAACTTGCCTGATCACAGTTATTTGAAACAGAGCAAATTCTAAGCACATTGCCTGCTGCTTTTTCTTGGCTGTAGATATTGATGAGTGTGGGACTGGGAGGCATAGCTGTGCCAATGACACCATTTGCTTTAACTTGGATGGTGGATATGATTGCCGATGTCCTCATGGGAAGAACTGCACAGGGGATTGCATCCACGATGGAAAAATTAAGCACAACGGTCAGATTTGGGTGCTGGAAAATGACCGGTGTTCCGTGTGTTCATGTCAGGTTGGTATAAACAAAGCATTGTAACCATTTTTATCAAGATGTAATTTGCATGTATTTCAAGTGTACAGCTTGATAAACAGATGCATACATCTGATTAACCTCTGCACAATTAATATAACATAACATTTTCATCTACCCAGATTGGTTGGCCTCTACCCTTTCTTAATCCCATAGCCCCAGACACAAATAAACACTGTGTCATGTTTCTATAGATTAGATTTGTATTTTCTGAATCATTTAACACAGTTGGCCTTCCATATCTGCAGGATCCACATTCATGGATTCAGCCAACTGTGGATCAAAAATACTTGAGAAAAAAAATTCTGGAAAGTTCTGAAAAGCAAAACTTTCATTTTCCTGACCCCAGCAACTTTTTACATAAGTTTTATATTATATTAGATATTATAGGTAATCTAGAAATAATTTAAAGTATATGGGAGATTATGTATAGGTTATATGCAAATGCTATGCCATTTTATATAAGGGACTTGAGCATCCATGGATTTTGGTATCCACCTGCAACCTGGAAATAATCCCCCAGGTTTATGATATGAAAACTATACTTAATCTTTTGTGTCTGACATTTGTCTCAGCAGTATGCTTTGACACTCAATTATATTCATTACCTGTATAAGTAACCCATCCCTTTTTATTAATGAATAGTGTTCCTTTGTACAGAAATACCACAATGTGTTTATCTATTCAATGATAAAATTTTGATTCTAACTAGGCTAATGTTTTTATAGGCGCAGTATCATATTTGAATGAATGCATAAATGAAGCCGGAATGAACATGCTATGGCCTGCAAGTGAAAAAACACCTATTTGGGTTATATTTCAGTTTTAGAGAGGTGTTGTGTGTACCCAGTTGATAACAGAAATTTAAATTATAGTTAAATAATAATACCAAGGACTCAACTATTATTAAATAAATTGATAACAGCTTGTACAAATTATAAGGTTAACATATCTGTAAACTTAATAATAGGTAAAACTTAATGACTACTTACCAAATATAAACATACAATCCCTTACACAGAACAAACTTTAGTTAGTATTCAAATTACAAGTACATAAAAATTTATATATACATACACGAATTTATTTGCACGTAAGAGCCATGCAGTGGTTATCATTCTGTACTGGTTATTTCTGAAAATTTTTTTTTCCAATCAAGTCATTTAAACAGTAATGTGCAGAAAGAAAATTGGAAGTTCTCCAACTTTAGTAATTTCTGGGTGTTAGCTACAAATAAGAATTTTAAAGAAAATCAGTTATATTGAGAAAACAGTGTGAGTTATCTCAAACTTCCAAATCTGAAATTATAGGTATGATGCTGATGCTCAGTCATTCAGTTGTATCTGACCCTTTGTGGCCCCATGGACAGTAACCCACCAGGCTCTTCTGTCCATGGGATTTCCCAGGCAAGAATACTGGAGTGGATTGCCATATCCTCCTCCAGGGGATCTTCCTGGCCCAGCGATGGAACCCATGTCTCTTGCATCTCCTGCATTGACTGGCTGATTCTTTACCATTAGCAGCACCTGGGAAGCCCGATTTTAGATATATTATGTAATATATATGTGTATATATAGAGATATAATTATGAATATAGATATACTATGAATATATCTATATATATTCCCCTGGAGGAGGAAATGGTAACCCATTGCAATATTCTTGCCTGGAGAATCCTCATGGACAGAGGAGCCTGGCAGGCTATGGTCCATAGGCTCACAAAGAGTCAGACATGAAT